>JAGFMF010011380.1:13594300-13766177 GCA_019455555.1 Galemys pyrenaicus
GGTGATGGTGCACGGGTGAAATGGTGGTGGGTACTCCCTGGGGACTACAAATGATGTCAAATATAACTAATAAAAAAAAAAAAAAAGAAATGTGTCCCTTAAAAAGTTGAACACTCTCCAGGAAAAGGTGTTTCTGAAAAAGCAAAAATATTTTCTATGCCTCTACTATGCAAATGAGGGAAAGGATATGTGACTCAGGCAGAGGAATCTTTGGGAAACACACAAATGTTTTTCCAAATAATGTTAGGATTCTACTCTTGATCTCTGAATGGAGGGATTGAATCCCCCTTGCACTTAACACACATACCTTACAATCAGTGAAGATCTTGGCACGATCAGAATTATACAGTTAATTGCTCAATCAGAAATTTCAGTTGGGGGGAAGGAGACATTTATGTTGCAAATATTACACTTTAAATAAATTTAGACATATTCACCAAAAAATGTAATACCTGCATGAATCTCTCTTAAGACAGCAAAGCTTGGTTATTTAAACCTCTGGTTGACTCAGAAGCAAGGCAACATGTATGCAGACACCCTGTCAGTTACCCAATATTAGCCTAGTCTAAGATTTTAAAAAACAAAAAATGTATTTTAAAAACAGTTGAACATGTGAAGATCTATTATATAAAAAAAAGCCCATGGACTTCCTTTATCACATGCTTTTTTAAATCCATTTTGTATAGACTCAGGATCCTTGATAGATCTATTTCATAACAGTTAGGAATCAATTTGGGAAACAGTAATCATTTTATTTTAAGATTTTCTCTAATTCTAGGTTATATCTACAGTCAATCAAGGAACAACATTCATGATATTCATGACACCACATACTTCCATGTTCAGATATATTCAAGTCAGGCAGCATCAGACATCATATCTCAAAATTCCTACCCAAGACAGTAAAAGTATTTAAACAACATTTACATGTAATCACATATTCATATAGTCACTCAACATATTCACAGAACATTTTCTCTACTAGGAGATATAGAAGGCATAAAGATGTCTCTGACCTTATCTTTGAAGACCTGACATTGAATATAGAATAAACTACAAGGTAAACTGCAAGGTAGTCAGTGCCCCCAAGAAGAATGATTTAGGCTAATAGGATCTCAAGGAAGGACAGATTCCTTCCACGAGGCATTGTGTCAGCACCTTACAAATGCCATTTCATCTAATCTTCATCCTGGGTACAATTTCCCTTATTTGACAGCTAGGAACTGACAGAGTTATGTGATATGGCCATGGTCACTGAGGCAGTGAGAAGGGGGTGCAGAGCCCAAGCAAGAAAAGTCACATGTTGACACCAGTAAGAATGGCACATATTAAAATAACTAGTAACTACAAATGTTAGCAAGGATATGGTGAAAAAGGAACTCTCCTGCACTGCTGATGGAAATGTAAATTGGTCCAAACTATGGAAAGCTGTATGGAGTTTCCTCAGTCTAATAAAAATGGATCTACCATATGACTCAGCAATCCTGCTCCTAGGGATTTACCCAAAGGACACAAAAACATCAATTCAAAAGAATATATGCACCCCCCATGTATATTGCAGCATTATTTATAATAGGTAATACATGGCTTCTACCCAAATGCCTCAAAATAGATGACTGGGTCAAGAAAATGTGGTCTATATACACGATGGAATATTATTCAGCAATCAAAAAAGATAAACTAGAGTCATTTGCAGAAAAATGGATGGAACTTGAAGGGATTATGTTCAGTGCAATAAGTCAGAAGGAAAAGAAAAATATCAGATGTTCTCACTTATAGGATGATTATAGGGGATCAGAGGGAAAAAAAATAAAACAAAAATAAGTAGACAACTACAAATGAGTCATCTACAGGGAAGGAGAGAGTAGGATCAAGGCCATGATGGGAAGAGCACAAGGGACTTTGGTGGTGGTGCATGGGTGAATTGTTGGTGGGAACACTATGGGGACAACACCTAGAAAAGAAAGCAAACATTGTAAAAATAAATAAATAAATAAATAAATAAATAAATAAATAAATAAATAAATAAATAAATAAATAAATAAAGAGAAAACTCACAGGTCTACCTCTTTCCTGAGTCTTGCTTCACTTGATCATATAACAGATGTTTGGATAAAATCTAGGCAACTGTCAGTTTAATTTATTTTTATTTTCCTTTTTGAAATAGCATCAAATATTTATAATTACTCCCCTCAACATTGAGAATAAACAGATTAAATAAACATTATCTTTTAATCAAAGACAATATCTTTTAGAAAACCAAATCTCATTATCTCATCTATGCTTTCACCATTAATTACTAAAGATGGACAAAGATGAAAAATACTTAAGCCACTCAACCATAATCTGGTAAAGCTTATTTGTTAGGCTTATATGTCACAAACCTCTGGGCTTTTATCAGTTTACCAGATAAATTCAGTGAAATAATATTTAATCCAAATAGCAACACAAACCAAGAATTTTTTTAAGATTAATAAAATGCCAAATGCTCTAGAATCCTACTATGAAGGCATGAACATCTTTCTAATCAGGTAGAAAAAAAGTGGAGTTTTAAAAGCAGTTCTATAGAGAGAAAATAGAAAACATTCTTCAAAAGCAATGCAAAAGACTGCAAAGTTTAAAACATGATTTGGATACAGAAAATGTATAGCATAATTTTAAAGAATTGAGTAAAATAAAAAGAGTTATGTGGCTGTGAGGTAATATAGGTAAAAGAATTATGGATATTTTTACACAAATACACAATGTTCAAACCCATTTTTACTTAAGAATTTAAAGTTTATATTTCAAAATGCTGAACTATATTCAGATTTTTGGTTTTCTATCACAGACCAATATTTAGGCAAAACCCACATATTAGTGAAATATTATAGAGTAGATTTTTGTTCTGCTTTTTCCATCTAAAGACACAGTGATATTTGGGGAGTTTTGATATTATGTTGTTTATTTATACCTACAATATAAAAGAATAACAAGTAAAACTTCCCAATTGATTCAGTAATGAAAAAAGGAAGATTGAAATGCTAAAATTACTAGCTGCCACTAAAGCTTAGGATAATTCATCAATTGTATCATGTCCATCTTTACTTTATATATGCAGTATGTCTTCCACGGAATTACTCACATACATTCAAACTTTTTCGATCCACTTTTAAGAAAAAAGATCTCCTACAAATAATTTGACCTTACGAATTTCTTTGAACAATTACCCTTTCTGTTTCCAGAAAGGAAACAAAGATTTTCCAAGATTTTGTTAGTTAAAATTCCCATGCCTTTCACTCATCTTTTAAAAAGTGCTTTTTTATTTTTATTTTTTCACAAAATTATAAAGTTATACGCATTCCCTATTTTAATTTAATCCTGTGGTGCAAATACTTTAATAAAAACTTTCTTTAGAGACAAGCAACCATGAAAGAACCTTCTAAAAGTACCGTGTGCACAACATTTTTACAAAGTAGATTGAATATTAGTTCTAGAATATTAGACTAGAATATTAGTTTATGTTTATACTTTAAGTTTTTAACTATAGTTTGACAAATATATCATTTTATGTAACAATTTAGGAACTCAAAAGCATAGAGTTTTTCAAAACCAACAGCTGGTTTCTTGTAATAACCATTGATACCCCAGCTTTCTCAACTGACCCAGCTCAGTATACTGCATGCAGTTCTCTTATGGCCATAGGTGTGCAGTGCAAACTGGAGACCCCAGTTCCATCTCCAGCCTCAAGCTTTACACACCATTCAGCACCTTCATCAGAGTTTAAGAACCAAGAATTGCAATACCACAAGAAGCTGGTGATTTCAAATTCCACCAACAAGATGAGATGGGAACAGTAGGGGAAAGAGAAAAGTTTAAAATGTGCAATGAAAAACCCTCTAAATAAAAACCCAGGACAGGAATTGTTGATCAAGGATTCACAAATTCCTTTAAGAGAACAGTCTGACTATTAACCCCTGGTCCACTACTTTCAGATGTTTTTATGGCTGTCTGTACACTGAAGATAAATATTTATAAACAGAATATGGTTCTCAGGCATAGTGTGGTTTTGCCATCATTATAAAACCCTGGGTTAAAGATTGTGTTTAGGCATTATTAACATAAGTCTCTGAATGTTGCTGACAAAATTCAAGGGTCAAGGGGATCAGAAAAAGCCACAGCACTCTTTAAGATATGCATCCTTGGAAAGCCTTATCCCGACTTAGAATATGACAATTTGCATTAACAATCATTTCATGTTTCTCAGAACAATGAGAAATCACTGAGCAAATTAGAGCAAGAAAATATCTTTACTCCATAAATTATGTGGTTTATTGACATAGCTGTAGAGGTTGCCTTTCCTACAAAAAGCACAGAAAAAATGTCTAAAATCAATACGATACATTCAACATAGATAAGAAGAAAAAAATAGCATCCAAATCAAAGAGAATTCAGCTTCTCCAAATTCAAGACAATCACATTAACATCCTTTTATATAACAGAGCATCACAGGAAAATCAAAATCTCAGCTAGTGAAAGAAAAATCTCTGAAGTAGTTTCCCTTACCAAACTACATCACAATTTGGAGCATAAATTCATACATGTAAATGATTCATGTGCCATTTTCTTCCTTGATGAATGTCACAATTTTGGCAAAAATGAAATTCATAGCACCAGCTATTTTTGTTATGCAAGCATGCTAAAAAGGATTCTGGCTATTTTTCATATTGAATTAAAGTATGTTTTCCATCTTGGCATAACTTTATAACTAAATTAACTTTTCTTCTCAAATCTTACTAAGTTAGTGAAGACTTTTTAAAAGAACTTGTGAAAATAAAAAAGAATACCAGGTCAAGCTTAAATTTATACTCTCTGAGATGCTAACTTTATTAGGTAGTACACAATTCCATAAATACCATATTCTGTGTACACTTCAATACATTTTATTATGCTTCACGCTATTTTGGAAGATACTTTCCCATTAGCCTCAAATTATATTAAATTTAGATATTTGGAAACACCTACCTTGCCATATATAGTAGAATTCTTACTACAATGTATGTTGTGAATAAAGATTGTTGCCCACTTCACAAACAAGACATTCACTTAAGATCACTCCTCAGAATAATTTTACGACAAATTTGTATTGAAGTTAATCTAAGAAAACATATTTTACCCATAGTAGATTCATATGTTCACAGTATAATTCTAATACATAATGTTTTTTTCTTCCCTATGGATTCTTATGGAAAATTCATTCCATACCTTTCCCAGTTTATGATCTCTGCCTCTATCTTCACGTTACCTTTAAAATTTGTGTATCAATTCTCCTCTTTTTTGTCCTTTTAAACATGGGCAGTTCTCTTTTTTTTTTCTAGAAAGAAGGTGCTAAAAAAATCTTTGAAAATTTCCTAAAAGTCCAATCACTTTTTTCCCCTCTATCAAACCACCCATGCCTATCCCCTATCTGCCTACCACCCCATCCCATCTACCTTTTCCTCTATTCCTTCTGGTAATTATTAACATATATTTAGCTGAGTTCAAATTTTTATTTCTTCTATTGTTTGCATGCAATTTGTTACTTCGGGCATTTATATTCTGCAAATGAATGAAACCAATCAAAATCTTTCACTTTTTGATTGATTTCATTCCACATAATCACTTCAATTTCCGTCCATTTTCTCCAAATACCATTGTTTCATCTTTTTCACAGCTGTGTAAAATTCCATTGAAGATATGTTCCACAGTTTCTCTATTTATTACTCTACTGAACAGCACTTGGAATGGTTCCATGATTTGGCAATTGTAAGAAATGCTAAGTACTAGAAGTATATAGATCTTTTCATAGTAGATTGTTCATATTATTTGGATAAATACCTAGTAGCGGTATTGGTGGGTCAAAAAGAATTTCCATTTTTACTTTCTTGAGAAATCTCCATACTATTTTCCACAAGAGCTGCACCAACTTACATTCCCACCAACAATGAATTAGAGTTCCTTTTTCACCACAACCTCACCAACATTTGTTATTTATGTTCTTTTTCATATTTCTTCATATGTATTAACCATATATATATATTAAACAATAATTTGGAAAACTAGAAATAAAATATACTGTTTTTCCAATTCTCCTCCATTTAGCCATTTATAGTGAGATGTTTCTATGTATAGCAGTCTTTATCTTCATAACTAAAATTTCATAACTTTATAATTTTATGCAAAAGTATAAGAAAAATTTTTCTGAAATAGTGAAGAAACATGAGAATTTAACCAGCAAAACTTCAGAAAATCTACTTGCAATAGAAAAAGAAAAGCAGAACAAACCACCTGCTATTATACAGTGGAAAGGGATACTCAGGCAAGACGTTCTTCCAAATTTGTGTAATTCTCATTTGAAAGTATATTAACATTTCATGGACATGTCTATATATAAATATTATACGTGCCTTCAGTAAATATTGGCATTATTCCATGATTTATCAACATTCTTAAGTAGAAAGATGCTATATAAATGTGAAAGTAAGTGCAAGGAACTAAATTAAGCTCTCCCTCTGCCTGAACACTTACAATACCTGCAGAAATGCAGAACTATATAATCAGTAGCCTTGAACACCATAAGGCTGACTTCTAAGAATGACTATTCTCACTATGGTTTGATTATACTTTGCCTCTAACCATAATGCATGGGCACGCACATGTTAACAGCACTCTGAATACATAGCAATGCAACACAGTGGCACCAAAACAATAATTTTTTAAATAACTTGATATTTGAATATTTTTAAAGCCCCAGAGAAGAAAATAGAAGGAAAACAAAATTTTGCCTTTTTAGAATTTACTAGAGCGTTTTTATCTTGATTAACACATTGCTGCCAAAGGGGAGTATATAGAAGGCTGGACATGAACCATAATGACTTCCCCACTACTTAGGAACTCAGACCTATTTTCACTATAATAAGAAAAGCTCAAGATGCAGTGTTATCTCTGAGCTTCCACACAAGAATTCACAAAAACTACAATATCTATTGAATCTACAAGAAAAAGTTCAAAAAATAAATGGATAGAAATCACCATCTATCTCAGATAACAATCATACTTTTATATTTTTCTTATGGGATGATAACAGAACTAAAATTATAGTATTCATTCATGTTTAAAATATCACAAATCTGAGCCCTTTTTTTAAAAAGTTAACTGAGATAATTGAGTAAGTGGTCCTAATAAAGAAGCTTTAGCACTTAAGTTCATCAAATACATTCTGTTTCACAGCCAAGGCAGCTGTGATGTGCTAAAAGTTATACATAAATTAGAGAAAGAAATTGGAGAGCTTTAATCACAACTTAAATTTTAAAAAATAAACTGTCCTAACCATAGAATACATTTCTTTCATTAAAATTATTTTTTTTAGTTTAGATGGCTGAAATAACTGTGAACTCCTCAAATTCCACTCCTTATGATAGAATTGGAATGGATCTTTTACAATGTATTACAAATTCCAATGGAAGAAAGGAGGGATGAGTTAGACATCACAGATGGAAGAGGAAAAAACAATCTCCTGAGATCAAGCTACAGTCAACATGTCATTTAGATAAATTAATATCTTCACTCCCCAAAACCCAGTTAGATATTTTTATTTTGTTAGGGGTGGCAATTTTTGATTTATGAGGAGTCTCAAGAATTTGTTGCTTAACTCTACTTTGGTAATAAAATCTTTGGATATCACTATTTTGAAATATTTTAGACAGTCCATCATCAAAAGCCTTCACCTTCTAAAAGGAATTTAGCCATTTCCTATTTTACGCATTTTGCTGTTATTCTTCCCTCCAGAAGACTTTTGAACTGTAAACAATCTGGATTTACACCTTTAACATCAGAGGAAATATCAGTACACCAACGCCCTAACAGATATTTAAACTCTTATATACTTTTTATCATTTTTCTAACTACTAGCTAGAGTAGTTATCTAGGATAACTGTAGTGTTTAAACACGGGTGTGTGATACGGGGTCAAGGGGAGTCAGATGGGTTAATGTTTGTTCAGCAGTTTGGACTAGACAAACTCGACACTGGGTCTATTGTGCTAACTATAAAAGGTGCTTTATTTGACACACGATACCAGGCAATGATAAAGTAAAATGGTATACGTAAAGGAGTTGTGGAAGAGAAGGAAAGAGACTACATTGCTATAAAACTGATGTACAGATCCCTTCAAATTTAAACGATCCACATTAACTATGAGTCTATGGCTAGTCTCCATCTCATAAAAAATGTTCTGGTTCCAAACAAAGTATTTTCAACTTCAAATCTTGATCATGCTGAAAAACCTCGCAAGTCTTTGCGATCATATTGAAATAGAATTCACAAAGAGGAGGTTCTGAGAAATGAAACTAGAATATAAAGTGAATAACTTAGATTATATAATCTCTAACATCCTTGCCATCTATACTACCTGGAATAATGGAATATGACTAAATTCATTGCTAAACTTTCTTAGAAATCACTCATTCACATATGTTGATTCACACATTCAGAAATTTACCTTTTAGGAGCTCATGTGGAAAAGGGGAAATGGAACAAATGAATAAAGCCAGTGTCTATCCTACAGCAGAAAGGATAGTGCATACCATAGCTTAGTCTTTTTAGTCATAGTAGAGAAGTATGTTATATCCCCCTTCCTCAGAAGAGGAAGACGTCATAATTTTGAAGAACCAAAGAGACCAATGAACAAAGAAACATTAACTGGACTTTTGCAGAAGTTATAGATTTTAATGAAGAATTGTAAGCACTACATTCAGTCTGCCATTAAAACCTTATGGAAATTAAATTACTTAAATAAAATTCAGCCTCTTCTGAAGTGAGGAGAGAATAACAAAGGCCTTCATTTTTCAGAAGGATACCATAGTGCATCAATCTCTGTGCCAGAGAATGGGAGAGTGAGGAAAAATCTATCTCTGTTTAAAAGCAGCAGCTGGGACCTAAATAGTCCTGAGCATATAAAACTCACACGTTGTTATTTTCAGATGAATATTGTCTTTGGATCTAAGTCTTCGACAAAAATCCATCTTTAAAAAAAGAATAAGCAAGAGCATTTCAAAAAAAAAAAAAAATGAAGCATATACTCAATGTCCCATGAAGATTTTCCTAATAATGTTGCTCTGACCCTCCTGACTTCAATATGAACAGTTCATTCATCTATTCAACAATCACTTGTTGTTTACTGAGGTTCTGGAGACACAAGTGAGAAAGCATGGCCCCTGCACTCAAGTAGCTTATAGTTTAGTGTGGTGAGAGACAAGCAAACAAATACATTCCTTGTAACAGCTCCAGTCATCTGGAAGAGATGAGTATGTGTGTACCACTGCCTCATAAACTTACTTGGATTAGGCCAAGAATTTATAGAATTATATTTAGAGCCACAAGATACCTTAAGAAGCTCCTCCAAATGTGGAAAAGTAGTCCAAAAGAGATTAAGTGATTCAGGGCAAAGTCTCCAATCTGTTCTCTGACAATAGTCCAGTAGTTTCCATCATTCCGTTGGGCATTCTTCACACTACAGAACATTTTGGTACCCTTTCAATATTTTTCTAATACTCAAAATAAAAACTTTATTGATTACCTTTGATAACAGTTTAAATCTCTCTAAGAACATTGAAAAATATTAAAATAAAATAGTATATATTCTCATTATCCCCTGACAAAGGTGTTAAGTAAGTACAAGTGGGAGTCTGTGAATAGAGTCAGAATATCTAGACAATTTTGCCTGGTACTGTACTACGCAAGAGCTCATTTTCCTGGCTAGTGATCACAGTATAAATCTTTGTGCCCTATGAAGTGTGACAGCATAAAATGCTTGTTGCTAAAACAGAAAGCTGCTATGTCAATACTATTATCAGTCATCTTAAATATAGTTAAATCTATAGTGAACTATTATATTGAACTACTTTAATAGTTAAATATTTAAACTAATGATTTCTGCAATTGTCCTTCATATACAAAGGTGCTATTTTCATTAATCTAAGTTAATTACTCTCACCACATAGTATGAATGACACCAAAGAAATTTCCTTTGTATGAAGTATATCTCTAATTAAACAAGTCATTTGAGCTGAATAAGAAAATAGCAAATGATTAGTTTTAGAATGAATACATACATAAGAGAGAAAATCATCTATGAGCTTCCATTGCTGTTAAAAGCAACTTGGAATACTGCTACTGGAAATCTCTATTTTCCTAGCCCCATGTTTTTAGGAAAATTAACTGAAACTATACACAAGAAAAATCCATTTTGTGATATTGTAATGACATGTTTTCAGAATGTGTAACTTTTCTTGGGTTTGTCAAATTTTGATGTTTTCACAAACCAAGTATTTTCACAAAAAAAAATTTGAGCAATGGCCACCATGCTTTGCCCTGTCCCTATTTCGCAGTTGCCACAACTTCTAACATTTAAATTTTACTTGTTCCAATTCAACTACGCCTTTTAAGAGCATCAACTCCCAAAATGCCTGCCTTGTGTGACAGTGGGAAAAACAAAAGGCCAGTTGGGAAATGTGACTGGAAGGAAGAATACTCTGTCCTATTGACTGGAGATGAAAGTTGGAGAGGCATGAGATGGACAGGATTTTCAACCAGACACCAATGGTGGGTTGACTTTCACAAGGAAGTGGTGATGTTACAGAATGCATCCCCCATGAAAGGAACATCACAGTACAGTAGAGGAGCATCATTTTTTCCCCACCTTCATTTACATGCAGCCACCTTGGATTACAAGTGCTAGAATGCCATGCCTGAGTGGAGAGCAGGTGGGAATATAAATCCACCAGCGAGGTGGATATATGAATGAAGATAGAATAAAAAAGGAAGGAAAGACATGGAGAGAAAGACTTGGAAAATAGACAAGTATATAAAAGACACATGGAGAAATAGTTTCTGGGATTAATTTTTTATCAGAGACAATGGCGCCCATTATCTTGACCTCATGGTGGATTTTGGATCTCTCCTTCTGCCCTAGTCACTAGGGCCCTTTCTTGTAGTTCCCTGCTAGAAAGTACCTTAGACTTGTGGCAAGCATTCAGGCCTCAGCCACCATGATTTGGGCCAACCCTATTTGGCTAGGTATTTGCCCCTAAAGGGATAATTTTGGGAGTTTGCTGTTATTGGAATTCCTTTTCCTCTTCTCTCTTCTCTTTTCTCTTTTTTTCTCTCTCTCTCCTCCCCACCAACTATATATCTTTCACATCTTTCACAATGAGTGCTTTCTTTGCATCCGTGCATATAGATAGATGAATCCTCTTAGATCCTGCACCCCTAAACAATTTGGGTTCCCTGGGTACCCCTCCATCATGCAGTTATCGAAAACAGATGAACATTCAGCTAGACAAAGACTCCATAAAAATAATAAAATAATACATAAAATTTAATATTGCAACACAAGAAAACAATAATGGACTAGTATTTTTTCGATTGTTGTTTTATCTTTTCTTTAAAAGATAAATATTTATTTATTAGTTAAATGATATATATTTATTTATATATATTTGACATCAATTGTGGTCCCCATGGATTTTCCACCACCATTTCACCTGTGCACCATCACTTCAGTCCCGTAACATGTTATGGAAAATAACACACACCTGAACAGTTGCTTCCAGAAGAGCACACTTTCAAAGGCTCAAAAATGAATTTAGAGAATGGTTGAATTGGAAACAGGTTCACAGATTGGTGACAATCTTCAATGCCTGGTTTCCAGCTGAGTGGAAGAACTTTCTTTGTTTTTTACGATCAGTATGAGATTCTGAAGTAGAAAAAATATGTACTACCAGTTGAGGAAGTGAAAGAGTCTGGAAGTGCATGCTGGAGGGTGGAGAGTTTGGTTAAACTCTAGTATAAATCTCAACCAAGTACAATATTCTTGCTATTTAACAGTCAATTTGCCAAATCCGCCTCAGGGTGGAATTTCTGCCCAACTGAAACTCCATGTCATCCAAGAAAGTCAGCAACCAAGTGGTAAGAATTAACTGCATTCCGTCACCAATTTAATGTGTCCTCAATGGAGGTTGACTTCCAGGAGCGACTGAAAGATAGAGTGATATGCCTGCATCGAAAGACTCATCCATCAACTTTTCCAAACATTAGACTGTGTTGCCTTCATTGAACACAGACTCTTTCATCTCACTGTTTTCTTTTTCCTTCCTGAATTTCTTTTCCTCTCACCCTCTTACTTTGATGTGAAACTCAGTGTATTCATAGTTTATTCTCCCTTTTGTCTTTTCTTCTCCACAGCATGACTTTCCCAGTGTTTCCATATGATGCTTGTGCCATCACTCACCTTCCTTTAATATGCAGGTCCTCATTAAATGTTGAAGTATCATAGATCAGTACTTTGAAAGTAAATTAACTATTTTGAAGAAATAAAGAGGAAATCATAAATATATTCTTCACTAGAATTTTATACTCATCACATAAAAGTTCCTACCTACATCCCACCCTATTCACAGGTCTCCTCAACAGATGAAACATCAATATTACAATTAATATGTATATTCTTGTTTATTTTATCTGGCCACTCCAAACAGTTTTTTGTAGGTGAAAATGTTAGGTTTTCTAAGTATAGGTTTTTCTGAATTTTAACCTCTATTTTTTTTTTTTCCATTCTGCCTTTGGTTTAAGGATGTGGATACCAGTAAAAGAAAAAAAAGGTATCATTTTAAATCAGTTTGAATCAAAATGACATTTTTTATCTATGAAAACTGAAAACTCTTGCTGTTCATAAAACAAAGAATGAGGTTATAGCATTTCAGATTGAGCAGAATATTTGATTTTAAGATGATATGAAACACTTTTCTTGTTGACTACCAGTGTCTTACAGGCACATGATTTGAAGCATACTGTAATTATTTTTGTTAACTTGTTAATTTTTGTCACATTTTTTAAATGATTTTATTTATTTTTTATTAAATTAATTTATTTATACATATTTGATATCAATTGGGTTCCCACCACCATTTCACCAATGCACTGTCACCTTAATCCCTTGTGCTCTTTCCACCCTCATTCCAGTACCCCATCCCCCTACCATGGTGCCTTTGAATTGTCTTTGTCTTTTGGTTCTTGTTGTATTTTTTTTTTGAATTGTTGTTCTTTTCCTTGAGCTCTGTTTTTTGTTTGTTTCTTTTTATTCCTCCTGCTAGTGAAACCATCCAATATTTTTCTCTTGCCTTTTGACTTATTTCACTGAGCTTAAGCCCTTCTAGCTCCATCCATGTTTCTACAAATGACTCTAGTTTATCTTTTTTGATTGCTGAATAGTATTCCATTATGTATATGTACCACATCTTCTTGATCCAGTCATCTATTTTTGGGCATTTGGGTGGTTACCTGGTCTTATCAATTATAAATAGTGCTGCAATAAACATAGGGGTACAGGTACTCTTGAACAGTGTTTTTGTGTCCTTTGGGTTGATCCCTAGGAGTGGTATTACTGGGTCATATGGTAGCTCTATTTTTAGTAGACTGAGGAACTATTTTTGAAGAAATAAAGAGGAAATCATAAATATATTCTCCACTAGTATTTTATACTCATCACATAAAAGTTCCTACCTACATACCACCCTATTCACAGGTCTCCTCAACAGATGAAGACTTTCCATAATGGTTGGATTAACTTGCATCCTTTTTCTCCACATCCTCACCAACATTTGTTGTTGTTGGTTTTTTGTTTTTTGGGTTTTTTCTTGATATGTGCCATTCTTACTGGTGTAAGGTAATATCTCAATGTGGTTTTAATTTACATTTCCCCATTCTCATGTGCCTGTTGGCCATTTGCATGTCCTCTTTGGAGAAGTGTCTTTAAAGTCTTCTGCCCATTTTTTGGTTTTGTCACAGGTTTTATAGGGAAATATTATTGAAATCTTAAGAACATATTTAATGAGGATATGCTTAATGGAAATAAACATTTAACAGAATTGTTAAGGAAAATTTTATAAGAAATGGTTATATTTTAAGGTATTAGCAGGTTTTCTATGTGAATCACTTTATTTTAAAGCCTGAGAAAACATAAAATATGTTAGAGACAAAGGAAATACCCATAAAATTTTATATAGTGTATGTTTGTGTGTGTATATATATGTATGTATATGTGTGTGTACAGATATATGTATATATATATGTATATATATATGTCTCTCCCATAAAAGAACTCCAATAAGACTAACATCAGACTTCTTTAAAGAAAAACTACAGGCAAGAAGAGAATGGAACAACATTTTTCAAAATACTCCATGATAAAGATACAGATATAGATAAGGATAAAGATATAAAGAATATTCTGCAAAACCCTCCATCATATATGAGGGAAAAACAAAGGTCTTCTCAAACAGAGTCACTGAAACACCCCCATTCAAAAATTAAAAGAAGCTTTAGTGTTTAAACGAGAAAGTTGACAAGTTAACAAAGTCTCTTGTAAACATATTTGAGTGGAGATACAAGTTAGAGCATACTGTTTATTGAAGTAACATTGTTTTACTTAATTGATAGCATTTTGTGAGTATAACATCTGCCCTCACCCCCAGTGCAGTCACAATAGTTCACCTACTACCATAAACATTCTGCCACCATGGTCCATTGTTCTCTTTCCACACTTTTTTCTCCTTCCTTATGCCCAATTGGATGACTCAGTTCTATTATCAATTTTCCAGAGCTAGTTTTCAAGTTTGAATTTCTCTGACCATTTGGTTTTTCTACATTCCACATATAAGTAAAACCATGTGCATTTTTCTTTCTTCTTCTGACTTATTTGATTTAGCATAATCCCTTCCAGTTACATCCATGTTGCTACAAACGAAATGAGTTTATTTTCCTTGTTTGCTAAGTAGTATCTCATTTTGTATATATACCACATCTTCTTGATCCACTCATCTGTTTGGGAACATTTAGGTTGTTTTCATATATTGGCTATAATGGCTATAATGCTTCCATAAACATGTGGTTGCAGGTTTCCTTTAAAACTAAGTGTTCTTTTGTTTCATTTTGTTATGTTTTTGTTTATTATGCTTCAGATAGACCATAGGAGTGGAAATACTGATTCAGATGGCAGATGCATTTTTAGTCTTTTGAGAAAACTCCTTACTATTTTTATTAGGGTCTGGATTAATCTACATTTCCATCTACTGTATAAGAATGTTCTGTTTTCTAAACACCCTCACCAGCACTTGTTGTTTCTGGTCTTTTTTATATGGGAACATCCTCATATGTGTGAGGTAGACCTAATTGTGGTTTTGATTTGCATTTCCTGATTATAAGTGATGAAGAGCATTTTTTCAGATGCCATCTAGCCATCTGCATGTCTTCTCTAAATAAGTGCCTATTTAGCTGTTCTGTCCATTTTTTTATTGGATTATTTGTTTGCATTTTATTGCATTATACAAGCTCTTTGTAGATATTTTATGTCAGTCCCTTATCAGATGTACAGTGTGCAACTGTTTCTCCTATTAAGTTAGGTGACTTTACCTTTTACCTATATTTCATTTGTTGTGCAATATTTTTCATTTCGATATAATTTCAATTGTTTATGTTCTTCTTTGTTTCCTTGCTGCTGAAGATGAATCTGCAAAGACATCACTAAAGCTTATATCATGGAGTGTTTTGCTTATATTTTCATCTATTCATTTATATTTTAAGGTCTTATATATGTCTTTTAGACTTTTTTAGTTTATGTTTATGTATGGTATGAGATAGTGGTAGTTCATTCTTTTCCAAGCAACTGTTGAGTTTTCACATCATTTATTGAAGAGGTTTTTATTCCAGTGTATAGTCCTGGGATTTTTTTATTATAGATTAATTGTCCATAAAGATGCGGGTTTATTTCTAGACACTCAATTCTATTCCATTCACTTATATCTCTGTTTTTTGTTCCAGTACCATTATATCTTAATTATTATGGCTTTACAATATAGTATGATATCACTATTCTTTCTCCTTGTCAGAATTGCTTATGCTGATTGGAATCTTTTGAGGTTCCATTTCAGCAATACTTGTTTAATTTCTTTGAAGAATACCACTGAGATTTTTATTGGATTGCATTGACTATTGCTTTGGGTATGATGGCCACTTTGAGAAAACTCCTTACTGTCTGTAAGTGTAAGACAATGTTTATTGACAATGTTTATTGACAATGTTTATTCTATCAATTTTAGAGCAAGAATAGTGTTTCCATTTCTTTGTACCCTCTTCTATTTCTTTGAACAATGTCTTAAGCTTTTCTTTGTATGGGTTGTTAGACTTCTTCTTTTAGACTTACTGCTAGCTATTTAATTTTGGGAAGAAGGGGGCGTGTGATTGCAAATGTGATTATTTTCATAACTTCTTACTCTTCCAGTTTATTGTATGCATATATGAAGGCAACTGATTTTTATATATTAATTTTGTAACCTGCCATTTTACTGAAATGGTTTATTGCTTTGTTTTATTAATGAAATATTTAGGGTTTTCTATGTATATTATCATGTCTTTTTCAAACAATGACAACTTTATAACTTCTTTCCCAATTTGTATTCCTTTTATATATTTCTCTTGCCTTATTGCTTTAGCTAGGACTTCCAGTATTGTGTTGAATAGTAGTGATGAGCGTGAACATCCTCTTGTTCTACAAGATATGAATGGAAAAGCTTTCAGTTCTTTTCCATTAAGAATGATGTTAGCGAGGCCTCCCTAGTGGCGTAGCAGATTGAGCGCCACACTGTGAAGCATCTGCTGCAGAGCAGTGCGTGTTCAATCCCAGGCCAGGGAGGGGACCCGCATTGCAAGCAGAACTCTCCTGCCTTGCTGACTGCTCCCCTCAGCAGTGTATTTCAGTTAGTCTGCCTGTTCTGCTCCCCACTCTGTCTCTGGTAAATCCTATCACCTCCCGCAACTCTGTCCTGTACCCCTGCTCTTGTATGCATAAATAGAAGTTAAAAAAAAAAGAAAGAATGATGTTAGCTGTGGTTTGTCATTTATGGTTTTTACTATGTTTCAATATGTCCCATTTAGCCCCAATTTTTCAAGGGTTTTAATCACAAATGGCTATTGAATCTCATCAGACTTTTAGCTGTCATGATTTGATATGACCATGTAGTTTTTATCTTTCTTTTTGTTGATGTGGTAAGTTATGTTGATTGATTTTTGTACCATTCTTGTGTCCTTGGTATAAATCCCTATTGATCATGGTGTATAATACATTTAATGCACTGTTGGATTTTTGTTTACTAAGATTTTGTTGAGGATTTTTACATCTATGTTCACTAGGAAAATTGGCCAGTAGTTTTCTTTATTTGTGTTGTCTTTATTTGGTTTCAGTATTAGAAAACATTGAACTTCTAAAGTGTGTTTGGAAGTATTATTTCTTTCTTAGTAATAGGTAAGATGAAAACAACCCAAATATCCAAAAACAGATGACTGGCTCAAGATGTGATATATATACAATGAAATACTATTCAGCAATCAAAAAAGATAAATTCATGCCATTCACAGCAACATGGATGGGCTAGAAGGGATTATGCTCAGTGGAATAAGTCAGAAGGAAAAAAAATCAGATGATTTCACTATAGGAGGAATATAGGGGAACCAAATAAGGAAACAGGTGGAATAAATAATAAAAAAAATTGGCAGGTAACTATAAATCAGAGACATTTGCAGAGAAGGGAGAGGGAGAGGTAGAGGGCAGAGCACAGATGACTATGGCAATGGTGCATGCGTCAATTGATGTTGGGAATTCTATGGTAATTATACCTGAGAGAATAAAGCAAAAAATTGTATAAAAATAAACAATGATGCAAAATATATATAAATAAATAAATTACATTTTTTTAAATTTTAAATAAATCTTAAAAGACAAAAATAAAGGAGACACTTTACAATTGATATCACTGAAATACAACACGTCATATGAAACTACCATGAACAATCAAATATCAAATAATTGTACAACCCAGAGGAAATGGATAAATTTTTAGAAACAAACCTACCTAGGTAGCATAATAATGAAATAGCAATAGAGAAATCTAACTGACCAATTGGTAATATGGATATTAAATTAATAATCAAAAAACTTCCCAACAAACAGAAGTCCATGACCGAACAGTCTCACTGGTAAATTTGACCAAACATTTAAAGTAGCACTAATACCAATCTTTCCCACACATTTCTAAAAAGAAAAAGACAATATTTCCAAATTCATTTTATAAGACAAATATTCCCTGATAGTAAAATCAGACAATAACATTATAAGATAGAAAACTATAGGTCAATATTTCTGAGAGTTGCAAAAGTCCTCAGTAAAATATTATAAAAATGAACTGAAAAGACCCATATACCTTGTTCAAGTATAACACAAATTGTTTTACATATGCAAAATAATGACACATCACTTTAACAAATAAAAGATGGGAAAAAATATCACCTCCACAGAAACAGAAGTACTTAACAAACTTCAACATCATTTCCTGATAAAAATTTATTTTAAAAGTAGATATAGAATAAAGTATCTTAATATAATAAAGGTCATCTATAGCAACCTATAGCTAACACCATATTATAAAATGGAAAGCTGAAAAAAATTTCCTCAGTGATAATGAATAAGGCAAAGATTTCAACTTTTATTCAACATAATATTTAAACCTTAGCCAAAATGATTAGACAGGAAAAAGAAATATGAGTCATCCGAAGAGAAAAGGAAGAAATAAATTTGCCTGTTTGGCAAATTTTACAGATGGCATGACAAGATAGATACATGGATACATAGATGATAGATACAGAGATATAGATACATACAGAGATATAGATACATAAAACTCTAAAGACTCCATTAAAAATACTACTAAAGTGAATAAATGAATTCAGAAAATTTTCAGGGTATAAAATCAATATACAAAACTCACTTGCATTTCTATACACTATAACAAACTTTCAGAAAGAAAAATTGGAGGGGGGGCAGTGGAAATCCATTTACAATTGCATCCAAAAGAATAAAGTACATATGAATAAATTTAATACAGGAGGCGAAAGATCTATACACTGAAAAATATAAGATATTGATGAAAGAAATTGAAGCAGATACAAATAAATGGAAAGATATCCTGTGCTTGTGGATTGCAAGTATTAATATTGAGAAAATGTCCATACTACTCATAAAAATCTATAGATTCAATTCATTTGCTATTAAAATCCCAATATTTGTCACAGAAATAGAAATGCTAAAATGTGTATGAGACCACAAAATATTTTGAATAGCCAAAGCAATCATGATGGTATCATATGTCTTAATAGCCAAGGCAAACCTGAAGCAAACCTTGAACAGCCAAAGCAAACCTGAAGGTCTCACATATCTTAATTTCAAATTATATTATAAAGCTGTAGTAATCAAAACAGTATGATGTAAACACAGAAACAGACATTTAGATCCATAGAACAGAATAAAGAGTCCAAAAATAAGCCCATGACTCTATGGTCAGTTAATCTGTGACAAAGAATATACAATGGAAAAAGAACAATCTCTTTAATAAACGTTTTTGGGGAAACTGGATAGCCACATGCAAAAGAATGAAACTGACCCTTATACCATACACAAAAATCAACTCCAGTGGATTAAAGACTTTAACTTAAGACCTGAAACTTAAAAACTTCTAGAAGAATAGGTAAGATTAGGTAATAGGTAATAATGTCCTTATTATAGTTTTGGGAATGATTTTTTTTAATTTAACAAAAGTAAAAATAAGCAAATAAGACTGTATCAAACTATAAAGTTTCTGCATAGAAAAGGAAGACATCAATAAAGTAAAAAAGCAATGTATAAACTGGGAGAAAATCTTTTCAAGCTGCAAATCTGACAAAGGGTTAATATCCAGAATATACAAGGAAGCTCATATAACACCAACAAAAACGGTTTTTAAGATTGGCAAAGAACACAAATGGAAATCTTTTCAAAGAAGAGATACAAATGGTCATTAGGTATGTGAAAGGTGCCTAAACCATTAATCTTCTGAAAAATATAAACCAAAACCACAGTTAGATATCATTTCACACTTGTTATCTCTATTATTAAACAATTAACAAATGTTGGTGAGGATGTGGAGATAAAGGAACCATAGTTTGCTACAGGTAGGAATGTAAATTGGCACAACCACTGTGGAAAAGAGTATGGAAGTTCTTTGAAAGTTTTTAAATAGAATTTACACAAGATCCAGTAATCCCAATTCTGTGTGGATCGAACACAAAATATGAAGAAGTTATCTGCACTCCCATGTTCATTGCAGCATTATTCACAATAGCAAAGATATAGAAACAACCTAAGTGCCTATCAATGAATGCATTCATGAATAAGATGTGGTTGGTATATACACACAATAGAATATTATTCAGCCATAAAAAAGAAGGAATTCTGCCATTTGTGACAACATGGGTGAAACTGAAGAGTACCATACTAAGTGAAATAAGTAAGATAGAGAAAGATAAATACTGTATGTAATCACTTATATGTAGAATCTTAAGGGGGGAAAGCCCAATGTATAGAAACAGAAAATAGAATGGTAATAGCTATGGTGTGAAGGATGAAAGGATTGAGGTAAATGAGGTGAGCCTAGCAAAAATGATTCATATTTTTGGCTATAAGATGAATGAGGTTTAAGAATCTAATTGTAATTAATGTATGATTAGGCCTGAAAATAATATTAATGACAGTTGACAATACTGCATTATCAAAGTAAAATTTGCTAAAAAATTAGAACCTGTTTTTATTACCCCTAAAATATAAATATATATGATGGATGTGTCAGTGATGGAAAGCCTTTCACAATGTATAGATATATCAAATCTTCACATTGTACATTTAAAATATATTCAATTTTATTTGTCAACTATACTTGGCAAATCTAGAAAAGAAATTTATACATATGCATATACAAGATGTTATCTGCACTCCCATTTTCATTGCAGCATTATTCACAATAACAAAGATATAGAAACAATGTAAGTATCCATCAATGGATGCATTCATGAATAAGATGTGGTTGGTATAGGAGTGTCCCTGGTGGCACAAAGATTTAGGTTGCAGCACTATGAAGATATCCACAGCCACAGCAGCATGACTTCAATCCCCTGTCAGGGAAGTGACCCACATGGCTCAGCAGACCTTTCTTGTCTCGCCCACTGCTCCCCTCAGCAGTGTATTTCAGTCAATCTCTGTTCTGTTCCCCATTCTCTGGTGAATCCTCTCAACTACTGCACCCTATGCATAAATAAATAAATCTTTCTTTAAAAAGATGTGGTTGGTATATATACACACAATAGAATATAGACGTAGGAGCACATTTGTTTTAAAGCATAGACAAAATAAGTAAGTAAAGGTCAACGTGGTTTATTCCACTTGAAGGAATAGCTTGTCTTGTCTTGCAATTTGAACATACACCTACAGTGAAATTTATCAAAGTCAGTAGACTTAACTACAAATTTCAATAAGTTAAAAGCTAACATAGTAATTTGAAAATGGGAGGGAAATTCCCATAGCAATGCTTTAACTTTCTAAATTTGTTCATAGGGTTTTCTCTCTCATTTTTCCACTAAAGATTTAAGAATGAATAAATTCACTCTACAGAAAATAATACAAGCAAAACTATAATGTTAAATTCTATTCTAATCACAAATGATATAATCTCCCTAGTTGGTTCAGTGTATCTTCAATTTCATTAACTATCTCAATGATAGTTAAATTGACATTTACTCTAATATTTTTTAAAAACTACCTTAAGAAATAAGATAAACTCTGTCAGAAGAGCCACATAACAACTGCAGTTCATGTAAAAGTAGTACAGAATCCTTATCTTCTTTATATTTTTTATTACTTTTATTACAAGATGACATGATGGACAACTGTGTGGGTAAAATATTGCACCTTATCTTTCAATTCAAAACTAGGATACTAAGAGAGAAACAGACAAGCAGAAATATCTCCAGAGGAAATGATGCAGGAACTGGAAACAGATCTTTTGTGTATTGGTGGATAGACTTAAGAGTGTTTCCCCTAGAAATGGTACAGAGAGCATGGAGCCTCTAGGCAATGTCATGGAAAGAAATTCTATTTCAGGTATAGAGCACCAGAAAGTCAACTAGCTCAGAGAATGAAAAACACAGGGAGGAGTCTGTTCAAAAATATGGTGAACTTCCTCATTCTGAGATAAGGTCTCCATTTAATAAAAGAAGCCAAGCAGAGTTTGAATGGCATTCTGCTAAGAAAGGAGAGGCACTTAACTGAGAGAAGTTTAAACTAAAGCAGTGGTTTTCAGACTATAGAGGGTATCAAAATCACCTGGAGAGCTTATAAAAACTTGGAGTGCAGGATGCTTCCTGCAGAGTTCCTGATTGGGCAGGTCATAGTGGGACCTGCGCAATCTGTTTTTCTAGCTACAGTCCAAGTGTGATTCTAGAACCACACTCTGGGATCTCAACAACTAAATACCAAGCAACTTCAACAATCCCCACTCAATACAGATCTAATTCTACTGATTCTTTTCAGTTTTCTTAGAATCTTAATGCAAGGTACTTTCATTAAATTCATTAACCACTCACAATTTAAAAACATGAAATCTCCGTTTCATTATAGCAAAGTTTTTACATTTTATCTTTGAAAATAATAAAATTTCCTATGCAAGGTAATAATTTTTTTCTAAAACACAAATTAGAGATTCAGATACAAGTAATGATTATGTCAAACAGAGCATCAACAACTGAGTTCTCACGCCATTACTTAGTCTTTCCTGAATTCACTCCATTTTTCATGTGCCTGTTCACAACTTACCTCCTTCTAACTTGTGGACAAGAAAGCAGAGAGCATTCAATTGGCTGATGAGACTCAAAAAGAGGAATTATATTGGTGTTTCATATGCCATCTTCTTTGACAAGGTGGAGTTGAAGGGTCAAAATAATATCACATCTGTTCCTAATCCCCCACTTAGTAGGTACACAGTTAATAAATAGATTTCTCAATTGACTTATTACCTCATAGAATTACAATTAGTAGAGTTACATTATAGACAACTTAGAAAAGCACATATGGTAAATTTGGTGGACAAACAATAAAATCACTAGGTTAACAAAAAGCTTCTCATTCCAACATTATCTCAGCATATTTTCTACAGAAGTATAGCATGGTTGTCCTTGAAACTTAGGGGCTCTATCTCATAAATGAAAAATGAATCTTCAGGCTAAGGATATAAAAACCTCAGGTAGGCCTTTCCAAATTGGTGTGGGAGTTTAAGGATTTGGAGGTATTCCAATCTAAGCACAGAGCAACATTTATCATGCACTGCCCAAGTTCATCTTCACTGCTATGTTAACATGAAATGCTCAGCAGTTATTTTGGTTGAGCTAGATTTATTACTACTTTTAATTTAAAAGAAAACAATCAAACAGAAGAAAGTCCTTTCTTCTTTCTCATCAAAACATTTGTATTCCAGAGACAGAGCAGTTAATGATAGAAAAATCAGAGCTACATTCCATTAGCTAGAAGGAAGCTCATCCTCATCACATGTGGAATTACAGAAAGACATTTCTTTTCATACATGGATAAAACATTGTGAAACCTTCAAAACTAAGAGCAGGTGGCTTGCTAAAAGCATTTGTAATTACTTATCTTCAGCCTGTGGGTCCTTTTGGCTTTGCTTCTCCAATACCCCAGATGCTACAGTTAGTTAAAAGCTACTTGGAGAGATGACTCTTGATGAAAGCATCATATGGGTTTCATTCTGCTAACCACTCATCAAGTGTTCATAGGGCAATAAAAGACTTGTTTACATAGCCAAAAAAAAATTTTTTTGAAGGCACAACAAAATTGTTGTGCATGTTTCCAAATACAACCAGAGATAAAATTAGATGCTACCAAAAATACATGTTTGTGCAAACTTTTACCAACTTTAGGGTAATCATAACTGTACTCTAGCTGAAAATGTTGGCCTAGTGAATATGTCATGTAAAAATCTATATTGTTCGGTACTTCGTTTCTTAGTGACATTTTCTACCTTGAAAGCCTTCTGACCCTAGCAATCTGGAAACTTACTGGTCATTCTTTACACAGTGTTACAAACAAGACCCTATTTTCTGGCAAGATGTCGAAAGGCCTGGCCAAACATCTACTTTTTCCAAGTACAATTGATAGAAAATGATAATGTCCAGCTCTTCTCTAAATTCTGACAGCTATGTAACAACAAATAAAAAACATTCAAATGATTTATTGTTTTAATTCTACATTGTTGTGTTCTGTTTTCTTTAAGAAAGGTGCAAGTATATGTGTAAGAGTCATGAAACACTGTGGTTACCATGGTAATTATCTGTGTTTAGAGAGTGTGTAGAGTAAAAGTCCATGGAGTCGTTGAAGAAGAGTGCACGTTAACGATGGCTTTTCACAAACCTAAATCATGTTAAGTCCCCACTTTCAAAGAAATGTTAAAAAAAAAAATGGAAGCTTTTATCTGGAAGAGTCATAAGTGCCAAAGTATGTTTTGTTCCAGGGGCACTACTTTCCTCCTAGTAGTTAAATCATATCTGAAGACAGAAGTTAGTACTCAGAAGGCTATTGTAGCAGGGGGAGAGGGGAAGAGGGGATTTTCTCATCAGAGAGCTTCCCTGGATGATTTATGCAGGGACACTTTGCTCCCTTGCTTCTCTCAATCTGGGATGCAGCTCCTGTAAAATACCTTTGTACATTCCAGGTAACTAGTCTATAAGAAAATATCCAGTCCTATTATCCTGTGGCTCTCATTGACCTTGCCAACTGAACAGAATTTAGTACCGACTACACTCATAAAAGTGAGATGTTGATTGAATGACTGATGGAATTGTTTTTACTCACGCATAGCTCTGCAAAAGGAAAAGGCCTAATGACTAACAAAAAAATCAACTTGTTTAGAAATAGGAAAAAAACATTTCTCAAAGAAGATATATGAATGGTTAATAAACATATGAAAAGATGCTCAGCATTACATCATCAGGAAAATGCAAATCAAAACCATAAAATACCATGTCACACCCACTAGGATGACTATTTTTAAAGAAAGCAAAACAATACGCATTAGTAAGGATTTCAAGAAATTGGAATCCTTATGTACTGTTGCTGGGGATGTAATATGGTGCAGCCACTATGAAAAACAAGGTGGGGGTCCTCAAAAATATAATAATAAAATTAACATATTATCAATTAATTCCACTTCTGGCTATATATCCAAAAGAAGTAAAATGGAGATTTAAACAGATACATGCATACCCATGTTCATAAGAGTACTATTCACAAAGATGAAATAGTAGAAGCAACTCAATTTTCCATCAGATGAATGCATTTATAAAAATGTTGTATATATTGGGTTGTCAGAAAAGTCATGACACATTTTTGCTTGAAAAACAGAAAAAAAATACATTGTCACTTTTTCAACACCCCAATACATATGATGGAATAGTACTTAGCCTAAAAGGAAGAAAATTCCATTGACAAATGGTACAACATGGATGAATCTTAAGGATATTATGTTAAATGAAAAAAGCCAGTCACAAAAGGTTAAATACTTCATGATTCCACTTCATATGACTAAAGCGTCAAATTCATTTTATTCACAGAAGGTAAAATAGTGATTACCAAAGGCTGGCAAGAAGAGTAAATCATTTTTTAATGGGTACAAAACTTCAATTTGGAAAGATGAACAAGTTCTGAAGATAGATGGCAGTGATGGTTGCACAACAATGTGAATGTGCTTGTGCCTCAGAACTGGACACTTAAAAGTGTTTAAAATAGGAAATTTGTGTTATGTGTATTTTACCACAATAAGAAAAAACAAATCAAGAGGTCTATCATACCAGAGGACCTTTTGGTGAACCATGTTTGCAACAGCATTATTACTGACACAGTAACTGAACAGTCAGCATAGCTGAAGTTGTTCTGTTTTGCAATGAGGTAGACTAAAAATAAAATAATGACTTTCCCTAACTTATGGCTTTCATTATAAATCCCCAAAGCAAACATTTTTGTGGCTTAGTGATATTCACAAAAAATTCATCTTTCCAGGTTCTTCAAACCAAGTTGCCAATTAGACAACAATCAAGACCTTCCAGCAGGATAGTCCCTGAAGACATGCAGGAACCATCAACACATTCTACATTTGGATTTAGCTTTGAGAAATGAAAAGTCATTGCAGCCTTTCTTCGCTCATTTTCCTGAGGTTTACGCAACCATTTTAGAAAGTTTTTTCTAAGTAGTTCTAAGTTTATGACAATGCAGATCACAAATGGATTTTGAAAATTAGTCACTCGAAGAAAAGATGGATAAAAGAATTATAGATGCCTTCTTTAGAAAATGAACATTGGCCCATAGATCTAAAAGTTAGGAGACATTTGTGTAATAATAATACAAATTAAGCTATAGGTTCAAAGAAAATTGGGTATGTACTGTCTTAGGGAATGGGGGAAGGGAAGATGTAGGCAAGCATCAAAGACTCACAGAATGTGAAGGAATTGAAATGTTGGGTAAAAAAATGAAATGCTGGGTAAAGCTTAAATTATTAGCCTGCAAGCATAGAAAACTTTAGAGATGCAAAATAATAAGGAAGTAGTGACAGTAGTAAATTAGAATAAGAAAATGCCATTTTGTGGATTTGCATGAGCCTAATAATATTTGAAAATGTAAGAGTACAAATTCAAGTTGCTATAAATATAAACTTTTTGACTGACATAAGTTCTATAACATATTATATATAAATAAGCCATTTCTACATGCCCTAGAAATTATGTATTTACTGACTGACTACCATGTGTTACAAGCAGGTAAATCACCTGCTTGCAGGATCGGGCTTGCTAACCTGGAGTACAGGTTCTGAATCCCAGCTACACAGTGACACTGACTGTCCTGTTCATTCACTGATCACGGTGCAGCCATACACTGGATTCCACTGAAAGTCAGGGAGACTGACCTCTGAACAATGCTTACATTGTAGTAAATCTACACAATAATAACCTGAGCTCAGATTCACAATGGAAACACCAGATCTCATGAGTAACTTGAAACAGGGAAAATATCTCAGGAGGAAAGTAATTCTAGTGTATTGGGGGTGCTCATACTTTCTGAAGCTAAAATAATTTATGATGATACTTCACCTACGTAAGGGAATTCTAAGAATTTTGGGGTTATTCATACAAGGTAGACTTATTTTTATATCAACAGGGTTGATGCCTTTCGCTGGTGCTAAATAATGCTCCCTAAAGAGTGTCTCCCTCACAGAAGGGAGTACTTAACTACTGAAAGTATTTTACTCATTCTGGCAAAAATTCCAGGATAAGAATTCAACCTCTAATTGTCAGGAGATCCATCTTTAAGAAGCATGTTATCATGGATTAATCCTCTAGCTCCCTGGTCTTCGTGCCACCAAGGCTTGCTTTACAAATATTTATTTTAGGGGTTGGAAAAAGTTCACGCAGCATTTGGTAACAGTTTTATTTCATTTACTTCAAAAACATTGCAGCTGTGTAAAAACATTATAGCTGTGTAGCTCACTGCAACTTTCTTTGTTGTGTTGCTCTCTTAGAACACCACTGAATTGAGCTAGACAGGTCTTTTCAGATGAAGATTCCCTGTAAATGCAATCTTTGGAATCAAAGCACATTTAAACCTCAGCCAATATTAAAGAGTAAGACATTTCTAAAAACATTGAGCAGAATCTATATTTTTTTTTCTATTTGAATAAAAGAATAAGATAGCGTATGGTATGTAGTGGGTGGTTGCTCTAAACACGGCATGATGTGTTCAACCTAAAATGTTTTACTGCTTTCTGTTCATGGAAACAGCACTGAAATCAGGGACTTCTTTCACTGCTGAAGGTAGGAGAAAAAAATTTCAATCTCTTGGTATTCCCCAAAGGAATAGGTGTCAATCTGCATTTGCTCTCAACACTGCTTCCTGTAATGTCATTTTGAGATAATCAGTAACAACATATGACAGTCACTGAGCACTTGTGATATGCCAAGCATAGTGTTTGGTGCTTTATATCCATGATTTTATTCAAACCTCGGATTGTCCCTACAAAAAAAAAAAGAAGAAGAAGAAATATAGTCTCCCTAGTCCAAGGTTGAAACTGAAGATCAGACAACTCACAACACCCTGAACTCACATAGTTATTAAGATCAAGTGAAATTCAAATTTGTGACACCTAGCTACCTCTGGGTTTCCCTCTCCCAGATGTGGCAGTTGCTATTCCTTCATCCTTAGAAAGAAAGCACACTGAGTTGGTCACTTACTGGGATTTTCTCCACCTCTGAACTCAGAAAGAATGCCTTCTTGAATCTCACAATGCACCAGATTTTCCAGGAGTTAACTGATTAAGTGTTTTAGAATAGAATCTCATGCTACACTCCTGGGATCTGACTGAAATGTAGGTTCTGATCCCACAGGTCCAGTCTGAGGTGAATTTGCAATATCCGTGACCTATACAAAAGTAGTATATCAATTAAATAAATTCTGACTGTACCATACAAGGACTAAACTGCCAATGAGATTGCAAAAGAACATTTCAAGACATTGAAAGATACTAACAGTAATTGGAAAGAAATGATTACAATTATAATATAATCATATATATTATGAAGAAATACTAGAAGGATCAGCATCTGAATTTAAATATTAGTTATCTATGGTTAGGATTTTAAACTGATAAGAACAGATACTACTCTTGATCTTAGCCCAAAGGCCGAGAAGCGATGGTTAAGATTTTAAGATGGTATTATTTCTTTTGCTGTTGTTAATCTTTTACAATTAGTGTCTTGGAATAAGAATAATATTTTTTACCATATATTTTTAAATATTACTCTCTGTCAATATTACCTTTAACAACGGGAGCCATCCATTAAGGGCAGGCCTGCAAGAGTTGTGAGCTGCGGACACTTTCATTTAGGACCTCCTCCCCATTCTTGGACACTTTTCCTCATGAACCATGAGGACATTATGCTAAGTGAAATGAGCCAGACACAAAAGGTCAAATACTGTATGATTCCACTTAAATGAAATCTCTAGAGCAGTCAAATTCATAGTCTAGCAGAGAACTTAAAACAAGGTTCTGTACTTGTACTACCTGCATTTCATTCCCTCCTCTGACACCTCCCAGCTATACAAATTATGTTACCTTTCAAGATTCCTAATCTGTAAAATGGAGAGAAGGAACAAATTATCAGTTAATTATAAAGATTAAGGCAACAATGTAAAATAGAATTGTGTCTAGCACCTTTAAACTCTCATAACGTGTTATCTGTTCTGAGAGTGTCTCTGATTCTTTAGAGAATCTTCTGTTGGAGAACTATCTTGAACACCAGTAATGGCTTATACTGTAGACATACAAGTTCCCTTTAGTGAAACAGCACTGTTGAGACTGTGTTCAGGTAAATGTTAGGAATCTTATTCTAGAGATCTTTGTAGAAGATAGAATCTTTGTACCAATAATGCTTTATTTTATGGGCACAGTTCATGGTGAAGCAATTCTACGGCGAGATCACATCTACTAAACTAGCACCCTTGCCTAGGAAGAGCTGGACACTCCTCCCTTTGCACTCATATGGAGTGCCTGTCACCAGCTTCTCTTCTTAAAAAGTATCGCTGTGTGCTTAAACATGTGACTCCTCCATTTTAACAGTGAGCTCCTGCAAGTCAGAAACCAGCCATCTCTGTCTCCTTATCAAGGGCCACTGCATCCTCGTAAGCAGTACTGTAAAGCAAGAAGTCCATCTCAAAAAGAATTTGTGCCTACACATCTTCTTTGCATCTTCCCATCATGACAAGAAAAACAGCACACCCTTTAGTGGACTGGCACTTACCTATCCACTACAAATGAATATACATATCTTAGAAGATTCCAGTGTTTTGAGAGACAGACACCATAGAAAACAACTGCAACAATTTTTTGAGCATCTGCTTTGTGTGGGCTTGTGCAGGCATTTAAGATATGGTAGCAATAAACCCTCGGGATCCTGTTCTCCTAGGACCCCTTGGAGCCGAAATACAGTTGAGTACTGTGTCCCTGCACCCATTCTAATTGTTCAAATGATTTCACTCTTGTAAAGGGGGTTCAGCACTTATGTTCTCTGCACAGGAGTGAGAAGAAGTTTGGCTACTGAGTATATCCTTTAATTACCTGAATGGAGTCAATTCAATGACAAGGTTATTGTTGACCAATTGTATGTGTAAAAGGATTTCCGTTTCCAGCTTCTAAGGAAGAGGGGTTTTTTCTTACTTAAACCTCCATTTCTGACATTTCCTTGAACTATAGGTAGAGCTAAGGTTTCCATTTATCCCCCCTCACCCTCACCCCACCCTCTTCACAGGATATGTTAAGCCTCAGGAAGAATGCCTTAGTAAACATCATTTTCTGTTTAAACATGTTAATAATTGTCGAATTTGGTTTGGGGGAATGTTCTATTATAATGGCTGTTAACAGGAAGGTCTCCAACTGTCAAATCACCTCACATACTCCATATAGTGAAAAATCAAGGTATCCCAAGGGTGGTCCAGTACATCTTTGTGGATTAGCAGTCCAGACAGAGAGAGACACAGAGACAGAGACAGAGACAGAGAGGCAGACAGAGAAAGACAGAGAGAAAGAAACTAGGAAGTTTATGAGAGAACAAAGAGAATTTTTCACTCAAGACATAGTGGTACCCGTTAATTCCCAGACTGTGTTTTTACTCACAGGTTATCTTGTCAAAGGGCAGAGCTCTCTTTGGCAAGCCTGGGAGTCTGCATTCTGACACTTCCAGGTAATAGTTATGTAGACCAGATCACCACTTTGAATTCAAAACTTCACAGATGCATTAATAAGAATAATTCATTGATTATTTCATCTTTTTAAAAAATAATAATCAAGTTTTTTTGTTTGTTTTTAAAGGACAGAAGGAGGAAATATTCAACTTTTGTCATATATTTGAGGTTTCTTAAGTAAGGTTCAGTTCTTAAGTCTTAAGGGAGCCACTTAATGGAAGAGAACAAAAAAAAAACACTGATTTAGGAACAGGTGCAAAAATTTTGCCTAAGCAAAGAAATTAGTTTTTCTATTAAAACCCAATGAAGACATACTTTCCCTTTTATTCTCACTTTCTAAAGCTTTTCCCCAATATTCTCAGTACAATTCAAAGAGGTGTTGAAGGTGAGAATGAAGATGACCTTCACTTTCTTTTTTTCCCCAAATGATGTTTATTGGGGTAAAGTAGGGTCACATTTTTGTATCTGCTCCAGTGGTTATAGGTTCAAACCTCTACAAATGTACACTTTCACTTTCTAAACTATATGAATACCTTAAAAGATAAAACTAAATCTCTACTTATATTTCACAGCTTCTGGGAAAGTCTTTTTTATAAGAAGGTCCCAATAGTCAATGTTTTTGCTACATAGATAGCATTCTTAATTTAACTTTATGTATATCTAAATTGTCCTGAGTTGAGCTAGATGAAACTAAATGAAAAATCACTATTTTTTTTCAATCCAAATATTCAACACCTTTTGACTCTCTCAAAACTGAGATTCTGCAAATCCAGACATTACATTGCCCCACAAATTTAGATGATGTTTCATGAACCCTGAAGATTTTCATAGCACCCCCTTCATTTCAGCCCCCTGCTGAAATATTTACACAGGTTGAAAGTAAATGTTATATATAGAAAGAGCATTTCCCCCTCTGTAAAATAATCCCAGAAAATGTGTCTGTGCACCCAGGCCTATTTGTGAGCAGGCATATAAATGTGTCCAAATGAGCACCGTGGCTTTGCACAGGACCATTTCCGGAGCAATGCTGCTGTGGGCCACCCATGAGGCAACCGGCACAAGTCTTATCCCCACCCTCTGACTCCCACTCCCCAGACATTTTGCCTGTGGCACTCCCAACGCCAGAAAATGTTCAAGCAGGCTCCCCAGTGGCAGCAGCAGAGAGATTGGGGGGCCCAGCAAAGCAGACTGGGGAAGAACTCAGCCCCAAGGCTTTCACACAGCTAATTAGGCCTGGAGCCACATGCCTATTGTTCTCCAGCATTCAAGGGCAGGAACCTGATGCCAAACTGCTAGCCCACCAGTCAGAGCATACACATTCCAGAAATCTGGGCTGCCTGCCAAAGCCATCCCTGCTTGAAAGTCCCCACCCCCTGAAACCCAAACCTGGGGACCATTAGCCTGGAAGCCCTGCCTGATCACGCACTGACACTGCCACGCACAGGGAGAGACATCACTCAGGTTACAGGACCTGATGCAGAGAAAAGAGGCTTAGAAATCAAAGGCCAAAGCATCTTGAATTGCACCCCGAGTGGCAGGCTCCCTGAGCCTACTCAGGTACCAGGTGGCCCTCACTGCCTTCACCTTTTGACTTATTTCTGTGGTTTCCCTCATCTTAGCTCTGAAAAGAAAAGAAAACACTGCTGGGACACTTTTATCAGTTTGGTCATGCTGTCAGACGGTCAAAGTTTATTTGGGATTTGTTGAGTTTGAGACTTTTTTCCCTCCCCTTGACAACTGTCCCATGTACTTGATCCTCATCTCCAACTAGTATTGAAGTTTTCTTCTGTCTGGTTGAGGGAAAGCAAACTTACATTACTTTTAAATCTCATCTATTGTAATATTGGTATAATATGCTCCAGGAGAGTCCTTCATCACTATTGAGGATACCAGGAAGGCCCTTGAGCTTTGCACTCAGAAAAAGAAAGTGGTGGAAGATATTAAGACAGCTACAAAATGAAAACAAGTAATTATCTTGAAAGTTTCCAAAATTTGTCTTTTCTTATATCTCAAATTGTTGATTTCCTTTCTCTCTCAACTGCACTTAAATTCCAGTGCACCCAGGTCTAACAAGAAGGGAAACATCTATGACCCACCCCCCACCACACTTTAGAGGATTTTCACTCATCTTCCTCAGTCTTGCCATGCTCCCCTCATCTCTGAAGCAGCATCTTCCTATACCCCTGACTTCTCTTCCTACTTCTCCTGACACTCCTCTGCTGATCCTTTCACTGTTCCCATCCCAGTGTTTCCCTTTCTTTTTTCATCTCCTCTGTCATTTTATTTTTTATTAAATGTACTTATTTATTTTCCTACATCGTTGTTCTTTTGGACAGTATTGATTTCTCCCCTCAGGTATAGCTCCAGTAGTTCTCCCACCACTACAGCCCCTGTGATCCAGTTCTTTTTATTTTTTTCCTTCTTATTCATGTATATTTGACATCATTTGTGGTCCCCATGGAATTCCTACCATCAATTCTGATGCTTCACCTTCTGCCCCATCCATCTCAGAGCACCAACAGTCCCTTCACACAAGACTTCCAAGTCTTCTCTGGCCTGAACACCCTCTCAAAACACCATTTTACAACTTGTGGCATGTGCCCACCTGGACTTGAAGCCAGGCCTCAAAGTCAGCAAGTCTGAGGTCAGGCACATCCTCCCATATAAAGATCTCTTCTCTTCTTTCTCTTGAGAAGATCCCCATTTTCCCAAGCAGATGAGCTTGAAATCCAATAACTTGCTCATCTCCATCTCTCTCAATTTCTACATCAAATAATTTCCCAGTAAAGGGCATTCTTTCTATCATATCTTTCCCCTCCCTTCTATTCCCACTACCCCTACTAAAGCAGACTCATCATTGTCTAGACCATTTTCTGAGATGACTGTTGCCTACTCTATCCCTCTTTTGATGAATCCCAAAATACTAGAGCCCATTTAACCCTAGAAAACATCTTATAAATGTTCTTATTTTTACAGATTAGGGAGGGGGTTTAAACCTGGGACATGGCCTTAACAAGCATTCCAAGGCATAGTCACACCTATCTCATGGACTGATTCTGTAACTCAGACACTGCAACAAAAAACTCTCTCAGATAATATCTATATCATAACAGTCTGCTCACAGCACATACTCGCTTGTTCTTGGCTTGGCCACTCAACTTATTTTCTGTGGAATAATAATTTCTCCTTGGCATCCTGCTCCCCTTTCTCCACCATCAGCCAAGGCTCACCTCAGGTATCGCTTCTTGAAGAAGCTATTCCAATCTCTTCCTCCTCTGGCTTTTCTTCCCATCTTCCAAACTCCTATACCTTTCTAGACTGCTCATGGGATACCAGCATAACTTTCCTTTCCTTACTGTTGTTTGTCCTACTTAAACTTGTAGACTGTCTTGTTCATTTATTAGCCTTTACAGAATCTATGACTACATCCTGCACAAGAAATAGTTAAACAGAACGGCATTGTAGGACTCCTGCTTGTGTATTTAAAAACACAGAAGTGGTGATGAAGTCTCCATTGCCCTTTTTTCCTCCCTCCAACTTCTCACCCCCTCCCCAGGAATGTTCCAAATAACTGAAAGGAAGAAAGAGGGTGGAACAAACAACTGTAAAATGAAAACAAGTAATTCTCTTCATGGCAAGAATGATGAAAAAGCTAAACACTCCAAGAGAGCTTACATGGTTGAGCCCCTCATTGCAGCTCCCATGACACAAGCTGATATGGACTCTGAACCATTGCTCCACTGCACATGCAGATCAAAAACCAAATATAAGTCATGTGTCAGAGGGCATATCACAAATACAACCAAAGCAACTCCATGTCTTAGAGGTTAAGTTGTAGATACAGCTTTAATATTTTATCATTATCTTTTCAAAGATACAAATGTTCACTGGAATTGAAAACATCCAGGAGAATGGGCCTCCCTGATGTACATGGAGTTAAGGCACAGCACTATAAAGCTATCCACTGCCACTGCAGCAAGAGTTCTATCCCCAGCCAGAGAGCTGACCCACATGGCATAGCAGACCTCTCCTGTCTCACCTGCTGCTCCCCTCAGCAGTGTATTTCAATCAATCTGCCTGTTCTGTTCCCCACTGTCTCTAGTGAATCCTCTCACCTCCCACCCTACACCTCTGGCCTATGCCCCAGCTTTATATGCATAAATAAAATAAATCTATTTAAAAAAAGAAAAAGAAAACATCTTGAAGAACAATTGGGTCTTTGCCCATGAACAGACACTTCTCACTCTTGGGACAGGGAGGAATTGAGGAAATATGGAAGTATGGGAAGAGCAGGAATCATTCACAACTGACAACCTAAAAAACAGGAATTAATAAGAATTTTCTCAGAATTTATAACATCATCTAAGCCTGTTTCTCAATGCAGTTAAACTCTTACATGAAATTAAAGAAAAGGTCTTTTTGAATAGCAATTTTGATGTGCTCCACTGGGTAAAAATGATCCTTTTCAAAAATGATCCTATTTTTAAAAATGATCCTATTTAAAAAATAATACTTTACAAAATAATACCTTCAAATAATTTGAATGGAAAATAAAAGAATTCAATATGCAACATTGTCTTTCAAATAAACACATAAAATGCAAATATAGCTTAAAATATAAAATATTCTTTCATCATTCAAACCGTAGGCATACTTTACCTTTGTTAGGGTGCTAGGAACAGAAAGCAATAAAATGATTTGAATAATACCAACAGGGTAAAAAAAGTAGCCAATGATCCTTTCCAGGGTCAATTGATGTCTCTTGGAAAATGTTTTCCAGTCCACAAATGCATGTGTTTCCTGAAAATCCATTTCAAGTACAAGCAGATATGTCATTCTCTTGCCTGTCAACCTTCTAGTTCTTCAGTTCACTGTGGAGAGCACTTGACATCTCCAAGTAAGGGACAGCATAACATCAGTTTACTTCAAGGTCACAGGAGAGACATATTTGTCCTTAAAGTTCTCAGCAAAAGCAGACAACACTTCATTTTTTGGGGGGTATGAGGAAGGACATCAAATATTTTAATGTGGTCAGAGGCACAAACAAGAGAACAGATATTAACTTCCAGTAATGTCAACACCAACTAACTTTTCTCCCTCAACTTTGCTCTTTCTTTTTTTGCATAAGAAGTTCCTAAACATATTCAAAGGACATTAAGGACAAACTGGAAATTACCAATTCATTTTCAGCATAGATCAAAAAGTAACTCCAAGGGAAGGACAAAAAACTATACGTTTGATGGTTTTTCCTTCCTCTCTCTCTCTTTACTTTGTTGGAGGCTCATTCCAATTTTTTAATTAGGAGACTATACCTGAGGGGAGAAATCAAATATTGTACAAAGATGTAAGAAAATAAGTAATTGATTTTTTTTTTTAGAGTGACCCAGTTACCGTCTATACATTTTTTAAAAAGCAGTACTTTTCTTCTCTAGGAACACTCTTTAGAGTCATGAGCTCTTTTTTTGTTCCTAGAAACAAGGTGGTTCTCCAGCTTTCCCTAGACCTGACCAAAGAAGGTCATCTGCCTGATCTAGACAGTCCCTCTTTCGTATGGCATTGTGAAAACACTTCAGTCTACAGTAAGTATAAATACTACTTTACAACTTCAAGAATATTTCTATGTGAATATACTGAGGAATGAAACTGTCATTTGCTCTAGTGGACCAACATGGTTTCAACCATTTTAAAAACAGGCCTAATCAACTTCTGTTCCTGTATTTGTAACCACTACTACCACATGGTTCCCCTCCTACCAAAAGTCCTACTTTTATTTAAAACTTGGGTGTCAAATAGGACTATTTTTAACATAATGTCCTTGCTATTAGTTTAAGTCACAAGACTTAATAAGAAAAATAAAGTATGCATCAAATCACAGAGTAATTTCTCATTTCCCAGCATCTGATTGGTCCCTAGAGTTACCCCAGGATGTGTTTGTAATACATTTCAAACAAGATGGGGGATTTGAAAAACTGCAATCTTAGGAGAACTTTTTTATATTTAAGTAAACACCATTTTATTGAGCTGTAATTCATATACCATAATCTTCACCATTTTTAAATGTGTAACTCAGTAATTTGTAACATATTAATGTTATGCAACCAACACTACCATCTTATACCAGAAGAACACGTGTGTAAGCCCAAAAGAAGTCATACACCCACTAATAGTCTTTCCTCTTCCTTCCTTCTCCAGCCCCTGGTAACGGCAGGTCTATATATCCTATGTCTGAGGATTAAGCTATTCTGGGTATTTTGTATATACAGAGTCACATAGTATGCAGTCTTTGTGCCTGACTTCTTTCATTTAGCATAGTGTTTTCAATCCACATTGTAACATTTGTCAGAATTTCATTCCTTTTGAAGAACGCAGAATGATCCATCATATGTGTAGACCACATTCTGTTTATTCATGCCTCACTGATGGACATTTGGATTGTTTCCATATCAAGGCTATTTTAATAATAGTGTTGCTATGAGCACTCAATGTACAAGTTGTTGTGTGAATACATGTTTGAGTCCTCTTGGGAATTGACACTTTTTTAACAAATTAATTGCCCTGGTTGCTCAATTTATACTTCTTAGCAGGTACTAGGATGACCTTAACCATGGCTGACAATCCCACACAAAAGCTGCTGGCCCTTGCCAATACCTCTGACCACACTTTTTACATTATCCTCTTTCCCATTCCATTCCATTCATTTTTAAATCTTAAATTCTCCTATAAATCTTTTCTGTTCCTTTATATGTGACCACTACTACCACATGGTTTCCCTCCTACCAAATTTTTAAATCAACAGTTGAAGAGGTCCTTCTCAATGCAAGAACTATTCTCCCGCCTCCCCAAGTTCTTCAACATCTTAACTACAGGGATTAAAAAAAAATCTAGTTCTAAACAACTTGCTCTTAATGAAAAGTCTTCACTCAAATCAGATTCTTGATGTGTGTGTATTGTCTCACACAGGAAGAACTTTTTTCATTGACTTTATTCACATTGTTTCAAAATAACCTACCACCATGCACCTGAACTCTCCCCTTATTCACCTAGAAATTCCTGCAAAACCTATTACTAAGTATAGTTTCAGTTTCCGGCCCTATTCTGACCAAGATGTAAAAAGTGCAATAATATATAGTGGAATACATCCATCCAAAAGTTCCGGCTCTCCCTCTGAATAATAGGAGATACTCACTTTCTCAGTGACAAAGATTTTATCTCCTGGAATGTAGTTGTGCATAATAATCTCTCAATAAATATTCCATTTAATAATTTAATGGGCATAGGAAAGGGAAGACATAAAGAGGCATTGATTTATTTTGTTTCTGCTCATTTCTGTGCAATGTGTTAACCACCATGTAATCTCACTATTAATTTTGAAGTCATAAATCCTTCAATAAAAGCTATAAATCTTCCTTTCCTTTCCATTTTGTAAAGGCCAGGCATTCTGTGGCATCAACAGGTAGTTGAGCAACTGAAACCAAATCCTACCTCAAGCTGCATAATTTTTTTAAAGGTTTTATTTATTTTTGCATTGAAGAACTAAGGTGTAAGTCAGAGGTGTGGAAGGGTGAGAGGATTCACCAGAGACAGAATGGGGAGGAGAACAAACAGACCTACTGAAATACACTGCTGAGGGGAGCAGCAGATGGGGCAGGAGAGGTCTGCGGTGCCATGTGGGTCAGCTGCCTCGCTGGGAATCAAACTCAGGCCACAGTGGTGATAGCATGATAGCACAGAGACTTAACCCCCAGGCAATCAGGGCGGCCCCTAAAGCTGTATAATTATGAACCTACTCCATGTTGTAAGGGAATCAACACTCCTGTTCTGTTTTTATTATTCTAGATGCTCTGATTCCCAATAACAGTGTTTAGCTTTTCATAAGTGCTATCAAACCCTAGAATTCAGTCTAATCCCCCCATCTACATATGTGGGTTATGGCCTTTAGCAGGATAGTTGGACTTATATACTGTTCATCAATTCCCTTTTGTCTCATGTGTGATCAGAGATGGTCACTCTGCTTCAAGGAGAATTTTCTCTACCTTTACCAAAAGCAAGCTATTTAACTTTAAGCATTTCATTTCCCCTGTCTGTTCCTTGGTTACTATTTGCCTGATCAAGAGTCTGGAGACTGTGACTTAGTTCAAACCCAGCCTATCCTATGTCCATTCATTAACATATTGTTTGTAGCTGCATATAGTATAGTTGCAAGTCCAAAATATATATCTGGCCTATTATGGAAGAAGTTTGATGATCAAGACCTAGAGCATCTCTCTAGTATCCTTGGAAACTTAAAGTCAATGATCTGAGAACTAAAACAGATTTTTATTTGCTATTCCCCCATAAATGATAGAAGACACCCAATGGTTTTACCATGAAGCAATGGTAAACATTCCAGACTCCAGGCCAATGCAATGTTTTTGTTATTTGGTTCAAGTCTTTGTCAACCTTCCCAGATGAGTTTTAGTATTTTTTAATGAAAAATCAATATTTGCAAGGGATATTATGAAAATCAAGGGATAATGTAGTAATGACTGATAATAGGAGGTCTTGGGGGAAAAAGATGTAAAGAAGGTAGAAAATACAGTGTTCACAAAGGAAAATAAAATTGGTGCTAGAAGATAATTGAGTTTGTTCCTGGAGAGAGACTGGAAACTGCACTGGATCTGCAAGCATCTTGAGATTAAACAGGAAAACAAAATAAAAGAAAAGAATATTTTAGCAGAAAAACAAATGTAACTGAGAAAGAGGAATAGAGATAAATGAGAGGTATGGAGTTAATAATCTAGGACCTGAAGAGAGAACAGTCCCCATGACTGGGGCCAGCCTAGTGCCACTACCTGGACTTTGAAACCAGAGCTGGCAGCTGCCATGATAAGGAAATTGATACTGCACATTTTAAACACGGGGTTGATAGAAACCTGGTCACATAGAAATCAGAAACTTAGATACTCAGTGAAGTCATTAGTTTTTCTTTAAAAGAATCCCTTGCTAAGTTCATATCCCTAAGAAAGCTGATATGTGTGTTAGACAACAATCAGAAGAACATCCACTTCCATAGGGTCATGGCTTGACCCCCAAACACTTCACTACGCTCCTCTACAAGGACACAATCTACACACACATACGATGACTCTGTGTATATCCTTATACAGGATCTCTGTATTAGCAAGTGGCGGGTTAGCAGATGAGACAAAAAGAAACAAAAGAGAGAAGGTAGGAGAATATGTCATCAAGGACACTGCCTTTGAAAGAAGTAGCACCCCCGTTTAGGTTGCAAAATAGAAGGAATAATTCAGAAAGCAAGAGGTGTTCCAAAGAAAGGTAAAACCTCACCCCAATTCTCCCTCTGCAGTTTATCCTTAACCATCCAGGTACTAACAGTTATGGAGATAATGTACTCAAACAAGAGATTTTGAGAGTTTAATATAGGCAGATAGCTACAGAATTAATTATTGTTAGATTAAACCTACTGTCACTGAGAACAAAAAAGAAAATGAGGTCCACTACATATCTTCAGGTTTCCAAGGTGCTTATTTGTTAAGTAAATATAGTAGTTTGCCCTAGTTTTTATTTATAAAAAAATTAGGAATTTTTATCATCTAAATTAGAAATACATTGAGTAAGAACTACAAAATCTTTGATAATATCCCATATCCTTCAAGCACATATATATTTCTTGGCTGAATTGGGGTAACTGTCCCTTGAATAAACTACAGTATGCACTGAAAATAAAGAATAAGTCTACTGTAAAATTATGAGAAGAAATGCTCAATTGACATAAAATTGTTAAAGCTCTATTAAGTCAGGATAAATGAAGATGTAAAAATGACCCTAAAACTTACATTATTTTACCAAATTGTGACATTTCTAAAACATTTACCATAGCACCTTTTCACTCAAAGAGAAAATGACATAATAACTATCTTGCAGATGAAAAGACAGTTTTCACTGCACCCAGGGTAGCAGTGGGAGGGGAGGTAGCAGTGGGTATTGGAGTCCCTGAGTTTAGGTTCAACACTCAGTTTTCCAACTTACTATATGTATGACTTCAGTCAAATTACTTAATCTTACTGAGCCTCAGTTTCTTCAACTATAAGATGGTGTAAAGACAGCATTATGCTCATATAGCTATTTCAAACATAAAATAAGATATTCCAAGGTAATCTGCAGGCTTAGTACTCAATCGATGCCAGGTGGTTCTTTTCTTATTTTAAGACTGTGATTAAATGAGAAATGTCAAGCTCCTAAATCATGGTAGGTTCAATAAATAGTAACTCTTATAAGGAATGGGTGGTAACAAATCTAGAGGCATGGAACGAGAAGGATCTTAAGGTGCCCTCCTTTCCCTTGCAGGATACCACAGAGGGAGGTTCTGAGAATGAAATCAGAAACTTTGATACTAGCAAAGAACTCTAAGTGTGAGTCTGAGAGACTGCACTCAGCTGTCCTATCTCAGGATCTGACACAATTCAGTGTGTGATAGAGATAAGAACCTGGAATTGAACCACCCCTATTCTCAACACGTGCCCTAAAGAGTATACAGCTCTGTGGAAACTAACGTGGACACAGTACTAATTGCCCACAGGAGAAGTGCCACGTGGAGTTTCTGTCTGCACAGCTTGCATTTTACAACTTCCTCAAAGTGAGGTCCAAACTAACAGATGGGTCTCTGTCTTGCAACCATCCCAGACCAGGTAGGTTCATCACCAGTTCAAGCAATCTCTTTGTCTCCACCACAACACTTTGGCTTCTCCTTCCACACCGCTGCTGCCACCACCACCACCACACATTTTTCACAAACAGTCTGAATCTCCTCTAACGTTACAGGTAGACCCCAGGCACGCACAGTGGCCCACATCGTCTTTTGCCCTGCATGGAGCAAACATCGGTGTAGCCACTGTGCAACATCCCATCCCAGAGCAGTTTCAAGCCACCTAAACTAGGCTAGGGTGTCTGCTTCATCATTGCCTGGTGAGACCAACAGGGCATGTCCCATGACATGATAAACAGTCACTAGTTTCTAATGCCCCAGATCCCATAGATCTTTCCATAGAGCCTGGCCCCACAATGGCCAATGCATGACTGTCCAGTCATTTAGATTCCATGTGGAAATCCACAATGTCAGGCTCCTGTACACAGCCCAACTGTCAGTACAAATTACCAGAGGAGAAGGTTCATGGGCCACCACCATCCATATCGCTCGCAGTTTAGCCCATTGGTTGCTCTGTCCTGTCCCTGTTTCAAAACAAATAGTGTCTGTTTCTGGGTACACAGCTACTGTTGTCCAAGATGCTGGCTGGCCATGGCTGGAGCCGTCCATCATTCTGAGTTACCACCAGACAAGCCCAGAGAATGGGACCAGCCTCTTCCTTGTCTCCAGAGGAGTCTGGCATTTCTGGAGTCGCAGGCTGGTCTCCCACTACCGGGTGAGACTCGGGCAAAGGGCTAGCTTCCCTCTCTTCCTCTTCTGAGGAGTTTGGCATCTCCAGAGTAGTGGGTTGTTTTTTCCAAACTTCTTCTTCCAGAATCCTCAAACGTTGTCGCAGTTCCCACATCTCATCCTGTAGTTGCTGGACTCTGGATTGCTCTTTCTGCCTAGATTCTTCAGAGCTGTGAGAAACACCCATCCCACAGCCCCTGCTGCCTCACGGGTACTACATCCATCCAGGTTCTCTTCTATTTCATACAGGGCCTGTTTCAACTGCAACGGGATCTATCTACCTCTGGCCATTCCTGGGGAGGTGTCCACTAGGAGAGGAGGCTGGTCACCGGGTACCATCTGCTCATGGCGGGCCATCCCATAATCCCTCCCCAGGTTTCAAAGGGTTCCATACCCATCTGCATTTAACTTTCCTGCCATCTATACCATTTGTAGTGGCAGGAAGGCAGCACAGAACAAGTTCTGGATGGTTCTAGCAGACGGGGTAAAGGAAGGAGTCTTGGAGTCCTTGGTGGCCTTTATGCTTTTTATTGTCAGAGGTGGCATCAGGTACATGGCAGGCAGGGGTGCGGGGGTTGGGGGGTAGGTCTCCCAGCCCCTGGTGCATCTCACCCTCTAGACTGCTTTGCTGCTCTCGTCTCGTTCTGCTGCTCTTGCTGCTCCTCTGCTGCTACTGCTCTATGTTCCGCTGCTCTCGCTGCTTGTTGCTGCTGGTGTCCTCATGACACCACCTCTATACACCCACGTCGGAATCCAGGTGCACACACTTGCATATGCCCACCTAGGCATGCATGCAACAGCGCAGATGTCCATCATTATACCAGTGGCGGGAGGGTGGAAAGACCTGATTGTTTCTCTGACCCTACAGTCTCATATCTCCAATTCCCTTCCTCCATCCAGCATCAACTCTCACTGTCATTTTAGTTAGAATAGGTCAATGTGGTGAACTGATATTTCACATTTTGTTATCCCAGAGCTGGTCACTGAATAAATAGGAAGGAAAATGTTTTCATGAGAAAGCAGAGCAGTCATCTCTAAAGTCCTGTCAAGCTCACCAATAGTAAATGGTTCTGCTAAGGGGGAAATGCACCCCTCATTTGTCTCAGCGAACTCATAGTAAGCAGGGGTGCAGAAGAAATGCCATTTCTCAAAGTTATATACAATATGCATCTACCTCTGGCTTGATGGCCTTCCCAGCAAGTATTCTGTCAAAAGCTTAATCTCTGTCATATTCCTGAAAAAGCTGAAGGGCAAGGAGGAGCCAGGTGGGCAGGATTTGAGACTATTTGATGCAGTGTCAGGTGCTGCTTCCAAAGGATGCGTGCTGAGTGTGCACATCCTTCTTACGACTCCTCCGGCTGATGTAGGAATGTACAGAGACAGTCAGTAACCACAAAAGAGAGTTAGATTTCTGTGAAAACAGGCTCTTTCATCCCCCTGAACTACTTCTATGGAAATACAATGTACCACTGAGTATAGCTAGAATCCATAGCTGCTGGGAATTTTCCTTTCCTTTGTCCCTATATAGAAGCTAAAGTTATTCACAACACAAGGAGAAAAATGAGCCAGAACAATTTAAAGTACCTTTGACACGCCCATATGGACTATTTTTCTCTTTCTCTTTCCATTGAAACAAAGGTTCTAAAAACTGACTTGGAAAAATCAGTTTTGATACAGCCATTTGGGAAGTTTCTTGAAAGAAGGAAACCTGCATTCTGTTTCTCAGTGTCTACCACAGAGTGACAGAATCAATGTTGAGAAATAGTACTGAACGGAGGAAGGAGGAAGGAGGCAATGGCCAGATGAGAAGGAAATGCTGACATGCAATTTCTGTTCATAAAACTTGCATTCATTATTTGCAATGATAGTTCTAGAAATGAATTGTCTTTAAAGTCTGCAAGTAGAAAGGAAAGGAGAAACTGATCTTATAATACAAAGTCTTAGCAGATTTTAAGGAGTTAGGCTTTTGGTTTTCCCTTCTGAATAGAATAAAATCCAAACTCCTCTGGTAATCTGTAGTTTGCACACTTCTCCGTGTGAACCAATGAGTCTACTGGGTGTAGTCTACTATCATGTATTATGTGTCAGACACTTTCCAGTGCTTTCAGTCTATTATATCACTCAGTCCTCAGCACATCATTGGGGTAGGTCAATGTTTACCACCTAATTTTACAGAGTAATGAATTAAGCTCAAGTGGGTATGTCCAGTGCCACAAAGCAAGTAGGTGAAAAAACCACAGCGAGAATTGGGATTCAAGCATTGTAACACGAAAGCCCTTCCTTCCCCAAACTTCTTGAGAATAACTGGTCTTGATCTCTCTCACATTCAGTCTTTCTTCCCCTCCCCTTTCAATAGCTCTTTTCCCTTCTTCCTCCCTTTACCTTGCTCCTAGCATATTCATGCTCTCTCATCATAGCCACTGTGCTCACGTCCACATTTGCACATATTTCTTCCACATGGCATGCTATCTCTTTCCTTCTCTTAATCGTATTTACTAAAAAAAAAATTGACTGAAAATGTTCTCTGGATATTAAACTTAGAGCTTCTCATGCAAGGTTTTAATGCCTTGTTTTGCAGAAAGGGTTAAACTGTTGGACAATGAAGGCTATGTTTTCACTTCCCCAAAGCCAAGAAAAGTGCAAAACTCAAGCAAGTATTCATTGAACTGAAGAGACAAATGATTACTAGTACCCAATTTATCATAGAAAACATCACTGATCAGCAACATTCAATTTCCCTCTCCTTAGGGGCACGCAGAAGACTTTACTGTTAGCTCTTTGAAGTTAGGCAGGGGCATAGGGTTAGTTCCAGCCAAACACACTTTACTCCCAGGCCAGGCTCATTCTTTTTCATCCCCTGGTGCAGGGATAGAGAGGCTTCTAGTAAAATAATGAGACGGGAGATCAGCTCCTCTGGCACCTCTGTCCTTCCTAGGGGCACTGTCCCTGACAGTGGCCTCACTTTCAGGACACTAAGTAAACACTGTTGAGCTGAGGCCACTGAGAGCAGGGATTGTTTATTCCTTCAGAATAACCTGGCCTCCCCTGACATACTTATTTTCACTACAAGTTTTCCTTTAAATATAAACACGGGAGTCATGCTTGGGATGACTCTTTAGTTTCAGAATCATCCTTGTAGGTCAATAAATAAATAGAAGGCCAAATCCACTAGATCCTGACTAACTTGAGACACTCTGGCTGCTCCATGGGAAATGAAGTAAGAGCTGAGGGTAACTTATCTGCTGGAACTTTGGCACTGAATGAGCATAGACCCCACAGCCACTCTCAGGCACACAGCACATTTATTCCAATTGTACTGTCATCGCCTCCACCCACTTCATTTCCCCTTCAGATTAGCCTTCACAACCTGCAAAACTCATTCAAATGCTACTGTAACAAATGTGTAAACAAGATGAAGGATACCATATTTTTTTGTTTAAAATGAGATTTTAGTTAAAAAGGAATTAAATCCTTTATGTGATTTTACTCTGGCTTTCGAAGCATTTATGAAAATGTTTTGAATGATAAAACTCTTATGATCCAAAATGCCCTATATTTTACATGTAGCTAGTAAATGTGGGGGGGAAAGAGATAGAATTAGTTTTTCTCTGATTTCTCCACATAACTGAAGCTATTTAAATGATTGAACATAAATATTAGCTAGTACTAATATGATTGCTATGTATAACATCAGATATGCCTATATGGTAAACACTTACCCAAAAATTATTTGTAAAAGTATGAGTTACAGTGTACGTGCATTAATTCATTCACATAGAGCTTCAAACCTTTAAAGTCAACATGGTTGATTGGCCATGTGTAGGGTGATTGGTGGCAGTACAAATTACATTGACTAAAATGCTATGTATGCCCTTAAGTGATTCTAATCCAGTGAGATAAACAAGACACAATACCATGTAAATTTAATTGTAAGCAAATGTGATAAAGTTTATAAAAGGGTTATAAAATTTCTTAGAGATCAGAAATTGAGGGAGCATTTTCAGAGTTTCAGATGGCAAAAATAAATGGGTTATATGAAGTAGTAGTCTTTTATCTAATTCCTAGAGGTTAAACAGGATTTCAACAGATGATTTCAGTCAAAGATAAAGGTCTGTGGAGGGAATGGAGCAGCATGAATTTTCAGGTTTCTGAAGCAGTACATTTGGGGAGAGGATAAAGCTGGAAAAATTACTTGGTCCCAACCACAAACCTCTATGAGAGGCCATGTTCAGAAAAGTAAGTACAGCATTGTTTATGACAGCCAAGAGTTGGAAACATCCTAAGTACCCATTGACAGATGATTGGATAATGATGTGGCATATGTAGACAATGGAATTCTATTCATCTATAAAAAAGATGAAATCCTGCCATTTGCAACAATAAGATTGGGCCTACAGGGTATACTGCTCAGTGAAATGTCAGAGAAAGACAAACAATATTTGATTTCATTCATATGTGGCACATAAAGAGCAAAACAAAACAAACACCTAAACTATGAAAACAAAATACTGGTTACCAAAAATGAAGGAGGAAACAAAGGAGGTAAATTGGGTAAAAGTAGTCAAGTATATGATGATAGATGGAACCTAGACTTTTGATTATGTAAATATAATGTAATATATACAGATGTTGATATATCTAAATACTTGAAAGTTATAGCTATATAATGTTATAAACCAATATTACTTTTAAAAAAATTGTTCATTCAAACTCTACTGGTACAAAGTTTACAACTATTTTAAGAAAATCTTCTATTAACGGAGTAAAAAGGATTAGGAGAGAAAAGTTAAAACAACACCTAAAAGGGAAAATGTAAACATTCTTAAATATTACTCCAACTGTAAAATGTTATTCAAATGTTAACCTACTTGATTCAAGTGATCCTAGTTAATCTATGTTCTTACAGCAGTAAAGTGCAGAGTGTTTTAAAATACTCTGGCATTTATATTTCCCCCTAATTTAGATAAAGTTTTCTCTCCAATTAATTTAGTTTAGCTCTGATAGGACTAGATATTAAAAGTGATTTTGAGATTCCAGGATCACATGTTCAAGGAGATTCAGGCAATAATGCTTTCTGAGCATTTTAATCAGGAATATATTAAAAGCAAATTAAATATACATTAACATATTTGAAAATCAATTGAGAATGGATAAAATAAATAGTGACATGTTCATAAAGTGACACAATGAATTTTGAAGTGAACAAACTACATCTACATGTATCCTTGTGTCTAGATCTCAAAGACATAATGAAAGACACAAAGACATATTAACTATAGTAGGGCAGTATTTGTGTAACTTTGTAAATATTCAAAATAATATCAAAAATATTTATTTTAGTTTCATACATACTTGTATACTAGAGATGCAAAGAGGGTTGTGGTATTTGCTTTCTAGTAAAGGTATTAAAACACAAAAGTAACTAATGCATACTTGGTTCAGGATAATGATCGTCTCTGTAGAAGGGTGAGAAATCAGACTGCCAATAGGGTGGGCCAGGATTGTGGTTTGGCATTCAACTGTACCACTATTTTTATTTCCTTTTTAAAAAATATGTAGCAAAATGTCACATTTCAGCCTACACTTCTTTGATGACTTACTTTATAGTCAAATTTAGTTAGAAAACTAAATTCTCATTGTTTTTAATTAATATAGTTTGTTATATATAAACCCAATATGCCATGCAGAATGTGAATCTAAACAATATGTGGGTGATTGTGGGGAAATCTGTCCTTATATGATGCTTTGTCCAATTCCAGTTGGGATCCACAAAAGGATTAAATTTAAAGAGAACTCTTTAAGCATTTTTGTAAATTAACTTGAAAAACTCTTGGACTGCTTTGCCTCTTAGTGATTTTCTTTTCAAGATACCATTTTTCTAAGCTCTATTAACTGTACCTAAAATTATTCTCCTATATTGTTCTTCATTTTTGTTTTATAGATAGATGATAAGTAGCTAACTAGGTAGATGACAGACAGATGATAATGTTGATGATGATGATGATGACAACGAGTGATGATAGACAGCTGATAGGTAGGTGAACAGGCAGGCAGAGAAAAAGAGAGAGAAAGAGAGAGAAAGTTAAGAGGTACCTGACTAGCTAGAATACCCATCCCATGAAGTTCTCTCTCTGACATGTAACTTTCTCTCCTGATAATTTATATGATAATATGATAATTGGAGTTTAGGGGAGGACTTGGGATATAAAAGAATATCTCAGGGCTCTCACCAGGAATAATCCCTTTACTTTCTACCTGATCAATAGTTTTCCCTAATTTTGCCCTCATTTATAATTTCCTATGACTGTCATCTCCCTACAAAATACTAAATTATAACACCACTATTAAGTAGAGAAAGGGGCAAAATGATTTTTGAGGTTCTCTTTTCAAACCTTGAGATTTTGAGTCTATATACATTCAACTGTCTTCAACGGGGGAGGTCTGGTTCACTGCGGGGAATATAATCATTACAGAGAATTCAGATGAATTTCCTGGTAGATTGATTATTTCCGGATGTTAATTATTCCATAAACTATTGACTAAAGCTTCTGAATAAAATTCACTTGTTTACAAATTTATCATGAGCACTGCCACTCTTAGGATGAACCCACACAGGGAAGAGAACCAGTGAGGACATCCCTAGGATGTCCCTGTACATCTCCAGCATTTCTCTCATTTGAGGAACTCTCTATGTCCCTATCTGACCCAGTGATCTTTGATTTCTCCCAGTTAGCCATTTTCTGCTCTCTCCAAACCCAAGAACACAAAACTGCTACTGGGCTCATCATTCCCCTCACTTAAACAGCTTCCTCAGTCTCCAATGAACATTTATCCTCAGAAATTTCTCCCTTTGGTAGGTCTGTGATGGTCCTCCCCATCCCAATGGTCACTTCGTTTTTAACCATATGTTCAATGTCTGCCTTTTCCCAGTGATTATAATTCTGCTTCATTCACTCCCAGGGTTAAATGTAGCAAGTACCATACCCAACACATAACAGGTATTCAGTTAATACTTATTGGATGGGGCCTCCCTGGTGGTACAAAAATTAAATCTCAGTGCTATCATACTATCATTACTGGGTCTGATTTTGACCCCAGCGAGGGAGCTAACCCACATAGCGCAGCCAATCTCTCCTGCCTCACCCACTCTTCCCCTTAGCAATGTATTTCAGTACATCTGCCTATTTTCCTCCCCACTCTGTCTCTGGTAAAGACTCTACCCTCTGTACCTCTGGCCTACACCCCAGTTCTTGTATACATAAATAAATAAAAATAAATCTTTAAAAATGAAGACATACCTATGACCAATGGCATATTCAAACCACAACAAAGAGATAGTCACCTCTCACCTACCAGTGGGTACAGCTATTATCCAAAAGATAAATATCAAGCATTGAAAAGGGTGTGGGAAGACAGGAACTCTTGTAAGCTGTTGGTGGGCATGTAAATTGGTATAGGTATTATGGAGACAGTATGGAGAGTTCTCAAAAAAATAAAAATAGAAATTTTATATGATCAAGTTATCCTACTTCTGGATATTTACCTGACGTATACAAAAACACTAATTCAAAGAGATATGTGCACCCCCTATTCTTTACAGCATTATGTACAATAGCCAAGAACTGGAAACAACCTAAGAGTCCATCATTGAACAGCGCACACACACACACATGCCCATGCAATGACATATTACTTAGCTATCTAAAAAAAAAAACAAACAAAGATAAAATCTTTGCAGCAACATGAATGGACCTAGAGAGTATTTTGCTTAGTGACATAAGTCAGACAAACATCATATGATTCCAGGTACATGTGGAAGATAAAGAAATAAAATATATAAATGAACTACATAAAACAAAAGTAAACTTTTAGACCTTACAACTAAATTAGTGGTTACAAGAAGAGAAGGGGGAAAGGAGGTGGGTCCATTGTATGGTGAAGGATGAATTAGATTTTTGGTGGTGAATATAATGGAGTCTATACAGATGATGATTTATAACGATACACACCAGAAACCTATACGATGTCATGAACCAATGTTACTTCAATAAAAAATAACATTTTCTGAATGAAGTATTTTACACTATCTCAAAGCAGGATGCTCTGAGTACAAATGAGCAGTATGAACTGACAAAGAAAATGAAAAAAAAAATTTCATTTCAGCTGAGAAGTGCTGGCCCTGGGAAGTTCCCACTGAGCTCTGTGATCTGAGAGTTACAACTGCTCTGAAGGGCCTTGCTCCAGGGAAGTTGTCAGGAAGTGGAGAAAGCTTCAATTTGGAAAAAATTAATTAAACACATAAGCGCTATGGCATGACAACAGGACTCCTCAAACATGTATTTCAAGAGAACAGATTGACAAAGTTCGGTAAAGTCCTTTCCACATTGTGCTTCCTTCAGAGCTACAAAGTATTAGGGGGGAAAAAAAAAGGTCACAGTCAGACTGTAAGAGAAACAACACGAAACTATGATCACTGTCCAGCAAGCCTCGGTTTTTTATTTCCTCCTCCCATCCCCTCATTGGAATCCACACAGGAGGCCCAAGTTTTGAATTTAGACATTGAAAAATAATGAGTAGAGAAGATAATGCCTTCCAAATTCAACAGTATTTTGTACTCTGGAAAAACTGGACAGTTAGCCATAAGAACTTAACCTATGCATCTCAAAAATTACTAAAATAAAATATTTCAAGGTTTAAAGAAAAGCTGCTGGCCCCGGAGTACCCCTTCAGCATCTGATGTGGCTCCTTGGTGACGGACAATGAGAGCTGCTGTTGAGACCACAGAATTTCATCTGTCTTTTGCTTGTTGCCACAATTTTTAGAAGATGATTCTTAAAGTGCACGAAGACCATGCTTTTGACTTAGCATCTTTAATGAGCTCCTTAACCCCATCTATCACATCCTATTTTGGTTGGAGGGTCATTAACACTAACCAACTAATGCTCCCGTTTTCATCATGTGAGGAAAGATGTTACTTGTTTCCCAAACAGACATATACCAAATAGATGAATTCATCATGACTCAGAAATGGCACTTGGAGAAATTTCCATCACTGAGCACAGATTACACTGTCATTTCTGACAGCCCTTCAATACACAGCATGCTGGCCACCTGCACCAGAACAATCACCAGCCTCCTCAGAGGCTTAGGATATTTAAAGTTTTGTAAACTCAAGGCACCATTTGGGCACCAGTATTGACTAGAGAGCACTTATAGAAATTCTTTAATCCTCCTAAATACTTATTCCTGAGTGTCAAAATATACAAGTCCTGTCCTTTAAATTTTTTCTTTTGAATTTTAATTAATTTTATTATTGTGTTTATTCTGTTGTTACTTATGTTGTTATTGTTTGTTATGATATTACTTATTTTTTGTTACTGCAAGGGAAATTATGTGGACTTCTTGATTCATAAACAAGCAAACTTACCACTTTTGGACAGTTTGTTGGTCAGAGTGTGGGTTAGAAGTCAGGTTTCCTGACGTTCTTCATGTTTCTTCCAATACCAGGGCTCAAGTGATGAAGAAACTTTTCTTAAAGTTCCTGGGTTTCTCTGAAATTTTTTTTTCAATTAAAAAAATTAATTGGCCTTTGGGCTTCTTCAGTTCACATCCCAGTTGTCAGCTTTGAAGAAGAGAGCAAGAGAATCTTGTAAATCCGATAATCTATAAATTGGTCCTGCCAAAGCACTTCCCAATTCTGGACAATATCACTCAATACCAGATGGGGAAGTGACAGTCACTGTTGATCTTGATAAATGACTTTAATCTTCTAGCCCTGGTTTCCTCACCTATCACATCAAGATAACAAACCGCTTAAAGACTTTCTATAAGTCCTTTAAGAGAAAACATATTTAAAATCACAATGTATAAAATTTAGAAGATTCTCAGTACTTTAACCTTCATTCCTTTATCCCCCAGTTTCTCAAAAGAGCTCTTATATAGGAGTAATATTCAAAAAAAAAAATCCCAACAAATCTCATAATGAAATTCAAATGAGTGTTTTTGTAGATAAGGTAAAACAAATCATTCTGTTCTATTAACTCAGAGATGTGATCATTTCATCAAGGGCCTTCCTTAGGGGGGAAAAAAAAACGCTGCTTCACAAATACAAATTACAATGCCAATAAAATCAAATACAGTATATTTGAAAATCCTGAACATGTTTCCCAGTATCTTTATTCTGTTCAGCATATGCTAATTATAAATGTTTCTTATCAATCCATTTATGCAGGTAGGGATAAATAAGCCATGGGTTAATGAAGGTAAATTATTTGAAGAGTAGTAAAAATTCATTTTCATAATAAATTCTATCATTGGCATTTTTACTATCATTTGGCCTTATTTTCTCCATAATATTCCAAATAAAAGTTCTTATTAGCTAGATCAGGACCAAGGACCACTCTGAACACAACATTCTGGTGTCCTGTCTTTCCACAGCAGGGATAGAGGCTAATATGCCACTATTTCTTGACCTAAATGTAAATTATCACCTGAAGCTATTTATTTATGATGTGGGTTTTTGTGCATATTTCTCTTAGGCAAAGCTTTTTGTGATTTATGACAGTCTGAAATCAAGTATTTCTGGTTAGTTTAAACATTTTTGATTCACCAAAATATTATTTTGTATAGTTATTCCAAAGCCCAGAAAGTTTGTCAAAGATTTTTTTCTTAGAAACAGAGGTCAATATTTTACCCAAAACACCCCAGACCTTAAGGATCACGGAGGTTTGGCTCAAGTTCTCAAGTGTTTGAATTTGCAGAAAGTATATAATTCAGCAAACTAAATGTCACATCCACCAGAAGAATCCCAGAAACCTAATCAGCATGCAGTGGTAAAAGACTGGTATTAGTGTTTGTTGTGCCACAAAGACCATACATTTATTCCTTTGGGGAAGATTAGATTTTAGAAGCTGTTTTGCTCACAAAACCAATAATCCATATTTCATTTTCCATTCAAATACACAGCCTCTTTTGAGCATTGTCCAGCATTGTGTTAAAAGATCTACTTGAACATGTACCTACTCTGTTTTGAAATTTTAAACCTAACTACAAAATTATTTTACTTAAGATTCCTCTCTAACTCAACACTTGGGCATTATTCTGGAATCAGAGAAAAATCTGAAAACAAATTATATCCCTCTAACCTGTACAACAGTGTCAATAACCCTGCAGGCCCCCAAATCCTATGCCCTCCAAGCTCCTTCAACTCGTTTTCACCTACTCTCCTGCCTGATCTACCTCCATTAACACAACTAACTCTCCCCAAGGCTGAAGACAGTTATCACCATCCCCAAAAATGACTTTTCTGCACCAGAGAATTTAATGTTTATTAAACTTGGGCATTTCTACTCTATTACACACTGTAGATATTTGTTACACCATTTGAATAAACTATTGTCATATCACATATTTGGGTACACTGATTTCTCAATATAGGTTCATGTTAGATACAAAATTTAAAATGGGATATTAGATATAGCTTAGCATATTATATAAGAATAGGTCATCCTTTATATAAAGCAATTATCTAAAATAAAATCATTGCTACATTATCTACATATGGGAGTTGTTATAATGTCATTTGATTTATGTTATTACAAATGCATCAGAATTCAAAGTAACCTTGAAGAAAGCAGTAATATCAAAAGTAGTCATAAAAAGGAAAGACCCAGTAAAGTTGCCTTGCATGAGACAGGAAACTAAAGAGAAAACAAAGACTAACCCCACCTCAGAATACTCTGCTAGTCCAGAAGTAAGTGGACAGAGCTAAAAGTTGTTTATGTAAGAGAATCTAGCAAGGTGTCAGCTTGCCACTTAATAACTTTTAAAACACCCTGATAGAAAATTCAGCTGGCATTATCTTCAAAATAGTTCAATTTAATTAGACTTTGTCTTTTCATAGCAGCAGTCATATCTAATTTTACATGGTAATAATTTCAGATGGAGAGAGTTGAAAAAGGTCGCCATGGTGACCACACATTTTTTATCCCCATGGTAACACTGAAAAAAATGGTAAATTCAATTTACTCTTAAATTCCAACAGATTTTTTTCTCCTTAGACTAAATAACACAACACTAAAGCGATATTAGCTTTATATCCTTTTTCAGTCTTCTGTAATCAAAAGGGAGAAGAAAGGTAAAAAGGAGAAAATAACAAGTGTCCAATAATTAAGTATCTACTCTTTTATATCTGTTCTCCATTCAATCCTAATTATAAATATTGTTTTTCTGGTTTTACAGATAAGAAAACTGAGGAGCTAAATAATTCTAAGTCAAAGCTCACACAGGCTGTATGGAGGTATGGCGGGAATAAGGATGGGGGCTTAAAGACAAGACTATTTGACTCCAAAACTCCAAGCAGGCCTAGGAAGATGTTACACTTATTAAACAGCATCAGCCAAGTATCACTCATTTGACTTAATAAAAATTGGAAGAGCTTCAGGAAGAAATGAAGTAAGACATGAATTTTACCTCCCATTCACCAGACAGGAATTTGAAAAGACTCAGTCAGCCACACAATTGCTAGGGAAATGTAAGCAAATGAAAGAAAGTTTAGAGAAAAAAAATGGTGAAGAAAGTTTAGAGCTCAAAAGTATGCATAGCAAGCCAAGAAGATAACTAAAAGGTGACTTGACAGTAAAGTATAAACAGTAAAAGCCTAGAATTCTTGGACTGTGCTAAAAGTATCCCTCACTTTATAGACCAAAAGTGTACATACCAGAGAAGCTGAAAATAAAGTTTCTTAAAATGAAATCCTATTTTTCATTAACATTATTTTTTAAAGTATATCTCTTTCGCCACAAATTTCTTTTAATGTTCAGTGGAAGAGTTGATGAACTTCATTGTTCCTATCTGAAGAAATGGTCGTTAAATGAGTCCAAGATCTCAGCTCTGACTTTGTCTATTACAGGGAGAGTGGCTAGATCCTAACAGCTAGGTTCCTTCCAGGAAACCCATTTTTAACCTAGGAATCTCTGTCTGGCCGTCACATATGTCATCTCTGAATTCAACATCCCATTCACAGTTGCAGCCATTTAGCTCCGTCAGATCCTTTCTGTGTGATTGTACAGGATGTACCTTAGGAAATGAAGCTGCATCTTACCTGTTAATGAAGAAGGGCCACCTCTCATGATATAGTTCACACAAGACATCGATCTGATGAACTAAAATATATATCCTACCTGTTCATCCTACAAGGTTCATATTTGTTAACATATTTTATTTAAACATATTCATTTAAAAGAAGGAGGCCTGAAGATCATGTCCCTCTGCTTTCCAAACATTCATTCTGCAAAACCATTTGGTTCAATAAACAGCTCTCAGGCAAGAAGTAAAAGCAACAAGGTAATAACAATGGCTCTTACAATACCCCCCTTTTGCTCCCCTAATTTTAAGACCACCTATTTTCTGTCTCCATAACAGAGCCAAGAAAAACAGCAAACCATAAATAGAGAATGTTATGGATGTGGCAGGCCTGAAAGACTTTCAAAGAGGAATGAGGGGACAGAGCAAGGTCAGGTACACAGGAAAGGGGTCAGTGAGCAATAACTAGTCAATGTGGTCAGTGAGTCCACTGATGACTACAAGGTTTTTTTAAAAAAATTATTCTTCATAATAAAAATATAAAAATTAATAAAGAGCTATATTATCAAATGAAGTGTGGTTGTGGGTCTAGATATTTGAAATATGGTATAACAGTTAGAATTTTCCATAGAAACACAGCATACAGGATATAGATATAGAAAGATAGGGTAGGTGGAGGGAGATGGAGAGATAGACACAGAGACAGAGATAGTGACAGTGATAGCGATATAGAGAAAGAGATGGTAACAGATGGTTTATGAAATTGGCTCATTACAACTATGCAACTATGAGGCAAATCTGAAGCATGCAGGGTAGTCCAGAAGGTGGAAAATTGGGCAAGAGTTAATGACCCAGTCTTGAAGCTGCATTCCTTCCTCACCAGGAAACCTAAATTTTTGTTCTTAAGGCCTTCAACTGATTTCACAAGGTCCACCCACATTATCAAGGATAATCTCCTGCACTTAAAGTCAACTAGTTATAGTCATTAGTCACAGTTACAAAAAGACCTCCACAACAACGTCTGGACTTGTTTTGATTAGCCAATCAGGCAGCAAATTCTAGCCAAAATGACACATAAAATCAACCATCATATAAAAAAAGAATTGTTTTATTTAAAAGGAAATTGACTTGAAAGTGTAAAGTAGGGAGATCTTTAGGGGTGGAGTTATATCTGGAGACAGGGAAAGAAGTAAAAACACCTGAAGAAGATAAGGGACAGGATATATTAAACTGAATGTGTATGCTTCTTTACAAAGAAAAAAAAAATAGGATTTGCCAACAGATTTCTTAGGGCCTAAGGTCAATAATGCACAGGTCATCATTTTGAAGAGTATTGATTTCAAATGGCCAAGCAATTGAAACAAAACACTGATTAACTTCCTGTTCTCCATTACCTGTTTTAGTTAAAAAAAAAAAAAATACCTTCAAACCAACAGCTTTATATTTTCCATGACAATATCTTGCTCTCTAATTTCTTAGTCTGTTTAATTTTTCTGTTCATCACAGTGAACAACGTCAAAAAAAGGTTCTTGAGCTTTTTTTGTTTAATTTGGAGATGGGTAGGTAGTGGGCAGAACAAGTGAGGAGGCACATAAATGTATAAATGCTTTAAAAATCATTGTGTGGAAAATATTCAGTTTGAGTAAATTTAAAACAGAAACTACTGAAATATATATTCCTAAAAAGAGTAGCTGCATTACAATAAGAATGCCTTTATTATCCCAAATTAGCCGCAAAAATCCCTTTAGATTCTTGACAGGAGGTTAAAAAAAAGACTTTTCCTAGCATCACAGAAAAGAAAAACCCCAGGATAAGAATATTCATACAATTTTGTTTCATAACACATTCACAGAGCCTTTTAATACCCAGCAATTACTGCAAAGGATAAGAATGAAAATTGCTGCAGGAAGTAAGGCTGGAGAATTTATGCAAATGTTAAAAAAAAAATCCCAGTTAAAGTCTCTTAGGATTCCCAAACTGTCAAGAGGTCAGCATGAGGTGGTGTCAACAGAAGTAAATTTATTTCAGAGTATGCTCCATATTTACTGCAGGGTTCTGCATTTGGAGCACATCTTTGCCCTTGGCTAACCAGAAAACATACTTTTAAATAATCTAAACTATGTGTGTAAAGCAGTGTGTAGTTGCTGAGTGGATCACTAAGATGAACAATAAATGTTCCCTGTCTTCAAATATCTTTAAATCTAGTGAACATTCTTCTTTTTCCTTCAGTCTTTTAACTTTTATGGAGTCATCTATCTTCCTCCAGAAAACTGAGCAATTAATAAAAACATGCAGAAATGATTTCTATATAACTAGACCCTTACTTATCTTAGACTATCATAAAGATTAACCCAACTCTCACGATCTTACACTCCTGTTTAAAGTGAGCCCATTTGAGTTACCTCAAATAACAGTATCAAATAATGGCAGCCCCTGAAGATTAAAGAGAAAGTTAAACATATCTGTAGACCTCAATCAGCCTGCATTCTAATGGAGGACAGACATGCATCTAAACAAGGGTGGACAGCAGGAAGATGGAAACAAGTGAAAGCTTTCTCAAAAGAGAAATGCTAACACCAGGTTGAAACCTGGGAAGTTATCATGAAAAATAAAGGATCAAAAACTAACATTGATCGAGATTTCACCATGATTGTGTTGGCTGGCATTTATGTTAGTACGTAACAGAGAAATTAAACTTCAGTACATTGCAGAGGATTTTCCAGATGAAAAAAAGTATCTAACAAATGTCACAGATAGTCATCATTAAAAAAAAAAATCTCGGTTCTCAGGTCAGACTCAGATGCAGTTCTGCCTCTTGCTAATCATAAAAGGTTTATTCTACAGCCTTTCTACGCCTGTTTCCTCAATTGTAAAATGCAAATGATAGTACCTATGTCAAATAGTAATGATTCAATGAAACCTTTCATGCTGCCTTATACCTAGGAGTATTTAAAGAAAAAAAAAGATGATAAGCCAGCATACTATCCAACAGATATTTTTAATTGGCCAAGATAAACTCTTCTAACTAAATTTTATTTTCTCCCATTCAGTAGTCAAAAGACTATTTAATCTCCATCAGCAATATTCAGATCAAATGCCCATGGATGTTATTATCGTTCACACTTTTCCAAATTTCACAGCTGTTCCCTCACAGCCCCACCATGAGGCTAGTGTACTAATTCCCAACAAATGCCATAAATGTCAAAAATATTTACTATATATCACCACTGTCTGGTGAGCAAGTAAAAAAGAGGCAGAAAGATGTCTTTAAGAGCTACAAGCCACTTTCCGAGCCAACGCCTTAAAAGTAAAGATATCTACATGAAAATGATTGAAACATTACAGACAGGAATTTACGTGAGGTGTTAATGTCACCAAAAGCTTAGAAATGCCACCTAGGCTAATGTCTAAACTTACACTTAACAATTCTCTGTCCCTGTCCCCTGAGAAGGCGCTATGGCTAAACATGTATAAATTATCATTACAATTGCTACAATAATAAAGTAGGAAGTGCTACATGCATGTCTTTGGCAGTTTAACAATTTCCTCATTTTACACTTTACTTCTGCACTATTTGCCCCAAACCCTAGATGAAAAAAATACTTTACTGAAAAATCTATTTACATGCCTGAATAAAATTAGATGTCAGTTAGTGCATGTATGTTTTAAAGTAATAAAAAGATATAGTCCTTATGATTTGGAGACTACGTACTGGCTAAAGCCACTTTTATTATTATTATTATTATTTTAATTTTATTTATATATTTTTGACATCAATTGTGGTCCCCATGGATTTCCTACTACCATTTCACCAGTCCCTGTGCTCTTTCTGTCCTCATCCCATTCCCTCCCCCCTCCCCACGAAGTGTCCCCAATTCCTCCCTGTCTTTTTGTTTTTGTTGTGTTTTGGTTTTGTTCTATTATTATTATTATTACTGTTTATATGCTTTTTCTTGGTCGCTAATTTGGTTCCCTTATATTCCTCCTAGGGGTGAGACCATCCAGTATTTTTCTTTTGCCTCTGACTTATTTCACTGAGCATAATCCCTTCTAGCTCCATCCATGTTTCTACAAATGACTCTAGTTTATCTTTTTTGATTGCTGAGTAGTATTCCATTGTGTATATGTACCACATCTTCTTGATCCAATCATCTGTTTTGGGGCATTTAGGTTGTTTCCAGGTCTTACCTATTGTAAATAGTGTAAAGCCACTTTTTAAATAAAGATTTTAAAACTCTCTATTGATTACAAAGTGTAACAATAAAAAATTACTCTTGTCCATTCCCTCTGAAATTCTATTAACAGGTTCTGCCACTTGAACCAATTCCCTTCTTATGTCTAGCAGAAATGGTTTTTATAGATAATAAACATATAGATTATAGGTAGATATAATTATATAAATCATAGTTTTCCTATATAAATTCATACTGGTTTTCCTCTAACCATAACCAGTGAGAGATATGATGAGAATTAAATAATATTTGCATGAAAGCAATTGATAGATATTAGATAATACCATCTTCAACAAATTTAGGTGTCATAAACAGTTTAATAAAAGATTCAAGACTTCCACATAAACATGGTATATGACCTCCTCTTTCAATATCTCACCTTAAAAGAAAGCAAAGAAATGAGTATAAACCAACACTCATGTAGAAAATAAAGGGAAGAAGAGAGTTTAACACAATTACAGAAGTGAGAGGGTACGGAGAAGGTGAGAATGACAGAACAAAGCAAAGGGAGCTAAAAATTAGAAAGAACATGCAAAGCAACAAAGCACAAGTGAACCATCATTCTCTAGAACTCAGAGGCCCAGTATGAGATGTATCAGACCATAAAGCACAGCACCTAGGAAACACTGTAAACAAACCAGGAAAGCTGAGAGGAGAGAAAGGAAGAAATAATTAAAAGTTACTACAAGAAAGTATCCATTCAATACATCGATTTCCAACTGGTAAAATAACTACAGACAAAAAAAATCTAGAACTTCACCCTGAAACATCTTACTACTACAGAATAAACTATAATTTTAATTTATAATAGTTCCCCAGTAAAAATATTCCATCACCTTTAGTATTTTAAAGGTAACATTACTAATTCACAAATCCCATTCACATCTATAGAACTCACCATCAGGATTTTAGTGCCTGATCTGAAAATTAAAAGGTCAGCCAAGGATCACCAACTTATCAGATCACCAGGGGAAGATGCAAAGACCAAGTTAAGTAAACAGAAAAAAATTTCAATGGAGTGTTCAAAACTAATTTCAGTACTCCTATTTGGACATTCTTGGGAGAAGCTATTATATTCCTAAAGTAACAACAAAATGCTCTAAGTAGAAACATTAGAGAAAAGTAAAATTTAGCCTTTAAAACATGATAAATCAATAGACATATTGAAAGATAAATTGTGAAAACCTCTGAAAGTGAAAACTAAAAGATAGAATAATAGAAATACAGAATTAGTCAAGAGGCCTAAGATCCAATTATTAGGAGTTTCAAAAAGGATATGGGGAAAAACAGAGGGGGGAAAATTATTAAACATATTTAAGAGAATTGTCCAAATATTAAAATATTGCAATCTCTAGATTTAAAGTTCCCCGACATGCCTAGAGTAGTCAGTAACTAACACCTGTGCCACACCTCCAGCGTTGTGAAATTCAGAATACTTAGAATGAAAAGGAAACCATCTGCAGGGTGAAAAATCAGATAGAGTGTAAAATAAAAGGCATCAAGGTCATTCATTAATAACAGTAGACACCAGCAACAATGAGCAACACTCTCAAAACTCTGAGAGAAAATTACTTTCAGTCTGGAATTTGATTCATACCTATATAAATTAAGAATTTGAGTAAAATATAAACATCTTAAAAAAGAAAGAAACTCAGACAATTCTTCCCACATTTACTACATCAGAAAGTTGTTTGAGGAGCTACTAAGACATAAAAGATAAACCAATAAGAATAAAGGCTCAGGATCTAGAAACAATGAACCCAAACCATGGATATAATAAAGAAAAGTCTCAGAATAACAGGCAGACAACAATCTTGAGAGAAATATCTCCAGACTGTAAAAAGGGGTTGGAGGCGTCTTCATTTGGGTTAGGGGAAGGTCTGTGGGGAAAACCTAATTGAATAAGTAATTAGATGTATTGAGCAAAGTTGATTAAAACTGAGAATGTGATAAAGCAAAAAGGCAAGTTAAAAGTAAGAACAATTAGAAATTTCAGGAAAAACAAAAGGATAGACAAGAAAGAAAATGCAGAATTTACTGGGTTCTGCAAAGAAGAATATCTGCAGTCATAATAATAAACTACATATTCATTTTCAACTTAGATACTTAACCTATAGAAAATGAATGGATAAAATATAAGATTACAGCACAAAATTAAAATATTATTAATCTTAACATTTTAAAAGCAAGAGATGACAGAAGAGGTGAAAACCTTGTAAAGAGGGTCTGCTAAAAGATATGCAACCTGTACAGTCACTTGGTTGAATGCCCTTTATTCTCCACCTTGACATTCATAAATTTTAAACAAGGTATTCTATATTTTTAATTATCCACTAAGTCCTAAAAATGACCTAAATAGTACTGGGACTAAGTACAAATTTGGAAGCTAACATCAGCTCTATGCTCAATGCAACAAGATCTCCTTATACTTGTTAAAGTTACAAGGTAGCCCAAGAACCATGATACTCAGAATGTGTATGATTACACTGAAATATTGGAATATAAGAGGAGGCATATGTATAAATTGACTCTCTTCTTCCCCATCAGAATAAAGAAATAACAGCATGTAAATTCAATATTTTGGATTGGCAATAGCTCACAGAAAAAAAAGAAATTAAAAAAAGATAGACATAGCTTCCCCTGAGAAAAGGGAAAAAGAACAAGGAAGGTTGGCCCCAGAAACCACTCCACCTTCTTATAGATCCTAACGTTTTTGTCTTATTATATATTTTTAACTATAGCCACTTACTATGTTTATTTTTAAATTATCTTTTAGAGAATAATCTAAAAATAATACACCAAAGTTATGTTCTATAAATGTATTCTATAAAATAAATAAAGCAATCATACATAGAAACTTTCTAATTTATCTAATACAAAAGCTACATGATTTATATCTTAAAATAGAAAGCGGCAAGTTCAGAACATGTATGACATAGTTTCTGCCCTCTAGACATTCACTCACATTATAAATTGTGTTGTCTCAGGAAAGGTCAGGGCTAACTGGAGAAAAGAAATTATCAAAGCTAAATAGTTTACAGTGATCATGTTTGCTTTAAGAATCTGTCCCTTTTATTTTTTTACCGTAACATATTTTCAAAAGTTAGACATTTACAAATACAGGTTTCAGCAATTGGTTCCTATTTTGGTTAAGGACAAAAGAAGTATAGCTCTTATCCTCTGGGAGGAAAAACGACTAATTTTATAATCCAAATAAAAGCAGGGTAATGGGAAATTTGAAGAAGTCAGCAAGGACTCGGCCCCATTGGCTGCTTTCTGCAGGCTTTTCCTACTGTTTGTATAAACACTAGAGTACCTCATATTCAATAAGACCAAATGAATATTCTCTGGTAAGTGAGTTACAATTGTCAGTTCTCATGTAGATATAAAAAATGGAAGCAAATCATTTGGAAGAAGGAGAATCTGGTTATACTACTAACATCTCATGACATGAATAGAAATTGCTGAGTACTCCACAATCATTCAGTCCTGGATACTTTTGCCCTAAATATTCCCTAGAGGAAAGAGTAATTGGGGCAATACTTACATCCCGCCTGCCAGATAAAATAATTACAGAGTCTAAACAAGTCTTAAAAGTGATACAAATATCATTGAATTCCTCTTCCTAACACAAGTTAAAAAGAAAAAGACAGGGCTATCCTGGCATAGGAAGCATAATCCATTAGGTGAATAAACCAAAACTTGGTACTTTCCAGGTCTTGAAAAGTTACAACATTTTAACAAATTATCTTAAAGCCAAGGTGTTCAAATTTCTTTAATGTGAATGTTACTGCCAATAACATTATAATCTTTTGCTATTATTTTAACATATTTGAACTATTTTATTTCATACCCAACAAATGAAAAGAGTGACAGGACATTGTTAAGGTCTACAATTCGACCATACTTAATGGGCACAGGGGAGCAAAGAAGTACTACAGCAAATGTTCTTTAAGACTGGTGACCATGGAAGTTTTGAAGACATGCCATGTACCCTAATGTAAAGGATATTTTTTGAGGACTTAAGTTTAAGGAAGAAGAAAGCTCATGGTAAGATCGTCTGGTACTTCCCAAAGAAGTCAATCATCTCCCACTTAAATGATAATGTTTCCTAGAGGAAAATAAGTTTTGTCCAATGAAGCAGTAGTTCAGTGAGAGATGGACCACAACCTAGGGAATGGGCCATATAATCCATACTTTGCAGCTTAATTGCAGATGCCCACAGCACCGGGAGGAAGGTAGCAAGCCATGGAGGAAACAATACACAGAAATCAAGGAAGGAGTGGAAACAGGCAGTGATTTCCTTACCTAAGTATGAAAAGGGAGAGTTACTGACTAGGTAGGAGAAGGGGGTTACGGAAGCAACATTTATACAAAGAAACAAAATAAAAGAAAATATGGCAGGAGAGACGGGTGATATAAAGCTAGTGTGCAGAGGCAGGAGGCATGGTGGCAACCCCTGTCAGTCTGCAGGATCTAGTGAGCAGGAGGGAGACAGCACCATTTTAGGAGTCAGGCTCTGGAAGGGAAATGTAGAGTATCAGAGAATAGAAGACAAGGACTGATTGAGGACTGGATGCTCTTCCTTACCTATACACCAAATAAATTCTTTCTTTGGATTCCCAAATTTAATTTTGCTGCATTTCTTTTCTCATTCTCTTTCTATATATAACACATTTTACATATTATATATACATGTATAATATATATGTTTTATCTTTTCAGAACCTGAATTCAATTCAGCTAAATTCTGACCTATCTACCCAGAAATAGCAGCAGATTAAGGACTCTATCTACCAAGATCACCTCCCCCTACTTCAAATACCAGTTGCAAGTCTAGGATGTTACCTGTGATTTTGAACAACCAGCTACAGCTTGAAGGGTTACAAAAGCCCCTCCTCAGACTTAGGGTTCTAGTCACAGATTGACACCTGTGCTTAGGACAGCTCATTATAGATCAGAAGTTTCCAGGACATCCTCAGAATCAATTAATTTTAAGTTCTAGTGTAATTCACAGAACTTGGGAAACCCATTTATTCACTAGATAACCAATTTATTATAAAGAGTATAACTCAGGAATAGTGAAATGGAAAAGATAAATAGAGAAATGTATAGGGAAAAGGCATGGCGTTCCCATGCTCTCTAAAAGGCACCATTTTCTCAGATCTACTCAAGTACACCAACCTGGTAGCTTTCTGAATCCTACTTCTCTTGTGTTTTTTAAAAGGCTCTATTACATAGGCATAATTTATGAACTCATTGGCTCTTAGTGATTGATTCAATGTCTAGTCCCTCTACCCTTTTTAGAGGTCAAGGGGTGGAACTGAAAGTTCCAACCCTCTAATCACATGGGTGGTTCCCCTGGTAACCAGCCCCCTTCCCTTAGGTGCTTCTCCAAAAGTCACTACATTAACATAAGATACTGTCATTCACAAAACTTGGGAAATTCCAAGGGTTTGAGGAGACATGAAACAAAAACTGAAGAAGAAAACAAAATACATGTGAGGAATCTCAGATGTAATCTCATTCAGATGATTAAAATATGTTTTATATAAATTACAATATTATATTGCTATAATAAGATATCCTGGACTCATACATTTTACACCTGGTCCTGAAACCAGCTATTTCTCTAAAGAATGCTGGTTTCTTTAAATGGGCCATAATAACTAAAAATCAAGATCTAAACACACAGTGTGCTAGTATATTAGTAACAACTCATAAGGAAGCATGCAAGGTCAATCTAGAGGTCTTGGGGTTGGGCGATGGACAGGGAGCTGTAAAGAAGATCTTCCTAATTTTTTGTATGATATTAACATAGTATAGCAAGTTCAAGAAAACATTGTTATCTATTGTCCCTAACTTTATTTTCAAATCAATTGTGATGGTTTGGTTGAGATTGAGGTGTTTGCTGTTACTCTAAAGTCCCAGGCGATGTCCATTGTCATTTGAGACTAAATAACTCAAAGACTTAGTTGGCTATGTCTCTGGTCATTCACTTTGTTTCTAAATTTATCAATATTTGCATTGAGTTAGATATTTTTGTGTTTCTGCTTTTAACCACTATAACCCAGCAATGGCAATTGCCTCTGTCCTGGAGTAAGTATTCATATAATCATAGAAACCACCAGTCATGCAACTCAAGTGGTTCAAAACACTACCCTCAATACACCAATGGAAACTAACATTGGAACAAATGTCCCATGTCCACTAAAAACTTCTATAAAATACTTATTCTTTTCAAGCCATCCCAGGTCAACCTCCAAATACAACTACATTCCAACTCATGTTGTCATTGGCTGAACCTCACCACATAAACCTAAATGTTCAATGACATCTTATTTTAGCATACCACAGTAAAAATAATTTGGGGTGGGGGAAATGAAATAAGCAAAACCTCTTACAAAGATTCTTACTACTGCATGCCAGTTTCAAAGTTGAAAGTGAAACAATTAGACCAAATTTCAGCAGCTATGCATCATAAAAAAATATATGTTTATTCTTCACAGTGTAAACAAATTGACGAAAAAAATGGACATATTCTTAGAAGTATATAACCTTCTAAGTTCGAATCAGGATGGGATAACAAAAAACCTGAATAGATCAATTATAAGCAAGAAAATTTAAACCACAATCAAGATGCCAAAAATACAAAGGTCAAGACCAGATAGTGTCACTAGTGAGTCCTTTCAAACTTAAAGAAAATTAATACCTATCCTTCACAAACTCTTCAAAAAATTGAAGTCAGAATGCTTCTGAACACATTTTATGAGGCCAGCATTACTCTGAATCAAAAATCAGATAAGAACCTCACCAAAAAAAACTACAAATGAATAGCCCTGGTCAGTATAAATGCAAAAATTCTCAATAAAATCTTAGTAAACTGAATTGCACAATACATCAAAAGGATCCTAATCATGACCAATATAATACATATAATATACATAGGAGAGAGGGTAAAGAAGATGAACTGACAAGATCCTTGTGTCATTGATCCCTCAATGCACAGTGAATCATAGGAAGCAGCCACATCTGGAGCAGAGCTGCAGAAGTGGAAGAACAGTTTCTCAACAGGGAGGAGAGACAGAAGCCATTGAAAATGGTAGGAAAAACTAAGACATAGTATGTCAGGAACTGTGCTGATACCTACCCTTCCTCCTCCAGATGTCCAGTCTTCCTGCAGGCATCAGACCCCAGGGCAGATTGTGAAAACTTCTCTTCCAGAACATAACCTGATGAACAAAGAGCAAATACATGGCCTGTGAAATTTTTTTCAGCCTATTCTATTCACAGTTTATGGATTCCAGGAAATTCCCAGAGTGTGCAGCCAGAGTGTAAGCCACTCCACTGACCACAATCTGTGAAACAAAGGGCCCCCAGTTTATCTTTGCCTGATGTTGGGAGTCAGGAGAGGTACCCACGTATCTCTAATTTGATCCCTAGTGCTTCCATACTATAGCCAGAGATTGTAGGTTCTTCAGGGAGATCACAGCCTGACGAACCAGGGGCTCCTGGGTGGACTTCAGTATGTAAGAGAAAGACTTGCCTCTGCCACTGTACAGCCTCCTTGCTGGCTCCCAACTTAGCAGCCAGAAAGTACAAATATCCCCACAGAACACAGCATAATAAACTAAAAGTACCCATGTTACCTGTACCTGACTGAGAAATGCACCTGACTACCCAGGAAACACTTTCAGATCTCCCTGGAGCTTCCAACTTGCACAGTCAGAGCAGAGGCCGTGGGGATACTATAACCTGCTGATCAAGGAGTATACAAGCTGACTGGGGCAAGCATCAGCATCCAGGGTATGCACCTGCCTCTCCCCTAATCTCTGAGCATCATTTTCCAAATTGCTCAGCTTGAGAGTGCAAGATGCACCAAGAAACACCCTGCTGAGCAAAGTGCACAAGTGTTTCAGAAGGATAGATCAAGCAATCTAAGAAGCACAAGCTCCAAACAAAAGTCACAGAGATAAAGAATAGTTTTCAATAGTTTAAATAAAAAATTAGTGAGGCTCACCAGCAGACTCCACAAGGCTTAGGAACAAACCAGTGAGACAGAGTACTCAAAATCATTTTTAAAATCAACAGAAAAAAGAATTAAGAAAAATGAAAGCAACATGAAAATCCTGTAGGTCTCTCATGTTGCCTCTCATAGGTCTATATAGGAACTATATAGACCTATAGTATCAGGATGAACAACATTCATATAGGGATTCGAAAAGGAAAAGAGATAGTGAAAGGGTCAGGAATTCTATTTGAAGAAATAATAGCCATCAACTTCCCCAAACAAGGGAAGGAAACAGGAAGCTCAAAGACATCCACATAAGTAATACATAAACATATATCAAGATATACATAAATGGAAAAAAATAATGCTAATGAGGAACCCTGAAGTCAGCTAGAGAAAAGCAAAGAGTCACATATAAGAGAATTCCCATAAAATTATGAGCATATTTCTCCAAAGAAACCACATAGACAAAAGAGAATGGCATGAGGTATTCAAAGTTATGACTGAGAAAGATATCTAAAAAGCACAGAGAGCCTGCAAAACTGGAAAACCACCCCAAGAAATATCAGGGTGAGCTCCCAGAAGCCCACACTTCTAAAGGTCATGAGCCCTCCCAGACACAAATAATCCACTGACCAGAAGATGACCTCAGGGAGATAAGAGAGATTGCACCATGACCCCATTCCACACAAGGCCCATACTGTCACACCCACCAAAAGTAAATTCCTAAAACAGTAGTGAAGAAGGACTAACATACAACAAATTCCAAAATATAGCAGAGGACATCTGAGGTAAACTATGAGGAAAATGAAACATGCAAATGGCCATGCAAATGAGAACAGTACATTACAGAAAGGAAAATATCCAGAAACAAACCATAAAGACATGGAAGAACATGTTTTCCTGTCTGATACAGAATACAAATTTTCCAAGATTAAGAAAATTAAAGAATTAGAACACTACAAAGAAAACTCAGAAAAACATTTCAGATAGATGCAGGAAAATGGGAAAAAGCAAATGAGTACTATGAGAAACACAATCAACGAAAAGAAGATTAAAATAGAAACTTAAAAAAAAAAAAGCATGGAACTGCAGAATGAAAAAGATGAATGGAGGAGATGAAAGATTCTGAAGAAATTCAAGGAAGAATAACCCAAGTGGAAGACCAAATCAGTGAGCGCAAATAGAGTAGCTGAAAAAAAATACAAATAGAAACAAATAACCCAATTTTAAAATGGGCAGAAGAACTAAATAAGCACTTCTCCAAAGAAGTCACATAATGACCAACACACATGTTCATCATCACTTACCAGAGAAATGCTTCTCAAAACCACAAAGAGATACCATCCCATACCTGTGAGACTGGCCCACCTCAAGATGACCAGCAATAATAAATCCTGGTGAGGATGAGAAGAAAAAAGAACTCTGCTATACTGCTGAGAACGTAGACAAGTCCAACCTCTGTGGAAAGAAATATGGAGGTTTCTCCAATGATTACAGATATGCCATATGACCCAGAAATTCCAATTATAGGTATCTATCCAAAGAACACAAATACACTAATTCAAAGGGAAATTTGCATTTCCATGTCCATTGCAGTACTATTTACAATAGCCAGGATATGGAAACAGCCCAAATGTCCTAGAACAGATGAATGGATTGAGAAAATGTGGTATATACACTCATATATGTGGTATATACTACTCAGCAATCAAAAAGATAAACTCTTGCCATTCATGGCAACATGGATGGAGCCAGAAGAGATAATACCAAGTAAAACCAGCCAAAAGGAGAAAAACAAATACTGGATGGTATCACTTACATGTGGAATATAAAAAAAAAAAAAAAAAGAGTCAGATAAAGCCAAACTTAAAAATTCACCATTAAAACCTGACTGTAGGATGGAATGCCCAGATCAGGAGGGAGAAAAGGAGGAATGAGAACAAAGATGGAGGGAGCACAAGAATCTGCAATGGTAGACTATGTGTTCTTTTGTGGTGGTTGCACTATGGCAACAATGCCTAAAGAGGGGGTCACTTCTATTATGGAAAAAGTAATGAAAATCAATATTAACTCAACAAAAAAATACTGCTTTAAACCCTAAAATAAATAGAAAAAACAACGAAAAAATAGTCCATAACATTGGCTTCATGTGAAGTCTTTAGGGCCTCAACTCCAAAGGCAAGGGGAACAAAAACAAAAATGAACAAATGAGACAAAACTAAATAAAAAATTTCTGAGTGATAGAAAATATTTGCAAATCATGAATCCAAGGGGCATTATCCAAGATCTACAAAGAACTCATACAACTCAAAAAAAAATAAAAAAAGAAAACTAATTGTTACAATTTTTAAGTGTGTAAAGATCTAAATAGATGTTTCTCTGAAGAAGACATAAAGATGCCAGTGGAGATATGAAAAAATGTTCAACACTTGTCATTAGGAAAATGCAAATCAAAACCACATGAGGCACCACCTAAACCTATGAGAATGGTCTACATCTAAAAGACCAGAAACAATAAATGTTGACAAGGGTGTCAAGATAAGGGAATACTAGTACACAGTTGGTGGAAATGTAGATTGTTTCAGGCCCTATGGAATACAGTATAGAGGTTTCTCCAATTTTTAAAATTATATCTACCTTATGATTTCCTGGGTATCTCTTTGAATGGTTCAAAAACAATAATACAAATGGCTATATGCACTCCTGTGTTTATTATAGTACTATTTACAGTCACAAAGTTACAAAAAACAACTTATTTGCCCATCAACAGATGAGTGGATAAAGAAGATATCATATATCATCTTTATTATTAAGTACTACTCAGCTATCAAAGATATGGTATTTTGCCATTTATGACAAAATAAACTCATCTGGAGAGGTTATGCTAAGTGAACTAAGTCCGGAGATAGACAAATACTAAATGCTTGCACTCATGTGGACTACAGAGAAACAAAAGAAATGAAGAGAAAAACTAAGCCAAAACAAACCCTAGAAATCTGACCACAGAACTGAAGCTACCAGAGGAACATATGGGTGGGGGACAGCAAGGGGAGTTGGGGGTCCTAATGGAATATGAGGGGAAATTATATGTATGAATGGAAGATGAGGCATTATAACATACATCTGAAGAGGTGTAAACCCTATACCCACAGATTATACACAATTTTGTAAACTATTGTTACCTCAATAAAATAATATAATAACCTATGTAAATAAAACATTATTCACCATATCAACAAAAGATAAAAATCATATGATCATCTTAATAGATGCAGAGTGCATTTGACAAGCTCTAACATCTATTTATGATAAGAAAAATTCAAAATATAACTAGAAAAAACATCCTTCAACAAAACCCTACACAGCTTCTCATTCAAATTGACTGTCAGCTCATTTACCTCATTATGCCATCTTTTCTAAATGGGATGAATGTTCCTGCCAACTGCACAAATACTGCATGAGATTCTCATGGTATCTCAAAGCTTGCTCAGTCACTAGAATCCAAAAACTACAGGCTATTAGGCTTTCTTGATTTTATAACTCTGCCGCATGGGGGAATAGAAATAAGGATTTTGCGGTACCTTTATCATTCAATATAGACAATATATCACTATTTCCTAATCTCTTCTTAAACACTGAATCTTTTCTCATATTCCAAGTCAGATTGGCATATTCTCAACTACTTATCTATTATAAATAATACTGTTTTTTAAATTACAACATGTAATATCACTTTATTAATATGCTTATAATAATGTGTTAATTTCCTGTAAGAAATGGTAAAATTGTCTTTTTGTGAAATCTTTCAGCAATATATTATAATAACAATATATCCCCTTAAGGATTTTATAAAAACAGGGGCCTCCCGGTGGTGCAAGGGGTTAAACACTACACTATGAAGCATCCGCAGCTACTGCAGCACAAGTTCAATCCCAGTCAAGGAGGTGACCCACATGGGGCAGCAAATCTCTCCTGCCTCGCCTGCTACTCCCCTCAGCAGTGTATTTCAATCAATTTGCCTGTTCTGTTCCCCACTCTATCTCTGGTGAATCTTCTCCCTATTCCATATCTCTGGCCTGTACCTAAGTTCTTATATGCATAAAAAATAAATGTTTAAAAAAAGAATTTTATATAAACAGAAAACTACTCACATACATAGAAATGTTTGTATTCAATATTTGAATCCAAAGATTATACACATTGGGTCCTTCAGGTTAATAATCCTGACCTTAATATAAAGAATACACTAAACTTTTTTAAGAAATGAGGCAAATAATATATTAATTTTTTTCATCATAATTATACAGAACTCAATTTACTCTGAACCAGACTCAGCAAAAAGCATAATTCCTTTATTCAGTTGTGAAGATCGCTTGCTATACATGAGATCGACATGAAAACCAAAGTCAGGAAATAATCATGGAGCACCTGTTATCCACAGCTTTATAAGCCTCATAGAACAACAAGCTCATTGACATGTTAACACTGAACAACACTTACCAGTCAGCCACTGACATCAGTGCATCCCATGCTGCCTTCTCGTCACCACAGTGAGAACTGGCCTTTCACCCACACACACCAGTCCCATCCATGTGCCACCAACTTCTTCTGCTTTGTGTTAGTAAAAAATAATTTGTCTCTTTTATTCCTTCTAGATTAAAACCATTTGATACTTTTCTTTTTCTCTCACCAGAGTATAGAATAGCATCTTGCTCCCTATTTAGTAAATATTTGATCAAGCAATGAAAAAAATTCACTGATTTCTGAAGTAATTATTTAGAAAAATAAGCGAGGTAATTAAAAATAGCAAATGCTACTATATCCATCAATCAACCGAGTAACTCCTCATAATATTAACATTCCCATACTTTCTCCACCCTGAAAAACATATTAAACTTATACACACTAGGCCTCTACCTCCACCCCTGTTGAGTAACCTTGACTGAGATTTCTCTCAATGCCTCAGTCTCCTCAGCAATAAATTGGGAATAGTCATGAGAGATTATAAATAAGAAACCTGATCATAATGAACACATTATTAAGTACTGCATTTTGTTATAGTTTCTGTCTGTCTCAACCTGTACCCAAATGTGTACACCCCATGCTCAGAACCAGATATAGGACCTATAACCTACATTCTTCACCAAGCTCCCACCAAGTCCTTCTTCCCAACTGTGTCCTTCAAATATGATGGATCAAAATAGAGTCATTATACCAACAAATACTTACTGAGTATTAACTACATGATATTATGATAGGCACTGAACAAACAATGCCAACAAGAACATACGGCGCTTACATGCTTGGAGCTCACAGATCCTAGGGAAGAGACAGATAAAACACTCTGCTATGTGGACAGTCCAGTGATGGAGTGTTTGGGGGGAACCAGGAAAGACCTAGAGGGAAAGCTGTTTGGTCCCATGAATGCATAGGAATTGGTTAAGCAAACACAACATGGAAGGACCACTCCAAGTAGAAGGGACAGTGTGTGTGAAGACCAGAATATAACAGATTCCTTTATCTATGGGAATCTGCAGATGTTTTCTATCATAGGCTGTAGAACAATAGGTGAAAAACGGGCAGATATGAGCTAGAGCAGAACATACAGCTGTATCTCAGGTAGTCTTGAAAAATCTGATAGAAGAATTTAAGTCTCACAATATCATCTGAACTATTAAAGAATATGATCGGGTTAGAATAATCACTCTGGCGGAAAAGTGCCAAATGGATGTTTAAGATGAAAAGTGGAGAGAGGTAAGAGGCCTATTTAGATGGCTGTTGCAAAACCAGGCAAAAGCAAATGGCAACTTGAATAGGGTAGTGGCATTGGAAGAAAAAGTAACAGTGGAATTAAAGGATATTTAGGAGGAAAAATGGTAGATTTTTTGGATCTGGAGGTATTAAAGAGAAAGATATAAGGGCTTTGTCCATATTTCTGACTTGAGCAAGTAGATAAATTTTTGAGATCAGGGAAACTAGAAGGTGAGTAATTAAGAAGGAAAGGTCATGTGTTCTGCATGACCCCAGTAATATTTTTTGGTCTGTTGTCTCATAAGTAATGGGATCTTGGGATTGAAGAAGGGAGACCAGTTTGGATAAAATAAGCAAGAGGCAAAATAAGCAACCAAGAGGCAAAATAAGCAACCACTTAGGATACTAGCAGTACGATAAAGAAAAGATTTTGAAAGGATTTCATCACATTTCAAAATATCCCCTCTAGTGGGAAACCCAATGCTTACTGAAGCCATCACAACGTCTGTTATGCAATTTAGAATGAATTTGAATTTCTCAGAGCCAGGATGTAGATCATAACAATGTTTTCAGTACTTAGGATCCCTAAAGATCTTAATGCAATTCTGAATGTAATCATTGCCACAGTAATCTCGAAACCACTAGAAGTACAATTCTAGCAAGCAGAATTGATGCCTCTCTCCAAGAGGTTCATTACAAACTCCAGGCAAGGTGATCTTGGGAGGAGCTGGCCAGGTCCCATCACCCAGGTGGGTGATGACAGTACTTCCTATAACACCCCCACCCCTATGCCATAAGGATCCTGCAGGTAACATCTTTATTTCATAGTATGTGGTCTGGTGCTGATATGTTAACACATTCCTCTTTTCAGTTGAATTTTGCATTTTAAAGATGTTTTAGAGACCATGCCTAAACCAAAATGCAGAAATCTCATGATATAAATTCAGACTCTGAGGTAGGTCTGGGAGGAAAGAGGCCTACTTCTTGCTCAGGGGGTTGCTTTTCTGGCAACTTGCAAGTCACACTCCATAGGTGGCCCGATTTCTCCACTGTGTGTGGACCCAGCCGTCGAGCAACTATCACTTCTCAGCACTCTGTATTCCAGGCCTGGATGGCGTTCAAACCTCAACCCACTACCAGGTCCCAAAAACACTTCTGGCCCTAGAGGTGCTAGTCATTTATAAAACTTCTGAAAAGTCAGAGTAAGGGCCAACTTCAGCGTAACCTTTAAGGTTTTTACTCCAGTAATAGCCCACTGTTGCTAAAGGTCAGTGTGCTGGCAGGAGAATGCCCCCAGAGCCCATAAAGTTGCTTTTCCATAAAAGTGATCTCAGATAAATAAGCACTGAGCCTTGTAAACACTCTGTCCTCTGTGGATGTAAATATTCTCAAGGTGTATTAAAGAGATGGAATCACTTCCTGTTCAGTGTGCTATTAATGGTTGTTGATTCTTTTCTTCCAAGTTCTCACGTGCTGCTCATTTAGATTAGTATGGAAAAGAGGGGGTAGGGTGGGGAATTCTGTTTACTTTTCATGGTAAGAGTTACTGCTTAACCAAGCCGTGCTCAGCATATTTGATAAGAGACCTGAAAGTAAGAAATGGCATTTTTTTCTTGGAAGTTAGCAATTAACTTATGAAAAGCATAGAGATGTGCTGGGCTGATTTGACTAGAAGGTGGTGGTACTCACCTTTCATTCACCCCATGTCAGCAGTTTGCAAGGTTTCAAATAGAAAAACCAAGGGAAATTTACTGAAATCATTTGGGGGTGGGTTATAGATCAATGGAAAAAAAAGTCTAGTTATTGAACTAAAAAGATATTTGAAAGCCCAAAGTAACTACAAAATTCCCTCATCATGCTTAGCAAGCCCTAGGAGGCTAGCTTTTCTGCATTAACAAAATTAGGCTTACACAGTGTAGCCTGATGCCACATTTAGAAGTCTAGAGAGAAGTTACAATACTGTGAGCTGAGACCTGCTGTGAAAGAGAGTAGAGAAGTAAGAAGTCATCCTTTGGATGTTCAAATCTTATTTGTTCTTCATATGAGAAATCAAAGAACCCAATACAAATATATTCTCTTTAAGGTTCATTTCTAACCTGTATACATTGCACCAGCAGCTAACAATACTGTACTGGACATCTAATAATTTATTACAAAGTTATATATCACGTTAGATGAGATAAATAAATGGAGATTGATGTAAAAAAATGCTTAATTCTCAGGAAGGAAAAGGAAAATCTTTTCTGGTATGCTTTCTGCATACTAAACTGAGCTGCTTTCTGCATTCTAAACCTTAGGTACAATGATTAGGTGACATAACCTAGGAAAGAGCAATAGACAGTGGTCCAAACAGTCATAGTGGGACTGTTGATACACTCACTTCAAAATGCTCATGTGGAAAATGCCAAAATACATTCTAAGTACCAAGCAAATGGCCAGTTGTGCAAAGATCTTCACTGACATTTGTCGACCCGCCACTGGCATCCTGTAGAGTACGTGCCTTATGAGGGAGAAATAATAGTTCTTGGCTTGAGGCATTGCAAACTTGACTCTAGTCCAAATATCCTTTGCATATTTTTCTTTCCTCATATGTTTAAAATTGCTTTTTAAATCCTGTTATGTTGTCAGAGGGGGTTGTGAACTCTTAAAATGTCATCATCATCTTTCCATCTATTTTCTTCACTTTAAGTTCTGAATTTTTAATACATAACATATTCACTGAGGAAACTGTTTCATCAAACTACTTATGGGCTGTTCTGTTTCAAGATTTGTACTTCTGTGTTTGTCTAGGTGTGTTTCTTTGTTCCCACATTTATTTTATTTTTAAGAAGGACATTTTATAAGGAAGTTTTACAAGTGTGGTGTAAAGTCTGAAAAAGTCTCACAGTCTAAGAATACTATCAGTGTGCTGTGGTGAATATTCAGGAGCAAATAGAAACCCAGATGAAGAGATAACTGAAATTGAAATTTATAACCTAATACTGCTTATGTGATGGTGGAGGTTGCTAAAAATCCATCCTTAGATCCTCTCCCCAAGTTACCCTCACGTTCTTATTCCCTCTTTGCCTCCCTCCCTCCTCCTTCTCTTTCTTTTTCTCTCTGGTGCACTTTGAGAGGAAATCAGGATATTTGGTAATGTGAAGAAGACATCTTTGTGACATTTATCTTGGTAAGCAATCAACCACACTTCTAAAGAAGGAGATCTCATCTATTTAGGATTGATTAGATAAATATATTAAATTTTCTGGTTAAGTTTTAATGTTCTTCATTGGCCTCCTGATGTCCCTGTGTAGGGAAGCGCACAGCACTCATCTTACAAGGACTGCATCTGTTTGCACACTTCCAAATCATCTCACCAATCCTGTAAAAATTTTGAAGATCAAGATAAAGCTAAGACATTCCAATAGTTTGTTTCAATTTTAATTTCAATATTGCCGCTTTAATTGAACTCAACACTACTCACAGAAAAAGTTACCAAACTGATAAATTGGTAAAAGCCTCCTCTTCCTCCCTAATGTAAGAAGTAAATTTCTTTTCTCAATTACATATATGTGGACAAGGACAAATAGTTCACAAAAGTTCACAAAAAAGAAGTTCACAAGAATTTCACTTAATCCAACTGGTTCTCTTATTTTGAAACCTTTCATTTTAAATGTTTCTATACAGTCAAGTTCATCTAGTTGATTGTCAACCCAGAGTCTCCATTCCCTACTTTCTTAAGAAATTGGCGTTATCCAAAACTAGCGAGCAAACTATAAATCAGGGGAGGGGGAGAGAAAGGGATCAAAACAAAAGGGAAGAGCACAAGAGAGTACAGTGATAGTTCACAGGTGACTTGGTGGTAGGAGTTTTATGGGGATTATACCTGAGAGGAGAAATCAAATACTGTACAAAAATGAACGATGTAGAAAAAATATATAGATATATAGATTTTTTAAGAAATTGGTCTATCTTCCAGTTTTGGTGTCCCCACGCTCCACTGTGAGTGTGCCACAAAGCATTCCCGGGCATATGAACAGACAAAAAAACACACATCTCAACTTCCAGGCCCAGCATTCCATAAGATTCTCTGGCCAGTCACGTAAAACAGTACATCCAGTTGGCACTTATTTCTGTTTCTTCCAAAGTTCCCAATCTACGCAGTTATTCCCAACTGCACCCCACCCTGTCTCCAGACAGATGTCTTTTGCCTCAGGCCACAGGTCTAAATTGATTTCCGGTTCTAAGACCTGGTTTGCATTTTTCTACTAAATATATCATTCCTGTCTTTGTTTTTCTTGTTGTTGTTGTTTGTTTGTTTTGTTTTGTTTTTCAGTTTTCTGAGTTGGGGTTATATATTCACATTTACCATCTTAGTCTGCTGCCAACCTTTTGCAGCGGTTTCTGCTACATAAATCAGTTCACAATTGCAGGCTCATTTGCAAATGCATCCTAGGATTCCCAGGGCAGGTCTGAAGACTGAAGAATATTCACACATAAAAGTTCTCCAGCTTTGCCCACACCACCACTTCAGAATGCCAGTTTCTTTTCAAAATCATCCCCTTTCAAGGAGCCCTGAGGAATGTTCAGGACCACAGACTCCCTGTGCCTGTCCCTTCTGGTCCCTCCTCCTCTTGCACCCACTGACACCATTGCCTGGGCTCTGAGGCTCATAAAGCAGCTTGTACAAGCTCATATACAAACTGTCCCTGCCGGGATCAACAAAATTGTGCCACTGGGGAGATGCTCCCAGCTGTCTGTATAAAACTACCCCTGTGGAGGTAGAGAAGTCAGTGCTGAGGGTCACCCCTCCCCAAAACTATCAAACTAGAAGCATCACCTCCCTTGCCAATGGAGGCCATTGGGCCTGCTGGCTGCTACTCCTGCCAAGAGAAACACATCCCACACCTCCCCCCTTTATCCTGCTTTATTTTATTGTGGAATTCATCAATGAAGGTGCCTTGAGAACCGGAGTGATAGAGACTTTAAAGAGGTTGATTCCCCCTGTGATTGCCCTCATCCTATTGTTGTAGGATTAAGACTCAAACCCAGGGGCAAATTAGAACACACTGTGAATAATAGATCCCTAAATGATCTTGAAAGCAGCTTCACTTCTACCCTGAGAATAAACCTATTGCAGGTATCTTCTTCTACCTCACTGAGAGCAGTTCCCCAGTAGATTCATCCAACAATCTCCCAAACAAAACCAGTGGCATCTAAATTCCAGGATGAACTATAACCTACATACCAATCACAATCCTTGCTAAGCATAAAATCCAATGCTATGAAGACAGTGACCCAAAGACGTGAGAAAGGTCCAGTTGTTCCCATGTTTTTATCTCTATTACATTTTAAAATATGTTGCTAGTTTTTAATTTAATAATGTTTGAAGTGTAAGGGATTATGCTTAAGAGGTATGGAAATTCAGGGGAAAGAGGCAACATTTTAGAAAGAAAAGGAATGCCCTTGTACAATCCTTCATCACTCAATACCTCTAATCATTCATTCTTCATCTCTGTAAGATGAAGCCCATTCCCAAGGGGAGAAAAATCAGTTCCTCCATGTCTGGCCTTCATTGGAGTTCTATGTTAGAGCACAGTAGGAAGAGGAAAGTGCTGAGGTACCAGCGAGTAAGCAGAGTTTCGGGAAAGGAGCTGATACATATTGAGTAAGTACCACGAAACTCTAGGCTCCACACCCCTATTGGCGAATACATCCTCTCATTAACCCTGTGTGTTTGTGTTTGTTTTCTGCATGCATTTTATAGATGAAGAGAGCAGGACCAAGAAAGGATAATTTTCCCCATGTACCACAGATAATGGTGATGAGAACAAGTCTTGAACCCAGATCTGCATGATTCTGAACACCATACTCTTTTATTTAACTGAAGCTTTCATCAAGACCAAAATGTGTAGAACAGGCCACAAAAATGGAAGTAATCCAATAAATCTCAGGCACCATGAAGAATATTAGGTGAATGGTGACTGCTACACTATTGCATCATAGCTTTCCAAAAAAGAGTCTTTGTCTATTGTGGGCCCCATAAAGTATGCACATCCTTATTTGTCTTGACATTTAAAACTCCCTACCAAGAGAGTCTACAGATTTTTTAGGTCAAGTCCTTGACATGTGCTCACACTGCTAAATATCTGGATTGAATGATATGTGGAATAGCTTTAAAATCCTCTACAGATTCATACATTATGGGGAGTGAGCTTCTGTGACTCATATCAGTGGCATCTCCCTACTGCCTAACCAGAAAAAGAATTCCAAGTTAATTTTACAAACTCTTCTCTTTGATGAGATCTAAATGAAGATCTCAGTGCTCCTGGCCTCTCTCGATTTGGCAGAGATACTTGGGTCACATCCTAACCAGAATGATTAGAATCTGACCCTTTTTAGCCTCTACTCCAGTATCCAAAAGTCTAAACTAAAATACATTTAGATTTTTTCCTAACAGTTTATTAGTTTCAACCTAAAATTGTCTGCTAGTTCTTCAATTCTAATGCCCTAACCAAATAATAATAAATAATTGTAGGTATAACTATAATAAAGAAGAATATCTAAAATTAGAAATTGTGAGTGGTTATTTTCTCTATTTTTGAAAGACATTATCTACATATTAAACAAAACATTAAAGTTAACTGTTTCAAACAATGTCCTGTCTACTTAATATTTTATCATAAATATTGAGTAAGTACCACAAAGCTCTAGGCTTCACACCCTTATTGCCGAATACATCCTCTCATTAACCCTATGTGTTTGTGTTTGCTTATAAAGATAGTAAATACTATTCAGGCATATGCAAGAAAAACTATATATTTTTTTAGTGTCCATTTTAAAAATCACAGTTGTTTCATTTAAGTTTTGCTTCTGCTATTGTGGTTCTTGGTGTTAGATGACCAGAAAAAATAATCTCTATGAGTATTTCTAAATTGAAAATGACCTCTACCTGTTACGTACGTACAAACTCAACTTAGCTTTTCTTTTTTAATCCTCCTTCTCTCCTATCTTCAACCCTATCTCAGTTAGTTATGCAATCTGTGTAACCCCATTCAGATACTGGATACTGCCAGTATCAGATACGACACTTTACAGACTCCTGTTTTTCTCATATTAGTCCAATTTCTAATACTCACTCAACCAAAGAGAGATAGAAAGAAAGATAGAAGTCACTGAAGAAAGACATTATTAATTTTATAGCCATTCAATTAGACTATTACGTCTGCAACTTCTAAATTCTCATCTGACTAAGTAGGAGAGTGTGCCAAGACATATCTCTTAAGAGAAATTAGTACAAAGCTTGTTTGCATATTGCAAAGAGCTGGATGTCAAATGCGTGTTTACTGTAAGCTAACTTGCATGAGTGTCCTAATTAAACATTGTATAATTCTATGCATTTATTCCAGCACTGATTTGGGAGTGGGAAGAATAAGAACATTTTCTCTCTTGCCTTTCCACACCCCTCATAAATACTGAAATTCTATTTAATTTAAAACATCAAACCAAAGGATTTTCAAGATATAACAGTCAAGAGCACAGACTCTTGAGTAAAACTTCAGGTCAGAATCATGCCACATCACTTGCTAACTGTGCAAATTACCTCCATTTTCCATCTGTAGAATGGGAATATTACCAGATATCTACTAAATAGTAAATGAGTTATCATTTGTAAAGCTTTTAAAAGGTGCCCAGATAAGTGTTTAAGAGGGGCCCAGGTAAGTTATAAATAATGAAATAGAAGAAAAAGAAAACAAAATGCCACCACCATCTCCAGTTTTTAAGGATGCCAATACTACATCAACACTGCTAAGGAACATGAAACAAAAAATTAAGAGCAACATAAAAGAAATGCAATGGTTACTAAGTGTTGGGTTTTGATAGTGACAATGAATGAGTAGTACTCAAATATTTTCCTAAAATCAGAAAATAGCAAGCCCATTGACTTGATGATCCACTATTTATGTTATAAAGACAAATGCATTTTATAAACAATAATGGTTAAGTTTAACACTATCAGAAAGAGGGAAAATCATTCATCATCTTGGAGAGTCCAAAGATTCTCCAAAGATTCCAAATCTGGGCTATTATTTTTACTGCTTTATTTTTTCATCAAATGGAGTTAAGGGTAAATGAGGTTCTCTCAGTGTTTCTGGCCTACTAGAAACAAATTCCAACCTAGATTATAATGCCATTAAATATTAAAAGGTGATGAGAGTGATACATAACAACATTCTCACCTTGAATATTTAAATAAGTGTCAAGTTTGGAAATTCATTATGCTAAAATTTAATAACATCCTTAAATTTATATTAAAAGTGTAAGTCTATTGTAAGTTTTCCATTTCTAGCACCCATTTTTTACCTAACACAGAGGTATATTCCACAAAGAAGATTCAATATGGGGATAATATCTGTTTTAGGAAATTTTAACATCACACTGGAGTAAGAAAAGCATGCTGATATTTTTGAGACAACAAAAGAATAGTACCAAGATTGTAAGGAAGTACCCTGTAGGGTAGGTCTTCATTATGAGTAAGAGCCTTACATTGAGTCTCAAGAGGATGGATTTTTCTAATAGAGATACACAGAATATGTAGGCACAGAATATGAAGTTAATGGTTAAGTAAGGAAATCTAATAAGTGCTATAGTGCTATAAACCAGGAGTAGACTACAGCTGGATTTACTATATATAAGTGGCAGGGAGGAGTGTTCAAATCACACTGCTAGGAATAGTTTTTAATAAGAGTCAGCATAATGCTCTCATTTTTGTAATTTATCTGATAGAAACACAAATTATTACTCAGATTTTGAAGTCAATACACATTTTTTCATAGGTCATGAAAAATAACAGAAAATCATTCACATGTGATTTTGAGCTATAGCTATTAACAGTGGGATAAAGTTAAAAGAATGGGAAGTACACTAAACATACAGGCCAGAGTCGTGGGAGCTGAGAGGATTCACCAGACAAGAGTAGGGAACAGAACAAGCAGATTGACTGAAACACACTGCTGAGGGCAGCAGCGGGCAGCAGGCAAGGCAGGAGAGGTCTGCTGCACCATGTGGGTCCCCTCCCTGGCCAGGGGCAGGTATCGAACTCGTGCTGCAGTGGCTGTGGTTTGCTTCATAGTGCATTGCTTAACCCACTGTGCCATCGGGGAGGCCCCTGCTGACTTCAGAAAACATCTTAATGTAGATCTGACTGAGAGCCCACAGCTACCCCCAAACTAGGTGCCGTATTAGGGCATAATGGATTAAAACAAAGTGGTCAACCACAAGTGAATAAAGAAAATGAGATGCATATAGTATATATATGCAATATATACAATATATATACAGACATGTATATACATGTATTCACATATATACATATATATTCCACATGGTAGAAACATAGTGGACAACAGATCTATTAAGGATGAGTTAAGGACCAGCCTGGTGGCGCAGTGGGTTAAGCAACGCACTATGAAGCAAACCACAGCCACTGCAGCACAAGTTCGATCCCTGCCTCCAGCCAGGAGGGGACCCACATGGCGCAGCAGACCTCTCCTGCCTCACCCGCTGCTCCCCTCAGCAGTGTGTTTCAGTCCATCTGCCTGTTCTGCTCCCCGCTCTGTCTGTGGTGAATCCTCTCACCCCCCACACCTCTGGCCTGTACTCCAGTGCTTATATGCGTAAATAAGTAAATCTTTAAAAAAAAAAAAAAAAGGATGAGTTAAAGGCTTAACTCAATTCATATTAGTTATCCACAAGTCTTAAGATAAGGGATTAATTATGAAAAGTACCAAAAATGGAAATCTGCAGCTCTATGATATTTGAGAAATAAAAACTTGACTTTAAAGACAATTAATAAAAGCTAACAATAGAACAAGAGAAAAATTAAACAAAACTAATATCCAAGAAGTTAACTTGTCCAAATTTTTAAGACCCCCACCTCAAACCTCAAGCCAAAAACTCATAATCAATTTTCCACTTGACAATTATTATCTTATCTCTATCCACAGACCCCTTATCACAGTTGGCAACTCATTGTTCCAGATAAGTCAGTCTAATGAGCTTCATGTTTGCCTTGATGTCTTTTTCTCACCCTGTATCTAATCTTTCAGGAAAACTCATATTAATTTTCAAATTGTATCTAGAATTTTACCTCTTTTAATTATCATCAGTGTTCAAGCAGACATTATCTAGACATTATCTCCACTGCTAATTGGCTCCCTTATTTCTATTCTTATCCTTTGACAGACTATTCTCTTTGGAAAAAGAGGAAATAGATAAATTTTTAGAAACATAAACCTACCTAAATTGAACAATAATGAAATAGTAATAGAAAAGTCTAACTGACCAATTATTATTATGGAAATTAAATCAGTAACCAAAAACCTCCCAACAAACAGAAGTCCATGACCAAACAGTCTCACTGGTTAAATCCCACCAAACATTTAAAGCACTAATACCAATCTTTCTCACACATTTCTAAAAAAAAAAAAAGGCAACATTTCTCTGCATGAGCAGAGAATATTTTTTGCATTTCTTTGTCTCTATTCTTTTCAACAATGTCTTACAGGTTTGTTTGTTTGTTTTTTATATATAGATCTTTTACCTCCTTTGTTAGATTTACTCCTGTGTTGGGTTGTAGTTTGTTTGGTGTAATTGTAAATAGGATTACTTTCTTAATTTCCTCCTCTTCTGTCTCATTGTTTGTGTAGAAGAAGATATCTCACTTATGTGTATTGATCTTATATCCTGCCACTTTGCTAAAATGACGACTTCAGTTAGTTTTTCCATGGGATCTTGAGGGTTCTCTAGGTATATTATACCATCATATGTAAATAATGATAGCTTTGTTTCCTTTCCCAATTTTGTTTCTTTTTATATCTTTCTCTTGTCTAATTGCTCTAACTAGAACTTCCAATACAATATTGAATAGTGAGAGTGGACATCCTTTTCTCATACCAAATCTTAGTGGGAAAGATTTTAGTTTTTCAACTTTGAAATTGGTACTAGCTATGGTTTTGTAGTAAATGGCTTTTATTGTGTTACAGTATGTTCCATTTATCCCTCTTTTTCAAGAGTTTTCAACATACATGGACATTGAGCCTTATCATTTTTTTCAGCATCTATTGATATGATCAAATGGCTTTTATCTTTCTTTTTGTTGATGTGGTGAATTACATAGTATGATTTTCTGTTGTTGAACCATTATATTGTTCCTGGTATGAATCTCACTTGGTCATATCGGACTCGGTTTGCTAGGGTGTTATTCGGCATTTTTGCAACTGTGTTCATTAAGGTTGGTTTGTAATTTTCTTTTTTAGGTGTTGTTTTGGTATTAGTTAATGTTGGTCTCATAAAAGAACTTGGACGTATTCCCCCTTTTTCAATTTTTTGGAAGAGTTTGAGAAAGATAGGCATTAGTTCATCTTTGAAGACTTGGTAGAATTCACTTTTTAAGCCATCTGGTCCTAGAATCTTGTTTTATGGGTGAGTTTTGATTACTGTTTCAATTTACTTGCTTGTGATTGGTTTATTCAAGGTTTCTTTTTCTCCTCTATTCAGTCTTGCACTATTGTATGATTCTAAGAATTTATCTGTCTCTTCTAGGTTATTGAATTTGTTAGCATATAAATGTTCATAATTGTCTCTAATTATCCTCTGAATTTCTGCAGCATCTGTTGTGATTTCACTGCCTTCCTTTTTATTCTCTTTATTTGGGATTCCTCTCTTATTTTTCTGATGAGGCTTGCCAGACAACTATCTATTTTGTTTATTTTCTCAAAGAACCAGATTCTGGTTTCATTGATTTCTTGAATTTTTTAGTTTCTATTTCATTTACTTCTGCTTTTTTATTGTTTCTGCTCTTCTACTGTTTTTTTTTTGGATTTTGTTTGTTCTTTTCTAATTTGTTCTTTTTCTAATTCCTCAAGCTGAGAGAGAGGTTATTTATTTGGGCTCTTTTCTGTTGATTATGTGGACTTGTTCTCTTAGTGGAATTTTTGCTGTGTCCCATGTTTTGGGGTTTGTGTGCTCATTGTCATTTGTAATTTCTTTTTTGATTTCCTCATTAACCCAGTGATCTTTTAGTAGTGTGTTTTTCAGTCTCCATGGATTAAAAGATTCCCCTGCTTTCTTTTGATAGTTGACTTTTGATTTGATACCTTTGTGGTCTGAGAAAATGGTGGGTATGATTTTCAATTTTTGTGCAATTATTGATATATATTTTATGTCCCAGAATATGTCTTTTCTGAAGAATATGCCATGTGCACTTGCAAAAAATGTGTAATCTGCTCTTGGGGGATATATGTTTATGAGATCTGAAAAATCTAATAAATCTAATTCTCTATCTCAGGCTACTATATCCCTATTTGTTTTCTATCTAGTTGATCTCTCCATTGGTGACAGTGGGATATTGAAGTCTCCTAGCACTAATGTGTTTTTTTTCCAATTTCTGTTTCAGTTGATAGTAATTGCCTAAGGTATTTTTGTGTTCCTTCATTTGCTGCATATATTGATAAGTGCTGTGATTTCTTGATGTATTGTTCCCTTTATCATTATATAGTATCCTTCCCTCTACCTTGTTACCATTCTAGTGGAAATCTGTTTTTTCTAATATAAGTATGCTTGTCTCTGCCTTCTTTAGGCTTCAGTTTGTTTGTCAGACTGCTTTTCAACTCTTTATTTTCAACCTATGTTTGTCTTTGGAGTTTAGGTGTGTCTTCTGGAGACAGAAGAAGGTTGAATTCTGTTTCTTGACCCAAAGATACGCTGTTTTTAATTGGTGAGTTCAGTCCATTTACATTTAAAGTGATTATTGATGTGTGATGATCTGTTGCTGTCATTTTATTCCTAATTTTTGTGGATCTATCTATTTCATTATTTAGTTCTGTATGTTAGGTTTCTTTTCAGTTTTAAAGTGTAAGCTCCTTTCACTATTATTTAAGAGGTGATTTAGTGTTTGCAAACTCCTTGAGCTTCTGTATGTCTGAAAAGGCCTTTAATCCTCCTCATATCTGAAGAAGGGTCTTTCAGAACAGAGTATTCTTGACTGGCAGTTATTCTCTGTAATATTTGGAACATGCCATTCCATTCTCTCCTCACTTGTAGTGTTTCCTCAGAGAAGTCTGATGTTAGCCTGATCAGGGTACCTTCATAGGTTTTTTGCTTTTTTTCCCTTGCCAGCTTTAGTATAATTTCATTGTCTTAAATTTTTTTGAAATTTCACTCCTATAAGTCTTGCTGTCAACCTCCTTTATCTAGGTATGCTGGGGATTTTTTATCTTCCTGGATTTGTACATTTATTTTCTCCTGTAGGTTCAAGAAAGTTTCCTCCATTATTTCTTTAAATACATTTCCTGTTCTTTTCTTTCTCTTCCCCCTTTGGCATTCCTATTATTCTTATGTTGTCTTTTCTCGTAAAGTGTTTCTTCATTTTTTCAATTTTGTTTCTCTTTCTTTCTCTACTCAGTTTCTTCTTACATTTGCATCTTCAGTTACACTGACTCACTGTTCCACTTCATCTACTGTACTTCCATGACTTTCCCCTGAGTTTTTCATCTCCTGTATTTCTCTTCCAAAATCCTGCAACTCCATTTTTATCTTATTTAGTTTCATTTTCTGTCTTCCATTTACTGATTTCCTTTCTAAGGATATGCATTTGCTTTTCTAAATAGTCTTTCATATTTTTGAATTTCTTTATCATTGTCATTCAAAAAAAAAAACCTCTGTATCTTGTTTTATTATTTGGTCCTGGACTTTTTCAGAAATTTTTTAATTATTGCTGCAATTGCCATGCTTGTGATTCATTTCCCCCCCTAGGTTAGTCTTAGTAGACAATATTTATCTAGAAATTCATCAATTTCTTCATTATTGAATTTGTTTGCATATAATTGTTCATAGTAATCTCTTATGATCATTTGTAATTCTTTACTATCTGTGGTGAAAGAGGAGACTCTCATTTGTCATTCAGTTTGTTGTCTGTATTTTTCCAATAACCTGATTAGAGGTTTATCTATTTTGTTTATCTTCTCAAAGAACCAATTATTAGTTTTATTGATTTTTTTTGTATAAACTTTTGATCTCTATTTCTTTTCATTTCTACTTTATTTTTGTCATTTCCTTCTCTCCTATTATTGGGTCATGTCTGTTCCTCTTTTTCAAGTTGCTTTAGATGTAATATTAGATTTGTGAGTATCTAGAAGACATGAACCCAGCATCTTTACTCTGCCACAGTATTAGTGGAATATCCTAATTCATTATTTCTAATCACTTTTTACTAGGCTCTTTGGGATTGTAAATGTATATTATCATGTCACCTATATAGGGGGATAGTCTTACTTCTTCCTTTCCAACTTGGATACCTTTTATATATTTTTGTCTAATTATTTTTGCTAGGGTGCCTACTATATTGGATAGTAGTGTTAAGAGTAAATACCTTTATATTGTTCCTGATCTTGAGAAAAAGCTTTCACTTTTTCACCACTGAGTATGAAGTTGGCTATGGTTTTTTAAATTGACCTGATCTTAATTTGTATTTTTGAAATATTATACTGGCTGATGTGTAGAAAACTGGATGAAGGATGGATGGATGGATGGATGGATGGATGGATGGATGGATGGATGGATGAGCTGATGGATAGATGAGCTGATGGATGGAAGGATAAGTGAGTGGGTGAGTGGATGGATGGATGGATGGATGGATGGATGGATGGATGTGGAGGTAAGAGGATGGATGGATGGGTTGGATGGGTGAGTAGGTAGATGTTGAAATTTGAAAAGCATTGCTTGGTAGTAAGTCTTAGAAGGGGTCAGGTGGAAATATATTTGCAGTTAAGGGGAAGGAGTCTCTTAAGAAGGAGGTGTCAAAGTTAAAAGAGATTTTGGCTACACAAAATTACAGAAGGAATCATAGAAAAGCTGCAAGCAAAGATATGAGACACCTGGACATGGAAAGGTCACAGAAACAAAAGAAGTTAGAAGGAGTGTTGATGGAAGTGCCCTCAGATGACCAGACTTTCTTATGTCCAAAGAGTGGAGGGAATGGAGTGGTGGTGTAGAATTTTGGTATCGCTGACTGAGGAATGATCCCTGAGTCATAGGTAAGAACAATCTGAGAAGCACAGAGGTTAAAATTTGGGGTCTAGTGGTGAATTTAATTAGTGTGACTATATGATTTCTCCAGCACTGCTCGAAAGTTCAAGCATAGGAAAAGAGAAAAATGAGAAGCTGACCTTAGAGGTTTGCCAGGGACCCAGAGTTAAAACTAAGTGGTAAATTTGAGAGTATCTCTCTCACATACATCAAATCAAAATACATCTGTGTACTTGTCAGAAAATGTATCAGATATTGGAGTAAAACACATTTCCTTTCCATAAAAAAACCAGAATGTCTTATTCAGCTTGCTATAACAAATACCACAGACCAGGTGGTTTAAACAGTAGACACTAAGTCTCACAATTCTGGAAGAAAAGCCCAAGATCAGCATGAGGCTATGGTCAGAATTTGGTAACATCTTTCTTCCATGCTTTCAGATGGTCACATGACAGACCAAGCAAGTTCTGCTCTCTCTCATCTTATAAGGAGACTAATGCCATCATGAGGGCTCCATCTTCTGAATCTCATCTAAACCTAATTATCTCCAAAGGCCCCAAATTATCATAATCAGGGTGAGGACTTATACCAGTCCATTTGAGCTACTGTGACAAAACACTACATATGGGGTGACTTATACACAACAGAAACTTATTTCTCTGGATCCTGGAAATCTGAGCTCATGGTACAAGAAAGCTTGGGTGAGGGCCATCTTTCAGGTCTGATTTCCTCTTTTGTCCTCACTTGGGGAAGGAGTGGAGGAACTCTGTGAGGTCTTTTATAAGAATTCTAATCTCATTCATACAGGCTCCACTTTCATGACTTAAGTCCCTTCCAAAGTCCCCACCTCCTAAAGTCACTGCCCTAGGCATTAGGATTTCAAAATAGGAATTTGGAGGGGATACAATTTCATTTCATAATACAGATTGGAGGGAGATGACAGGAGTAACTCTGAGAAGTCCAGACAATGTGACATATGCCACAGAGAGTATGAACTGGGATTCTACCAAAGCACACAGAACTCAATGTTAGGCAACTTTCCCAAAGAAAATGACTTCCAAACTTATAACCAGGGAAAATAATCTAATAAAACAACCAGGACTGAAGGGTGAGTGGAGAAGAAAATATAGAATTAGAGGGGAGACTATCAAATGATTAAACTGTAGAGACAACATGGAGAGATGAACAGGGCCAACATTCAAAGAACCACTTGTCATGCTAAAGAGTTTCTAAAAGACCAGAAGGCAAGACTGAAGTTACATAAAAATATTTCTGACACCACTGGGCTATATCTTTTGGTCCAAAACAAAGCCCCACCCCCAACTGGGTCAACATCAGAATATTAAAGATAAAGAAGGTAATAAAGATAAGACAGGGTGTGGGCCTGAATGCTGGCCACAGAGTCCAAACAGGTGTGTAGATAGCAATGCCTCATCTATAACATTGTCTCAAGACACTTTTCTTTTACACCCTCTCTTATAAACCAGTAGCATTTTTTTAAATTTTTCCTCATTTATCATTCATAGTGATAAATAAGCACCTTTCTGTTCTATGAAAAAAAACTTACAAAATACTGTAATCTGGACACTGAAGATGATAGCTATGACTCAATCTAGTCCACCATCTGGGTCATAGTTTATTCCCAGTGACTCTCCACATCACCTGGCTTTTTGTTAAAAATTTCGTTTTTCAAACCTTCCCTTGAATTAGAATCTTCACAGTGCTGGGCCCAGGAATCTATATTTTAAATGAGATCCCCATATTATTATCTATTTGCTATTATCTCCATGACAAAGTATCACACACTGGGTGCCTTAATACACCTAAAGGTTATTGCCTCACAGCCTGGAGTCTGGAGTTGAAATCAGTGTTTCAGCAGGACTATGATCTCCCTGAAGGTGCTAGAGAAAGGTCCTTCCTTAGCGCGCTACTAACTTCTGGGGAGCAGTCATTCCTCTATTTATAGATATGTCATTTCAACTTCTCCTCTGTCTTTACCTGGACTTCTCCCCTGTGGGCCTCTACGTCACACGTGGCATTCTCTCTGCGTAGTTGTGTCCAAATTTCTCTCTTGTTTAAAGGACACCTATCATTGGATTAGGGGCTACCCTAACCCAGTATAACCCAGGTAATACCTCCAAAAATGCTATTTCAAAATATGGTCACATGCATATATGCCAGGGGGTAGGATTTTAATATATCTTTTGGGGAAACACATGATAATTCCCGAGTGATTTTTTATGGCTATTGTGAAACCATCCCAGGCCTGGTAGGTCCACTGTTGGTTCTTACAGTCAAAGAGAATTTTGGAATTTTTGATGGATTTTACAGGCCTTTAATGCTGATCAGGGGAAAAACCAGCTGGCAGAGGGACAGCAGTCTCTGGTGTTCTCTCTATCATTTGTCCTCTCAGTCTCGTGTCATCTCGTAATCTCACCTCAGAGTGATGCCGCCCTTTTAGCCCTCGCCTCTTGGCACAGGTGTCCTCACTTACATATGCACAGGCCTGTGCTCTCTAGGCCCAGGTGTCCATAACCATTGATACACCCTGTGCCCACACCTCTCAACCCCAAATATCCATGAAACATAAGAGGAGTGAAAGACCACCGGTGGTAGCCATAGAAATTAGCATAAAAAAAACCTGATTCACTTCATTTACCCTACAATGGCATGTGAAATTTGGAATGTCTAGGAACTTGTTGACAGAACCCATTAATGACCCATTTAGGTGCAAGCCTACCACAGTTAGATAGCATCCCTATAGGCCAGGGTTCTGTCTGCCTGAGTTGGTATTGCAGAGTTAAAAAGAAGGTTTGGGCAAGAGGTAAAATACATAGAACGCTCCATGGAACATACACCAAGAGACATGGACTCTAAGATGCAGATCAACTCATACAGCTATTTAACAGGATACACAGATCACTTCTCTGGAGGTAAGATCACAAAAAAATCACGGAACAAATAACAGTGAATCTTGCCTTAAGATTGAAACCAGATGGTGCACTGGTGAAATGGTGGTAGGAAATGGGGACCACAATTGATGTCAAATATATATAAATAAAGGGAAAAAATAAATGAATATAAAAAAGATTGAAACCAGAGGTAAAGGTCTTTACATCATGTCTTCCTGTCACATAGATTAAGCTAAACCCTGATTTGTTTGTGTTCATGATGACATTTTCAGGGAGTCAAAGTTCTTGCAGGCTAATTCAAACTTATCTTTTCCATTTACAATGTGATCTTAGACAACATACATAAGCCTCAGTTTCCTCATCTGTAAGATGAAAATGATGATATTCAGCTATTTGGCAGAATTAAATTAAATGGAAAGCTAAATTAAATAGAAAGCTCTTATGATACAATCACTTTTAATATATTATCTGTTTTATAGCCATAACCACCATGGTTTTTGTCGGCAAACTTTTATCTAAGGGAACTTAAGTAGGAGTTCTAGCCTTTAGACCATTTCTCCCATGTAACTTGAAAACTAATTTATGAGCCAAAAGTTTCATCTGATTTAAATGGATCAAGTCAAGACAACCTCAAAACTATGAAGGGTGTTTTGGAAAAAGGCTTCTTGATAAACCAAAGCACTACTATATCTCCTTGGGGATGATAGAGGAATGACTAGGTGTTGGAATATATATTAACTTCACTCTGAATAGCCTACTTAAAATTAATTCTATTGAAAAGTCTTTTTTAATGCCTCATGTAATATAATAGAATTTACTCACATGTATAAAAATAACACAGCATTTTTATAGAAATAAAACAGCAATTTTTTTTTAAAGATTGAAATGCTCCGTGTGTATTCTCTCTTCTCCCCAAACTCAATAGAACCCAATCAGCATATTGTTAGGTTAAAAACAAGAAACTACACTGGAACAGAAAATAGCCAGTTATGTTCAAAAGATATCAAGTTGCTAATGCTTTGGGTTTATTTCCTCACTTATTTAAATATCACATGGGTCAGACATTTGTGAAATTTATGTGGAATGAAAGCTGAAGAGCCCCTCAGCACAATTTCCACATAGGCTGCCGTGGGTGTTATTACTGTGTTGACTCACTGCATCATCAATCATAAAAATCAAAACTGACACACAGACAAAGGGGCCAAGGACTCCTCAAAGGCTTGCGTCTCATCCTTTTAATATTGTCCATCCACGTCACAGTGCTGTGACCTCTGGTATCAGAACAACACGAAAGGACTTAAATCATGTCTCTTTCAAGCAGAGACATCATCCAGGCTGTTTTCTACCCACATTTCAACAACCCACTTTCTGTGGGGCGCAGGAGAAAATCCAGTTGCCCAACATCAAATATGTGTGTTTCTCTGGTTGCTGCTTGCACAAAATGATGTCCCTATGGAAGTGAAGCTGCCCCCGGATGCTGATGCTCAACAACAGAGAAGGAAGCTTAATGCTGTGCTTAAACCAGATATAAATGAGCTGCTGGAGTCACCAGTAGTTGGCTGGCTGGTTGGTTGGTTGGTTTTGTCCATAGCACTATGCTGCTCACCAACCAAAGCAAATTTAGTAGATGTGTCCTCTTCCCTTTTCAGGCTTATAAAAGAATGCTACCTATGCTCATATACACTGCCAATTATCAACTGCTTGGCCCTAAGGATCAAAAAATGAAGCAGAAGTGCCGTGAGTATATTCTTGGTGATTTTGCCCCAACCCCACGCCCCAACATCCCCGTGCATGTCTCAGTCCCCTTCCTTCAAGCAGTGATCCTAAAGAAAGCTGTTGATTTTAATCAAAGCTGTTGGCTTCTAATTTTCCATCTTAAGGCAAACATGCAAAAAAGTGAATTTGAGTAAATCCACCTTAAATAGCATACTTGTGATGGCTGCTACACACAGAGCATTTTGTTAAATCATTAGCATTGGAATGAATAGAACAAAGAAGGAACTGTCACTACCATCCACCTTGTGGCAAGGTGGAAGCCCATAGAGGGCTTCAGAACAGAGAAGCTCAGGGAAGAAAAAGGCCCAGAAGGAAGACACTTAGGAAAGGAGACAAAGCAGGAACTGCATGTAAGAGAGCAGGCAGGAGCTCTAGGTGAGCAAGGCAGCCACAGTTTCCAAGAAGGAAAACTTCCAGCACACTAGGTAGGTCTAGAGTGTGGAATGAAGGGACAGGGTTTTGGAGAGCAAGCTACAGAAGCACTCCAGGGTTAGATCAGAGGGGACTCAGATGCCTCTCCAAGGAGTCTACACTTGACCACAAAAACAGTAGCAATTTCATTCAGATTGATGGTCAGATTTTCATTACTGGAAATTCCCTAGAGGGTGAAGGGCAAATCAGAGAAGCACAAGAACAGAGCCAGGAAGACCCAACAGAGACCTGCCAAGTCTAATCCTGAGGAGGAGGTAAAACCTAGACTGGGAGACTTCCAAAGAGGGTCGAGATTGAATTCTGAAGTGACTTAGATGTACTCTTGGAGACGGGTCAGATGTGGAGTAAGAACTAGAAGTTTAAAGATTACTTGGTAATATTGAAGCAAGAGAGGACCATGTGGTGGGTGTTCGAACAGGCTCTTGGACATGGTGTGAGAGAGGGAGGGAGTAGCAGCTTAAAAATTCCAGTGTCCAACTCTAATGCTTTCCACATGGTGCACATATAGACATTGTTCTCTGCTTGAGCCTGCAGCTGCTCCTGCCAGCACCTGGCTCTGCTTGTCACAGCCCCATACTCATTCCATGTAAAGACAGGGCTCCCCTGGCTTCAGCTGGCCCAGAACTTATAGAACCTGAGCTTTGCAAGGTCTGAGGACTCGTGCTTTGTCCACCTTAACCCCTCATTTCAGTGCCTGTCCTGTCATGCACTAGAATAATTTGTGCCCCCAGTCTCAAAGGACCCACCAGAACTGCAATCTCAGACACTGGTTCTCATGGCTTGCAGGGTCCCTGTGCTTTGCTAACATCCATTTCCTGCATTGTTGTTGCAGCTGGAGTATGGTCTAATGGTCAGGTCCATTTCCTCAGGCAATGATCACAGAAGCCCTACTGTGCATGGCTTATGCTGGCACAGTGTGTGCAGGTCACACAGGCACATAAGACCATCTGCAGAAGTGCAGCCAAGGCCACCAAGAAGTAGTCTCTGAAGTGAGGCAGAGAGAGGCACAAAACAGGCAAGCAACAACCTGCAGAGCTCAGATTTTGGCCCCAGGACATCAGGCCCTGGACCACTAGGGACACTTTTCATTTCTGATAGGCAATTTTCAGTGGTCAAATAGTCAGGTAATTTCTAAGTCAGTATTAAGGCATGGTGAGTATATTTACAGCATGGAAATCAGTAAATCCTACAAACCAGGCCTTCCCTACCCCATTACCTTACCTACCTTATTGACAAGTGCGGTAGAAGCTTTATATCCCTGCCCCCTTCTTTCCACCTGTTTTCAGCTCCATCAGATATGGTAGAATACCAGCCACATCACAGTGGATGTTAGCAAATTTTGTGCTAAACACTGGGTTAGCTTTTGAGCTTGCTGCTATGAACAACAGACAAGAGGAATGTGAAAATCCAAGCTGTTTGCCTTTCCCCCATTCTCATCCATACAAGTGGGGGCAGGGAAGTGGGAGTTCAACTCTCTACCTGGTGAATAAGACATAACTGCAAGGAGTTGAGCTGTTTTGTGGCAGTCTAAGAGGAAACTAAGCAAGGCAGGAAGGAAGGGCCATGCCAGGATACACAGCTGTGTACCCTCAGGCACAGATTTGATGACTCTGCCTCAGTTTCCCTAGTCATTAAAGGAATCTATTATCGCTCAAGTATTGTCAGGACCAAGGGCTATAGTACATGCAGCCTTTACAGCCAGAGTAAATCCTGTGGCAGTTGTCCCATCCTTGTCAATGTGCATTCCCTATGCCTTCACAAGAGAAACAGGAGCAAGTAACAATGAACTCATCTGGACCTTCTCTTTCATGCCTCTCCTCTGAAAATCCCTGCTGTTTTTATCCCACAACTGGATTGGCCAACATTTCCTTAACCAAGAGCTCCCGAAGCATATCAATATTCAAAGTCTGGGAAACTCCTTAAATTACACATTCAAACACACTGAAAGAGAGTATCTTGGGGGTGAGGAAGGAATGTTCCTTTTACAAAAATCCCCAAGGACCCTGTTGCACCCCTCATCTGAGCACTCCCCAGGTTCCAGATGCAAGTCCCCATAGTCATTCAGCATGGCTGGTGTTTGACGTGCCTACATTGAAGTGTTATTTTTTAAATATGAGAACTGGGAGATTTTTGCAGTAAACAATATATGTGCCTCCTCAAAATGCAATGTAAACCAATAACAGGCTCCTATAATGCTGTTTTTTAAAAGGCTTTAAATAACTTTTCAATGCAAAACAACCCACTCAAGCAGACTTAATTCATTTTATGGGCCAACTGAACCACGCGCTCCAGGAACCATGCTTAACCACGAAACAGTCATTTCATCCACAACACACGATGACTGACTGCAACATTAAACAAAAAGCCTCAACACGGTACCGACTGAAGGACATTATCCATGTAAGCTCCCTTCACTCCCTCACTTTGGGACAGAGCTATGCTCTAATAGATTCCCTGTGTCTAAGCCATATACATTTTATGCACCAAAAATTTCTTTTGAGCCTCTCCCTCCTCGAGAACCTGGAGATAAATCCAGCTGATGTATTTTCCCTGATAAGTTAATGTTACAGGTTTTACTATGGTGACCTTAAATCCACAGTGCAATTAATAGCAGTTCAGCCAATACTTCGAGCTTGATAGCCCACTAGCTGCCTTTTAATTAAAATTCCAAGTTGGTGTTTTTGTTTTCAAAGGAAGGATGGAGCCCATCAAGGTCACTCAGTGCAGCGCTCCTGGGAACCATGCCTGGCTGCACATTTACACTTCAGCAGCTCCTGGGAGGGCAGCACGCGGCAGCAGGAAGGATTTCTAGCCACTTTCAGAATGCTTTCCAGATACAGTCTCTACAGTATGATATATTCTAGCAAGACAGACTGGAACAAAAGTAGGTTATTGACTGACAGATGCAGGCCTTCCAATAGGCCTTGGAGCATCAGCAATTGGGCTCTTTCCAGCTATATTTAGCATCCGCATTAATGTACTGCCAAACAATGCCCTTTAGAAAAGTCACATAAATCAGAGGAGGAAAGATCACTAAAATTTATGAAGCAATCACTGTGAGATACCCCTGGGCAAAATCATTGTGATAAATACCTTGTTAAGCCCCCTGCCCATCCCGACCTTATGTTTCTTGTTAACACAAGGGGTCCATTACTGAGAGCTGCTACTTCCCAAAGGAGAGGCCATCTGCATTTAGGAGTTATACTACAATCTGGGCCCAATACAACTTACAAAATCTTTCTCAGAATTACAGAGAGGGAAGAGCCCTCTCAGCAAGCAGTCCCCCATATTTTCCAGGGCAACTCAATTTTTTGGTCACTTTCTTATTTTTAGTAGCAAAATCATTATACTTAGGAACAAATAGGTTTTCCTGTATACACCTTCACAAAATTTTCCATATAAGTAATGACTTAAAACAAGACACAATCCTGGTTGGATTGTGAATTCTTGTTCTTAGGCCAGAGATTAGGATTCCGTTTGTTGGAAAGCCCCCATTTTGAAAATAAAGATGAAGCTACAACTCCCTAAAGGAAGCAAGCTAGAGCACAGAAGAAGCAAATTTGGGTTCTGACATCAAGCAATCTCACAGGAGCGCCTTCTTGTATGAAATAGAGAACCGAATGATAACTTTAGTTGGGAAAGTTGGCTTCAGATAAGGCACACACTGATAGGACCAAAAGCAAATCTAATACTAGCCCAGTTGCTTACTGTGTGACCTTGGGTAAAATCTCTAGCCCTCTCAGCCTCTCTGTTTCTTCATCTGTAAAATGGTAATAAAAGAGTACTTCCCAGGAGCTGTTTTGAAGATAAGAGGGAATGCAGGTAAAAGCACTTATTTTTTGTATCTGGCACATACTACATGCTTAAGAAATATTGGGTATTATTATGCTATATATTGATGATTCCCCAAAGGGGAAAAGAACCATAGACATGGGGAGATTTTGGAGAATGTTGATCAGAACTCTACCTCATCTTTCCAAAGATAGAGGATACAGGGCAGATACAACAGAAGAGTACAGCGTTTTTCTGCCAATTTGCCGTTTTTAGTACCATTCATTCACTCAAGTATGAATTGAGTATCCATGTGGATTGAGGATGATGGATTGAGGGCGGGTCTCACGCCTTCTTTTCTATCTTCTTTCTTACACTGTGGGGTTAAGCATTGTGACCTACACTGAAAGACCATAATGAAGTAAATCCAGTCAACAAATTGATAGCATTCACATGTCATTTTCATTTTTTATGGTGATAATGTGAATACTATGCATGGCACAATTTTCAGAAACAAACCAAATCTGAAGAGCTTCAGTATAATTGAAACAAAGCAAAGACCTTTCATGTATTAAATACTGAAAGTAGATACCTACGGCTTGAGTCCCTCAAGGTATGCCGAGTTTGTTGGGCCAAAATGTCAGGCTCCCAGTGGAGACTGATGTGCAGCAGTTGGGACCATCTTCTTACATGGCTATACCTGGCCCATTTAAAGGCGAACCAAGTGCAGTGTGCTTCTGGCCCCACTGAGGCTCACTCAGATCATGGCTCCTCAGAACCTACAGGCCCATCAACCTTCTCTGATTCAGGGCAAGTCAAATCTGTGCAGGCTCCATCGTTTCCCTTTTAAATCTGCCACTAGGATAGTAAATGATCTATCAGAGTCAAGCTCTCTAGCTGTCAATCAAGGATTTGGGCTTGTTTCCAATCATCCTGTAGGGTGGGGACCCTGAAGATAATATAAGCAGAGTGAGAAGCCAGCTGGTTTCATTCAGCAGCCTAAATGAGGATAGAAGAATGTAGGAGATGGCCTTCAAAGAGAGAATGACTCAGCAAACAGGCTCCAAGAACAAGCATGAAGCAGACAGCCTCTGTGGGACACCAAGACCTCCCCCAACTTCCAGACCTCGAGATCTCCATAAACTTCAAGACCTCCCTGGAGCTCTGGTAAACTGCCTCTAGTATTGCATGCAAAGAGCATTATCAGCCTCACTCTGTGTCTCAAAGAACTATTGGCTTTTGGTTCATACAAAGCTATAACACTGGTGCCTCTGACAGCACCTCCTAGTGACTGATACTGACCAGCACCACTGACCAGTGCTAACCAGCACTGCTGACAGGTGACCAGCATTTGAGAGCTGTCCACCATACCTGATCATCCAGCATGGGCTCTTGGTGCTATTGCCTCTGTTGCTGTCCAACCTGGCCTTCAGACTGTTGCTGTGGGCTACCATGGTATCACCTCAGCGGCCCCACTGTGAGCAACTCCAGCTGCCACCATGAGTTGTATCCTGGCCCATGCTTACTGGGTGCCATCAGCTGGAGGCCCTCATTAATGGGACAGCACCATCTTGCTAAGCAACCTTTGTTTGGAACTACTGGACACTGAAAACTGTCTGAGGTGAGCCAACCAATCACTTGTGGCCTTAGAAACTCTTTTTTTCCCCAGTCTCCTGTTTGTTAAATAAATCCCATTGTAGTTTTCCCTAAACCTGAGTGGTCTTGCAATTGAGTACATGAGTGACAACCCACAGACCATCACCTGTCCCCCAACTAAGCATTCTTCTGGCACTGTTTTAAGTACTGTTTTGGTACTGTTTTAATACTTCTATGCAATTCAAAATAAGTTATTTTTGTTTTAAAACTCTATCTTTTAAACATTTCAGAGCACACTTAGAACAATAGGTAGATGTTGAATGTAACAGTACTAAAAAGTATTGTGAAAGGTCTTTTGTTGACCTTAAGTATGATTGTTGCATCTTATGCTAAAATCTAAATCACAGAGAGCAAAGTGGTACCTCGGTTCTCCTCTAAACCACTGTAATTATCTAGTGTATCAAAAAAACACAGAATCCTAATTCATCAGCCTTGTTACTGTTAAGTCACTGAGGAAAGTCACAAAACCTCTGTAAGCTTTAGTTTCTTCATCTGTTAAAAGGCATAATTCCAAAGTTATAATGATAATTAAATCAAGTAATATATTTAAAGAAGTGAAACAGATAGAGTTTGAATATAAGCAGTTCCTTCCTCCCTGGAAAACAGCCTGCTCCTCTCCTTTCTACTCTCCACCTGGGACTCTAACCAGGAGTAAGAAATGGTGAGTAAGGCCAATCATAGATGTGCCCTGCCCTCCTCTGCACCCCAATATCTTTGTGCAGATAAACTAAGATTGTTGTGAACATCAAAGCAGTATTTCAATTTGACTTCTGCCCTCACTATTCTACTAAAATTCTTCAGACGTTCTAATCTCCAAGCAAATGACCTTTGGCTGGAATTCATTTCCCTCCTTCCTTTTGCAGCATTTGACACTGGCTCATTTCCATCTTGAAACCTTCTCTCTTTTGGTTTCTATGATGTGATACTGCTCTGGATTTTCTCCTACCTCTCTGATACTCTTCCTCCAAATCTACATTATGGTTTCCACTTGTCCTTCCAATTCATAAATATGGGATGCGCCAGTGTTTCTAGGCCCCATCTCTTTCTGTTCTTTCCCACTTCATAGCTCTAACTCCTCTCAATAGTTTTGATTCTTTTTCTCCAAAATCATGGTTCCCAAATCAGTATCTGTGGCCTTGACATCTTTAGAATAGGGTTGGAACATCCAAATAGCTACAGGGGTCAAGTAGGTAATATAAATAAAAACAACAGTATACACTGAAGTTACTAGGGAGTGGCAGGGACTACAGTAAAGGGGAGAACATATATATATATATATATATGCCCCTCAAATCTAGCAGAGTGTCTTATAAGAATGAGAACTTGACGATTTTAATCTGAAAATTTTTCAAAAGAATTCAGAAATGCAGATTTCTGTCAATAGTTCACAACAAATTCAATTTTTTAATTGTGCCAGCAAGCCCCATACAGAGCAAACAGACTGCACTTAAAAGTAAAATGTGGCCCATTCACAACTAATTTACTACATCTTTATAGACCTACAAGTTCAACTTAACTCTCCAGTTTCATTTTAACTCTCACTGAAGGTCTCACTAGAATCTCAATTTTAACATATTCAAAACCCATCATAATCTTCCCTAAATCCACTTTCCTTACTAGGCTGTAATTCAAATGTTGTTATTCCCATTCTCCTAAGCACCCGTGTTTGAAACAGCCTACAGCATCTTCAGATCAGATTTTTCTTCACTTTTCTCTCATCTAACTAGCTCTGCTATATTATCTTTGCAATAGGTCTTGATTGACAACCTCATTTGTATTTTCATTGTTACCATTAATTCTCTACTACAATATTGCAATAGACTTACTGATCTCCCCATCTTCTCTTTCTCCCCATGTTAATCCATTTTGCACTACTCATGGATTAATTTCCTAAAATACTCCTTTTCATATAACTCCTCTATTTAAATGTTTCACAACTTCCTATAACCTCTAAAGTTTATTTCAACTTTCTACAACCTGGCATTCAAAGCCTGCATGATCTAGGGTAGATACTACCATTGTGCTTTAAGATCCATTTTTTCCTCCCTCTTTAGAAACTCTACTAATTTTCTGGGAACAAGGATAGCTCTCTAAAATAAAGAGTATATTTCCCAAGATATCTTGCACTAGGTGTGGCCATGTAACTAAGTTTCTAACAAGTGGAATAAACAAAGATCTATGTAATAGTTTCTGGGAAGCTTCTCTAAGAGATTGGATGCATAAGCCTTTTACCCCCCCCCCTTCTTCTTTGTCCCTTTTTCCATCCTGATGTCTGGAATATGATGGCATAGTCTTGGGCTGTCATCTAACAGGCCACACTGTGGAGTGAGATGTTCAGTGAGAGTTAAAACAAACCTGGAGCGTTAAATTGAACTTGTAGATCAAAATCTACAAGTAGATCAAAATCCAGTAAGAGAGGAGCCTGTGTCCCTAACATTAAGAGTATAATACTAGCCCTAGGGACCACCAGACTTTACATATTTGTATCTTCTGTGAACATAGTTATATATTTTTCTTTTTTTCTTGTTTTTTTCACTCTCAATCAAGCCTAATCCTAACTATAATAAAATAAATCTCACCTAACATACCTTCTGGAATTCCCTTAAACACATCCCATTCATTATTCAAACTAAGCTACATGTTGTTCATCAGTATGTCTAGTTTCTTCCCTCTACCTCTTTTCATGCTACACCTGCATTGCTTTTCTCTTGTTGAAATTCTAGCTCTCTCTCAAAACCCATCTCAAATCTCGTATTTCACTTCCAAAAAAGTCATTTTCACCCCCTCCCCCAGTAGTACAGGATTTCCCTCTCTAAGTCCCATAAACATTTTATTTATTCCTCTCTCATTTTCTTTTGCATTGTATTTATTCTGATACACACAGCCAGCATCAAGCCCAACTATTGCTTCCCCCTGCATACTTAACAGAGTAGGTCCATGATACAATTTGTTTAATTGAATTGAGGGGGAAAATTACCCACAAGAGAACAACAATTTGCTGAGAAGTGTGTGCAGGGTCACCTTACAGGATTGTTGAGGACAAGCAAGGTTTTCTGGGCAGACTCTGTGTACATGTATGAGCTGTTGTTATTTGATGTACCAGCTGGCAGAGTCCCTCTTTGTCGTGTCTTAGAGTCATATCACCCCCAAATCCAGGGATTAAGCAATTGCATAGAATTCCCCACTCTCTGCCAATGGCTTTCCCTCTGCCTTGTATCTTCCCACTCAACCTTTAGTCAATGACAGCCTGAATTAATCACTTGATCAGTGAGCCATTTGACTTCATATTTGATCAGAAGCACATTTTATAACTTCCCATTTGGGCATAGCCTCCACTGCATCTAAGTTCCACAGATCCTTTTAGATTTTTCTTTTGGAACCTATCTCTGAATAACCGTAAGAATAGCTTGCCTTGGCAGAGGGTTGAGGTTAGGATTACATGACATATGGCCCTGTTGGATGCGAGCCACACCGTCAGGTTATCCAGGGGGCTGGTCTTTGTGTCTGTGAGCTGCTTACCTGAGAACCCCCATTACTTCTGCTGGTCAAAAAGCTTTGACAAAAGATGTCATTTAGATATAAAGAGCAAAGCAAGGAGTTGGGAAGACAGAAATAGCCTCTCTATGTCCCAGGCTACTCTGGGGCTGAGCCCATCAGGGAGTCAAATGCTCACTTCCAAATGAACCCACATTTGCCTCTCTCCTAAGTGACATCTGTTCTCTCAGAAGCAGTGAGCTCTTCAGCAGGCTGGAAGAGAGGCTTGTATCGTCTCGAAGACAGAGGCTCTGACGACAGAGGCTCTGACTCCTGCCTCTGTCATTCCAAATACCCTGTTTTAGATTTCCTAAGCACAGTTTAGTGCTGAGGGTGAGCACAGATTGGAATAAAAGAACGAGTGTCCACGTCACAGGCTAGGGGTTTGTTCCCTGCCCTATGAACACAAGGCTAACAAGGAGGAAAGGACATGGCTCAAAAAGAGAAAAATGGTGAGGAACTGGTCACCATTGGTTACAAAACAAGATTCCCCGGCGTCAGGTCTGCCTGCCCATAACTCCCTCATTTCTCAAAGCCCCTGATTCTTCCATTGAGTCCTGCAGACACGGAGTGTATTTCTAGCACTTTTAAAGGGGTTAATTCACACAAAGACCTTGCCTTGGTCCTTGGATTTGTTGTTTTTAACCAGTGCTTTGATTTTACTATTTTTTTCCATTTTTCTTATTTATGTGCTACTTTCAACTTATTTTATCAACTTAGCAGCTTTTACTTTTTTTAAGTGGGGACGTGAAATGACTGTTTCAGTGTCAGTTGCCATAGAATGGTGCCTCTGAGATGTCCTACATCAGAGGTCAGCAAATATTTTCTGCAAAGGGTCAGAGAGCAAGTGTGTTTCGACTTTGTAGGTCATGTAGTCTCTGTCACAACTACTTGCTGCAGTCATTGTAGTGTAAAAGCAGTCACAGACAATACATAAGCAAATGAGCCTGCCTGTTTTCCAAAGGAACTTATTTATAAAAACAGTCAACTAACAGATTTAACCTTTGGGCTATGGCTTTCCCAATCCTGCTTTAGATCCAGAGCTGGTGAATATGAAGAAACCAGAAAAACAGCCAAGAAAGAACCAAATGGGTGACCTAATCTCATTAGTCTTTCAACAGGCATACATTCTTATTCCTGACCTTCTAGGACTTAAGGGGCCTCTTTGCTCACATCTGAGTCTCAGTAACCATACATTTTGGTCTTCAGTAATCACCCAGAATTCTACTAGTCAGAACATAACTGAACAGTTTTCATTCTCATCTGTTACCAATCATTTCATTCTCATCTGTTTCCTTTCCCTCTGTTACCTACACACACCCTACCACACCATGGTTCTCATTTCTGAACAAAGTGTTAATGGGAGCACAAAAGGACAGAGCAATAAAAATTTACCCATTGTTACTAAAGAAGTTACAGAACTGCCTGGGAGTCACATATGAGTTGGATCTTTGCCAGACAAAGAATGGACAGAACGGGGGAGGGGCAAGTACATTCCAGGTAAAGGAAAGAAATTGAAATTTTAATTTTAAAAAAATAAATGACTTCAGTGTAGAAGACTAGAAAAGAGGAAGCCAGAAGCAGGGTGACAAAATAATGGGCTGTTACAAGAATTCAGGTTAAGTCAGGATCAAGATCCCCATGAAGACAGTGGCTACAGTACAGTTGGTGTTTGGACTATAAGTTTAAACATCTGAAACACATATTGATGGTGATAGGAAGCAGGATCTTTGGGAAGCAATTAGGTAATTAGTTTATGAGAGCAAAGACCTTATGCCCTTGTGAAAAAAGACTTTAAAGATTTTGCTTCCTCTCTGTTTTCTCCTCCAGGTGAAGACACAATAAGAAGTATGCTCAGTGAAGTAAGTCAGAAGGCAAAAGAAAAATACCAGCTGGTTCCTCCCATAGGAGGAATATAAGGGGACCAAATAAGGATCAAGGAAAGGAATAAGAACAATAATAATAATAACAATAAAGACACAAAAACCAAAAATGAAAAGACAAGGACAAATTGGGAACACTTGGTGGGGAGGGAGGAGAGGGAAGGTTGAGGGCAGACAGGAGCACGGGAGACTGAGGTGATGGTACACTGGTGATACAGTGATGGGGAATACATGGGGATTACAATTAAATTTAAAAAAAAAAAAAGAAGTAGACAAGTTGGCTGCCTGCAAATTTGGTGAGAGAAAACTTGATCTTGGACTTTCCTGCCTTCATAACTGTGAGAAGTAAAAGTTTGTTGTTTAAAATATCCAGTCTATAGTACTTTGTTATAACAGCTCGAACTAACAAAGACAGTTCGGAAATCATCTCCAGCATGAATGCTTTTTACTATAATATTAGAAGAACTGAGTGTGCAACTGAATAAAGGCAGTAAGGGAGAAGATAAGAGTTGGTTAGGGTTAAGATTGGGCTAGCTATAGGATTAGATAGTATTAGTGTTAGACTTGGCCTAGGTTCAAGGTTCTCACTGGTTTACTTCCCATTTGAAAACATGATTCAAAAGATTCTCTTTTGAATGTCTCCAGTTCTAATTGTCTCAAATTCTAATTCACGTTGCTTTCACATTCTATTTTTTTACACATGTATTTTTCACATCTCTAAATATAGGAGATATCTTACAAATGTTCTTGTGTGTCTTGGTTTAATTGGTAGAGTGTTTATCTCATAACAATACAAATACATTGTGTAAAGGTGAATCTTCTCATCAAGAATAGCTTACATTTTTGTAATATAGTGAATACATTCAAATCACAATAGAAAATCAAGTGATTCGTTTAGGTTCAGAGTAGAAAAAAATCATCATTGGTGCATTGTTTGTTAATCATATTTTGTTTGTTAAGGAAACTCTTGGAAACTATGAAGTCTCTTTTTTATAGAAAGACTTTTTTACATAACGTCATTACAGAAAAGTTAATCAAATTCATTTGTTTTCAGTTCACTGTGTTTTTTGGAAGGATCATAGAGAATTGGGTAGTTTAGTGGTGTACAGGCAGCATCATGTAAGAACACATAAACTTAAAGAATAAAGATTGAGATGGGTTCTGAAAAAATGGAGAATGAAGTTGTTATTTGTTTTTGTAAAATAAAACAGAAATATGCTAACAAGTATGGATGTTTAGTTCAGGAATTTAGCAAGCAGGTGAATTCAGTGAACAAAATCACTATTTTTAAAACAACTTGTTACTCATTACCAACCTAATCTATGATTCAAATTCATTCAAATAGGTCTTCTGTTCAAACTGGATTGTGTGGGTTGTCTAATAAACAAAGTGTCATGTGAGCATGTTAATTGCCTGAGTCTAGAAGAAAACTAGAAATCTTAAAGATGCCTGAACAAATAAAATTAAAATCTTTCTAAAAAGGAATCCTGTTTTCTTGTTTTCTGACCACAATTCTAGATGAATGTGACCACCTCTTTATGGGAATCCTTAACTCTGATTGTATCTGTTCTGGCCTGAGCTTCATATCTCTGCCACACTGATCCTTCTTAGATGCCATTTCCAAAGCACTATTACAGCCTCACAACTATTGTGCAAATGTTTCTGCCTGATTGTAAGGCCCCTGGTCAGTTCAAAAGAGCTCCACTCATTCCTGCTGCTTCTCTCCTTATGTCTTCTACTACTGAAAGCTCATTTCAGTCCAACCTCATGCATTTTCTAAGATATTTTTCCCCCAAACTGTAATATGCTTTTTGAAACTCTGCCCATCAAATTCCACTGCTTTACAGAGGTTTCCCCAGCTGAAGTTCAAGGGTCAGGCAGAATGCCTGCTACAGCTAGAGCTCCCAGTGAGGGACACCGTTGTGAGGCCAATGCTGGTGACAAAGATATCATAAGAGGCTACATCTGCATAGGTGATCATGTTTTATATGACTAGGATCCTTTGGTCAAAGCTGAATGGATCAGCATGGGTTCCTAAGTGAGGCCATGTAGTTAACAAGCAGGTTAGTGGCCAATGAGTTTGCCAGGTGCAAAAGTTCTGCTTAAATGAGGATGTTGAGGTGCAGGTAAACCAACAAGATCCCCTTTTGGAAGTCTGAAAAGAAGATAGAAAAAGAGCAACAGCAAGAGATTGAGTATTGTAAGGGCAGGAGAAAAAGGATAAGCAAGTAATCAAATTATATTAGCAGGAGTCTCTTAGAGAAGAAGCTAGAATTCCTGTAGCTACTATGCCATAAGATTGCCCTGTTATTAGAGCAGCCTTAGATCCAAAGCAATCTCCCAAGTTCAGTTTCTAAGGTGATAGATTTAAATCAATTTCTGTTTTCACTAAGAACTCTGTCTCTAGAATTTTCCTGGATTCTTATAAATTTGGAATGATTACCTGGAATTCCTGTTTCCCATGTATATGTATATGGTACTTAAGGGAACCTGAATTAAGTGTTAATCCATTAAACAAAAGAATCTAATCTACACAGTGACCTTCACCAATCCCTATTTCCTGAGCATCAACAGCAATTTGTCACTTATTACAGAAAGTCCTCAAGGTCACTAATTTTGCATTTGCTTAAATTTTGCTTCCCAGTAGATCCTACACTTCCTCAGGACAGGGCTCATGGTTAATGTTTCCTTTTTATCTCTCATGTCCTATATGACCTTGAATGTTATTTAATTTCTCCACGCATCAGTAGTCTTCTTTTCAAACATATTATTTTAATACTTGAATAATAATAGTACCAATCTTAAAGGGTAATTGTGAAACATAAATAAGAACAAGAACATGTCTATAAAATGATTGACATAATACAATACCCAGCACACAATGAGTGTTCAGGAAGTGTTGCTAGTAATGGCAGTGCCTGTGATGATAGAGTAGGGATGGTGGTGGTGATCATGACAAAGGCGATGGGAATGATGTTGGTGATGATGGTCATGGTGGTTGTAGTGATTTTTATTGGTTGGTGGTGATAGGGTGGCAATGATGATGGTGGTGATGTTGACAGGGATTTTGTTGGTGATTATTGGTGGGGGTTGATAGTGTGCAGTTCTGAACATAGAGTAGACAATGTGGGAGTGTTCACTGACATGTGGCTCATCTGACAAGCCATAGACTGCATTGGTTATAATGATAAATAAGAGGGAGAGAGAAACATAAGAGAAAACCAACAGTTGTGAAGCACCTGCTCAAATATCAAGCTCTCTCAAAGACCTATCTAATTTACACTCTACAAAATCTCATTAGCTTGCGGGTTTCCATAGTGTAGTGGTTATCACGTTTGCCTCACAAAATCTCATTGGCAGACATTCTAATTTAAAGATGAGAAAAATTCAGATCAAATAAGTTAAATGACTTGCCCAATTCACAAAACTAAATAATGATACTCCCCAGGTTCAAGATCTAAGTGACTCTAATAACTACATTTTTGACAACACTAGCTACTACATTGTAAGTCTTTAAGGATTGATGGGAGTGGAGGGGGTCCAGCAATGCTTTCCCAACACAGTCGTGGTTCCTACACAGACTTCATTTTTTTCTCAAAACAAACCAAACTTTTGATATTAAATATATCATTCATACCCTAATTTTCTCTATCAAACTCCATTTTTCTATATGGAGTTTTGGTTTACAAGATTTACATTATATCAGGAGAAATAATGTTCAAATACTCAATTTTGACTTTGACTTAATAAAAAGAAGGAAGCACGAGGGTGAGATGTCAAGCAGCAGTTCACTGCTGAGAGTTGATAACTGGCCATTAAGACACATTTCAAATAGAGCTCCTTTTAGAAACATCCTCAGATAATTCCATCCCTCAAAATGTGACTTTTGAAAGAACTGTTTTGTTAGTGTCTGACTGACTGCGTTTTGCATTCCGATTCTAGTTCAGATCATGTCCAAATTTACTTTCTGGGCAATGGAGTTGAGAGAAGAGGTGAGTGAATACATTTATTGAGTTAACATTTACTCACTTATTTAAAACTTTTACTCACTTATCCTCTGAGGAGCCTCATTCCATCAGAAAGTGAGAATGAAGCTAAAACAATGCTTATGATTCCTCCATGAGCAAATGCTGAAACTCTACTTCCTTTTTTAATGTAATTGTTTATTATAACAGCAATATATGTACATGATTTTTTTTTTTGCAAACTCAAGCACTTAAGGAAGTAAAATAAAGATAAATATCTTCCTCAATCCCAATGCCCAATCCAACCATCTGGAGATAAAATTAATAAGTTCTTGGACCCCATTATAGAAATTTTGGATACTTATACAAGAATATAAATATACACACTTTTTTTTGCATGTATGAAACAATATGTCTGCTGTGCTATTTTTTCTTAAAAATATTTATTGAAAACCTTCCATTTTGGCACTTGAAAGTAAACTTTACATTACTGCATGTATGACCATACTGGAATTTACTTTAAAGTCCCCTATTGACCTTTATTGAAGTTGCTTCCAGTTTTTACATTACAGTCTGATAAAATGAGTATCCTTGTACATGTGGGGGTTTTTTTCATTATTTTTAACCTAATAATTTTAATTATATTTTTGTTTATTTTTTTCTTACATCATTGTTTATTTTTGGACAATATTTGACTTCTCCCCACAGGTGCAGTCCCCATAATTCTCCCCCCACCACATCACCCATGATCCATCCCCATAGTCCCTTGTGCCCTTCTCTCCCGTGTTTTGACCCTTCTCCTCTTACCTCCTCCACATCTTCTGCCATAAGCCAGGGTACCTGGAGTTTTGTCTTTAAAACTCTACTTCTTTCCAGCCCCCTTCACCACCTGGCTGTTCCATGCAACACTCAGCTTCACTGCCTGCCTCGCCTTCCCCCTTATAAGAAGCACAGGTTTCTAAAAATAAAGGCTTCGTGGACAACCTGGTTCAGGTTCAAACCCAAGTGTGGCACCACCAGCTGGATGACTTCCCTGTTTTTACTTAACATTTCTGAGCCTCAGTTTACTTCACCAAAATATGATGAACACCAACTAGAGTATATAAATATGTCTCATAGTACAATCTCAAACTGTCAGTACCTCACACACAGAAGTCATGCTCACTACCACTAATTATATTACTGTTTGCTAGGTTAGCTCTTCAGGACCCTTTTCTCAATTTTTCTTCCTCTGATTTTTGGTGCTGATTTCTAACTAAGAGCTAGAAGCTAACAAAACCATTATAGAAATACCAAAGCCCGTTTTATCCATCAAGCAACCACTAAGGCTGTGAGAAAGAGCTGGCAGGGTGATGGTGAAAAGCAAATTAGATATGAGTTAGTAAAGCTGATACAGCAGCAAAGAGGCTAATGCAGTTTTGGGCTTTGTTCCCAATGGTTTCATGAACAGAGATAGAGGTGAGAGTCAAACCCCACCTGGAAAATTACATTAAATTCCCAGCACTTCAATACCATAAAGATGTAGAAAACTGAAGGGAGTTCAGAGAAGAGTAATAAAAGTGATGGGGAGGTTGGGAGAATTGATTTACTAGGAAAGATTAAAATAACTAACTATGTACAGCACGTCTGGGTGGTGACTGGTGAGGAGCAAAGGGGAAAACATAGCAGCCTATAAATAATGGAAACATGTAAACACCCACAAGAAGAGTTATTTAGCATGGTACAAGGAGGCACAACCCCAGGTAATGAGGGTAAGATGAAGGAGAAGGACAATTTATGAATAACACTGCAAAAGTTGGGGGGGAGGGGCGTTAAAGAGAGAGAGAGAGAAGCAAAAAAATTAAAGATACCAAGGAGAGATGTTCCAATTCAGCAGGAAGAAATACTGTTTTTTCCTAAATCATATGGGTTTCCAGTCTAAATATCTGTTATATTATCAACATATATCATCATTCCTCCCATCCCTTCACACTGGAAACAGTGAGACTGGAAATGCATCTGTTTTGCTCACTGGTGACTCCCCAGCACCCAATGCAGTGTCTGCCTTACAGTCATTGTCCAATAAATACTGGCTGAATGAAAAGCTGAATGAATGACAGTTGCACAGATACAGAATGAAACAAAGCATTTATTCCCAAGAATTATGTGGAGTAATGGTAACATTTAGCAACTATGGACTCTAGGAAACAGAACTTTGTGGTTAGAAAGGTCACTTAATGTCTCATATCCAATGATTCTCAACTTTTTTTCCAAACTGGTTCATGTGCATGCCATTTTTCCACACACAAATATATTTCCATCCTATTCTTTCTATCATTAAAAAATGCTTATCAAGAAGAATGCAACTAAATGAGTGACATTATTACATGTATAAAACCTTGAGTCACTCTAATTTGTTAATATCAAAAAAGTAAATAATTCTCAGGCTGTTTTTAGTAGCCCTAATTGGCCACTATTGAGCCCCACTCACTCACAGCCTACCTTCCTGTTGGACTTCAGCCTCCATGTGGGCAGGGACAACCCAGCCCTGACACAGGTCCACACATTCCCAGGGACACAAGAGCCTATTTTTGAATAGCAAAATGATTGTCGCTATTACTCATACCTGCTGTAATATGTCCACTGAGATATAATAGAGGAGATCACCATTCAGCTCAGAACTGCCACTTGCAGGCTTGATGGAGTGACTCAACCCACTCAATTCAACAGCCAATACGGCATGGATAATTCTAATACAAATTTAGTGAGTTTGTTACAGGGAAACCCCAATATAAAATGGGTTGCCTAACTATGGGTCCACACTGTGAGCTTAAAAGGCTCTTAGAATAAGACTCAACTGCAGGCACACATGCACATGAAAAAAAAAAAAAAAAGCTAATAAAGGGTTTGTTTACAAAATAAAATGAAACGAAGGAATGAATAACTCAGCGAGAAAGAGAAGGAGATAAATTCATGAATGCATCCTACCAGTTTTTCTGAGGTGGAATCCCTATAGCAGCTGGGAGCTGGTGAAAACCAAGAGACCCCCCCCCACCCCCCAACCAAAGCTGCATCTGGTTTTATACCAAATCTGGCTGCTTAACTCCACCCTCAGGTCTCAGCAATCTTCCCTTCAGTGACAATGACATCATGGGATTTGTAGTTCTTGGTGTCCTGGATCTCTTTGGTCTGGAGTGGAGGTGGAGTCCATAAAACCTATTTGCTGAGCTCATTCAGGACATCCTTTCCCCCTAACAAGTTTACCAGATAACATGACATTTTTAGTGTGTTGCGTTATTTACAAATGAAGAAACTGTTAATTAACAGTCTCTAGCAAGCAGTGGAGCTGAGATTAAGACCATGTGACCATTTGCAAGCCTACCTGCCTACCCAGGCCTCTCTGCTGCCTCCTAGGCACCCTTACCTACCCCCCAGATTTCTCTGTACCAGCTCATCAAGGCTACAGAGAGCACTGATTCATTGAGATTTGTGGTGAGGGGAAGATTTTCTTTGTTAACCAGTGCTTCTAAGTTGATGTTATGAAGTTTAGAGGTAACACTCAGGCAGCTCTTGATGCATAAATTTATTTCTGAAAAAGCTAACTGCAAAGCCTCAAGTTCATCTATGGAATCCCAATTCCCCCATTAACTCCCACAGTAAATACATTCCTGGGAGAAAACTAGGAAAGAGGGAGTCTTTTTATTTTTTTTTTCCTTCAATTTACTCAATAAATTTACTGAATGCCACGCAGGCTGGCCCCAGGCACTTGGTAGACACTGAGAATACTGCAGTAAACAAGACTCAAACTTGTCCTTGAAGCTCAGGGTTCAAAAACAAACCGTTTCAGCACAATTTGCTTTGTAAGTAGTCAGGGGAAAGGTGCTGCCATGTGTCTAAAGACCCTGAAGAAGGGACAGTCTGAATTGAGTCTAAGAGGGTGCCCAGCAGGGGCTCACGGAGTCCTCCAGGCAAACAGGATGGCTTGAACAAAGGCACCAGAGTCAAGCTAAGTCTTTAATTCCTTTTCTTTCATCCTTCTGTTTCTATCATTAAAGGCAACACATTTTCCTCTGAGATCAGTTTTGCTGGAACCCATTGTTTTAGTATAAAGTGTTTGCTTTTCCAATGCTTCTGGGTATTTCCATACTTCTTCTAGGTTGGTTTAAATGTTTGTGTACCCTCAAAATTCATTTATGGAAATCAGAACCCACCCTCAAAAGTGATATTACTGGAGCCGTTTGGAGGTGCTTAAGTCATCAGGATTAATGGGATTAGAGTTTAATTAAATAGGCTCCATGACAGCCTTAGCCCTCTGGCCCTGGAGGACACAGCTCCTCTCCTGAAACCTCCAGAAGACAGGTCTCTCCAGACGCAGCCAAGCTGGTCCCCTGATCCTAAATGTCCCAACTTCTAGAATGTTGAGAAATAATTATTTATTTATTTATTGAATAAATAATATTCATTTATTCAAATAAATGTTGTTTATAAGTCACCGGGTTGTGGCATTTGTTACAACAGCCCAAAAGTACTGAAACACTCCTTTAATGTGCTCTTTAATATATCTTATTGTGTATTTCTTAATTTCCAGTTAATTTTATTAGACTGTGATGAATGTTATGTGTAAGGTCTCTGCTTCTAAGAACTTAAGACTTTTATTTTGACTAAGTACATGATTTATTTTTGTGAAAGTTCTATGCAAATATATATAAGTGTATATATATATACACATATACATATATATGCATATGTCTCCTTTTCAAGGAAGAAAATATATATTAATATGCAATATATCAAATCAAGGTTATCCATCTCCTCATTATTCTCTCTATAGCTTTATTATATGTCTGTTTAATTTTGATTCTAACATAAATATTAAAAAATCCTGAACTGTTGTATTCTTAGAATGTTCTCTCACTCATTTTTTGTGAAATAAAATGTTCCCTTCTAGTTCTGAAAAAAGGGAAAAAGAAATAACAATGATATACTTGGGGAACCGCAAGAATTTCAGGGAAATGGAGGCAGAAAAGGAAGGAGAATCATGTTAACCCTAAGGAGGTACAGCAAGTCCAGGTATTGGTGAGCTGGAAGCTAATATTAGTTAATTTGTCCCACAAGCTGAGGGGTCTATAAAAGTCCATACAATGGGAAGAGCAAGATAATGAAGTGTAACTGGACATGTACAACTGGGAACCAAGCAAGTTCCTGAAAAGTTGATTCTTAATACTTTAGGTAACAAAATTGCACCCAGTCTGAATTTATGGCCATAAAACCTGGCCTGCACTGGTCTGTAGCTATAGTTTGCTTTATGCATTTAACTACTGAATTTGATAAATTTTTCTGAGCAGAAATGTTGTGCTGGAACATAAGGTGGTCCTCAAATACTGCTGGGGCATTGTATAACATATGATATGTATGGTATATCACCTTTCTAAAATCTGCAATATTCCCAAGCACAGCAAACTTGGGATATTCTGGCAGTTCCATAAAGGATGGAAAGGGTGGGCCACAGTTTGAGGTGGGGAGTATAGATCAGTGGTTGCAGCACGTTGAAATGATGGGGAGGATCTGGCCTAGTAGGTCTGATGGTAGGAGTAGAGAGAAGAAATGACTGGGAAGTGATTTGGTGATTGTGAAATGTAAGGTTGGCTGGGGAAGAGATCTGAACTTCCAAGTATCCTGCCGGGTGAATGGTGGTGTCACCTCTGAGTTGGTATTCACAGTGTGCAGAGCAGAGTTTGAGAGTCAAATAGGTTATATTTTGAACACACTGAGTTTGAAGTATCAGTGAGACAACAAATAGAACTGGGATTTGGATATACAAATCATAAGGTCAAGAGAGAGGTTTAAGTTAAAAATGGTGTTAAGTTAAAAATTCATAGACAGGGTTCAAGTCAAGACAATTCTGAATTATTTTCAACCTAGAAAGAAGAGGAAGGCAGAAAACATCTCATAGGGCTCTACAGGAACTCCCTAGAGTTTGTCATGTTTGAGGCACATCTAGGAAAGCAGAGAAAAGGCTCTTGAATCACCATGATCTTCTGTTGCTCCGGTCTTCCTTGTGCTGGTTCAGTCACCTACAAAGTTGCTTGCTCCCACTGGGTTCTGCTAGCACCAAAATAGCTGTCTTTGAATAGCCTCCCTACCTCTTAGTGATTTCCACCATGCATGTCTTCTTTTGTTAATTCCAGAGACAAGTTACTAAAAGAAGCAATGTGGTAGCAACTCAAGGGCCAATACATAACAATAAAATAGAAACATTTTTGGCTATCTTTTTTCTTTTGAGTTGCACAATCTTCTCAGCTGACTTTTTATTAAGTTTGTGTAGATATAATAATAATATAATCATGCACCTTCCACCACCATACTTTCCTAGTGATAGAATCCTTATATATGTATTTTTAGTTTTCTCTAGATAATCTCTAAAATAGTTTCAAAAGTCATATTGCAGCTGTGACCCCTACCAATAAACCATGGAATTCTAAGCCAGAGAAAATGCATAATGATGTACCTAGCAGAGTCACTAACAATATGACTTTACCCAAAAGTAAAGGCCTGGGGCAAAAAATAAACAATGAAATTACCAACAATTGCAAGTCATTTTTTATAAAACAAATTCGCTCTCAATAAATGTAGATGGGAGTATTTTCTGGTTTTGTTTTTAGAATTTGATACTCATTTAAGATGGACAAAACTGTTGTGAAAGATCCAGCAGAAAGCTAGAGATGGAGAACATGAGAAACCTATCTTATGGAAGAAGCAATGATGATAGAAAGAGAGCTAATATAATGTCAATAATAAAACCTTGTTTATTTTTCTCATAACAGCTCAGAGAGCTGCACAAGCATATTTAAGAAACTCGGGTTTATTCCCTCTCCTATCTCACTGTTCCACAAGCCTCTAAGACACTAGGCTTCTCTGCATGGTCAAAGCTGAATTGCACAATCATATGTGTTCCAAAGAGAAAGATGAGGGAGTGAATTATGAATTTGAAATGCAGGTCTAAAAATGCCATAAGTCTCTTATGCCTGCATTCCATAGTTCTAAATCAATCTATTGGTTCAGCTGCAAGAGAGCATAGGAAATTCATTCTCTAACTGGATAACCATTGGCTACCCAGGCAACTCACTGACAGAATGGAAGAATGGTCTTCAGTGGATAGCCCAGTGACAAGCTTAATCCAAAGAGGTGCTGTCTCAGGATTACTGGACTGCCTATCTGGCCAGACCTCCTCTGCATGGAAATAAAGTGAGGACACTCAGAAGATTGAACAGAAGGAAGAGGGCATGTTACTGGGATACATAGAGAATTCGACATTCTTCTAAAGTGTGCTGTCTCTCAGTTCCAGTGAAAATTGAGCCAAATTAAGCTACTTCACCTCTCTAGCTTCCATTAGAGCAACAATTAACACTAGGCCATCAGTTCAGCTCCCTAGAAGGTAAGTGGTGAGAGTGTTCCTGTCCCCTGCTTTGCAATCCAAAAGTAACAACAAGTTGCAAAGGACATTATGGACTATGCATTTAGACTACAAAGCAGAGCCAGAAACAGCACACAGAAATCCATTGCAATTTAATAAAAATGCTACATTTATCAAAAAATGGAAATCTTAATGGCCAGCACCCCTCTTGTGTTATGCAGCCTAGAGTAAAAAAGCTTAGGTTCAAGTACAAATATAATATGAACTAGCTACTCTGTTTATAAAAAGAATAATCGCAGTTCCTTCTTGTGGCATTTTAAGGATTCAAATATTAATAATATAAGGTAAGGGTGGCTGAGATCTGATGAGTGTTTGTTGTGCGCCAGTTCCTATTAAAAATGTTTTACCAATCTTCACTTACTCCTGACAGTAATGCCATGGAGCTAGGGACAAAGAACCAAGCTAAGGCACAAAGAGATACATAGCTGTGTCCCTGATTACAGTTAGAAAAAATGGTGGAATTCAAATCCAGATTGTCTAATTACAAAATCTTTGCTTTTAAACACTGTGCTAAATGGCTTGATAGAGAATGGGCATTAAGTAAATGTTGAATGACCCTAATGGTATTGTCCACTGTATTTAAAATACGATCAATCTCATTGATCTTCCATCCCATAAGAAAATGAAAATAAATATTGTTCATAATGTACTTTTACCCAAATGTAAATTGACACCAATATAACCAATTCATATTTCAATGAATTCAATATCCTTTTTAGATAGTTAGGCAGCACAGTTGGAATTTGAAATAATTTTTAAGCACAGTAGAATCCCATTTAGTGTAGACACAATACTACATACCTAAAGGCACAAAACGCCCTAATTTCTATTATGAGAAATCACAGCTGATATATTTACTTCCAAAAGTTCTCATTCTAGTTGTAGAAAACAAAAATGAAGCTTCAATTGAATGTTGTCTCCTTTATATATAACTTGTTTTCAGACCATTAATCTAAAAACCTTCAGTCTTGACCTTCATGGCATACCTTAAATATAAAGCTCTACAATACCAAGAATGGGTAATTCAGTCACTGGATCACATGTTGCATTAATTCTTTCCTCTAATCTCTCATGAACTTCATTTGCAGCCTAGCCTGAATTCTGTCATTTGCTTCAAATGTTCAGCCTTTTCTAGAGGGCAGTAGCTTATTGAATAGGTTTATAATTTGTTCCTACATTTGTCACATAGCCCTTAATATAGTGCCTTGAGTGTGCTCAAAAACGTCGGGTGTGGTTCCCAATTTAGCCTCGTGACAAGCTGCCACGTGTTTCTGAGATAAAAACAGCTAAACTGGAATTTTGAAACTTAGCTGCTGTTCTGACCTAAAAATATAGAACTAATCATTACAAAGCATACCAAAAAGATTTTCTATATGACCTTACATATGTTTAGATTTTCTTGTTGTTTTTTTGTTTTTTATTTTTTAAAGATTTATTTATGCATACAAGAGCTGGGGTACAGGTCAGAGTCACGGGAGGTGAGAAGATTCACCAGAGTGGGGAGCAGAATAGGCAGATCCACTGAAACACACTGCTGAGGGGAGCAGGAGAGGCAGGAGAGGTCTGCTGCACCATGTAGGTCAGCAGACGTGCTTCCACGTTCTTATTGCATGTAGTAAGTCAAGCAACTCTCTCTATGAAAAGTGTGTTTGTCCACATGATAGTTTAGTTTAGAATTGGGGGGAGAGGGATGACTGTTTTAGTCATCATCAGTCAAGGAATGTTCTCCCCTCTTCCCAGATTCAACTGCCTCTCTAGAAGACACCATAGTCCAAAGAATGAGGTCTAGAAAACGATAATCGAAGACAGGTATCCAAACTGTTTCCCTCCCTCTGAATTCTCTCTGTCTGCTCTTTAGCAAATTTGAGTGGACAGGTATCCATACTATTTCCCTCCCTCTGAATTCTCTCTGTCTGCTCTTTAGCAAATTTGAGTAGCTCTCTCTTGAGTGACAAACAACAGGCTACGGTTGAAGTTAAGGAAGCTAACCTGTATTCCTAATGTGCCAAAATCACTCTAGCATCCGTTATCTCATTTTTTTTCTATGTGACAGCTCTGGAAGGTAGATATTGTTTGTAATTACATAATATTTCTTGAAATTTTATTATAAAATCTGAATACAAGAAGCTGCACAAAGTGTGTAACTTGATGTGTTTGACATATTTATACATTTAGCAAGTCAAGATCATTATTATATCCATCACCCCCCAAAGTCTCCTCATGCCCCTTGATTATCTCTTCATTTATCCATATCTGTCCTACTCAACCTCCATGCAACCACTGATCTACTTTATATAATACTACACTAAATTTAATGTAAATTTTTATTTAAATGGAAACAAGAGTATATGCTCTTTGTCTCACTTTCATTTAGCACAATTATTTTGAGAGTCAGAAAAATGTTTTTTTTATTATTATTGAACAATACTCCACTGTATAGATGGGCCATCATTTAATCATTCACCTGTAGTATACACTGGATTTTTCCCAGTCTTCAGTTATTATATTAAAAGCTGCATAGGGGCCTCCCCAGTGGTGCAGCAGGTTGAGAGCTGCACTGTGAAGTATTCGTGGCACAGGAGCAGAAGTTAGATCCCCATCCAGGGAGCTGACCTACATGGTGCAGCAGACCTCTCCTGCCTCTCCTGCTCCCCTCAGCAGTGTGTTTCAGTGGATCTGCCTATTCTGCTCCCCACTCTGGTGAATCTTCTCACCTCCCGTGACTCTGACCTGTACCCCAGCTCTTGTATGCATAAATAAATCTTTAAAAAATAAAGAAATAAGTAAAAGCTGCATATATCTTTACATACAGGTTATTAAGTGTATATGGGTGCATAAATAGAAATCAATTTTTGTTGGGTGCATACTTGGGGGTGGAATATCTGGATCATAAAGTTGAAATATGTTTGACACCAAAATGTTTTTCCAAAAGGTTGTACAATTCTACATTCCCCCTAGCTGTGTATGAGAGTTCCAGTTCCACCAAGTCATTATCAACATTTTAAATGGTCAATTTTTTAAAATTTTCATTCATTTTAATTTTAACTCTTACTAGATTCCTAAGCTTATCACACTTCTTGGTATTTATTCAAAGGCATTTAAAAAAAAAAAAGATATCCACACAGACAGAGATATTTACAGCAGCTTTATTCTAATTTTCAAGACTTGGAAACAACCAGAATACCCTTAACTAGGTGAATGGGTAAATAAACTGTAGCATACCCAGACAAAGAAACATCATTCAGCGCTAAAAGAAAAATGAATTGAAAAGACATGAAAGAAATTTCCATACATATCATAAAGTGAAAAAAAGTCAGTGTGAAAGGGCTATCTGCTGAATGATTCCAATTCTTTGACATCCAAGAAAAGGAGAGACTAAAAATACAGTGATTTCCTGAGATTTGAGTGATGGAGGGATGAATAGGAAGAGCACACAGGGTTTTTAGGGCAATGAAATGCTCTCTATGATACTATAATGATGAACACATTTCATACATTCGTTGAAGCCCATAATGCACCCCACCGAGAGTGAACAATAATGTAAATTATGAACTTTGGGTAATTATGATGGATAGATTGAGGGTTTTTTTCATCAGTTACAACAAATGTACAACTCTTTCTTGCCTGATTTCACTGGTTAGAATCTCCAGTACAATATTAAATAGGACTGGTAAAATTGGACATCCTTCTCTTATTTCTGAATTTTAGAGTAAATCACTCAGCCTTTGTAAGTATGATGCTCACATATTTTTTTCTTAGACACCTTCTACCAGATTGAGAAAATTTATTTCTAGTATTAATTTACTAAGGGTTTCATGAGGAATTATTTTAATTTTAGCAGTCACTACAACTTTTTTTTTTTTTGAGGTGAAAATGTTTTCTTTTTAGTTTAGTAAAAAAAAAAAAAAAAAAAAAAAACAGAAACAGAGAAAGACCAATATTGTAATATTTGCTCCCTAGGAAATGATCTACAATTAAGTAGAGGAATACTACACTCAGAGAGTCCCAGGGTTTGGGGGGAAACTAGTACACACTTTATACATGAGAAATCAACACAGACTGCTTACTTTTTTTTTCCACTTTTTTGAGTTTCTTATAATAGAGCTTGAGACCATTGATTTGAGAACTTCTATCTCTTTTAATATTGGAAATTATTGCTATGAACTTCCAATTATAAGTTAACAGTTTAGCTTTGAAGATTTTCACTTATCACTGGTTGTCATCAATTTGATTATGTGACTTATCATAGGCTTTCTTTTTCATGCTTCTTATGTTTTATGTTCTTGAGAATCTTGGACCTGTGTGTTTATAATTTTAATCAAATTTTAAAATTTCTGTTCATAATTTATTTGAATATTTTTGTCTCCTCCTCTCCCTTTACTTTTGGGGACTCCTAATAGATGTATATCTAGATGCTTAACATTTTCCCACAGCTCACTGATATTCTATTCAAACTTTTTGAACTCCCAATTTTATGTCTTGTATTTTAGAGTTTACTTTGCTATAATTGTAAATCCTTTCCTTTGCAAGGTCTAAACCACCCTTAATTCCATCCAATATTTTTTTTTAATCTCACACATTGTACTTTTCATCTAGAAGTCAAATTTGAATTTTTTTTCTTGTGTCTTCCATGTTCTAAACTTTCTAAACACATAGAATGTAGTTAGAGCGGCTGTTTCAATGTATTTTTCTGCTCATTTTTAACATCTTTGGCAGTTCTGGGTCAAGTTTAATTTAATGAATTATTTTCTCATTATGAGTTGTATTTTCCTGTCTCTTTGAAAGTCTGGTGGTTTTTTGTATTTGATGACAAATATTGTGTATTTTATCTTTCCAAGTACTGGATATTTTTCCACCAGTCTCCAGCTATTGTCCCATTGAAGTTCCACCTCAACTCAACAAAAATAAGAATACTTTCAGCAATAAGGTACATTCAGAAAGCTATTGACTTTGTAAAGAGAAGGTTTCTTTTAAAAAGAGAGAAAAATGAAATGAAATTATGTATTTAATGAATGGACATGTACAATTTCACTTGCTGGTGGTTACTTTATATTGGATGAGTCTACAAGTAAATTTTACTGATAGTGCTATTCACTGTGTGTATTTTTATTTCTGTACCAGTCTTGCTTTCTTTTACTTAGGAGCTGATGCCAGCTGGTTGTCTAATTTTGCATGCAGGAAAATAGAGTCAGCAGTTCACACTTATTTTTTTGTGTTTTTCCTGTAATATGTTTGTTTCTGTAGCAATGAAGTGACTATGTCAACTCTTCCTATATACTGCCCTTTGCTGGAAAATGTATGTTGAATCAAACTTTTAAAAAACTAGAATGAGAGAGCCATCTAATATAAGGGTACACCCACATACCAAGACTAAGAGAGGCAGAAGTACAAAGATTGCTCATTCAGCCCAGTACAGGAAAATACTAGAGTATTACAGTTGCTCCAGAGCGCCCATAAGCTTGGCCAATACTGGTGTTGTGTCTGTACCCCAAGTTTTCCCTCCATCAAATATTTTTTGTTTTCATTTTTTGTTTTCATTTTTGTCAGAGTAGTCTCAGATACACAGGTGTTCTCTTTTTCTTTTTTCCCACTTCCATCCCTTTGGACCATCTTCCCCTTCCCTCTTAACTTGAGAGATCTCATTTGATTTATTAGTGCCCACTAGTTGTTTTTTTTAAGTATTTTGGCTGTATGGATTCTCTACTATAATTTCTTGCTTTAGTTACCTATGTATGTTAACATCCAATATTTTTCTTTGTTCTTCTGGCTTTTTTACACATGATTCCCTCCATTTCCTTCCATTTTGCTGTGAATGGCAATGCCTTATTTTTCCTTATTGCTGAGTAGGATTCCACTACTTCTTCATGCAATCCTCTATGAGAGCACACTAATATAACTTCCATGTTCTAGTCACTGTAAATAATATTGTGAAAAACATTTTAAAACATATAATTTTTTGAACTGAGAGTTTCATGTTCTTTAGATAAATGTCCAAGAATGCAATTGTTGGGTGATAATGGGATTTCCATTTTTAGTTTTTGAAAGTTAGTCCAGATCACTTTCCAAAATGACTGTAGCAGTTCACAATCTACCAATCATGTATTAAGGAACCACTTTCTCCACATCCTCTCTAATACTTGTTCCTGTTTGGTTTGTTTGTTTGTTTGTTTGTTTTTTCTTAAAATGTGCCATTATTATGGGTGTGAGATAATATTTCAGTGTGTTTTTGACTTGTATCTCCTTATTAAAAACAGTATTGAATATATGTAATGACATATCTTCTTTGGTGAATTGTCCACTCAGATCTGCTACTGATTTATTAATTGGATTGTTTGGTTCTTTGTCATTAAATTGAATGAATTTTTCTATATGTTCAATATTAGCCCCTTGTCAATTACCTAATATGAACATTTTCTCCCTAAATCTTAAGATGCTTTTTTAATAAACTGAAATTTTCTTTTACTATATAAGAACATTTTTATTTGAGGTAATCCCAATTGTTTATTTTTGTTTTATTTCCATTTTATAGGGATCATCTCTCTGAAAACATTATTATTGACATCATGAAACATAGCACCAATGTTTTCTTTCATGTATTTTATTGTTGTGGGTCTGATATCTAAGACTTTAAGTCATTTTGAGGGTTTTTTTTTGTGCATGGAAATAGAGAATGATGCAACTTTATTCTTTTCTATAGAGCAGTCCAGCACCATTTGTTGAAGGTACTCTGCTTTCTCCATTGTGTGACTGTGGCCCTTTATCATAAGTCTTAAGATATGCATGGATATATTTCTGGAATTTTTATTTTGTTCTATTGACTCATATGCCAGTTTTCTTCCAATTTCATATTGTTTTCATTGCTGTTGTTTTGTAGTATTAAGTTAAGTAGCATGGTAACTTTTCTTTGTTCTCAGAATTGCTTTGCCTATATGGGACCTGTTATGGTTCCATATAAATTCTATTTTTCTTCAATTTCTAATGTTTTTGTTCTAAATTTATTCTATTTCCTTAAAGAATATATTGGGATTTTAATGACAGTTGCAAATAGTCATATTTGCTATTTTGATTCTTCCTCTCCATGAGCATAGAATATCTTTCCATCTCTTTCCGTCTTGTTCTAATTCTAAACATTTGATTCTTTTTGAAGCTATTGTGAATGGAATTATCTTCTAAATTTCTTTTTCTTCTCATTCATTTTATATATATATAAAGGTGTTACAGGTCAGGGAGAGAGGCACCCCAGAACCCCCAAACCTGCCCTCTCTAAATGGGTTCTGCCATCTGCCGCATCAAGACATACATATAAGGCCTTTAATGGAAAGAAACTTTACTACAATTAGGGAGCAATACAGAACGGACAAAGAATAAAGTTACTAAGTTAAGCATCCAAAGTTACCCATCTCCTTGAGGGTAAAATTCCAGCCAAATAGAATTGGCCCAAAGCAAGGCCCAAAAGCCTGCCACAAGTCTAAAGGGCCTTTCAATGGAGACCCATAGAAAAGAGTCAGAAAGAGTCAACAAATCCGGGAGGAAAAGAGCAAAATCAAAATCAAGATGAAAGCTGCCCTTGTTAACCTCCCCATGGGTCTCTCACCCACATCTGTTCCAACCAGTCCAAGACCAAAAAGCAAGCGCAGTTTCTTCACATGTCTCAGAGGCTCCACGTCCCTCCTCCACTCCTCCTTGCTGCTCTCCATGCTGCTTCCTTCTTCCTCCCTACCTTGTCCTTTTATCTCCTCTCCAACATCTCCTTATCCCTGCTCAGCTCCACCCACTTAGGGCGGAACCTGGATTCTGGAACTTCCCCCTTTCCTGGGGACCACCCTGTTACAATAGTGCAACTGATTTTTAAATGTTGACTTTGTCACCTGCCACTTTGCTATATTCATTTATTTTTTCAAATACCTTTTTGGTAGAATCTAGGGTTTTCTATATGTGGTATAACATCATCTGCAAATAATGATAGCTTACTTCTTTTCCAATCTGGATTCCTTTTATTTCCTCCTGTTATCTGATTGCTCTAGCTAAAACTCCTAATATTAAATTAAACAGAAGTGACAACAGTGGGCATTCTTTTTTATTCTTGTTCTTAAAATGAAAGCTTTCAGTTTTTCACCATTTTAAGTACTCCTTTGGCTGTAGGTTTGTGCTATATAGATTTTACTGTGCTGAGGTAGGGTCCTTCCATTCCCATCCTGTTAAGATTTTATCATAAGTGGGTGCTGTATTTTGTCAAATTCTTTCTCTGCCTCTATTGATGTTACCATGTGATTTTTAGCCTTTGTTTTTTTCATAGACTGTGTTATATTGATTGATATGTATATTAAGCCATCATTGAATCCCTGAAATAAATCCCACTAAGTCATGATGTAGGATCCTTATAATATATATTAAATTATATATCTACTATATATAAGTATATAGTGTGTGTATACATATATATATATTTCACATCAAATACACACACACACACACACAGTTAGTGTATAGTTTCTATTCTTGTACCATCCTTGCCTGGGTTGAGCATTAGGGTATTCTTGGTATCATCAAATGTAATAAGGTGCATTCCCTTTTCTTGGATTTTTAGGAATAATTTGAGTTAGACAGACATAAGTTATTTTTTATAGGTTTAATTAAATTTGCTTGTAAAACCATCTGGCCCTGGGCTTTTGTTTCTAGAGAGATTTCTTTTATTGCTATTCCCAGTTCCATGATTCTTCCTGCATTGGTCTTGGTAAAATGTATTGTTCTAAAGAGTTGTCTATTTGATCAAGTTTTTAGTCTATACTGGTTCTCAGTAATCTTTTATAGTCTTTTGTAATGGTCTTTTGTATTTTTGTTCTGGCTGATAATTTCTTCTTTGTTTTTGAATTCTGTTTATTGTTTTCTCTCTTCTCTTTTAGCCTGGTTAGAAGTTTATTAATTTTGTTTATCTTTTCAAGAAACCAGTTCTTAGTTTTATGATCTTTTTATTTCTCTTTCGCTTATTTCTTCTCTGATTTTTATCTTTTCTTTCCTTCTACTAACTTTGGGTTTCTTTGTCCCCCTTTTCCAAGTTGCTTTAAATGTAATACTAAGTTGTTTACTTGGGCTTTTCTTGTTTCTTAATGTGGACCTGTATTGCAATTATCTTCCCTCTTAAGAATTTTGCTGCATCCTATAAATTCTGTTATCTTGTCCTCATCTTCATTAGTCTCAAGGGATTTCTTTATTTTTTAAATTTTCTCTTTAACCATGGCTTTTTAGCCAAGAAACATATTATTTAATCTCCATGTATTTGTGGATTTTTTTCTGATTTTTTAAAATAGTTAATTCTAGCTTCATTGGCATGATGATCAGAAAGAGTTCTTGGTATGGTTTCAACCTTTATAAATTTTTTGGTAATTGACTTGTGTCCCAACATATGGTCTATTCTTGGGAATTCTCCATCTGCACTAGGAAAAAAATGTATAGTCAGTGTTTTGGGAATGGAGTGTTCTGTAGATGTCTGTCAAGTCTATTGGTTTAGCTCCTCATTTAAGGCTATTGTTTTTGCATTTATTCTCCATCTAAGTAATCTGTCCATAGTTGTAAGTGAAGTATTGAAATCCCTTAGTTTTATTATGTTATTGCTTTATCTCTCTAGTTCTATTAATAATCATTTTATGTGTCTTGGTGTGCCATCATTTGGTGTCTATATTTATGTTATTTCTTCTTGCTTTATTAAGTCCTTAGTTATAATGTAATACCTATCTCCATCTGATTTCCCTTTTTGATTGGAAGTCTATTTACCTGATATAAGTATAGCTGTTCCTGACTTTCATTTGTTTTTGTTTGTTTGCTTGTTTGATTTTGGTTTTGTTTTGTTTGGGTGATTTGATGTGCTTTTTTGTGTGTCATTTGTTTGTAGGATTGTCCTCCAGTCTTTAACTCTAAATATGTGCCTGTTTTTGATGGTGATGTTTCTTATTAACAGAAAGTTACACTTTATTTTTAAATTTATTCATCCATTTTATGCCTTCTAATTGGTGAATTCAAGTCTCTTATATTTAAGCGGACTATTGAGACATAAATACTTACTGCCATTTTGCTGCTTGTTGCTTTGTTTTCATTTCTAGTCTTTGTTTTATTTTTTGACATCTTCCTGTTATATTTTGTTTAGTTTCTATTTCCATTGTCTCATGTGCTCTCTCTATTAATTAATGTTTGAGTGTTATAACTGAGGTTTGTGTATAATGGTCTATATTTATGAACTGTTAGATGACTAGATCTCAAACTCATTCTGTTGGGCCCCATTCTCCTTCTCCACATTGTGTAATTCAACTGTCTACTACTCTACATTGGTTTTCTATTGCTTTCCAGTAGTCATTTTAGTATTTCAGGATTTCTTTCAAGTCTGGATTATGTCAACATATTCTTTTTACTTTCATTTTTCTTTGAGGCTCCTTAGTCTTCCTTCTGTCTCAAACAATAGTCTGGTAGAATAAAGTATTCTAGGGTGGAAATTTTTTTCTTTAAGTACTTTAAATATTTTCTGTCATTTACTTCTTGTCTGCAAGTTTCCACTAAGAAGCCCACAGTCCAATGTGTGCCCTTATAGGTTACTCTTTTTCCTCTCAATGCTTTTAGTGTTCTTCCTTCCCATTATTTTTCAATAGTTTAATTATAAAGTATCTTGGGGAATACATATTTGTTATTATTTTATTTGATACTCTTTGGGCCACTTGGATCAGGATATCTGGTTCCTTTCCTAGATTAAGGTAGTTATCAGCAATTATTTCTTTGTATAAGTTTTCTATGCTGCTTCTTTCTCATCTTCTGAGATCCCCTTGGTATTCATATGTAGTATGAGCAAGGTCCAGGAGAGGTTCTCTATCAATTTGGTAGACAGGTAAAGGAGAGTCCTAGAGTCCTCAGTGGCTTCTTCAAACTTTAAATGACCTTTCTACACCATTTTTAGTGAGGCAATCAGGGCAGATGCTGGTAGAGGGTAGTAGGCAGGGGGAATAAGTGGACTGAAAGTTCCAGTGAGCACACAGTTCATACTTCCAGAAGTGCTGTGGGTACCCAAGCTGGGTGATCCTCTCTCTTAGGCCAACTTGTCAGCCTAAATGTCTGGAACAGATTCATGCCAGCTTCAACCTCCAGGCCATGGTTGAATAATAGATGTAGTACTATGAGGGGAGGGAATTACAGTTGAAGATAAATGCCTCAAACTAGGAAGCTGGTGTCTTTACCTTTTAGTTAGAGAGACTTACCCTCCCTTGCTTGCTTAGTTAAGATCCAGATGCTTTTAACTCTAGTTTATGATAATATACCATTTGTTTGTCATCTTGGCTTTTGCCTTGAGTTGGAATAAGACAGATGTTTTGCATAACACAGCCTCAGGCTGCAAGTAATAACCTTTTTTTCTAAGAAAACACAGGTTATCTAATCTAGCTCTTCCCCACCAAGTCAGACTTCAATTATTGCCACTTGGGAACCACAGGCTCAAGCCAGCAATCACCACTCTGCACTCTTACTCCTGTAGTTTTCTGGTGGTGCACTCTCCATCCTGCACACCAACTCTGTGCACTCCCTTTTCCATTATAGTTCCCTGGTTTTAAAGACCCCAAATGAGAGCCATTGAATTAACAACAGCAAAGAGGCTCTGTATAGCAGTAGCCCCTCCCTCTCATGGATTGTACTGCCCCAATGTCACCCCCAAATATGGTTTAATTGGTTTTCCCTAACCCTTACACCATGCCATTGCTCTTATATACTATTGTCATCCATTTGTCATTCAGGTGTTGTCATTATTGTTTAGGTATAATTTGGTTATAAATATATGGAGGAGGCAAACCCAGCATCTTCACTCAGCTGCTGTCTTGCCAGACTCCCTGGATATTTTTTACTCACATACACATTATTGAATTTTGTTCTGGGATGAATTTTACTGAAAATAGTTTGATGCTCTTTGATATTGCTTTTTAAATATGGTACCTAGGGTTAGAACAGTGTTCAGTCTGAAGGTAATTAGTCTCCACAACTGCTGCAAGATCTTTCCTGCAAGACTCTACCTAATGCTCTATCAATAGTGAGAGTTTTTATTTGTCTGGTAGAGAGAGTCATTATTTCCTGACCCTTTGCAAACTCCAAGTACTGTTACCTCTCATCCTTTCAGGTGGTTCTTTCCCTATCCTCATGTAGTTTTCTTATACTCATTTACTAACCAGTACATAGTCCCCTTTAGGGACTATGTAAATAATAAAAGTATTTATAAACCATTCATACGTTTATCACATACTCCTTAATATAGTTATTTGAGTATTCAAAACCATTGGGTGTGGTTCCCAAATAAGATAGCCTCATGACAAGCCATCACATGTTTATGAGATAAAAACAGTCACACAGGAATTTTGAAACTTAACTGCTGCTCTGCTAATCATTGTAAAATGTGCCCCAAAGTATGCTAGATTACATCATTTAGACTTTATGCATATTTGATTTTTCAGAAACACTTTTCAATTCAAAATCAAACCAAAAGGAATTCCTCTGGGAACCAAAAGTAGACCTCCAAATGGCAGAAGTCCATTACTTAAAGCAGGTACTTTAACATATTTGCTTTAAATAATGGTACTCTGCCTTGGTATTTTATAAGAAAATCTTATGACAATTATGCCTATGCATAAGTCAAATGGGTCAATAAATATTTAAATTGTATATGGAAACAAGTCTAACAATTCTACTTAATACAGAGTATATCAGTAATTGCTTACTGAATAAATTAATAGTTTCAATTCAATGTTTGTTTTCTTCACTTAAATTTGGTCAGGTCTAAGCCATCCACTGGACATTATGGACATTTTGAAAAATCATTAGTTTAATTAAGATTAAAATTCAAGAGTTAGCCAATTTCTAAGACTGCTTTTTTTTAAAGACACCAAATGTGATCTAGAGCTACAAAAAAAATAACTTTTATTTGCCCAAACTACAATATTTATTATTTATATTTTATTTTTAGTTTTCTGTGATTTGAAAAGTTATATGATCCATGTGTCTACAGCAATCATTGAGTTAGAACATAAGACAACTCATTCAAGAAGCAATTTGGCCATTTCAAGGTACTGATGCATTTGAAAACATATTTAGCGCCACATGGAACACAGTTTGGGGCCATGGCTCATGCATACAGGCTAGGTACGATTAGACTCCGTGACTTCCATGGTAATCATTATTAATACAGTTCTTCTGCTTAATAATCTAAATATTTAAATAAGTAAGCATTTTATATCTGGAACCAAATGAAAATGCTGAGATGAGAATAGAAAAATTTAACCTTCTTGCATATAACAGATGGAAGAAACAAGCATACATATAGGTACCTAGGATACATCACAAAATTTAAAGTTGTTTCTTTGAAACAGATCATCAAAAGAAATATTTTGATTTCTAATTGTGTACCCACTTACCTAAAAGTTATTCATAACTCTATCTCTAGATGGCACATGAGTCCCTGGATAAATGATGGCATCATTAAAATGTTCTACCCTTAGGTTATATGCAGTCCAGGACAGTCAATGAATATTCTGAAAGATGGATAATTTCTTATCTTGCCAACATGCCCTACAGCTTTAATTCAATTAGTACTCATTTCTTACGGCAAATTTAAGATCATAAAACTCTCTGACGAAATTCTAAAAACATTTGTCACATTTTGTCAGTTATATTCTGTAACATGCACCTAGACAGGTCTACTCTTTAAATCTGATACAGAGGGAATACCCAAGACAGCTGAAAGTTATACTACCCTTATAACTAGAAAACAGAATCAAAGCAAGTCGCAAGGAACCCAGAAGCTGAAGAACTACGGATTTGTAATTCTGGTGAAAACAAAATGAAAAGTTTTACTCCATAATCAAGATGTATAAGTAAATCTGTCTGGTATTAAAGCTATGGTCATATGCTCATTTATATTTCAATGAGGGGGGCATCTATTGGAAATTATGTGTTTTCCAAAGTTTCCTTAGTTATTTTTTTAGCTTCTCTGAGAATTAAGATCCTTAAAATAACTCATAAATCTTGACAAATTCTTGGAATTCTATTGCCTTTTCTTGTAGCTCTTCTCAAGGAGGAAAAATTGGGGTAGTCTCCATTCTCACTTTCAAAGGAAACTCATTTACTGCCAAGAAAGAGCTCATCTTTTGAAAGAATCTCTATCATTAAATTTGAGGACACTTTTTAAAATTGATGTCCTACTTAAAACAACAGAGTTTAAAAGGGGTTGCTTCTAACTGAAGTCTTAGATCGTAATATAAATTGAATACATAGCTGTAAATAGATGAAATTCATGGGAAATGGCCAACATTGACCTAATTGCCTTAAATGTGGGAATATCCATCCTACAGTATCTTAAACAGGTACTGCAAGTTCATATAATCATTGACATAAAACCCAACCCAGAATTTAAGTAACAAGATCAGAATATATCCATATTTTTCTCTGCTATATCCTAATACTGTCCCATGTGGCACAGAAATTGCTCAAACGTTTTATGGAAAGAATGAATTGAATATTTTAAATATTGTTATAGTTTCACCTCTTATTACCCTGTATTTTTTCACTGCTGTTATATTGTGGGTTTTCCTGTAACATAAGGTAAATGTGAGGGGGAAGTTTAAAGTAACTGATATTGACAAAAATTAGTGGTGTCACTTTCCTCTGGATAGAAACCAAAACTAAGCAAGAGCACATGGACTCAGTAAGTGTGGGGCACAGAACTGGACTGACTCAAAGACTGATTCTGCCCATCACCACGAACCAGTGCCCCTCCACATAGAGCAGGAAACCCTTAAGGTGACTGCCAGCCAATCTGCCAGCACTTCTAACAGCCTCAGGCTCAGGAAATGCCATCCAGGAAACAGCAAAAGGAAAGAGGAGTCCAAATTCTCCAAGCACAAAGCACCTTCTTGACACATTTAGAACACCAGAGACTAGAACTTTTTTCAACCTCCTACTCATCCTCTGCACTTCACCTTAGCTATTGGGCCCTCATAGTCTGCAGTGGACACATTTTAGGTCCTACGGACCCTGGTCCCCTCCTTATTACAGTGGTCCTGATATAATGCCTGTTTGTTTAGACTGTGTGTGCCAGCCAAACAATAATATGAAAGAGGGAGGGAGTGAGGCAAAGGAAAATAGGAAAGAGGGAGGGAAAGAAAGAGGGGGCATTTGCTCAACCCTGGAATAAAGCGACATTTGGAGTATCACTTCCTTCTGAAAAAGCAGCTATAATTCTAGTATTTTCACAGATTAGGAAAAGCCCTTTTTTTATTAGTTAGAAACAGAAATCTCAACAAACCTGTCATTTACCAGCCCTGTACATATGCATACACTAGAAGCCAGAGGCAACAGCCAGGTGGAGCTTACAGAATGTTTTGCAACATCCCACAAAATGGTTAGGGAAAAGCCTGCATTAGTGCTTTTAAAAATAAATTTTTCCAAGCCGGGCCATGAACACTGTAGATAATACCCTTCCCCAGTTGGAGGATGGCAGAACCAGTTGTTCAGCTCCAAATGTCTGCTTTACACTTTTTAACTCCTTAGTTCCTGGTGTTAAATGTTTCTGACTAAGCCCACTAATAAAAGTGGGAATCATAATCAAAACCGCAAACAATTAGAGGGATCCTCAGAAAGGAACAGGAAAAAGAAATACAGTCAGTTACAAGCACAGCTTGCCAAGAGCCATTGAGATATTTGGTATGCTTACAAATTTTTTTAATTAAAATTAAGCTTCAAAGATGTTTTGCTAAGATGTAAGTTGGAATAATGATAAGTCTAAGATTTTTTTTTTCTTTGCTGTTAATCCAAATAGCAAAGGAACTGCTCAATGTTTCATTTGCCTCATTCATGATCATCACAATAACCATTTAGCCTTCAATCCAGATGTCTGTCAACCTGACAACTGGTATAGAAATATAAGGAAAAAATGCATTCAGAAAATACTTAATTTCACTTCTCAAAGGAAATTATAGAAGCTATTTCTTTTTCCACATGTCCCTCCCTTAGTAAAGAAAAGTGACCTTCAAAAATTCTTGTAAAGACTTAAGGGAGCAACCGCCAAGGCACACTGTAAGTAAATTGTAGAAATCACACTCCAAACCACTGTTTGTACCTTTTTTACCATATCTGACCAGTCACTCTACAAAACTGAGCCCCTGTATTGTGGGCTATATACTGAAGGAGGTAATCAGAGTTTATTTATATATCTGGCTCCATTCCACTTTTAACAGTAAAGTGCTGGTTTTAAAATGTGAAATGGATACACACGGGTATTATATAGGTATATAACATACATACACAACATAATCTTGCAAGGGGCTTAGTGGCTAACATCTTTCTAATTCATAATGTAGATTACCTCACCCCCTCCATTTTATTTTTTTTTCATACAAGTGACCACAGACAGTGAGTCCAAAGTTGGCACATTTCAAGGTCAAGTGATGCAGCAAACAGAATTAGACCTCAAATTATATACTTTTGTCTCTTCACCCATCCACATAAATATGCATATACACTACGTTTTGCTGACTGCAAGTTCATAAATCTTTATCCCAAAAGATTACTTGCTTCTTTATCTAATACATACTGAAAAGAAAGGACATCTGGATGTATTTGTTCCTCCTTCTCCATCCCCCACAGCCCCTCATCCCCCCCAACACACACGCAACAGCTGTAAGAGTTGAGAGCATGTTTTTAAAATTCCATTGTTTCATGTAGGCACATAATCTGAAGCAGCTCCAAAACGGACATCAAGTAAAAAATACCAGTTTTCAAAAGTCTGTAATTATGTATTTACACAAATTACATAATCCTGTATGTATTTACATACAATTACAGATTATCAAGTAAATAAAACAATGTTGTAGTGTTAACGAGATGAAATAGAATAAAAACACCATAAACTGAAGCCAGTCATTTATCTACAAAACAGGACCTGGCAGGGACAGGTTCCCCAACACTGACCTGGCATGTCCAGAGACACTGCCTGGGGACATTCACATGATAAGGGGAAGGTGGTTCAATCCATGCCTGTTAAGTCTTTGACCAAGGTGCAAGTGAGTGGTTTGGCTGTCGAGCATCTGTCTATGAAAACTGGAACCACCTATTCCATGGTGGCTCAGGGTTGCCATTCAATGGGCTTTGGGTCTCTTATGGCAAAAATCAGATTCATACCAATGTGTTGGGGACAATCGCTCTACTGCCCAACAGGACAATGCCCACACTGAAACCCTGAGCCATCTACTTTCCCAGAACACTTATTTACATAAATTGCATAAGTCAATTATTTATTTACAGACCATTACAGTTTATTATACCAATTGCCAACAACATATAACATTTTGTTTTTCTTTCAAATAAAAGGTACCGGAACAAAATAACTCCAAAAGTAGACGTTAAAGTAGCATTTCCTAAAAATGCATGGAGAATCTTTTCCACAAATTGCTTGCTTTTAGGCTGATCATTTAGCATCTCCCGCTACTTTAAGATTACTTTTGGCTATGTCCTAAAATCAATTTCTTCAGTGCTAAATATTGTACCTATGACATCCTAGAAAATTGATTCTTCCCTGTGGTTCAGATGTTTAGCATTTTTTCAGCTAAAATTATTAAATGCCTTTTGGAAAAACTAAAGCCTGAATATGTGCACATTTTAGCAGCAGCAAAGGGTTAAATAATAAATAAGAATAGTACATCTTGGAATTAAATGTAGTTTCTGTTTAGAAAGCTTTTTAAAATCCAAGAAAATAAATGAAGAGGACATTCTGAACTTTATCATAAATCAACTATTTTACATTGCTTCTGTCCCCCCCCCAATATTTCTTAATTCAAAATGCTAAACTTATTTTTTCCATAATGCACATCAGCAGGAAGATTCTGCTACATTCTCCAAGCTGGACCATAGAAGGGCCACGTGTGCTCACAGCAAGAAGTCATGCACTTCTACTTCAAAAGTTTTAACTCACCAGTGACATACTTTTATTTTTCATAGAGAATGTGCATCAGAGCAAAACAAAGTTGGAATATTAAATTTAAAATTAGTTACATAAATCCCAACACATTTTTTTTTTACTGTCACTTTCAATTTCCCAACATATCTGACTAGAGTTATATGTGGTATGAGAATTTGTTATAAATTCCTTTTTTCAAATATTGCTTTAAGAATTTGGCTCTTTTCTCCTTAATATATAATAAGAAATAGTCTCCCTTGCCCAAGGGCAAGTTCCAAAATTATTGCTACTAAAGAAATAAGTATTCTTATGCTTATCCGCATAAAATATTATAAAAGCTTTGTAAAAGATAGTCTATATAGTAACCCCCCCTAAAAAAATTGAGCGCTTGAGAAGACCATTTTAAAAAACAAAACACAGTCAACAAATATAATGCTTTCCCCCTCATTGTCATTGTCGATGAAGATTTATTGGTTTCACTTTGCAAGTTTTTCCTGAAGGGTGCTAATACCATATATTATGACAATTCACACCAAAAGCAATTTTCTATAAAAAATGTTGTAGTGACTCTTATGGTACTTATATAATTTCATTTTTGATAGCCAAGAGCACAAAAAGTTTACAAGAATGATCCTGATTCTTGTCTTTAAAAAAAAAAAAAAAAAAACCTGCGCTTATGTAAGCTTCTTTTCTTCCTTTTTGAGAATTCTAAATCAGTACAATGTTTGATGTTAGTCCTATTGTTCTGGAGATCAGCTAAAATAAAAGCACAGTTATTATTGAACTTTGGTATTCTGCAATGAATTTAAACAAGTAGTATATATACCAACCCTTATACTTTCCAACAGTGAAGTTACAATGATGGAGTAAGTCACTATGAGAGAGGAAATATAACAGACACAGAATAAAAGTTTGAGACCCAGTTTATCTTTAATCCTCTGGGATAAGCTATGAAACAAGCAGTCTGAAGAGTGAATACTCAGTGTCATGAATGATGTGCATAAGTTTACAATAATACGGGCACAAAAGAGATTGTCACCTTTAGTACATTAGGGTCATTAGAATTTCTCATATCCATGCACCGTTATATTTTCTTGCATGAATTTACCACAGGTTCATAGCAGACTTTGCCATTTAATGCTTACAGAGCCTAAAGCTTCCAAAATGCCTATCTGGCCTGTACATATTTCATTAAAAATAAACTCTATATAATAAATAAATATATAAAATAAATAAAATGTTGCCTTTGGAATTTCTATAAATAAATTTAACTTTTTCTTTTACTAAGAGGTCTTTGCTTTAAATTCACTGGGATGACACCAGCAAGAATTAACTGAAAAAGTCTTTTAAGTAAGACTGCACCCTCCATGCCGTTGAAAATGCAGCGTGCCCTTGCGCAGGCCACCAGCCAGATCCTGATGAGTCGAAGTATGGCAGCTGTGCTGTATAGGATGAAGTACAACTGATCAAAAATGTAAAAGCGTGTCTATTTCCCAGCATGCATCAGGCCGTTGTCCTCTCTGCTTTTGCTGCTCTCCACTCTCCCCTGTTACCCATCCACACGCACACTCACACGCTCTCGGTCTCCCCCTCCTCTTCTCACAATTAATCATGCCTATGGGCCTCAACAGGCCTCCAGGAGGACAAGCCTCTAAGTGCAGAACAAAATCAGCATGTTCCCATTCAAGCCTCCATCTCGTACATTATGCATGCGACAAAGTTTGGCAACAGTGGAGCTGATGTGATGACACTGCTAATCAATAAGAACCCACCGCATGAAACCGTTATAGTGGTTACTTTTTTAAGGGCTCAAGTGAAGAAATTGTCTTTGTCAACTTTGGCTTAGAATATCCTTATATAGTTCGGGAACTTTGTCAGGATCCACTGGTCTAGGTAAAAAATGTGTGAATTTCTGGTGCCGTTTAGTCCTCGTTCCTTCTCTTGGGGTCCCGTCTTTATTCAATGCGACATAGTATCGCCTTCCAGTGTCCACGTGTTTATACAGATTCGATGAGTAGGTATTATACCAGTTTTCTTCAAACTGTTCTCTGAATACACACTCTTGGGTTAGTTTTTCCTGTTAAAAAAAAGTAAACATTTTTACAAAATTAGCTTCTTTCCATACATTAGAGCAACATTCAGTGTCTACACAATATAACTGGTGAGGAAACACCTATTTTAACACCAATTTTGTAAAAACTGCTTAACTCTATAAAGTTAACTACATTCTGATTTTTTATTCATAATGATCAGAGCATAAAAGATTCTAAATGTTCTCTACTTGATCTTTTCCACATGCCAATTATTTGAATGAGTCACATAGGCAAAGGAGAACTAATAGGATGATTTGTTCTCATTTTTACTACAGCAATTAGGATAGTGCCCTTCCTGAGAGGAACAGTCTTTGCTGAAGCTGAAGGTTCAACTAATCACTTCATTTTTAACCTAGTTTTTATAAAGTGCTTCTGTGTTGGGTACTGTCTGCCCTTTTAAGCAGCAGTAGGGGTTATTTTTCTGTAAGAAATGCTCAAATTTAGGGGTGCAGAAGAATCAGAAAGCTTTTCTTTGTGTGGATTTGCAGTCCCCAACCCTTTAAAATCCTGATGCAGAAAGTCTGGAAATGTTTTGATTTTTGTTTTTCTAACAGACCTGGGGAGTGGAGAGGGTTTGGATGCAGATAATCCTCAATCCTCATTTTCAGATATAATGCTTTATAGAAAGCTTGAGTGAGTCTTCCTGAGGACAAATATGTAAAAACAAATAGTCTAGGCCTCCTAATGCCTTGTATCTAAATAGAAGAAACACCCCTCTCCAATTTAAAAAGCAACATTCTCAGGCACACAGCTACCAAGAGAGTCTTAGTATTTATTACTATATTCTCAAGGCAAGAAAGTTCCATATTTCCATACATGTGCTCCACTTCTCCTTCCACCTGAGCCTCTAGAACCTAGGTTCCAGCTAACCCCACAACCTGGGGCTCCCAGAGCTGCGTGTCTCTATGCAGTAATGACCAGGAACAAGGTCCATATCACATCTGAAAACCACAAACACACTCCAAGCAGCAGCACATGCTTCTATGTGGCCCCTGGAGAGACAGGACAACAGGACTTAATGACCTTTCCACTCTTCTCACCAATAAAGTGAAACTTTTCAAATCATTACCTTCCTCGATAGTAATTGTAAAAAAAAATATTCAAATGACTTTTTAAAATATTTCCTTTTCTTGCCCACCTGACACTTTACATAAATAAGCAAACACACAAATACATTTCCATGCACTGTGTTAGAGCAGAACAGCTAAGGGCATGTGGTGTTCTGCCATTCATACCCAGGGGACAGACAACTAACTACACATCACCAAAATAGAGGCATCCTTTTTACATGCACACACTTGAGACCACAAGTGAAGACACTGAGTTCATAGATACCAACTGGGCAGAATCCATCTCCAAATGCTGTGGAATAAGTCAGGAGAGCAGAGGAGGAGAGAAGGGAGACAATTTGACAAAATCAATAGTCCAGTGAAAGCCAGTTTCTCTATCTCTTCTTTAATGAACCGAAGACTCAATACCCACTCAACAGAGCGTAAGAGCCATCACTTCCTAAATAGTACTAATCAGGGTGATCAAGAAAACACTGTAACAAAATACTATCTCATTGAACAACTTTTTGCTAAATGAGTTGAAAGAATGAAAAGCCAATGCAATTCAGCCATGATGCGCAAACTCAAAACTGCTAATGTAGATTGTATTGGACACAATGAACTGCAGAAAGCAAGCTACACTGTTCCCATCTGGGGTGCTCTCCCTTGAAGAAGGAGGTGAAGAGTCACCCTTTCACCCCTTCACCTCCCTCTATATGTAAACCTAGAGGTACATTCTTCTAAGGAAACACAGCCCCTACAAATCCTTGCACTGGGAGATGAAGCTGATATGATTTCTCTTTCATCTCTATTAAAACTGACCAAATGGAAAGTGTGTGTTAAAGACATTAATGGCTATTTTTGTCATTACTTCTATCTGTATAATAAATACATTCCTCCCAGACAAGATAACTTCTGGCTAAAACTGTCTAGTTGGGTCTGCAGTTATTAAATTTTTTCAACAAATTACATTAATTTCTTTTTAATAAAATGGACCAAAGTAAAGAATTGTATACTGAGTCCTTTAGTTATACAAAAGATATGAAAAATTAACTCAAATTAAACTTTCTTTTTCTCAGCAGGAAACCATTATCACCAGACAGACCACCTTAACTTTGAAAAATAGAATACTTTCTCTTCCTTTTGGATCTATGTGTTATCCACCAGCTTATACTTGCTTTGTATACAAATCACACTAATAGCCTAGTGGCCTTTTTTGGATTAAAAATGTATACATGGGATCCTCAGCAGAAAATAGCTCACTTGCATGGAGTGAGAAGCATGCTTACATGGGTTGAAAACATTCTCATTTTACATGCTTTGGACTAGGGTTTTTGTTTTGTTATATGAAAAAAAAAAACTTTTAATATGTTGAATAAGGAAAAGGCCAGCACATACTCAAACTCTGCCCCTCATTGCACAGGGGTCATTTACAATTATTTATGTAACTTCTCCAAATCTCAGTTTAACACAGGTAGTAATAAGTATTTTGAGACAGGGCTATCACAAATATGCAATCAGAAAACAGAGCCCAGCATAGAGGAAGACCTCAATAAACAGGGGTAACTATTGACATTAGGTTAACATCATAATGTCACAGAATGGGAACAGACTGAGTTCCACCATTCCCAGGACAGTGAGGCCCACATATGAAATGATTTGACCCTAGTCTATGCCACAGGACCTTGTTATTGCTGTAATGAAGCCACTAGAGCAAGAGGTTTCTAAGAACCCTACTGGAGACACTGCACCCCCGAAACTGACCTATTCCATTTTTCACTTTTCACTAAGCAGTGTGACTCCTCCAGAACATCTTACCCAGTGAAACTTTAATGATGCCCTTTCTAAAGGGCCAGGTAGTTGGGAGGGTCACACCAGAAAAGGGCTGGGACTTACACCCTATGTCCAGGAATTCAGAGAAGCCACTCTTTCCCTGCTTCCTTTCTTCTTTACCTCTATATGTAATTTTTTTAAACACACTATTCGTTTTGTAGAAGGAGTGGGTGAAGAGGTAAAGTAAACAGCATGAACAAAATTTTACAGGAGTAGGGATATTACAACCTAAGAATGGAATATTAATTTATATTCAGTATTTAAGAAGAGATTCTCATTTTACATGCTTTGGACTAGGGTTTTTGTTTTTGTTATATAAGAAAAAAATTTTTAAATGTTAAATAAACTACTGAGCTGGCCTTTTCACTGTCCAGTGGATATCGCTCACTCCTCTGGCAGGCTGTATATACACACTTACAACTTTCTAGGCAGCCCAGAAAATAAAGTGAATTATTCCATTAAAAACACTATAACCTACAGCCAGGCTTCTTTGTGATGGTTAAGAGTTTAATCATACATAACAGGCTTGTACATTTAACCTGAGCTAACAAATTAAATGAGATTGTGAAGACACACAAAGTCACTGGTATATTTTAGCTCCTGTAATTATTACACAGTTGGTATAACAAAACTCTCATAAACTACAGGCTTTAAAATATTAAAGACCCTATTAATTATCTGTACCATGTATATGCTTTCAGATAATTTCTTTCACTTATTTGGGATTATGTTAATGTGTGATTTTCTATTTTAGAGATAAAGTAGATTTATAGAATTAATAATTATGCTCATACTTCTATACTTAATGATTAAAATACTTAGTTGAGATGCTACATACTTGCTATGTATTTGTGCTCTAAGTTGATTTTACTAAATTAAAAATAGGCAAATGAATACAAATAGAGACTGTAAAAAATATACCAGCCAGTATTCTTACATATGTGCAGAGGAAGGAAAAAAAATGTTTCTACCTTCATAAATTATACACTTAAGAATTATAGAACTCAGACATTTTAAAACTTACCACATGTTTCCAATGCAGACAGTTTATAGAGTATTCCACTATAAAGTGATCAATTCTTATTTTATTGTATTTCCATGTTTTAATTTTTTTTTTAGATTATTTAACTATAGCTGTTTATGGCATACCTATCTTTGAACTGTTGGATTATATCACTAGGTTTGGATGGAGAATGTGGATTTAATTCAAAAGTCTACTAAAGCCCAGGCTTTGGAACAAAATCTGGTGAATGTTAGCAACTATGGAAACCTCTTTTCATTTTATATCATCAAATTCTGAGCAGTGGGAAAAACTGAAATTAAAACTTCAAAACTTTTACTAATCCTATTAAACCAAAGAATAAGATAATAATGTGAAAATTATAGTATACCCCAGAGAATGCTTAGAAATGTTATAAGACATAAATTTATAGAGACAGTAATTTAAAATATTAGACAGTTGGAAAATGTATAATCCACCTGGGCATTATTACACCAAATTTGTATCTATACACATTTAAAAACTGAAATCAGAATTTTCCAAAATTCCAGATGCGATGATTTTCATTGAAAACACATACTTATGTCATCCTGCTATTCTCAAACTTTATTTGCATGTTTACATGTATATAAATATATATGTTATAGCTGAACTACACTACTGAAATTATTGCATTTATTCAGTTCAATGGGTTGCATAAGCTACGTGCATAAAGTACCACAACACACAGACCCACGATCACTGACTATACAGAAACTGACTTGATTGTAGAGTTCCCAAACATTTTATGTTAATGATTTGATGCAATCATTCATTCTCAAATCTATTGTTTATTATAGTCATGGTATTTAAAACCACCCTTAACCACAATTACTCGTTCAGATGTGTTATTCCTCGTTAATAATCTAGCAGTAAAGTCTTAATGGGAGTTGTTGCAAGGATTAGGGTGATTAAATATAATGACTAAAGGACCATTAATAAGAAGCCAGGTCTTTTAACTCTTCTCTCCTGGGAGAAGTCCCCAAATAGATAGAAAGCAACAAACACAGAGAGAACCAACAAGAGGACACTACTTATTTTATTAGAAGTTTCAATTCAGATTCCAACCTCTCAGTATGCCACACCTCAGGTTTATTTCTCAAAATGTTTAAAGCCTCCCTATTCCAGATAGGTCTGCTTTTATATCTATGATTCTGATCATCAAAACTGCCACTCGAATTGAGAAAACAATTGAATCAATGGTATTTAGTCAGTGTAAACAAAATGAAGCAAGCAAAAGGGTACCGTTTCATTTTGTCTCATCAAAATACACAGAAAATTAAGCATGCCTACAATTTCTCTACTTCTGCTGCTCCAAAAACAAAAACAGAAAACACCTTCTCTTCACAAGCTGCTTACTTAGGTATTTGGAGACTCAGAGGTGAGAGTCCCAGTCCTAATGTAGGGACATAGATAGACATCCTTCTGCTATCCTGTGTGCTCCCCCACAATGTGGCACCAGCCATACTGCTAAGGACAGCAGCACCTGCCAAATGTACTACAGGAAATACTAGACAATTTTGATGTCTATGGATATGAACATTTGTACATCAGCTCAAAAACTCTCAATACATTTTCAGAGATATAGTGCCACAGGGAAAAGAAAGTCTTGCTCAAGGAATAATAGAACTCAAATTTGGGAAATTCAAAATTTATTGCGAGAAATATTTTTGCTTGTGTGACTATGTGGCCAATGAACATTTAATTCTTCTATAAAGAATCCTACAGGAAGAATTCATGAAATGTGTTTTAGGGTCTTAGAACACCAAATTATAAAGAAACCAATATGACATTTCTTACCATAGCCTTCAAAGATAAGAGTAGCATACCCTTCAAAGACCACTTAAAATGTACATTAAAAATATGCAAAGAAGAAAGAAACGTCAAACTAAATTTTATTCTCTGTATAAACTAAAAATAGAATCCCCTTGAAGAATGCAGACTGATAATGGAAAAGTGTCGAAAGTTAAGAGACTGGGAGGTGAAATTAAGGAAATAAGGGATTCAGAAATGATAGCACACAAAAACAACTTCATCCAGCTATTTTGTTTTATAACCATTGGCTATTGTAAGGGGAAGAACAGAAAAAGAAAGACATACCAAAAATTTCCCATGGTAAAGAAAACAGGTTAAATTCAGAACTTGGTTAACAGAAATAAAATTAGAAAAACTGAAAGAGTAACAAACCTAGTAAGTCCAAAGACAATTTTTGAAGAAGTAAAAGATTCACAGAATTTCCTTTGGTATATGAATGCCAGCCTTCCACAAACACACATAACAAAATGTGGTGACTGTGGGTGAACTGATTGATCACCCAGGGCCTCAGTTTCCTTATATTATATGGGAAGTTAGGTCACCTTAGAATTCTAATGAGTCAGACTTGGGACATGAAAATGTGGAGAGCAGAATTGTCCACAAAAACGCTGGAAGAACATATTGGTCAGACAACAGGAAAAGAAAGTGCAGCAGGGTTAGGATATGGGAAAGAAAATCAAGTAAAATAGACTATATCAGATGGTCCTGGAGAGGGGGCAGGGCCACAGTGATCAGAAATGCAGCCAGAAGTAATGTTCAGAAGCAGTCAAGGAAATGAGGTTGCTCTTTCAAGGAGACAGGGAGAACTGGGGAGAAGACAGCCACTTTGGCATAAGTGCCCACTTCTTTCCTTTTCCTGGTAAACCATTAGGATAATGCCCTCTTAAGTATGACTTGTCTATAATTCCTTGCATTTGGGGGCTGCCACCATCCTCTTCCCAACATTGGCCTCAATAAGCACGGCTCATTATCAACTGCCTGCCTGACCAACAAACCCTACACCATAATCTGCTTTAGTAGAAAATTTCCCTATAAGTGAAATCAAATTTTGTAAGAAAACAAACAAAATGTTAACAATGTCATAGTGCTCAAATTTGAAGGGATAGTCAGACTTGTACACAAGATAAATAAGAAGCAACTCCAAAAAGAAATAATAACAGACTCTTGAACTTCTCAAACACCACCCTCCCCCAGCCAAAGATCATGTCCCTTCTGCAACCCTATCCACACCCAAAGACAAGTGCCAAGTAAATCACAAAGTAGAGGAAACTTGTGTCTGCATCCTTCCCACTCGTTGGGTCCCCAATTCCTAGCTCCAGCTACATCAATGTCAGTCCCAAATCTCTAGAATCAAAATCTTTCAATCCCCAGATTGTGATAAAGACATACCCCTACTCTATTAGAAGGAGGCAGATTCTACCATCCCTCCATCTCTACAACACTTACATGACTGCTTGTTTCTTCTCAGGACCTCTCTCCGCTAGAGCACTGACAGCCCACGCCAATACTAAAAGGGCTCATGCCAACACCTAATCATTCATTCCTCTAAGATACCAAATTCATATGCTGACATGGACCTTTTCTCAATGGAGCACCCAAAGCTGGAAAAAACAGTTCTGACCACAGACATACTGGTGCTGTGGCATCCCAGTGAGTTCATGGATATGTGAACATTAAAAATCATCACCATCATCATCACAAAAGAAACTAAATCCCTAATAAATTATATTAACATGGTGAAAAAAATAATGAGTTGCCTATAAGAATAAAGTAAATGAAACTAGTTTGATAAATTTACAAAGCTTAAGGTTTTATAGTTAATATACTAAAAAAAGAATTCAAGGGATACCATATTTTGATCTGAAGGAAGATTTTTATTTCTTTTCATAGATTATGTTCTACGTCTTAATTTCAAATTCCAAACCTGCAGGAAACACAATTTCCATGCTTCTCCCATTCAACCTTTCCACATTGCCATGCTCATCCATGAAGACTGTTAAGAAAATAAGCCTGCACTAAGCAGCCACAATAAACCAAGCATCGCACTGGTCACTTTATAGGCATTGTCTCCTCAAATCCTCCCAGCAATGCTATGCTGTGGCTTTCAGCAGCCATGTGTCAGAATTACAGCACAGTAAGTTTCAGAACAATAAAGCTGGAATCCTAAGCCCTGTGTTCCCACCATTCCATGCTTTTTTTCCAAGTTCAAATCATTCAGAATTGCAAGTCTTGAATATTCCATCAAAATACAGACACTGAAAATCAACTTGAAAGATATAGAAAGAAAAAGAATACAAGTCAAGTAAACACAACCAAGAGAAAATTACGTGAAACACAGCAATCCATAGGAAAATTGCAAGGAGGAAAGAATGAGAGAGGAGAACAGAAAGATATAGAAAGCCGAGAGTGGACTGCAATTATGCAAGAAGGTACAATGCAATGTGGAAGTTAAAGAGGCAAAAATCATTCCATGCTTCAGCAAAGGAAACACATTATGCACCTTAGGGAAAGCGATGTCTTTGGCCTGACCTTGGCAAATCTATTCTTAGAATACTGCATTGAGCTTTAGGCACTTCATTGCAAAGGACAAGCAAACCACAATAGGAATTTCAATGAAGAATTATAACAACAGCAACAACAAAAAAAAGATTAAGAAAGGAAGGCACCAGCTTACATCAGGATGTTAAGCATTTATACCAAGGGTGAAGGAAGTCAGCTCTGTGTGTCTCTCCACTTAACACTGTAACCTTTCAATCTTTAGGGGGAGCCCTCTGCAGCAGAGGTGTCAGGAACGCAGACATTTTTCTTAGCTGCCTATAAGGATGCTACTGAGGTGCACCAGGTCAACAGCCTGATAAATGATGTCTTTGCACCTACAAGTCAGACCTGGGAATGGGAGGATGCAGCGGGGAGGAGGCTACCAAGCCACTGCTGGAGCGCTCCCCAGGGCTGCAGCTTCTATGCAGCTCCAGTGATGCTAGCATTATTTGTGAGGCTCAAATGCACCCAGGCCAGAATACCAAACCACTCAGCAACAACATCCCTTAGTAGCTAATGATGCTGACAGGGGAGGGCACTCCAAATGTCCACAGTATATCGGTAACTCTGTTTGCTTGCTTGCTTGTTTGTTTTTGGCTGTAATTGCTCATTTCCTAGGGTTCTTTATATCAATAACTCTGGCATCCGCTGGGAAAAACCAGAGTCAGGGCTTCTGCAAGGGTGGAAATAAAAATAAAAATAAGGGGATACATCCAGCAGCCTCAGTGTTTCCAAACCCTGTAGCAAAGTTGCCTTCACAATAGGCTGAGAACACCTGCCTATTTTTCTCCATCTCCTCTGTGAATTATCCTGACATTCTCTTCTACCCCTGCAATTAAGTTCCCTCCTCCAAACTCTCTGAGCCTTTTTTGTATGTAATTCTATTATAACATTAATCATGGCAAATTATAATTCTTGGTTTGCAGGTCTCACACCCCCAACAAAGTTGCAAGTTCTTCTTGAATCAGTTCTAAGATTACCAACAAAAGGAAATACCATTTGCATTTGTATGAACGGTCCATTCTCAACGGTCCATTCTCAGTAGTTCTGTTCCATCTACAGAGTAGCGGTGAACATTGAATTAGCAATACTGAACCACTGCTCCTTAGGAACATGCAGGGTTAGGTTCCTATGAAGCTCTCATTCTAGCATTTTTGTCAAATAATCAGAATATAATCTTATTTTGATGTATTTCTATGGTGTGTGTGTGAGAGAGAGAAAATATACTGTTGATTCATTACCATGGCCTCACAACCTCTGGCACTATAACTCACACCTGAACAAAGCTCACCTAACACATGTACCTTCTCCTTAAGGAACATCACAGCCTCTTTCGCACTGAGAAATACCGGCACTCCAGGGGGCTGGGGGGAGTTTAACAACAGAATCACCAACAAAAATGTGAAAAATGTGGCATTAAACAGATTCCCAAAAGAATATCTGTTTAGGGTGTGAGCTGAGTGAAGAAGAGCCGTGTTGTCTGTTGGGCCTCTGCTGGGAACATGCCTGCCAGGTAACTGACTTTTTTTTTTTTTTTGCTTCTCTGTACACATCTGCAAATGACCACAATAGTGCCATGAGGAATGGTTTTGAGGTTAAAAGCAAATTATAGCCAGTAGGCCAACTTCACAAGTACACAATCTGTAAACAATGAGGACTGACTGTATTTTCATCATGTAATTCCTACATAGCAGTAGTAGATGGCACAAATGTTTGTTGACTTTGTGAAAGCAAAATAGTATGTAAGTGAATAGAAGAGTGAGTGAGTGTGCCAGTGTAAGTAAATGGAAGAACACAGAGGGAGAGAGGGAGGGAGGAAGGGGAAGGCTGTGAGCACACCAACAGAAGAACACTCTCTAATTCTAAATATTCTGAACTGGGTTGTCCATAGACATTAACTTTAGAAACTCAAGGAGACTGATATACTTAAAAGTGAAGCAACAAACTTGGAAATCCAAAATTAAATTAAGGAAGAGACATTGATTGGAGGAGCTCAGGGTTGTATAGGACTAACAATCTATTCTGAAAAAAAGGCAACACTGGGAAGGACAGATAAGGGACAGTGGAGAGGAAAAGAGCGCCCAGGTCCCAGAGACTTAGAATGGAAAGAGAGAGCAGAAGAACCTGGAAGAGTTTGGGGGCAGTAAGCTTGTGCTTTAGCTGCCACTAAGGTGGTCTCCTGCTGGCTGTCCTCACAACCCTCAACTTACAAAACAACACGTACAGCAAGGCCCAGTACCAGGAATCAGCATTGTCAGTTAACTTCACAAATGAAATAGTCACCACACACACATGCTGCTCTTTTCAAATGTACATATGAACAGATTCATTTTAACATCTCCGTAAAACCCAAGACTTTTTGTCATAATGTATTTTTTCATTCCAAACAGACAAATGGGATTACTATCATGTGGGCTTTATCAAAAAGACCAGGAAACCATTCTAGTCTAAATGTCAACTCTTTTCACCTGAAATTTCCAATAATAAATTAGAAGTCAGGATCAGCATGGATAGTCTTTTGGAGATAAAAGGAGGGTGGGTAAGGGGGAGAAGGAAAGGAAGAGAAGGAGGAAGAGAATAAAAGGGAGAATAGAAGGTAAAGGAGGAGAAGAGGAGAAAAAAAGAGAAGGAAAAGACAAAGAAGAGAAAGAAAGCAATAGGTGATTAGGTGATCTGGAAAGCTACTGACAATACATCACACATTCAATACTTATCAAGCACAAGTATAGTAAGACACTTTCTAAATACTGGTAGTAGCAAGGGAAACTAAGTGACCAAGTCCCTGCCTTCATAGAACTGACCCTTAAGAAAAGGAATTTTACTCAGGACATTGAAGAACAAGGTGCAGGGTGAGGATCTACCATAGACACAGTTTTAATAGGCCCCTGACTTGGGACTTCCCAAAACCATCTCTCAAGCTTTCATCATCTTTCTACTGCTATAGGGGAATTTCAGAAAGTACAGCAATGTGGACCAGGGAAAGAGGAAAACCCAGGACAGGAAAGAAGAGCTAGCATGTCATGTAAAAGTTGCACCTGTCATGAGGAAATTTCCAGAGCCTGAAGAAAAACCATCTCTGAGTCTGTTACCAGTAGCTGAAGTTATCTTCTTTCCTCCTCTCATCCCAGATGGGAATGTGGTTACTGAACAATTAATGATTAAAACTAAATAAATCCCTTCCATAACTGTAGATTCTCCATGCCTGTGTTCTGGGATATTTTAAACATGCCTCAATTAGTAAATGTAGCTACTTTTCTAAACAACATAAACTAAGGATGAATAAAAAGATAAAGTTTTAAAAGATGTTCAACCACTCAAAAATGGCTAACAGTGTAGATGCTAAGGGACCAAATGAATCACTAAACAAAAACTAGGCTACTAGAAATAAATGTTCAAAACTATGTTCTAAAATCATATCAGTGAAAGAAATGCTAAAATCCTGGTCTAACATCTGGTTAACTCTGATAAGAAGGTATATGTATATTTCTTATACACAAAAAATGGATGGCCATTCTTATGTGTAGTATCAGACAAGATTTACTAATTCTTCTGCATTCAAATTGCATTTGTCAAATACTATCTATGTGACCTTAGGTAAGTCACTAAAATCTCACTCTCCTGCCTCTGAAACAATGATGAAGTAAATCAAATAATATAGAAAATGCTCTTCTAAGAAGACACACCACAATTACAAAACAGTAAGTTTAGCAGCTCCTGTTATTTGGTATGATATTTTGTTCTACCTACAAGTTAAAAGCTCCAAAGCTCCTCACAACTGCCCCTAAAAAATGCCCAGTGGAGACAAGGAGACCTCTATATACTGCCAGCACCAAAGTGCCTCTCCAATGCAGCCTGACCCGACCCTCCTGGCCAGGACTTCACACTGACCATGATATTTTCAAAACTGATAACTGGGTCTGCATGGAAAACAAAGGAGCTTCTGCCGGGTTGGGGGTGAGGGGAGGGTGGCAACAAGAACAATATACTGCCCCCAAGAACAGTTATGTGTATTTAACTTTCAGGGTGAACAAGAAAAGAAAAATATGTACCTGAACGTTAGTGAAGATCAGATGATATAATCTGGATTCCCGAGAATTAGGAGAGGAAGATGGGAAACAGTCTTCCCAAGCTGCTCTGAGGAGCACATATGCTGAGGAAAGCTGGGCCACAGCCTTGGGGCCACATTGACAGGGAAGCAGTATCCTTCCCTTTGAGAAGCACTTCACTCGCTACATTACATCAAGCATGCCAATTTGGATGTTATTAGTCTTACAGTTGAGTGTTAATTGAATACAAATAGGTTTTGTATTGCAACTGCCAATAAGTATAGTTTATGTTTAAACATATACACATAACACAGTAAAAATAATTTAAGTTAACATAGGGTTCCAAGGATCTGAGCTACTTTATGTTTTCTTTATAAAAAGGTTGACATATTGAGGGACCTCCCTGGTGGAGCAAGGGGTTAAGCAGAGCACTATGAAGCTATCCACTGTCACTGCAGCATGGGTTCGATCCTAGGCCAGGGAGGTGACCCACATGTTGCAGCAGACCTGTCCTGTTGTCCTCTGCTCCCCTCAGAAGTATAATTCAGTCTATCTATGTGTTCTACTCCCTACTCTGTCTCTGGTGAATGTTCTTGTACCCTGTACCTCTGGCCTGTACCCTAGTTCTTGCATAAATAAATCTTTTTTTAAAAAAATAGGCTGATATATTAATTCAGATGGTCTACAAGGTATGCCCCACATATCCCAGGCAAGACTGTGCTCTGGTTCACACAACTTCACCTAGCAGGGATAACTACCCCAACCAGTGTGCTTAATCTTAAATTGTTAAAAACATAATCAAAATCAATGCCACTTTGGTTACTGACTACACAGATAAGCATTCATATGCCTGCTGCACAATGTGCTCTGCTGGACCTTTAAGAACAGAAAGATAATTAAGACCGACACTCCATTTCAAAAAACTAAAAATTTAATGGGACAAACCAACAGGAACTAAAACTCTGGGCAAAATAAAGTAAGTACTAAAAGAAAGAGTACAAACCCAACACTGTGCAATCCTCTCATGTCATTTTTGCAGATTCCATGATCCACTTTCCTAAATCATTATAATTTTAATGATTCTACCTTTTTTAATAAAGTCAAATATCTTTAGTTAAATGCAAGCTTCTTAAAGGAGATTAATTTTTTCATGGCATTCTTTTTTAACGAGATGTTTATTATCATCAATTATACTTGGTATTCTAACGTATCTTAACACTAGTCAAATAATTTGGACTAGGACTCAAAAAGGAATTGAGTCTTACCTCTACTCTCGATAAACAAAAATGACAAATGTAAATTAATACTCTATCCTGTAGCTGTGTGTGTGTGTGTGTGTGTGTGTGTGTGTATGTGTGAAAGAGAGAGAGAGGAGGAAGAAGAGAGAGGGGTAGAGAGAGAGGGAGGAAGACCTGACATACTCTATATTTCACCCAGGAAGAATATTCCAGTCTTTACATTTGAAGCTTTATGTACCCTAACATATCTGTCCTTCCTTTTCTGAGCTCCTGCTCATCCCTCAAGATACAGTTTAAGTTTTATCACCCAACTTCCTCAATAGTTATCAACCAGTTTTCTGGGCCCCCAAAATGTTTCTGTATTCTTCTAATACAGTGCATTTCACACTGCATTGAATGACTATATTTCTTCTACCAGATATTGAAATATGTGTGTATTGCAATGTACTTAACATGATGCTAAGCATATAATAGGTATAAATGTTTGTGAATGAATAGATGCACAGATGAATTAACACATGAATACAATAATCATACTCTACTCCCGAGTTAGAATTATTCAGGCTTTCCTTGAATTAAATCATGATACACATTAGGAATATAGTGTGTTTCTGTATTCTAATAGGTATCAGAAAAGAAATAATACCACATTTATCCCCAATCTTTTAGATTACTCCCAAGGTAAACTTGGAAACAAAAAAATCTGCATAGATGAAAAGACAAAAGTAATGCCAAACAGCAAAACACACTTTAAATTTTCCTACATTTACACATTCATTTATCTTGTAAAAATGACTACTGTGCCCAAATCTTCTATTTATTTTCTTTCATAATGAGATGAGTCTCTTCAATATTCCCATTGAATATATTAAATTGTCCCAATAGTCATAAATAAAATTCCACTTTTTTTAGGACTTTGTTTTTACTAGTTACTCAAGAGAACAGACTGACGATAGAGTCAAGGGAAAGACTTGAAACTTATATGGGGATTTCTCATTTTTCTATCGATGTGACCAAATTAAAGGAGGTAGTTGACTGAGTTTTACACAATTTCACACATATAAAAGTCCTTTAAGTTACAATTTATCATATGTTGAATAGATTCATTGACTTTTTTTCTTTCCTTTCCTCAGTCACCTTAAAACAAAAATGTCCTATTTCTGTCATTCCTTATTCCTGTTACAACACCAAGTCACTATAATCCTTTTGGAAAATGAGATTCCTAGCCAGAAAGGATCACAGATCCCACAACACCAAGTCACTATAATCCTTTTGGAAAATGAGATTCCTAGCCAGAAAGGATCACAGATCCCACAACACCAAGTCACTATAATCCTTTTGGAAAATGAGATTCCTAGCCAGAAAGGATCACAGATCCCACCCTCATCCTTCCTCTCAGCTGTGTGAGGTGAAAACAATCTATTTAGGGAGTTTCTTTCTAGCTCAGTAAATAAGAGGCAAAGCTATCTCACTGCATATACATTCTGTATGTACGTGGAGAATATAATAAATTGGGTGGACAATACTCAAGAGTAAAACCTGAAAAATCCAAGCCACAAATTCTTGCAATTCAGAATAGGAAGAGAAATTCCAGACATCTAAGTTCAAGCTCTTGATTTTGTAGATGAAATGGAGGACCTGGCTCCTCACTGGTGGCAGAGGCATAAGCAGAATTCTAGTGTCCTGACCCCTGACATTGCTCTTGTCATTATGCTATCTTACTCTCCAATCACAGTCACATGCCTCTGGGACTGGATACAGAGAGCAACATGTCATACACAGTTCAATTCAACATGGGAATGTAAGATAAAAATTCTCTCCAGCAGAGTCCAAAGTATACACGGAGCATACCAGTAGTAGTTTCACACTGATATGGTCAATGAGCATAAATATAAATGTTTCATTCATTTCAATTCATCAAGCATTCATTGAGTGCTTACATTATGCAAGAACCATTGTTACATGTGTTAGACATCATTTAAAAAGACATTTGCAGTACATGTCCTTTGATTCAATAAGGAATACAGAAATACAATTAACTCTACCATAAATTGCATGGTTATTTGTATAATGATGAAAATACAAACAAAGCATTACTGAGGTGCAGAGGAAAGCATAAGTAATGTAAACCAGAATAACTAGGGTTCAAGTTAGGGGTGTTGTAAAGGTTTTGCAGAAGAGGCAGTATTATCTCTCATTGAATTACTGAATTCATTGAAGAAAGAACACTGCTTCACCAGGTAGAGAGGGGTAGAAAGGCATGCTAGACAGAGGTACTAACTTGACCACGTGGATATGTCAGACTGCATGTTTAGAGAACACAAGCAGATGAACTAAAATTACACAGGAAAGAAGGCAAGAGATGATACTGGCAAAACAGATCCAGGCAAAGTAGTTTCTAAAAAGTATCAAATGCTATGCTAAAGAATGTAGGAATTAGCCTTCAAAGGCACCCATGTGAAGGGATCTAAGCTGAGAAGTGACACTCATATCTGGGTTTTGAAAGGTAATTCTCCCATCAGTGTGGAGAATGGATTGGAGACGGGGAGAAGCAGGATTCAGAGAAGCGCTTGAGATATTTTTCCACAAAGGAAATCAAATATGGAAACGCATTCTTTGTCTTACTTTCTTCCAAGTAGTTTCCAAGCCAGAGAACACGCTTCAAAAGAGAAGGTATACTTTTCTCAAGAACAGAAGGCAAAAGAGTTTTGAAGAGTTTTGTTTTGGGGTTTATTTGTTTTTGTTTTTGTTTTGTTTTGTTTTGTTTTTGCTTTTTGTCTGGCTAGGGTTCTGTGAATAGAATGTCTATGGACCAGTGCAAGTTAGATGTCCACTCTTAATGAGTGTGTGTGTGTGTGTGTGTGTTCAAAAAGCCCTAAACAAGGCAGTCAGGATTCACAGAAAACATCCCAAAATAGTTTGGCTTTCCAGAAAACATGCCAAGATAGGCTTCTCCGACTTTCAGCTGCTTTGGCTACCATTTCAGTCAGTACTGTCCCTGGTGTTCCCTGGGTCTACATTTAGAGACCAGCATGAGCCATCATGCTGCCCCCAGTCTGTATTATAGACTGGCCTGGAAGGCATCTGGAGATCTGGAGGAGAGGAGAGGTAAGGAAGCACTCAAAGAATCCAGATGGAAAGACAAGTTTCAGCTGGAACAATAAATGTAAAGCCACTTTGCTGAACACAAAATTCCACCTGTTCTCCTTGTCAACCAATAAACCCAAGGAAGCTGCCACATAGGGACTTCATCTGAATGTCTGGTCACAATTCCACAGGGAGGACACTTGGAAGGGGCACTCGGAAGGTTCAGAGACAAGGAACAAACAGCATCGGCTCTACCTGTATTTACTCATTCATCAAATCCTTGCAAAATTTTAACTTTAATACGTTTCAAAAAATAAAATATGAACTATGTTTTGTTCAATTAAATAAATTTAGTTAAAATAATTTAATATATATCATTGATATCCACAGTCAAAAAAAATGTTTTGCTTTGGTGGTGGTTATATGCTTTAAAAAGCTTGAAGATGGGGCCTCCCTGGTGGCGCAACGGGTTGAGCACCGCACTGTGAAGCATCTGAGGCACAGCATAGCAAATACAATCCCCTGCCAGGGAGGGGACCCACATGGCGCAGCAGACCTCTCCTGCCTCGCCCTCTGCTCCCCTCAACAGTGTGTTTCTGTCGATCTGCCTGTTCTGCTCCCTGCTCTGCCTCTGGTGACTCGGCTGACCTCCCACACCTCTGGCCTGTACCCCAGCTCTTGATTGCACAATAAATCTTAAAAAAAAAAAAAAAGCTTGAAGATGACTATGATAAACAACAGCCATTCTAGGTAATGGTCATCCTACATACAAGATAAATTTATTTAGTTAAACTGCAATCAATTTAATTAAATCCATAATATAGGCCTCAAAGTGAAAAAAAAAAACTGAAAGCCTAAAAACGGAGAACATCATTTTATATTTTTAAATTTAAATGCTTCCTTACATATTGGATCTCTGTACATAAAGGTGTTGACAAAAATAATTTAAGAAGTAAATAACTTTACCTAAATCAAGAACTGTGCCTAAAATACTAAACTCAATCCCATACTTAATAACTTTTCTCAAGGAGGAACTTTTTAAAAAAGACTTAAATATCTATCCAAGTCAACCAATCCAGAGCAAGTTTCACCAAGGCAGAAAAAGCATCCTTGTGTCATTAAAAATGGTGTGTACTACATTCAAATTACACTGTAATTAATTGTCACCTAGAATTTCTAAGTAATATTACTTCCAGCCCTTGAGTATGTATTTGTATGATGTATTTATGAGCATAGAAACAGCAGAGGTGTATATCTAGAAAAAAATTCTCTTGATTCTATATGAAGGTAAACTTCATTATAGATTCTAACCGAACTTACAATTTACAAATTACAAATAACATGGATAAATCTTATTTGACCCCAATAGCTGCAATGGAAAACTAAATGTCAGCTTCACTACAAGTTTTTTGTGAAAAACTCAAGTTAGTATTAGCAACTACCAACCTATTATTCATATTCAAACTTCTAGCAAAAATACATTAGGTTCGTAATGTGTCTTAGGAACTTCTAGCACTGATGAGAGATACAAAACATTAAGTTAGTCCCCATCTCCCAAAGCAGAAGCAGGGACTTTGTCTCAGTCATTGCTGATCTTGAGCGCCAAAAACAATGCCTGGCACCTAGCAGACAGCAATGAACACTTTGTCCCTGCCTCCACCAAGGAGCTTACGGTCCTATGGAGAGGGAAAGTAAGACAAGGGAAAAGAAGAAACTCATAGTACTTATAAATAATTATACTATTCACATACAAAACTATCTGACAATAATTTCCATCTCCCTTATTTCTCTGCATAAATAAAATCTTATGTTGCACAGAGAAAGGGTTTATACTCACTGGAAGGGCTATTTCTAGTTTTAATTACAATGCTTGGCAAAGCTTAAGAGAAGATAATTTCATTTCAAAAATAACTCCCAAGATAGGATTTTTCACACTTGTGAATTTATTTACTTGATAATGAAAATGATTTGGTATATAAATAAAGCACGTTCTTCGTCACTTTGGGCTAGTATCCAGGGATATCTATTAATAAAAAAGGAAATGGTTTTCCTCAAAAAGTAAAAACTTACACTTTCCTTGCAAATAGACTCAAGTTGTGTTGAGCTATTTATAATCTAGAGAAAATGCAGTTGGTATCAGAGATGAAACAGAAAGATTGGCACAGGCGCTCACGGCACTTACTGATCCATATAGCTCCCCCTTTTCATTCATCCCGAGGTAGAGTCCACTGTCCACGCCTCGAATGCTGACCAGGCCCACTGCTATACTGATAAATTCCAGAATGCCTGTGAGACATAAGAAGAAGGCAAGGACAAGTTAGACAACAGAGTATTCACTAGAGCTCAGCATCCCTAGATTTGAAGAGGATGCTCAGACCCAAGTCAGATAATGTCACACTCACTAAAGAACTACCTTCTCTCTTAAAGCTACTGCCTAAAGGAAGTACTTATAAATATCTCGCAAACTATCTTGTAATAGCATAAAAACATTTATCAATATAACATAAAACATTTTTTTAAAAGTTAGTATTCACCCTGATACACTAAAAAGAGATATAAACTAATATACATATTCTCATTAACCTGAAAAAGTATAACTTAAGGGAAATCTTAATTCTACTTTATAAATGTGAAGTTACAACTTTGTGTTTATGGGCAGGTCAGAAATACAATCCACACAGAATAAACTTATGCCCTTCAAAATAAGAGTAGGCGGTGCTAACCAAAGCCCTTGATTGGTTTATACAGAAAATTATCCAGCTGTCTATTATATAACTTTAGTGCACTCCATCTGGAAAACTAAAATAGCCAACACATATCCCAAATATTTCTGCTTAAACAAAATGTTGATTTTTGCTGTACTTATCTAGCCTCAAAAAAATGTTAAGCAATTCAGGTAAAATCATATTCTGGGAGACAAATGCTGATTCTAAAAATGTTCTTTATTTAAAACAAACATGGAATACTATATCCCAAAATCAAATTAACATGATCCTCTTTTATTTCCTTCTTTCCCCTTGCTTACCTACAATAACAGTACCTAATGTGAGCATAAATCCAGAATTTTATGATCACCTAGAAGCAACTTTAATTTTTCAAACTGTACTGTTGTTTTAAAATAATTCACTAACAATGCATTTGGGACAATACAAATATTAATGTGCTCAATTATTTTCTCATTGTTGTTAGATGTGATAAACTTTGTGCTGCAATCAAAAGAAGACAAGAACTATATAGATCTAATAAAACAAAGGCTCCATAAAAGGAGTATTCCTAACTCTTGTAAGCATAAAATGTAACAAATAGCTCATGTTTACAGGTTATAAAATATCTATTTGGACCTGTGACCCTAATTATTTTAATAGAATGTGAGATAGTGAATGGAAAAAATAAAAAAAGAAATTGCAAATAATATTTTGGATCTGATCATCTGTGACTCCATAATAATATATGTAAAATAAGCCAATTTATTACTAGCCTTTCCCACCTCACAAAGTGCATGGAAAGATAAAGCATTATTTCCATGAACTTCATTTCATAGGCAATGCACTTTCTTATTGATGCAATCATTTATTTCCTTGTACTATTCCTAATTTTTATGATTAAAAATAATCAAACTTCTGGCATTTAATACTATTAGGAGGAATATGCATGTAAATCTCTTTTAGTTACCTGGAAACACACTATAATAAAGGTTATATCCTAGAATTAATGTAAGGAATTCATTAGTGTCTAATTTTCACTATAAAATGAAAAACAGAAAAATTTAATCCTCTTTGAAGTCTGAATAATCTAATTTACCATGTTGATGAGGATAGGTTTAATTATAAAACTAAAAGATATTTGTATCTATTTGCCCTTAAGTGGGCATCTTATCTTTCTTTTTTCCCTAAACTTGGAGTCTCTGAAAACCAATAATGAATATTAGCCAATATTGTCCACCAAGCCCAAGAAAAAAATAGGGCATCTGTGATGTAACAAAGCCATTTTATTGGTCTGCAGAATAGAGTCCTTGACCATTTCATCCTCAGAATAATTCTAAGCATTACATTATTTTTTTTTCATTACTGAAGCACCCTTGTTTTATGTCTGTGTTAAAATTTTGCATTACAATATTTTAATCACCAGTTTACAAGTGGGGAAATTGAGGCTCCAGGATGTTAAATAATTTGCCCCCCAAAAATTCCAAAGCCTACATCATAACATATATCTTGCCATTGATTTTTACCTTTTTTCATAAAACCATGAATTCTGTTCCATTTTTATATAGTTATTCCCTTACTGGTAACTAGAAAATGTTACCTAAATTAGACCCCATAGATCTAGTGCACAGGACTAGAGGCAGCAGAAGAAATGAAAACCAGATGAGCTTGTGCTATGTGGGACTCAGGAAGGTGCATATAGACTTATTTGCCAATAACACAAAGCTTTTTCAGCTATGTGGAGGGTCCTCAAACTGCTAAAAATGGAGCTACCATAAGACCCAGCAATTCCACTCCTAGGAATCTACCTAAAGGACACAAGAACATTAATTCAAAATGAAACCTGCACTCCTATATTTATTGCACCACTATTTACAATAGTTAAATAGGGAAACAACCTAGAGGCCCAAAACCAGATGACTGGATCAAGAAGCTGTGGTATATAATTACACACACACACACACACACACACACACAGTGGAATATTATTCACCAATCAAAATGATAAATTCCTGCCATTTGCAGCAACATGGATGGAGCTGGAAGGAATTATGCTCAGTGAAATAAGTCAGAAGAAAAAAAAGAAAAATATCAGATGGTTTCATTTGTAGGAGGAATAAAAGGGAAGCAAACACGAAATCAGAAAAAAAGATATAAAAAAAGACAAACTAGCAGGCATACTATCAATTGGAAACATTCATCAGGAAGAAGGAAAAGGATCAAAACAGAAAAAAGAAGAGCACAGAGACTATGGTGACAGTTCACGGGTGCCTTGGTAGTGGGAATTTTATGGAGATTACACCTAAGAGGAAAAATCAAATTGTACAAAAATAAACAATGTAGAAAAAATATGTATACATGTATTTTTAAAACACACACATAACTTTTTCTGTTAAAAGTTTGAGTTAAGAGTTTGACTTAAAAGTTGAAAATGATTATTTTATATTTTGGAAATAAAAGTATTAAGATATATATCTCACTCCTTTTTCTGGCATCAATAAATTAGCCACAACTCACATGCCTTGACTAATAAAATAGATGATTATTGACTATTATAAACTACCATGTGCTGAATATATAACCTAGGCCCTATAACCTCAAAGAGTTCAATATCTAATAGAATAACAGAGAAACAAATAAATATAAGTATGTAGTGAATGCAGTGAGAGGGAGATGTTCAGAGTACAGTGAGTGTTCAAAGATTGGTAGAGGATGGGAAGAGGAGTGAGAGGGGGTTTCCTAAAAGAAAAGGATTTTCCACATGAGAAGTAATTAATTATGTAGTGACCTAGGTGGAAAAGATTTTCTCATCTCAAACCATCACCCACATCTCTGCAACCCCTTGAAAAGTAGGACCTCAAAACAACCACCTTGCTTTTTCTAAGGTTACATCAGTGATCTGAGGGTAAGTAGAACCTCCAAATGTTTGAGTCACAGCTATTCCCCCCAAATGCAGAGGATGTCAATATTGTAGGGGCAGAAAAACATGGCAAGCTGCCAATAAGATGCCACCCCACCCAAGTTGGAATTCATATTATTCCTAGTACAATCTTGCCCACAATGAACTCTAACTTCAACCAGGTCAACTAACTTCTTTCTGTGCCTGAGTTGGCACCAAGCAAGGGCTTCCAACTGTAACTCACTTGAGTCTGGCCCACTACTTATGTCTTCTATCCATTTCCATGATTGTGCAGCACAGAAGGGTGCTGGATCAGTAATAGCCCAGGAGAAGGCTTCTGTGTACAAACATTTACATGTTTAATAATCAATGGAAGAAAAAAAGAAGGAAAAAAAAAAAAGGAAGAAGGAGGGAGGGAGAAAAGAAGAGAGGGAGGGAGATAGGGAAGAAATGAAAAGGAATAGAGGGAATGTTGGGTTTTACCTAAAATTAAAACTGTGGCCCCACATGTGTGTTACTATGGCCAGTCTCTCTTCTTGGACAGACACAATTGAGCATCTTCAATCAGAAAAGCCCACAGTAATGCAGTGACATGGGAGTCCAAGAGTCAGTGACTAGTGTCATTGGGCTTTGCCCTTTCACAACTACAGTTTCTAATTAGAATGTGCTCACTGGGCCCTGCAGTATATGATAAATTCCAGGTCCTCCCTGGTCCCCAGGTAGTTCCTGGGACCACTTCAGGAAAATGTTCCAAACTCACCGGGTATGAGTGGTTAGCCCTAGAGTTCTGTTCAAATGAACCACTCACCCAAAGGTGGCAAAGCTCTGAAGAACCCTTCTGTTTTAGGCCTCATGTCCAATACCATAACAAGGTCAGCCATGGGAAGTAGGAGGGCAAGGCTGTGCTACTCCCATCCATGTTAAACAACCCTTGAGCTGAGCTGCATTCTTAACAGCTGCATTCTTCAGAGGACAAGGATATGTGCAGACTGTGGAGAGAGGCATGTCATGAGGCATTCTGAAATAAATTAACCCCCTCCCAACAGAGCCCTGCTCACCCAGAGATCTCACCCTAGGGATGACAAATCAATCATCTCAGAGTCTGCATCTGAGAAAGTGCCAGTCTGCAGCAACTCAAGCAAATCTGCCTTCACTTAGGAAGTGACTAACTGAATGAGAGTTATAAGCCCAGCAATTCTTCAAGAATCTGAACCAATTTTAAAAACAGCTCCTTACATAGCTCCTTTCCCTTGGTGAAATATTGACGAGCCAGATACACATAACAAAAACTAGTTTAAGTGGAAATAAGATTTCTGAACTTCCATTTTTAAAAAAAATCACATTTCTACCAAATTTCTGCCCTCTAATACAATTTCCCCCTACATCTGCCCCTGTGAGTGGGCACCCCAGTTTGAGTGCAAATCTGGGACCCTGCTGAAGTCCTTCCTTTCAGATACAGGACCCCAGGCTCAAAGGCATACCAGCGGAGAAGTACTTCATCTTACACCAAGCACAGGGCCAACCCCTTAGTTTTCCCAGGCCCAAGTTAATAGGAGATCAGGCCCAAAGTTCATTTTTCACTATTCTATATTACCATTTCTTCAATAGATTTTCTGTTCTATGTTTCCTTCTACCTAGTGCTTCAACAAGGGGGAAAAGAATATATGAACGAAACATCTCGCTCCTCCAGTCTGTTATCCAGAGACACAATTCCCAGTTCCATACTCAATTTTATCTCCACACTACCACCCCCAAAGGGAAAAACAAAGGGCTCCCTCAAGGTCCCACCGAAGTTGTCATCGCAGCAGCTCCTGCTGGTTCCCCCACCCCCACGTCCCCTGCACTGCCGCTGCTTTGTCACCGCCAACCTTGCCAGCAGCTGCAGTCACCTGCGGCTGCATGGGGGCGGCAAGAATCATTTTTCCAGCACGTTTCCTTGTGCCCTCTCATTTCAGGTAGAAATTTCACCTTCGTTTTGCATCTAGGTGTCAACCCCTCCCACCCCCTGCCCACAGCTACTCTTTTCTAGATACTCCGCAGAGAACCCGAGGATGTACATGGAATTTCCAGAGACGAGCCCGGCAATGGCAAAGAAGCCGCTGATCGGAAAGGCTGGCGTGGGGGGCGGGGAGGGCTGAAGGTGAGGCGGCCAGAGCGGGTGCGCCAGGTGCGAAAAGCTGCTGCAATCCCTCCTCCCGCAACCAGTGCCCGCCCGCTACCCCCACCCTGAGCTCCGCGGGGTCCTAGCGCCGCCGATCCCCCCCCCTTTTCGGGCGGGGCTGCGAAAGCCAGCGAGGAGGCGCCCGGCACTCGCACACGCTGCAGAGGTTGCTAATATTGGGACCTGCGGCAGCGGTAACAGCATGAGATCGTGGCACTGCCGTCACCCCGGGGGCCGCTTCTCACTGCAACGGGATGAAAGACTTAAATAACCCTCCTGCTTCACCCTTTTCCCCACCCCCACTGCGCACAAGCCACCCACTCAGCCCCAACCAAAGGAGGGCGAGAGGCTCAGCTGAGTGCCGGGCGCGCCCTTCCCCCGTCCCCCGTGACCGACTCCTGGGCGACCCTCAAGCTCAAGTCTGGGTGCTCCCAAACCGCAACCTGGGTCGAAGCTTTCCTCTCCTCCCTTCGCTCCCCTCCCACCCAACACTTAACCTACCAACCCAGTCGACAGTGCCTAGCGAGCCCAAGGAGTAGAGATGTCACTTCCTTGGCGACACCTTTCTCCAATCTCCAGGTTGGGGGGTAGGGAAGGAAGACAGCAACCAGGTCTAGATTTTGTTTCATGGTCTTTATCAGGAGGCTGTACCACAAGTCCCCTTCTGCCGACCCAAGAACATGCCCCTAGGGTCCAGCCTCATGGTCCCCACCATCCCACCCAGCAGCATTGTTTGTTCTGGTGGCAGAGTTACTGGATTTTTAATGACTCGATTGCAGGTGGGCAAACGTCCTATCCTAAAGGTGACTGCATTACCAAAAAAGAAAAAAAAAAAGTCCAAGGGGGGGGGCGGGAGCGCATGGAGGAGCACGGACTGGAACATCCCATTATCTCTTTGGGCTCAGTCGTGCTACACTGGGGCTTTGGAGGTGCTCTCTCAGAAGACAGGGCTCGCCTGAGTCACACAATGAAGCCGGCCCTGGCACTTCAGCATTGAGTCCCCACCGCGCCGGGCGCTCACCCCAGGCTCCCTCCGGCGGCGGAGAGGCTGGTGCGGCAGACGCTGCTCCGGGAAGCAGGACCTCAGGCCTGAGCTCAGCTAGCTAAAGCAGCTAACAATAGCACGCCTCTCCCTACGCCGCCTCTGCAGCCCTTTGTCCCCCACCGTTTCCCCGAGGCTCCGGCCTCGCAGGGTCGGGGTCTGCCACGCACCTCCCAGGCAGAGTAGAGCCCATCGAATTTCCGAGCCCCGGCTGCCTGCTTCAGAAAGAGGGAGAAGGGTGCAAGACGGAGCGGGAAAGTCAGGGGTCCGATTTCCAGCCGTCCCGGGTCCCGGCTACCAACCCTCCCGGGCTTGCACCTCCAGTGGTTCCCACACCCCCAAACGATCGCGCAGCCCCGGACAACGGCTGTCACCTCGGCTGGAGACACACACACACAAAGAGAAAGAAAAAGGGCTAAACTTGGGCAAAAAAAAAAGAAGAAGAAAAATGATTCCCTCAACTGGTCCAACGGGTCAGCCCTCCTCCCCACCCCCTCACGTCCCCAGACTCCAGCGATGCCCTCAGCACCAAAGGGTACACCCGAAGCCGGGCGGGCAGAACGGGAGGCAGAAACGGAGCGCCTTTAGGACCGCGCGGAGGTGACCAGGAGGCTACCGAGAGTGCCGTGGCGCTGGGGCGCCGAGCCGGCACCTGCCGGCCGCAGGAAGATTGGGGTTCTGGCCGCGAGGTGCACGTAGGCCGCCCGCCCACGCCGCCGCCTTCGGAAGGCGCGGCCGCGAGGCCCAGCTGGTGGCCGCTGAGGGCCCGAGACGCAGCAGCTCTCCCACCCACGACCGCCCACTGCCTGTTGTTCTGGAGCTGAACGGTGGCAGCCCTTAAAGCGGCCGGATAGAACAGCACTTCAGCAAAGTTTAGTCTTCGCTTTGTACAACCAGACTGCATCTACTTCTGCGGGGAAGAGGGAGTTAGATTCCAACTGAATAATTGCAAAGCAAAGAACTAGAACTTAAGAAGAAAAAAAAAAAAAAAGACTGCGGAAACAACCGGAAAATTTTTCACTACTAGATTCAACTTGGGTCATGCAGGCAGTGAGCAGAGAAAATCCTGGGCCTCAAGTTTCTGGGACCATCCAATCCCTGGCCTGAATCCTCACCTTCTGGCATCATCCGAAGCCCCACGAAGTTACACAGATAGTTTAGATTGTGCTTAACATCTGGCATGAAAGTATGTATAAGGAAGAAAAATCACCACAGGACTTTGGTTTTTACGACCTAATTTAAGTGTTGTCAGGTGGATTCGCTGAGACGTTAACTCCTTCCAACAGTCTGGTTACCCAAACTGGCTCTTTTTTCTTATTTATTTGGTAAGTTTAAAAAAAAAAAAAAAACAGTTAAGCACAGAGTAACTCCCCCCGCCCCCCTTCCCCTAACTGGGACGGCGCTCGACTTTGTCCTACGGGCTCTGGGTAGCCCAGCAGGCTTATGTGTGCTGGCCGGAGTCACCACCTCAGGTTTGCAGCCCTCAGTGCTGAGTCACAAATACCCTCCTCAGGAAATGAAATCCTCGGAATGCCCTTTAAAATGAGCTCAGCTATTACACGCGCACACGCTCAAACGGTCACACTAGAGAGCCACCCAGGAAACCCGCACAGAACTGAACACTAAAGAAATTAGAGCGCACAGCCTGAAAAAAAAAAAAAAAAAAGCTTGATAACTGAGAAGACAAACTCCCCTAAATGAGTATCTTATCCTTCTCAAGTAATTTCCTCCACCACCACCCCCTGCTGCTTACGGAGTCTAAAATAATGACTTTAGCCCTCCTCCTACAAGAACAGCCAGCAACCTTAACTGCTGGACTTTCGGACCCTTAAGGTGGGAAAAAACAATACGCTTAATTTACAAGGCAAACAATATACTTATTAGGGGGAAGGAAAGGCAAAAACTTCATTTGGGCACCAGATTATAACCATTGCCTTCAAGAAACAAGATAATAACCAGTGTTTCAGGGAAATGCATTTTTAAGTTCTCAGTAGTTAATGATTAAAGCTTTAAAACCTCGAAATCAGTTCATTCAAAAGAAACTTCCAAAACCCGATCTTCCCGTGTATCGGATGCAAAAGAACTAGGAAATTGTGTTATATTTATAAGCCATGCCCTCCTTTTAAAAAATAAAAAGCCTTTCAATATAGACTTACATCAGTGCCAGAGCAGATCTGCAATTCCGGAGGCTTTTTTTTTTTTTTTCCCAAGCTGGCAAGACACAGAGACAGACACAGACACAGAAAGAAGAAGCGATCCCTTCCCGCATTCCCCGCCCAGCCACCACCTCCCTTGATAGTTATAATCCGAATATGTCATTACACGGACACTAAAGGGTTAATAATATACCTACCAAATCTGCTGTGGTCTTTCCTGGTTCCCTGGATAGTACCATTGGGGAAGATTTCTAAGTGAAATCCAGTCCTGCAGTATAGCTGTCTCCGCCTGAGAATCCCCTTTAAATGATCCAAGTCCGTGACTGCGGGTCCCCTGGGAAGGCCCCCTGCTTCGGACTGACCCAGGTGGTCACTTAACAAAACCGGGCTGTCCACGGGCAACACGGGCACATTCCCAAATGGTACCGCATCCTGCACACCGAAATAGTTCCCAACTTCACCTAAGGGAGCCATCAGAGGACTTGGCTTTTGGAGCACAAGAATAAACAATAATGATGGTGTCAACCCAGGAGATATTAGGCGAGGTATATCCAACTCCCCTCCCTTACTGCAGTTGCAGAGAGAGAAAAAAAAGGTTCCTTTCTTCAATCCATTAAATGTATAAATAAAAGTAATCTGCTGCTTCACTGGCGCAGGTTCAAGGTCAAACCACTGATAGTCTAAGAAACCACCACTTTATACTCACACACTGACATATTGATAAACATATCTATGTATCTCTATACATAGATCCCCAGCTCCTAGCAGGCAGGAAGGTCTTCATCCCATCCGACCGTAATAAGGAAAAAAAATCCGTAGTTTCTCCATTTGCTTTGAAATCAGAATGACCATAGCAACTTAAATGCCTAGGCGTTATTATAGGGATTTTTAAGATGCACGGGCTACGTCAGAATTTACGGATCCTGACTCCAGGAAGGCATGCGCTGTTTTTACTCTAACCGACTCTGCAGACATCAGCATGAATCCTTCAAAGGGAAAAAAAAAACCTCACGTTGGTGGCAGCGTCAAATCTCGCCTCCCGATCCCCCCTCCAAAAAATAATAATAATAATAACAATAATAAAACAAAAAGAAGAAAAAACTTTAGGCGTCCAAAGCTAGTATCCAGATTTCTCCAGAGGCTCCGCAGATGTCCATTGGCTTAGCACGACGGCGAGCGGCGAGAGAGCAGAGCCGCGTCCCAGGGCTCGCGTGCCTCTCCGGCTGCCGCGAACAGGTGTTGCCGCGCCGGCTCGCGGAGCGTTGTAGCCGGCGGAGCGCTCCTCCTGCGCAGCCCCCGCCGGCGCGCAGAGTGGCGCAGGCAGCGGCATTGGGCTGGGTTTAAGGTAGCGCCGGGCCGCCCGCGCTCCCCGCGGTCCTAGCGCCCACCTCGCGGTGGGAGCCGCTCTGCGGCAGACCCGGAGCAGCGTGCCAGAGCGCGGGACCTCCTGGGGAACGGCCGGGGCACCGCTTCTTTACAAAAAAGATGCGCCGAGAAAGGCAGGAGGTAGACACCCACATTTTCCTGAGACTCGAAGTTCTGCGAAATGGTAGCTGGTAACCTAGAATCTTGTTGGATACATTGATGGAGGTGCAGACTGAAATTGTCAATCTAGTTTTCACAGGGACTCAGTGATGCTGCGTTGCGAAATAAACTTAGTTGAGAGTTGGAAGGAAGGAGGGTTTCCGAAAGAGTGTAATGGACGTGGCACTTTCTCTTTCCTTTTGCCATACACAGATGCCCAAACTATGTTGCAGGTAAAACAGATGGATGTGAAGATGTGAACTCTCATTATCACTCCGTACCTCCCTCCCTCCCTCCGCGGCTGTCCTCCTCCTCCCCGCCCCCCATATTCGCGCGCGGACGCAAAAACAGATGCGGCCACCTTTTCGGTTGCGTCCTGGCATTATTGATGGATATCTTTGGGTTATAACTGTGTTTGGTCCCGCCCCGAAGTCGGGGTTCGGCCAGCCGCTGTGTGGATGCTGGGGATGGGGGAGGGGTGGGGTACGCCAGAGAACAGCTACGGTCTCTGAGTTCTGCTCGCGCGCGCTTCCGGGCAGAATCAGAGTGAAGGCGAACACTCTATAGGGCTCACGCTATTTAGAGCGATCCGTGCCAACCCTCGTCCTCTTTCGACTCAAGCAATGAACAAAAGGCGAGTTCCGGTGTCTCCCTCCACAGCCCGAAGTCTGCAGCGGAGCCCAGGGAGCCCCACGCAAAGTGGGGTGCTGGGGACCTCCCAGTGTAGCGGCCACTTCTTTCTGCTCTGCCGAGAGGGCCCACGCGTGGAAGCCTGCGCTCCAGCGCCTAGGCTCGAGTTTCTATTCCCGGCCGGTGGCCTTCGCTCCCAGAGGCCGGGACAAATAAACCTGCCGCCCCAGACGGCGAAAGGCCACAGGGCCAGTTCTGCCCGGGAGTCCGGCGGCAGCTTGCTCTATTCCCGGGACAGACAGCTCGCGCAGGGACCCTGGGTCCCCTGCGGCTGTGGGCACGGGGCGCTGCATCCCCTACACACACTCTCGCCCTGCAGCCCGCCCGCGGGCCCTTCTCTCCCCTGCGTCTCTTTGTTCACATTGTCTTAGAAGTGGCCCGACTCTTGGGTCAAGATGGAGAAAGTTGCCGAGACTTGAGCACAGCTCCATATTGCAGGTCGTACGAGTGAGAAGCGAAGTCGGAAGCCGAGATCGTACCTCTGCAGTGGAAAAAGGAATCATAGCTTTTTGCGAAGGAGGGAGGGTTAAGTCCGATCTGCCTTAGTAGTCAGCTAGAGACCGAAGGTAAAAAACTGGGGCTGGACCTACTCGGGGCGGGAGGATTTGGCTGGAAGATGAAAAGGAGCAATGAATTTGCAGATTTCTTGGGCGCTGGGGGTGCTAGCGACCTGGCGCGACCTTCCCCGGCCACCCCCACCCCCAACCCCGCCCTCGGTGGAAGGCGTGCTCCAGCTGGAGGTTGTGGGGGAGAGGGACGACGAGGTGAACCTCCCTTCTTTCCCTTCCCACACCCCTTTGCCGCAGTCCCAGGTCATTGGGTGTCCGAGGGGCTGACTCCGTGCGTCTTGCTTACGTGTTTATGAAGCACCAGTGCCCTGCCCTGTGGAATTTACAGCAGTCACATCAACCGTGAGCGTTAATATTAAGTGTTTAGTGACAGATACTAAAGGTGACGAGGACTACTAGAACTACTGTAGTAGTTCTCATTAATCAAGGAGAAACCAGATGGGTTGAGCAGGGGCGTTCCTGGACCACTTGGTACATTGCGGCAGGTTGGTTACTTTCTTATAAAATCTGAAGGAGAAACTGGCAGGGGGAGGGAGGAGAGAAAAAGAGACGAGCTAACACGTGAACATTTCCACTGAAGATTGGATTGGGACAATTTCCACCCGCTGTCTCCAACCACATTCTTTTGGTCTGAATTTAGACTGTCAGCCAATGAGCAAAGACCATTTCCGCTTCCGAATCCTGCAGCCCCGTGACTGTCACTTTAAAAAACTATGCAGCTATGGGAGAGAGGGCTAAGTAGCTGATAGTGCATTTCAACAATTAAAAACAGCCTCCTCCAGGTCATCTCTTTTCCGCTGCAGTTGGCTTACTCCATCTCTTTTCGTCAGCATCCTGAACTCTAGATGTAGGAAGCTTTTGCGACTTTCTTGCCCTGATTTAGTTTAATCAGGATTCGCTCCACGTTTCTGTTTGATCTTGGTTGTTTTTTAAATTACTCAAATAGAAACAATGTCTTTCCTTTCACTGATCACATCTCATTTCTCTAGAACCTCCACCACCACCACCACCACATTGGCTATGGCTCTTGTCCTCAAGATTGCCACATAGCTCAATCATGATCTTGCCTAGGGTATTTTTTACAAGTACTCTTCAATTAATAGATTGCATAGATGTGAAGCTTCAAGAGGATGAGGACCTTGATTCTAGAGACAGGTGGTACAATTGTCTCAAAATACCTGCCTTGGGAGATTGTTGTTGAAAATAAAAGGAAAACTGCATATAAAATAAGCAACATACAATGGACACAAGCCATAATACCTATTATATGCTTCCTAATATAGTTCCCCAGGGATTTCTACCCATGGGTATTCAGCAAATACTATTATTGATTTCAGTCCCAAATTTCTTTTTTTTTAAAGATTTATTTATTTATGCATACAAGAGCTGGGGTACAGGCCAGAGGTGTGGGGGTGGGGGGTGGTGAGAGGATTCACCACAGAGAGCTGGGAGCAGAACAGGCAGATCAACTGAAGTACACTGCTGAGGGGAGCAGCGGGCACAGCAGGAGAGGTTTGTACACCATGTGGGTCCCCTCCCTGGCCAGCAGCAGGGATCGAACTTGTGCTGTAGTGGCTGAGGTTTGCTTCATAGTGTGTTGCTTAACCCACTGCCCCACCAGGGAGGCCCCCAAATTTCTTTTTGGCTATCTCATCTCAAAATATTTTATTCTCTCTTTTTTTTCTTCTTCTTCCAGTTTGTCATCTGTCTTTTCTACTGATAATTTGGTGCTTTGACCCAGGTAGGAATAAATGACGAAGGAAGTAAAGAGAAAGATGAAGAGGAATTAATACTAGAGCAGGAGTCAGCAGACCTGGACCCAGTTTACCAATCACCCCACCTATACTTTGTGATTGCAGGTCCCTCCCTCATGGGCTATAGTGAATTGGTGTGAAGGGAATTTGTGATATGTGTATGTAAAAGTGACCCGTGAGCTATAATTTCCTCCCAAATTTAATGTGACCCTTGAAAAAGGTACCCTGTTTCACTCCCCAGATTTGTTAATTAACACATTTCCTCTTCTGTTTCCTAGGATCACCAAATGCAAATCACCACAGAATCCTTTCTGTCCTTTCTTACAACAATAAAGCTTTAACTGGGCCTCTATCCCTCCATCTCCAGTACCCTCATTAACCCCACCCAAACTTACAACCCTTCCATCTACTTATGGGCTTTCATTTGGGGACTGTAAACAGTATAGGTAGGGTAGAGGGCAGTGGTTTGGGAAGGTTGAAGTTTATTCTGACCCCATGGCCTAAATTTGAGCTCCAATTATAAGTGGATAAAAATGTTATTGCTGACATTTATTGACTGCTTACTGTTTCCCAGATGCTATACTGTTTTTGTGTTTTATCTTTTTAATCCTCAAAACTACCGTATGAGGTAGGTGTATTATTATTATTTTACACATGAGAAAATTGGCTTATAGAGATGAAGTAACATGCCTTTTGCCACAGTGCTTAAAACAGTGCAGCCAAGTTCATAGATTGCAGACCCACATTGGACAACAGCCCTCTATTTTGATAGACGTATACTTTTTTTAAAAGTTAATAGCATGTTTTCATAAAATAAATATATAGAAGTAAATAGCTTATACATACTTAAACAACAACCAGTTAAAACATATATCAAAGGAAAAATGACCCCAGCTACACCAGGGAAAAAACTAAGAGAAAGATCCCTAGGCATAAAATGAACAAGAAATATTTTAAAACTCTCTAGGGACACAAAAGAAAACTTGAACAAATGGAAAATTATACAATATTCCTAGATAATAAAATCAATTTCATAAAGTTGCAATAATTTCTAAGCTAATATAAAAATTTCACATGATCATAAAAAATGCCAAGTGTTTTTGTTGAAACACTAATGCTAAAGTTAATATAGAAAATTTAGATTGACAAAAAAAAGTTTGAAATTGACAAGAAAAATGATGAGGCAACTATCCTTACAACATGTTTAAATATTTCAGCTATAATGATTAAAAGACTATAGTATTATCATATGAATTATTCATATAGGTATATGAGTAATTCAAAGATAAAGATAAAAAATTAAAAGATAAAGCAATAATACAGAATAGAAATTTCAGAACCAGCCCAAAACATATTAAAATTTAATACATGATAGTGAATTAATGAAAAAATTGAATATTGAGTTAATGGTTTTGAAACAACTGATTAGACAACTAGAAAGAAAATAAATAGTATTTATTCCTTATACTTTACATGAGGATAAACCTAAATGGAACAAATGTTTGAATATAAAAAATAAAGCTATAATATGCACTAAAAGAAGCAATGATCATTTTGATCAACTTAATCATCTAAGTTATGAAAGCTTTACTAATTGTATCACAGAACTCAAATATCTAAAAAATAATAGTCCTAAGTTAAACTACATTCTAAATATTATTTTAATTCTAATGGGAGAAAAAGCAAATTCAAAAGATAAACAACAAAATAGAAGAAAATGCGCATATCATACCAACATAAGAGACTGATTTCCCTAATATATAAAGTTTCTACAACTCAATAAGAAAAATATCATTTCTTTTCCAGTGTGATTTAAAAAGCACTGGGATGTCATCACCCTTGTCCACACCATGTGAAAAATGATGAACAAACTGAACATTAGCAACTCTTCTTAGATCCATCAAAGATTTAAGGAGCAAATTGCTGCTCCAAAAATTAAACAGACAGATATATAGAATCATAGCTTACAGAACAAAAGCCCAGAAGCAGAAGCCCACAGCTGGAAATAGTATTATTCCACTATAATTGATGAGTTACTGGGGCACTGTGCATACAAGCTTTAGAGTTAAAAGTTCAGAAGAGATCCATCTTTTTTTCTTTATATGTTGAAGTAACATTGCGTTAGTTTCAGGTGTGCATTATTGAAAAATCAACATATGTATATCCTACATTAAATTCACCACTAAAAGTCAAATTCCGTTCTTCACTGTACAATTGATCCCTTTGTCCTGATTTACCCACCCCACTTCTGGTAACCACTAATTGGTCTTATAATTCAAAATTTTGTTTTTGTTTTATTTAGTTCAGCTGTTTATTTTCTCTATATAGAATATATGAGTGAAATCATACAGTATTTGTCTTTGTCTTGTTTTACTAAGCATGATACTCTTCAGGTTCAACCTTGTTGCAAATGGCAGAATTTCATATTTTTATAGGTGAGTAATTTTTTTTTGTATACGGATACCATATTTTTATCCATTCATCAGTCAATGGGTACTAAGGTTGTTTCCAGTTATTAGCTATTATAAACAATGCCACAATAAAGATGGAGAGTTGGGGTGCATATATCTTGTCAAATTGGTGTTTTTTGTATTGTTTGGGTAAATACCCAAAAGTGAAATAACTAGGTCATATGAAATTTCTATTTTTAATTTCTGAGGAATCGCCATATTGTTTTTTCATAATGGTTGCACCAATTTATGTTTTCTGCACCTCCTCTCCAACACTTGTTTCTTGTCTTTTGGATTAAAATACACATTCTCAAAGGATGAGAGGTGATAGTTCATTGTTTTGATTTGCATTCCCCAAATAACAAGAGATGATGAACATCTTTTCATATGCCTATGGGCCAGTTGTAGATCTTGTTTGGAGAAATGTCTATTCAAATCCTCTGTCCATTTTTTAATTGGGTGGTTTGGTTTCCTTATTAAGTTTTATGTGTTCTTTGTATATTTGGATACTAACCCCCTTGTCAGACATATAATGTTCAAATATCTTCTACCATTCTGTAGAATGTCTTTTCATTTTGAAACAAGTTTTCTTTGCTATACAGGAGCTTTTTTGGTTTGATACAGACTCATTGGTTTATTTTTGTTTTTGTTTCCCTCACCACTGGAGTCAAGTCCCCAAACACATCTTTAAGGCTGATATCAAGGAACATATTATTTTGCCTTTGTTTCATTATATATTTTATGGCTTCAGGTTTTACATCCAAGTCTTTAATCCATTTTGAATTAGTTATTCTGTATGGTGTTAGAATAGTAATCCAGTTTTATTCTTTTGCATGTGGGTATCCAGTTTTCCCAACATATTTACTGAAGAGACATTCTTAGCTTCACTGGAAGCTCTCACCATAAATTAGTTGTCCATAACTGTGTGGGATTATTTTTTCTGATTCTTAATTCTGTTCCACTGATCTGTGTGTCTGTTTTTATTTCAATACCAAGAGAAGAGACCCACTTTTGGATGGGTCCCTAGACCTTCTCAAGATTTATCTCCAGAAATTCCACCATCTCCAAACTGAGAAGATCTGAGAAAAATCTCTGAGCTCGCTGTTCTCCTGACAGAGTCTGTCCTCAAGTGAAGCTATTTTACTGGCATCTTACCAACTTTAAGAAAGGAAAGTATCCAACTCCGGCCCTCTATAACCTTCAGTGTTGATGAATGAGTATACCCAGCTCAGGTTTACTGAAAGACTGAGACTTAATCATAAAACCATAGAACATTTACCCAGTACCTTTATCTACCACCACATCCACAGAGCTCCAGTATAATAATAGGGATTAGCGTTAAAAGAGCTACAAGCCTCAGACCCTATTTAAAGATTATCGAAGTTAGTCAGAAGGCAAAAGAAAAATACCAGATGGTTCCTCCCTTAGGAGGAACATAAGGGAACCAAAGGAGGATCAAGGAAAGGAATAAGAACAATA
>JAGFMF010011380.1:13766227-13777896 GCA_019455555.1 Galemys pyrenaicus
TGCACTGGTGAGATGGTGATGGGGAATACATGGGGATTACAATTGATGGCAAGTATATGTAAATTTTAAAATATTTTATATTAATAAAAAAAATAAAAAATAAAAAAAAGATTATCGAGGGAAACCCAAAGACAACAGGGAAGACTAAAACAAAATAACAAAGGAAATTTTAGCTCCTGATACCACAGCTAAAGAAAAGAGTAAATACAGCCTAGCTTTGAGCCAGATAAACATAAGACCACACTAAAGTCCTTTCTATCTCAAAAACTTTTATTTAATACATCGTATCCAACTTCCAACAAAAAATTACAAGACATGTTAAAAGGTATTTTTAAAAGCATTGCATAAAGAGACAAAGCAAGCATCAGAATCAGGCTCAGATATCATAGATATTTTGTAATTATCACATCAGAAATTTAAAATACTATTATTGATATACCAGGAGTTATAATGGAAAAACCATACAACATGCAAAAACAGATGGGTAAAGTAAGCAGAGAAATGGAGACTAAAGAAAAGAATAAAAACACTGTAAGAGAACTTCAGATTGCCTTTGATGGGCTTATCAGTAGACTGGACATAGTCTTGGGGAAAAAAATCAGTGAACTTGAATATATATTAATATAAACTCAAATTGAAACATGGGTTTGGAAAAGTATAAAAAAAGAAATAATATCCGAGGGCTGTGGGGTAATTACAAAAGATGTAACAGAGAAGGAGAGAAAATAAATAATTTTTTGGCATAAAAAAAAAAAAACTGGTGTGCAGGCCAGAGTTGCAGGGGGCAGGCAGGTGAGAGTTTCATCAGAAACAGAATAAGGACCAAAACAAGTGGATTGACTGAAATATACTAGGGAACAGTGGATAAGACAGTAGAGGTCTGCTCTGCCATATGGGGGTTAGTTCCCTGGCCAGGGATCAAACTCAGCATTAGCAATTATAACACTGATAACACCTAGGCCCCCAGGGAGGCCTGAAAATACATGAATATTTGAAGTGATAATAGTTGAAAATGTTCCAAAATTAAAGCAGACTCCAAATCATAAATCTAAGAAGCTTTGAAACTAGTAAACAGGACACATACCAACAAATCTACACTGTATATCATATTCAAGATATCATATCCCATGTATATGTATAGATCATCATCAAAGACAAAGAGAAAATCTTGACAAAGGTCAGAGAGGGAGAAATCCTACCTGTAGAGGAAGAAGGTAAAAATGGACTTAGACTTGCCTTCAAAAACAAGAAGCAAGAGCAAGAAGAGAGCAGAATGAAATATTTAAAGTGTTGAAAGAGACTAACAGACAAGTAAGAGTCAGTGACAGAAAGAAAAGTACAAATGTTTCTTAAACATTCAAAAATATGTTCTATGCCAGTCACAATAAAAGAAATGGAAAATAAGATTGTGATAAGTCAATTTTTACTGAAAATTTGACAAATATTAAGAAGTAATATGAAACACTGTGCATTAGGAATTAGGAAAGTCATGCATTCTCATACATTATTGTGGAGATGAAATCGGCACAATATGAAGGACATTTGCATACTATCTAATAAAATTACAACTACACAGATCCTTTGACCAGCAATGTTTCCTCTTGGGATTTATTTTTAATATCTGTGCATACAAGCAAAGTCAAGTGCCGAAGATTCTCTGCTAAAGCACCCTTAGTAGAAGCAAAAATTGGAAACAGTCCATGTGTCCATCAAAAATGACTGGTTAAATTAATTATAATAAGTCAGTAAAATAGAATATTAAGCATCTTGTTAAAGGGGGACAAAATAGGGAAGCTTTTTGTGTACTGCTATGAACTAATCCATCTAGAATAGTATGTATGTTATGCCATTATTTGTGTCCTAAAAGAAAAGAAAATACATTTACATATATGAGTAAAATATCTCCAGAAACAAATGCAATAAACAAATAAAACAACATTGATTGCTTTTAGGAAAAGATATTGTATATCTGAGGGACAAAGTATGGGAGAGGATTTTCACTATAATGCTTTCTGATCTTTTTGAGCTACTTGAATGTAACATTCATTTACAAAAATATAAACAGGTTATTTTTAAAGTACAGTTATTTATTTCTCTTTAAATGGAAGTATTGTGCCTGATGCAAAAAGCTGAGAGAAACCCAGCAATGGTCGAAATTAGAGCATGCTTTCCCCACACAAGCTCAGGTGTAGGAATTGACACATCTCTAAAGATGTCTGATCAGGTCAAACTCATCAGGTCTCTGGGAAGCAATCAGAGCTTCTCTTTCCCATCTCTTTTAGTTAATCTAGTACTCATGTCTTTCACAACTCTCTCTTTAAAAATAGCATTTTTGTAATTTCTCTAGCTTTTCCTATTTGTGCAGTAGGACTAGTTAGGGTCATGCCTCAACCAATGACATCATATCCCAAAAGCAGTTATGTCATGTTTAATTTTAAAAATAAGAAAGTTAATTGTGTTGAGAATTCTACATTCTACTTCATAGTGTTTTATAGTTTTCAAAGGTCTTACACATCTAACTATCTCAACTGAACCTTTTACAAAGTCTGTGCCCAACTCAGAAGGGAATCTCATATCACTTGGGCACAAGTATTTAGGTGAAAGATGAGGAGGATTTTTCCAAGTTCTTCCAAACCCTATCTTGTCTCTAATTTAAGGACATAAAAATAAATTGGGAGATTATTCACCAGGTTAAATAAACAACATAGTCTTCAACCACTGATTTGCACTTTTTACTCTTTATTTATTTTTTTAAAGATTTATTTATTTATGCATACAAGAGCTGGGGTACAGGCCAGAGTCGCGGGAGGTGAGAGGATTCACCAGACAGAGTGGGGAGCAGAACAGGCAGACTGACCGAAACGCACTGCCGAGGGCAGCAGCGGGCAGCAGGCGAGGCAGGAGAGGTCTGCTGCACCATGTGGGTCCCCTCTCTGGCCGGAGGCAGGGATCGAACTCATGCTGCAGTGGCTGTGGCTTGCTTCACAGTGCATTGCCCAACCCACTGCGCCACCAGGCCCTACTCTTTATTTATAAAACTGCATGGATGCAGACAGATCCAAGAGGAGATTAAAATTATTAGTGAATTGCCTTCTCAGATTTTCATAAAGCTAGGCTTAAAACATTTATGAACAATCATCTCAGATAGAATTTTCCCCATGGTTACTAACTGGAGAAAACACAGAATCAAAAAAAATTCCAGATTTCTCTAAGGAGATTTTATATATAAATGTATATATTGGTAAAATTGTGCTCTATATGAACCTCCTGGCAATTCACTTTTCTGAATTATGCTGATATATAAACTCACCTTTGATAACAAGGTGGGTTTCTCAGTATTGTAGAACTGCAAGGATGTGTTTATCCTTACTATCTCTCTACATAGCTTTACCAAACTGTCCCTTCAAAGAAGTGGAATGTACAGTATTTTTAAGTATCTTCTAGATAGCTATTGCCATTCATCAAAGACCACCTTGGAAGAGTAGCTCTTATTCAGCTGAAGCTGGTCATAGCATTGTGGTCAGCAATATTAATGTGGCTTCTACAGAAGAGAATGTTAATTTTTCTTAAACATAATTCAGTGTATCAGAGGACCCTTCTTCCCACAGTAAAAAGCTCCTTATAATGGATTACCAGGTGAAGACATTGCTACTGAACTATTTCTATGTACCAGGAGTTCCAAAATTTTTCCTGAAAATCCTTGTTTAAAATTACATATCCCTGAAATCAACCGATAGAGGCTCCAATTCAATATGTCTGGAAGAGAGCCAAAATATCCACATTTTTAATAAATATCCCAGTGACTTTGGGTGGTTATCAGGGAACCCACACTTGGAGGAACTATGCTGCAATATCTTGCAGCCATTGGCTTGTTTTGCCTTTGGTGATTTTCACTGATAATTGTCATTCCTTACCTACCTCAGTGGTTCTCAAGTTTGGCAGAACATTGGAATCAACTGGGAGCCAGCCCCACCTGGCTCTCAGCCTCAAAGATTCTGAGTAACTTAGTCCAAATGGAGCCCAACTGGGTGCATTTTTTTGCAAAGTTCCCAGGCAATGGTCCAGTTTGAAAGTATGGTCTTCAACCCAACTCTCTGACCCACTCAACCAATCTCACCACCGAGTTGTGAACACCTGGGAAAACTGCCTACTATGGTCCCATGGTCAGGACCCCAACTTATGAATATCTGCTACATACACACATGTATTTGTGAGAGACATTGCACGTACATGTCTATACAAAGTACCTGGAAGTGACTTAGAAGTCTCCTGCATGGTTATAATACCCTTACCCCAGGAGGATGAAAATGTTCCTTCTGTGTAAGCCCACTCCTATAACTATAAGTTAGATACACTGCACATTTGCTTGCTAAATGTACAGAACTATATATAGTTCACTATTGTGTATTTATCTAGGAGGGTTCATTATTTATTTATGGTAAATAAGTTTACGGATGTTTCATGTTTTAAAGATAGAATAAATGAAACCTAAAGATAGGGCATAAGCAGATTCAGAGCAGCTTTCTGTAATTTATCTCACTGCTGTTCCTTCCATTGGCTTTGTGTTTCAGTTTTCATTATTCATATCTCATATTTACATCTTCAAATTTGATTTCTTTCCTGCAGTTGGCTTGGCTTATACTGTACTCTCCTCAATGGAGATGGTCACTGTCATCTACAAAATGACAATTCTGCATTTATTTGTATACCATCAATAAGCCTCATTGGAACTGTCTTCCTGGTTAAATAACACCGATCTCCTTATCTCATTTCCATTTTACTCATCTTCCAAACTTAGCCTATATTTTTGTAACTTTTCTGCACTTTCTGTTTAGTACAATATATCCCCCCCAAACCACCCAAATGTAAGCACCACAAAGTCAGGGCTCATTGCCCTGTTCAACAGTGTTCTTCAGTCCCCAGAAGTGGTGTGTCTAGGGGAGCTGGTTTGCCTTAAGTGTTCAATGAAGATTTTTCTGACTGAAGGAATGAATGTTCCTATCTTGCCCTTGTATGTCCTAAATCTGATTATATCTGATAAGAAGATTATGAACCTCCCTGGTGGCGCAAGAGAGTGTTTCAGACTGTGAAGCTATCACCAGCCACTACAACAAGAGTTCTATCCCCGGTCAGTGAGCTAACCTATGTAGAACAGCAGACCTTTCCTGTCTCTCCCACTGCTCTCCTCAGCAGTGTATTTCAGTGGATCTGCCTATTCTGCTCCTCACTCTGTCTCTGGTGAATCTTCTCACACACATCCCCAACCCGCACCTCTGGCCTACACATCCAGCTCTTGTATGCGTAAATAAATAAAATAAGTCTTAAAAAAAAAAAGATTATGTGTCAAAAAATTAAATTTTTTCTGCTGATCACAATTCTGCTGGCTGTCAGGATGTTTAATTTCACTTTACAGCCATCTGCTTGAATGTAAGAGGAAAAGTTTAAAGTTCTATAAAATATTACTTGGGGCTACTTTCCAAGCCTTTCTTCATTCACTCAAGACATTCATTCAAGCATTAGCCCTGATGTTACAGCATTAGTTTTGCCTGCAGCCAATATTTCATTTCTTATATGTCTGCCAAACCCCAGCTTTGCCATTATTGATAAGTAAGCATAGAATCTGGCATTACAGGTCAATGAATGTTGACACTTGGATCAGAAACCAATTTTTGAACAAAAGGCTAGTACTAACATTTTTCTTTTCCTTTGTAAGTGATTGTCTTCCACTCAGTTTTTGTTATAGAGCACAGTGATTTCTGTGATTCAGAAGAATGTCTTTGGTTTGAAAAGATTGACCCTAAGAGAAAATAAAAGTTGCCTCCTTCACTTTCTCTTTAAGTGGCCTTAGCTGTTGTTCCTTAGATTATGCAGAATGGAGAGAAAACCCTAAAAGAGGAATCTGAAAACTATGAAGGCTCCATTAGACCTTGGCAGAGGTCCAAAGAGACCACCAAGCTTGCTCATAAATGTGCAGTGTCTAATAAAAATGTGATGATTATTATTATACATTTACTGAGCAGCAAAAATGTGCTAAATTTTTAAATATATGCACTCAGTTATTCATGTCTCCTGATGGCTACACAGAAACTGCTGGCTATTTGTTTTTCCCAGTAATTGGCATGTAGTTTTCATCACCTGATGGGTGCCAGAGGTCACTGTTCTGCTTTTTTGCCTGAGGTTTTCTGTGGGCCAAGGATGTATGTACCCCAGCACCTCACATCAGTACTGCTTGATTATAGAGCAGGTTCCACTCCACAGATTGAGTCACTGTGGGGTAAGGAGAGTAACCAAATTCATTGGATTTTTTTTCTGGTTCTCCAAAGGAAAGCATTTGATTGAGTTTTCAAAGTGAGGAAACCCAAAGAGCACAGACAAAAATGACTTGGTATCCTAAATCTACTTCTGACTTTGAAATCACTGTGGCAAATCACTATCCCATGTATTTGGACAATAACAACAATTTGGATAATAACAACAACAAAAGTAGTTCCTCAGTAAATTTAGAACTCCCCAACAACCATTGCTTTAAGCACTTCTTCAACTCTTAGCCAAAGTGTCCTTTAAATATCACAAGTGTTTAACAGGTGGGAAACCACAACTTGAATTTCAAATCAGAAATAGGGTGTGAACTGCCTGCTTTCTCAAGATTCTGCAATGAAAAGAATAAAATCAGTCAATAGAAAGCTCTTGTTTTAAGTTATGTGAAGTCTGCAATATTTCATTGTGCCTCATACTCTTTAAAGCGACAAGTCACTGAACTGATTCAAGCCAAAGCAGAAATTGAATATACAGGACCCAACTTGACCTAACTTTAATACCCCAGCACACCTGAAGCAGGCTGCTTAAAAGGTCTCCTCCCTTTTTTGCACCTGCAATTATTTTCATGAACGAATAATGTAAGCTAAATTGGTCGTTTGTGAGATGAATTCAGCATTAGCTCCTCACTTTGACTGAATAAGGGATCATCTTCTAGTGAAATTACATTTTACAAGCAATTTTTGTGTCTGCACACTACTACTGAAAGAAATGCTTAAGTGGGACATGACAAGAACGCTTTCTAAAACTCAGAACACTAAAAGGTACTTGTTGTTTTGTCTCCCCCTCATTTTTCTAAGTTGATAAATCAACAGCTATCATACACACAAATTCAATAGAGCTAAAAAAATTCAAATTTTTGCATTTTCTTGTTCCAGTGTGTCCAAATATGAGTCAAACGATTATGCTCAAGAAAAATTATGGTGATTAAAAAAGTCCCAGTTTATCCTTATATCCACCTATTGAACATATTCTCTTTAGTTTTTTCTTATACAGGTTTTATATTAAAAAATATTTTGTCGGCCTCCCTAATGGCCTAGGGGTATCAACACCACCTGAAGGCCCACAGCTGTGGCTGAGTTAGATCCCCAGACAGGGAACGAACCCACATATGGCGCAACAGAACTCTCCTGTCTCACCCGCTGCTCCACTCTGACTCTGTTGAATCCTCTCCCTACAACCCCTGTACTTCCATCCTACACCCAGTTCTTATATGCAAAAATAAATGAAATCTTTTAAAAAATAAGTATTTTGCAATTCATTCAACACCCGAGTTCTCTAACACAGGAGTTGTAGTATATGTGTCCACATTCTGCCAAGTTTACCAAGGTCCTAAATCAGTAGACTAAATTAACTGAGTCATCTAGAGAAAGAGTGTTTGTGACTAAAATTAAAGTGACTTGTCTCAGCCCAAGCTGAGGAGAGTGAGGCCTCTGTGATTCGAACTTTAAGAGACTCTTATCCCCAGGACTCTCTCTCACTGAGGGGCATTAAGAGGGAGCACTTCCTTAACCACTTCCCCAGAGTTCAGCTCCTTATAGGGTCAAGTGAATGTTGTGACAAGTAAGGCTCGCCTGAGGCAAGCCATGTGTGATTAAATGTGATGGCTCTCCCAGACAGGTCTGGGAAGTGCCAGGTTTGTCACACTGTGGCATTAAAACCTGTGATGGCAAACTGGTTCAATTATTATAAATAGCATTGAACAGCTCTGGCAGCTAAATGTACAAACAGTCTTTGTACATTCTCATCACAAGGACCCTCTGCTATCATTTGTGCCTCCATTTTCCCTTCGTTACAGCTCAGTCTGAAGGCAGAGATTGGGGAAGGCAACTGCTCTGTCCTTATCAAATGGACAGTCTTAAATACCAAGTGGCTGCGTCTACAGATGCTGGATCTGAAGAGAAGGCAGGCTTCTTTTGTCATTTGCTATTCCAGTGTGATTTTGTGGGGGAGGGGGGAAGGGGAATAAGTTAGTGTGCCATTATATCTATTTTGGCTTTCTCAGGAGACCTAAAAACCACTTCTAGTCAGCCATTCTGAAATACTAGTCCCTGAATGCACATTGTCACAGGCCCGTTGTTGCTCAATGAGATTAGTTTCCAGCTGATGCACACAGGTCTTATTGAAAAGGCTATTCTGTAATTGTTGCCATTAGCAAGGCTACCATGAGGCAGTTGCCCGAAACTTCCTGGAGGGACTCCCTGACAGCTCTGCAGCCACAGCTCACTCAGGAGGAACAGCAGGAGCCCCGCTAATTCCAGGCCCCCATCTATTAGAGGAGAGAAGCCGCTCATTAGAGGTCCTACCCTCTCAAGTCCAATTACCCTAAGATAATGACAAAACATGGAGTGCACTGGAAACTTTCAGAGCGTCTCCATTACCACTCTCATTCATGATTTCTGTTGATTACATTCATAGAAATAAACTCAAATCTTCTCACAATCAGGCGTGTCTCCATAATCCAACCAGGCAAATACTAGGTCATGTTAATATAAGGCCCAAGAGTTCTCATTTAGTTTCAAGACTTTTAGTGAAAATAAAAGTTTATAAATTTTGTTTTCATATTTTTCTAGTTCCTTTCATTTTAAAAGTAAAAATCTCACAGCAATACGAACAAGATCATTAGTCTCAGAGGTCTATGAAATCTCTTATCTTGGCGGAAATCTGCATAGAATCTAAAGCCTATCTGGATATCTGCACTCCAGTGTTATATTAATTTAGGAGCAACAAGGAAGCAACAGAGAAGCTGAAAGAGAGAAGGGGAGGGAGAGAGAGAGAGAGAGAGAGAGAAAGGACCTGCCCATGCACACATGGCTTCCCAGAAAAGCAGGAAATTACATTAGTTTGCTCTAAACATGGCCGCCTCCTCATATGCCAGTGTTATATCACTAGACATAGCAGAGGTCCTAGACTGCTTTTCCATACTTTTTATGGGGTCATTAAAACTTTACTTATGTTCCCTTGCTCTTTTATCTGTGTATTTCATTATCATGTTGCGATGCCATGTTAAGTTCAAAAACTACAGATCTGTGACTGTCAGGTTTCTCCACCGACACTTTCAGGTCATGTGAGGGAGTTTGAGTGTTTGTTCACCTCTTTCCTCCTCACTCACACCTCACCACCGGGACAGATAGCCCCTTTCTTATTCCTTGGTACCATCTGAACAATGTCATCTTACTCATATCTGAACTTCTTAATGGCAATATCTCCATAGTGTCATGACTGTCTAAATAATAAAGAAATGTAACTTTCAATTGTTGCAGTATTTTAAATGCATCAACCACTTGTTTTCTGTGTTTTATAAATATTCTTTCAAATTTGCAGAAGCATAACTTTGACACTGTTATCTTATGGATGCATATTGTGTGAAGGCACTAATTAAGAGGATATTTTGACAGATAATTCAGAGAGTCCATATAAGGATGCCAAGAGGAAAGAAATACTCCATGTTTTTCTCATATCCTAAGCTACTATCCCAAAGTCCAGTAGAAAAAAATATATAAATATAACTGTTTTGAATTTGCAGAAGTGTCAAAATGACATGAAACTGTCTCTGCAACAACAAGTCATAAGTCACTCTTGTTTATTGTGCGCCAGTATGAAAATATAAATTGTTTCTTCCAGATAGAAAATACAAAGAATATAGCCGCCCTCTTGTGGAGAGATCTAACATTACCACTTCAAAATTACTTGCACTATAGACCAATCTCTCTAATGAACACCAACACAAAATTCCTCAATAAAATCTTAGCCAACAGAGCCCTCCCTGGTGGCGCAGTGGGTTAAGCAACACACTATGAAGCAAACCGCAGCTACCGCAGCTACTGCAGCACGAGTTCAATCCCTGCTGCCAGCTAGGGAGGTGACCCACATGGCGCAGGCAGACCTCTCCTGCCTGGCCCACTGCTCCCCTCAGCACTGTGTTTCAATCTATCTGCCTGTTCTGCCCCCTGGCTCTGTCTGGTGGATCCTCTCATCCCCCAACACCTCTGGCCTGTACCCCAGTGCTTGTATACATAAGTAAATCTTTTTTAAAAAAAATCTTAGCCAACAGAATCCAACAATGCATCAACAAGATAATCCACTATGACCAAGTAGAATTTTTTCCAGGAACACAAGGATGGTTCAATATCCAAAAATCAATAAATGTAATCATTCACATCAACAATATTGGTCATGTCAATAAATGCTGAGAAAGCTTTCAACAAAGTTCAGCATCCATTTATGATGAAGGCCCATGAAATTCTTGAGATAGAAGGACCATATCTTAACATAATAAAGGCCATGTATGACAAGCCCATAGCCAATGTCATTCTCAATGGTGAAAAGCTAAAAGCCTTCCACTTAATATCTGGAACAAGACAAGGATGCCCTCTCTCACCACTGGTCTTCAATATAACACTGGAAGTCCTAGCCAGAGCAATAAGACACGAAAAAGGTATACAAGGAATCCAAATAAGAAAAGAAGAAGTAAAACTATCACTGTTTACAGACAATATGATAATATACATAAAGAACCAAAAAAACTCTATAGAAAATCTAATCAAACTAATCAGCCAGTTTAGCAAAGTAGCAGGATACAAAATCAACACACAAACAACCAATCTGAAGAAGTCAAGAAAACCATCGCTTTTATAATTGAAACAAAAAAATCAAATACTTGAGAATAAACCTAACAAAAGAAGTGAAGGACCTTTACAAAGAAAATTATAAAGTATTGCAAAAAAAAAAAATAGAAGACACAAAGAAATGGAAAGACATCTCTTGCTCATGGATTGGAAGAATTAACATCATCAAAATGGCCATCCTACCAAAAGCAATGTACAAAGTCGATGCCATTCCAATAAAAATTTCAATGACATTCTTCAAAGAAATAGAACAAATATTGATGAAATTCATATGGAGACACAAAAACCCTCAAATACCCAAAGCTCTCCTGAGTAAAAAAAGTGGGGGAGTGGAGGTATCATACTATACTACAAAGCCACAATAAAAATTGCACAGCATTGGAACAAAAATAGACACATAGACCAATGGAATAGAATAGAAAGCCCAGAAATAAACCTACAGGCTTATGTACAACTAATCTTTGACAAAGGAGCAAAGAATATGCAATGGAATAAAGACAGCTTGTTCAATAAATGGTGTTGGGCAAACTGGACTGCTACATGCAAAAGAATGAAACTAGACTACTGCCTTTCACCGTACACAAAAATCAACTCAAAATGGATTAAGGAATTAGATATAAGACCTGAAACCAGGGCCTCCCCGGTGGCGCAGTGGGTTAAGCAACACACTATGAAGCAAACCGCAGCCACTGCAGCACGAGTTCGATCCCTGCTGCCGGCCAGGGA
>JAGFMF010011380.1:13778040-13902788 GCA_019455555.1 Galemys pyrenaicus
CCCTGCTCTCTGTGGTGAATCCTCTCACCCCCCACACCTCTGGCCTGTACCCCAGTGCTTGTACGCATAAATAAATAAATCTTTAAAAAAAAAAAAAGACCTGAAACCATAAAATATATAGGAGAAAAAGCAGGCAAAACTCTATGTGACATATACCTCAGTAATATCTTTAAAGACACAGCAGCCAAAGCAAAGATAGTGAAGGAAAAGATAAACAGCTGGGACTATATCAAACTTAAAAGTTTCTGTACAGCAAAAGACACACTAACCAAAACAAAGCGACACCCCACCGAGTAAAAGAAAATCTTTGCATACAACACTACTGACAAGGGATTTATCACAAAGATGCACAAAGAGCTAATCAGACTAAACAAAAACAAAGCAAAACAATCCAGTCAAAAAATGGACAGAAGACCTAAAAAGACATTTCTCCAAAAAGGAAATGCAAATGGCCAACAGGTATATGAAAAAATGCTCAACTTCTCTTGTAATCAGAGAAATGCAAGTAAAAGCCACCATGAGATACCACCTCACACCAGTGAGAATGGCACATTAAAAAAAAAAAATTAGCAACAATAAATACTGGGAAGGATGTGGAGAAAAAGGAACTCTCCTACACTGCTGGTGGGAATACAAGCTGGCCCAACCACTATGGAAAGCTGTGTGGAGATTCCTCAAACTACTAAAAATGGAGCTACCATATGATCTAGCAATTCCACTCCCAGAAATCTACCCAAAGGGTACAAAAACAATTCAAAAGGATACCAGCAACCCTACATTTATTGTAGCACTTTTTATAATAGGTAAGACTTAGAAACATCCCAAATACCCAAAAATAGATGACTGGATCAAGATGATGTGGTATATATCCACACAATGGAATATTACTCAGCAATCAAAAAAGAAAAATCGTGCCATTTGCAGAAACATGGATGGAGCTGGAAGGGATTATGCTCAGCGAAATAAGTTAAAAGGCAAAAGAAAAATACTGGATGGTCTCCCCTCTAGGAGGAATATAAGGGAACCAAAGAAGTGACCAAGAAAAAAGAATAACAATAATAATAATAACAAAAACAAAAAGACAAGGACAAATAGGGAACACTTGGTGGGGAGGAGAGAGGGAGTGGGTTGAGAGCAGAAAGAACACAAGGGACTGAGGTGATGGTGCACTGGTGAAATGGTGATGAGAAACCCATGGGGACCACAACTGATGTCAAATATATATAAATAAAGAAGAAGAGAAAAAAAAATGCTTGCATTCTCCAAATCAGATTAACTAGATCACAAATCACACATTCTTTTTTAAAATGTCAACCTTCCTAATTATTACTCAAGAGAATACTTGTGTGACTAGGCAATGGCATCAGAGCTTTATTTTCTGTGCAGTCAGAGATCTTACACCAGTTCCTCCTTTGGTTATAGCACTCGGGACCTTCTGGCATATTGTAGGCACTGAATAACTAGGTGTCACACAATCAAATTCCGTTTTGATGTCTAAACGTGGTTTGCTAAACAAAGCAACCAGAAAAGTAGTACATGCACATGAGAATAGGAAATACAAAAAATTGTGGCTGAAACTGCAAAAAGCTCCCCTTTGCCATCCATGAGGGTAGAAATAAAAGGAGGGAAAAGGCCCTGTGCAGCTAAATCTCTGAGGCTGACGTTTGGCAGGTTGATCTAACACTGCCATGACCTAACATAAGCACGAGTGGGCATCAGGTTCACCCGGAGGCCTTGTTAAATGCAGATGGCAGCTCCCCATGTTAGAGTCTCTGATTCCATCAGTCTGGTGGAGCTGAAGAATGTGAGTCTCTGACAAGTTTCCAGGTGATGCTGATATTATTGTTCTAAGAACCACACTTTGAGAACCACTGATATAATATGCATTACAACCACCTGGAGATTTCTGAAACTTGAGTTGCCCAGACCACCCCAGGACAACTGAAACCAGAATCTGTGGGTGGGACCAAGGCAAAAGTTATATTTAAAGCTTGCCCAGACAGAATACATTACACATAGAAAACTTTGCCCAAGTCCAGCCCTGTGCCTGCCTAGCTGATAAACTTGTGATAGAAAGATAAAATAATAATGCATCTTTTCCCTATATAGCCTTTTCCTACATGGTCTCATTAAGTTTCAAATGCTCCTAGGAGAAAAGTTTTAACTCATCTTCAGAGAGAAGTCGGGTGGTAAGTGGCAGTCTTAAACCCAGATTGGATGCTTGTTTAGTCTTGAATCACTTCAGAGTCAAATTTGGAATAGTGGTGTTACAGAGACAATGAAAAGCTATGTGAAGGACTCTGGGGACTAGGAACAGGCAACGTCACCAACACTGATCTAAATGACAGAGGTGGTGCTCTTGGAACCCAACATCACTTCGTGAAAGATGGACACATGCAGAGAGGGAAGGGGAAAAAATACCCTGGCCTCTCCCTTCCTGCTGTAACAGGGTAGTCCCCAGGAAAAGGGGAGGTTCCAGGTTCCCTGCCCTGCCCAAAGGAGGGTGGAGTTTTGCAGGGAAGAAAGAAGCTGGAGAGGGGACTAGAGAAGGAAGAAAGCAGGATGGAAAGTAAGGAGACCTGGAGGAGGCACATGGAGCAGAGAGATATGTGAAGAAACTGTGCTTGCTTCTCGGTCCTGGACTGACTGGAACAGATGCGGGTGAGAAACCCATGGGGATGTTAACAATGGCAGTTTTTCTCTTAGTTTTGATTTTGCTCTTTTCCTCTCAGACTTGTCTGTTTCTGACCTATTTCTATGGGTCCCACCTGAAGGTGCATTAGACTTGTGGCAAACTTTCAGGCCTTGCTTTGGGCAAATCCTATTTAGATGGACTTTTACCCATGAGGGGATGAGTAACTTTGGGTGCTTGATTTAGAAACTGTATTATTTGTCTTTTCTGTATTGAGCACTAATTGTATTAAAATTCCTTTCTGTTAAAGGTCTTATATGTTTTCTCTTGATGCAGAGCATGGCTGAACCTATTTACAGCAAGCAGGTTTGGGGACCCTAGGGTGCCCCTCTCCCTGCCTTATAACTACCATCTTCCTACTAGAACCCAAAATTTTAGCCTTATCATGTGGAAGTCACCTAATATGGGAGATTGGGAAATGCAGCCTGCAAATCTCTGTAGGACAGTGAAAATTTGAGTGCAACCAAACTCAGACTGAATCACATGGACATGAATCCAGGTATAATCTTGTGAAGCTGTACAACCTCAGTCCAATTATCTGGCCTCTTGATAACAGAATTTTCCACTCCATAAAATGGAGACTATAATCTAGACTGATTAAATATAGCAATACATATAGTTCCTAATGCAACACTGGCACTGAATAGGCATCTCATAAGTATTGGTTTCTCTCTCTTCGCCCTCATCCCCTGTTACCAAAGCCCTGGTCTTCCCCCATCCCACAATTCCAGAATCACTGGAAATGATGAGTCCACACATTAGTAATGTCAGTATAGTTTCTGTGATCTGAGTTGGACCTTTTCCCATGGTTACCACTGTTATTGCTGCCATTACTATAGACATGCTCGCATCTAAAGGCTGCTGTTGCACAGGTTAGTTAAAACAATACAGGAGTAATGTAACTATTATGGGGTCTAGAAGGCAGTGTCCAATGGTTTCTGAAGACAAAGCAATGGTCCATTTGAGAACCTACTTATAGGACAGCCACTACTGAATATATTGACATAGAGGTGTGAATAGAAGATTGACATAGATGGCCCCATACTATCATGTTAACGACTAAAAGTTATGGAATTCCCTCAGTCTTCTAACAGGATATCCCTGAAACAAACCATTTGTTGAAGACATTTCCAGGTCCAAGTAGAGCACTTATTTTGATGTCACTATTTTTTGTCAGTCAAAATCAGAAAACTCATCTTCTGGTAACTGGTAACTTTAGAGAAATTAGATGCATCTCATATATGAGTTAATTAATAAAGACAGGTAAGAAAGTAAGAGTCAAAACATCATGTAACATCATGATTATTTAGTAATAAAAAAGACTTTGATCATGAATGGCCAACATAGCGGGCTTTATTTTTGCTAGTCTATATTTAGAGTGCTAGATTATAAAAGCCTAAAATACAAGATGGTGCTATTGATCAAGGGCTCAATGCCTAACTTCATACAAGACAATCCTATGGTACACTGAATTGAAAAATAAAAGAAATTTATTGTAAGATCAACCAACAAGAAAACAGCAGACAAGGCTCTAATCTGTCTCCCTATCCTAAGACTACGATTAGTATTTAGGGGTTGTGGGAAGGGGAAAAGATGAAGAATGACTTGACAGTGTTTGATTGGTTAAACATGAATCAGGTCTTCCTGGTCGATAGAGGAAAGCACACCTACGCTTTCATAAGGTGTTATTGAAACAGGAGCATCTTATGGATCCTCATTCAGTGGGTTTGGACAAGCTCCTCAGCTCTGCACTGGGGCTCCTGGGCTCCAACAGCAGCAGCTAACCCACACCACAGCAACCCATGCTCCAGCTGTTCAGGCAAGCATCTGGCCCCGCTAAAGCCTGCTTCTGCACCACATCATTGCTTCAGGGCCTACCACGAATGGGAGACCAACTGACTCTAGCAAAGGTTAAATCTCAACTCACCAGCCAGGGTTTCATTTGTGAAAACCATGCTGGAGTTGTAAATAGACTAATCAGGTTCAAGCTCCCAATGGATTGATCAGGTTTGAGCTGCCACCAGTGCTATTCAAGGTTTTTGAGGCCATTCAGGATTGTAAATGGACCAATGAGATTAGAGCTTGACTAGCACCAAACAGCTGGAATTATAAAATAGACAAATCAGGCTTGAAAGGCAGGAAACTTGAAGGGGATATTAAGGAGGGCAGAGCCAGCTTGAGTCTGCTCATCAGACACCCATTCATCAGATGTCCATTCATCAGGCATCAGAAGCACTCATGTGAAGACTTTGAGACTTTTTCAGAACTTTGCAGTCCTCCATAGACCCTCAAGATATCTGATCTCCACTTCAAACTGCAAACTGAGCACTGCTCCTGCCACCAGCCCTGCCTCTGACAATACCTGCTGGCCAGTGCTGACTGGCACCTGGTCCCTTGGGAACATCTCTAAAAGAACTGCCTGCTGCTGGCTTGTGTACAGCATCTCTAAGAGCCAAAACACTGGCGACTGGTGTTCCTGACACAGCCACCTGCTGGCTGGTGCTGACCAGTACTGCTGACCTTTGACCAGCCATCTCTAAGAGCCATCCACCACTTCTGACAATCTGGTACCACTTCCTGGTGGTGTTTGCCTCCAGTGCTGTCCAGCCCCATGTTCAGTGCTACCCTGCCCTGCCCAGCCTCTGATAGCTATTGCTGTGCTGTAGTGCCACCTCAGCAGTGCCACCAGTAATCACCTCCAACGACCACTGTGAGTTGACTCCTGGACCATCACTTGCCATTATGCCACAAACCCCAGGCTCTCCTCAAGGGAAAATTAGGTCTTGCGCAAGCAGCCTTTGCTTTGGACTACTGGACACTGCAGACACTTTCTGGGTTAAGACAGTTGGCCACTAAGGCTTTAAAGACTCCTTCCTCCCAATCTCCATGTCTCTCTCACACCCTTGTCAATAAACACCTTTGTTTTGTACCCTGAATCTGAGCTGTATCTTGCAGCTGTGAGCTCAGGATTGAGAACCCACCAACATTATTCACTTCCACATTTGTACAGGTTTTTTTTTTAAGATTTTTATTTATGCACACAGGAGTTGGGGTAGAGATCAGAGGTGCAGAGGGGTGAGAGGATTCACCAGAGACAGAGTGGGGAGCAGAATAGGCAGATCAACTGAAATTCACTGCTGAGGGGAGCAGTGATTGAGCAGGAGAAGTCGGCTGTGCCATGTGGGTCCCTTCCCTGGCCAGGAATCAAACTTTCACTGCAGCAGCTGTGGAATCCCCATAGTGTGGTGCTCAACCCCTTGCACCACAAGGGAGGCCCACATTTGTACAGTTTTATGACCTACTAGTGTATGCTTGTGTTGAAGTTTTGCTTAGTCAGACCTGTAGAGAGCTTGTGGTTTAGTCACATCTATGGAAAACAAGCCTTGAAAGGGAAGTTATATAAGTTGATTACAATGGTCTAATCAATAGTCTAATTGAGGTCAGGCAGACTGACCTCAATTTTAGTCCCTACTTGAGTTTGTACATTTTTCACATTATTCAATCTTGAGAAATGGGTCAACAACCACTCTGGTTTGTCCCTGCTCTGTAGGGGGCAGGTCTGGGTTTGAGGAATGGTACTCACAGGTTATTGGTTGAATATATACATGTTAGGGTATCATCGTGTGAGAAGGGATGGATGAAGGCATTTACTGAAACAAACTAGGATAACTAAGTAACAACCAGATGCTTAGCCTTAGAATCAGAAAAAAGCATTATTAACTGTAGCCTAATATAAGTATGTTACCTATTCTGCAGAGGGCCAGCTAAGGAGATTGTTTAATATTCCTATCTCTGGCCAAGTTTCAGTATTTCATAATATTTTTTTTCTTTAAAATTTCAGTACTTATAATCTCTGAGGAAAAAAACATGGCAGAGCAAGCCACCAGAAAAGCTCCCAAGTACATTCAGAACAGGGTAACATTTCACACATCTCATCACCAGGTGCCTGATTATGCACACACCTGCATTACTGAAGGTGGGTGACCAAAAAGCCCCTAGGTTGGTTGAGTCCAGAGAGGGGGGCAGAGCTGCAAACACAACAGTGATGAGTACAAGCAGCTGCAGTTGCTGTTGGCCATGCCCAAACTGGGAACTGTAGAGAAGAAGCCAGATTTAGGGGAAACACATCTCTCAAGAACGATTGCACAAAGGTAAGGAGGATCCACACCCTCTCTTATCACCCCAAGCTATAATTGGTGGTCAGTCTAAATACCTATGGGTTTTCACTGCCTAGGCTCCTCTCCCACCCCTAGGCTTGGCCTCTGGGAACAAATAGGGTGTTCCTTATGGCCAAACCTCAACCTCTACCAGCTACAAAGCCAGCCCTCATTCTCCTGAGCAGTTAGCTCACTAAAGTTGGACAAGCTCTGAGTCATGTCAGGAAAAGGGGCAGCTGGGGGTGCTGCAGTAGATTTGACTAATCTTGGGCTGCTAATGGCTAGCTAGGCATCTCAAAAAGCACTTATGCCTACCGAACCTCAAATTTAGGGCTTCCCTAGTCCATCAAAAGCAGGCAAATGCCCCCTACTAAAAAGAACACCAGTGACTGGGTCGGAATTGAAGCACACCTCATTGTGATAGCAGCTAGTTCAGAAGCCCCAAAGATACTCTCCCCTTCCCACATGGGCTTCCTAGACTTTCCCTCCATTTCTGAACTATCACAGACCTGTGAGCACTACTACCTTACCTCCAAAAAAAAAAAAAATACACTGACTTCTAGGCAGGCTTGTAGTTGATATTATGGGGTTGTGGGTAGTGAGTCTGATGATCAAATAAGAACACCTCTCTTCCACCTCCCAGACTCCCTGAGGCTTCCCCAAGTTCCTAGCCCATAGTAGTCAGGCAAGTACAATTTTAAAATGGAATTCTTCTACACTGCTGGTGGGAATGTGAACTGGTCCAGCCACTATGGAAAGCTGTGTAGAGGTTCCTTAAACTACTAAAAGTGGAGCTATCATATGACCCAGCAATTCCACTCCCAGGAATTTACCCAAAAGACACAAAAACATTAATTCAAAGGGATACTTGCACCCCTGTATTTATTGTAGCACTATTTACAATAGGTAAGATATCGAAACAATCCAAATCCAAAAAAAAAATAAATGAATGAATGGATCAAGATGTGTTATATATACAGTTATATATACACAATGGAATATTACCCGGCAATCAAAATAAGAAACTTTTGCCATTCACAGCAATATGGATGGAGCTGGGAAGGATTATGCTCAGTAAAATAAGCCAGAAAGAAAAAGAAAATATTGGCTAGCTTCACTTATAGTAGGAATGTAGGGGAACCAAATAAGGGATCAGGAAAAAAGATAATTATAATAAATTAAAAACAAAATTAACAGGCAACTATAAATCAGAGACATTCGGCAGAGGAGGAAGAGGGGGAGGGGTCAAAAGAGAGGAGGGAAGAGCACAAGGAACTATGGTGATAGTGCATGGGTGAATTGGTGAGGCAATTTTATGAAGACTATACCTGAGAGGAGAAAGTATACAGTCTATAAAAAAGAAAACCAATGTAAAATATATGTATATTAATAAGCAAAATGAAAAGAAGAAAAAAATGCATTGATCATATACAGACAAAAATAATTTTTAAAAAAATTGAAAAGCATTGCTGGGTAAAGCACTGAGCTAACAGCACCTGTACTGCTGGCAGAAAGCTTGGTGGCCCCAAGAAGCACCACCCCTTCCCTAGTTTGAAAATGGCAAGCATTTGGACAGTCTATTTTTCAGTCTGCAACTTATCACAGTGCCTACTTCTGACCCAAACACAGTTTCTTGGCCACATAAGTTTCTATGCTTATGATAGAGCCTCAGGGAAACAATACTGCCAGCAATAATACTGCCTGATAAGATCAGATCTAGACTGCAACTAAAAGATAAGTTGAAGTTTGGGTTTCCTGGAAGAACACCACCAATAATCTTTGATAAGCCTTGACTAAATAGTTATTACAGAGACCTCTCTGAGCAAGCAACTGTAACACTAAAGCAAGCTCTGGTTGACCCTGGCAATGTGCAACAGCAATCCCCTATCACACTTTTATTTAATCTATAAATTGGGTTAGTAGGCCACCATCCTACTCTGGCTCTTGAGCGCTAGTCACTCTGATTCACTAATCAACAGGGTTTCAACCAATACAAGAACAAAAAACACAGTACTTGAGACCAACACCTTTTTCCTACAGTTCTAAAACAAGACCATCACAGCAGAACAGAGAAGAAAAGCAGTGTAGATTAAGCCATACATCAAACAGAATGAGGAAGCAGAAGAATTCATGCCAATCAATGGATCATGACAAAAGTCTTGGGGGAAATCCCTAATATCCCAATATGATATAATTAACCAACTACCAGGAGAATAGTTCAGAGCAACAGTCTTAATATTTACTGAAATTCGGAGAACAATGGATTTTTAAAAATGAGAAATACAATAATAACAGAGATAAAAAGAAAGTTTCAGAGGGAAATCACAGAAATAATGAAATCAGCAGTCGAAATTAAGAATGCAATACAATGGTCTGAATTCACCAATGTAAAGATATAAGGTAACAATGCAAAATTCCAGCCATCAATACTTTGTTTACAAAAGATCCTTTTAAAACTGAAAGATGAAAACAAACTAAAAATAATAGTCTGGAATAAGGTCATACATGCTAATAATTCAAAAAGCAAATCAGGAACTACTATTCTCATAGTCAGTAAAATAGACTTTCAACTTAAAAAGGTACCTAGGGACAAAGATAGATATTATATAATGATCAAGGTGACAATTCACTAAGAAGATATAGCTGTGGTTGATATTTATGCTCCAAATATAGGAATACCTAGTTATATAAAGCAACTATTAACAGACCTAAAACACACATTAGCAAAAATATAATCATTATTGGAGACTTCAACATCATTTACACAAAGGGCTAGGTCATCCAAACAGTAAATTAACAAAGAAATAAATGCATTAAAGATTTATTTTATTTATTTATGCATAAAAGAACTGAGGTGTAGGCTAGAGATGTGGGGGTATGAGAGGATATACCAGAGACAGAGCAAGGAGCAGAACAGGAGGATCCACTGAAATAACACTGCAAAGGTGAGCAGTGAGTGAGACAGGAGAGGTCTGCTGTGACATGTGGGTTAGCTCCCTGGCCAGGCATCAAATTCATGCCACAATGGCTGGGGATAGCTTCATAGTCCTAAGACCTAACCCCTAGGTCACCAGGGAGGCCCAGAAATAAAGACCTTAAATGAATCATTAGATCAGATGAATTTCTAGATGTTTATAGAGTATTCCATATTAAAATTAATTAATACACTTTCTTCTCCAGTGCACATTGAGCATTCTTAAGAATAGATTATATATTAGGACATAAAACAAGCCTCAGAAAATATACAAAAATAGAAATTATATCAAGCATCATCATAGAATGCAATGCAATAAAGCGAAAATATAACTATAAAAGGAATTCTGGCACAAAGCAAAATACTCGAAGACTAAACAAAATGCTTCTGAAAAACTCTTGGATCAATGAAGATATCAAAAAAAAAATCTAGGGACTAATGAAAATGGAGATACAAGTTGCCAAACTATATGAGATGCTTTAAAGCTGTACTATGCGATAAGTTTATAGCAACACAGGCACGCGTTTAAAAATAATAAGAAGAAGAAACTCTCAATTTAACATCTAACTCTGCATTTAGGGGGAAAACTAGGAAAAGAATAACAAAAGCACACAAAAAACAATGGTATGGAATTGAAAGTCCAGAGAAAATCTATATAAATATGGACACTCTTCAACAAAGGACCTATGAAAACTCTAATAACTTATTAAGTTCGTACAAAACTCAACAATAAAAGAAACAAACAATCCAATTAAAAAATGGACAAAGGACCTCAACAGACACTTCTCTAAAGATGATATTCAGATGACCCAGTATCTTTTAGATATTCAGATTTTTATAGCAATATAAGCCAACATTTAGCTACACCTCTTGTTGTTGAATTGTGTAAGAACTTGATAAATTATTAAAGTTTTCATAGGTTCTTTGTTGAAGATTGTCAAGAAATATGAAAACTCTAATCTGAAAAGATTTATCTACACCTATATACATAGCAGCACTGTTCACAGTTGCCAAACCATAGATTCAACCCAAATGCCGTTCAATAGATGGATGAATGAGAAATTGTGAAATACATAAACAATGGAATAATGTACAATTGTGAAGAAAGAAGTGATATTGTTGAGCAAAATTAGTCAAGATGCAAAAGATAAATATCAGATAGTTTCACTCATCTGTGGACTATAAATACCCCCCAAAAAATTTATATGCCAAATATAGAAGGAATAAAATTTGAACTCAGTAAAAAAAAAAAAAAAAAAAATAATGGTTACCAGAGGGAGTGGGGGAGAGGACAAAGAGGGTATGGAGGAGGGAGTAAGAAAAAAAAAAAAAGAATAAAATAAAAGGAGGCACCAATAGATTCAATGAGGTTGAGGGAAGAATCAGCAAAATGGAAGATAGGGTACTGGAAATCAACCAAGAAAGATAAACAGAAAAAGAAAAGAATTAAGAAAAATGCAGACAACTTTAGAGACCTATGGGACAGAAACAAGAGGAATAACATTTACATTAGAGGGGTAGCAGGAGAATAGAGAGAGAAAGGGGGAAGAAATTCTATTTTAATAAACAATAGCTGATAACTTCTCCCAAACTGGTGGAAAAAAAAACAGATATCAAGATCTAGGAAGCTCAAAGAGTTTCAAACAAAATAAACCCAAGCAAAAGCACACAAAGACACATTATAAATGGTAAAAATTAAAGAAAAATAAGAGACCTTAAAACAGCAATGCATAAGAAAAGAGTCATGTCCAAGGGGCTTATATATAAGTCACATATAAGATTATCAACAGATTTCTCAAACTCTTCTGAAAATTGATAAAACACTACCCTGATATCAGTGCTGACAACAATAATACACAAAAAGAATGCTACAGGCCAATATCCCTGATGAATATAGATTCAAAAATCCTCAACAAAATCTTAGCAAACCAAATTTAACATACATTAATAATACAACATAACCAAGTGTGATTTATTCCAGGGATGCAAGAATGATTCAATGAATGCAAGTCAATTACTTTCATTCAAAACATCAACAAAAGGAAATATAAAAATCACATGGTCGTCTCAATAGACACAAAAAAAGATTTGACAAGATTCAAGATCTTCTTATGTGGTACATATACACAATGGAATACTATTCAGCAATCAAAAAAGATAAACTAGAGTCATTCATAGGAACATGGATGGAGCTGGAAAGGATTATCTCAGCGAAATAAGTCAGAAGGCAATTGAAAAATATTGGATGGTTTCCCCCCTAGGAGGAATATAAGGAAACCAAATAAGGATTAAGGAAAAGAATAATAACAACAACAACAATAATGATGATGATGATAATAATAATAAAAACACAACAAAAACAAAAAGACAAGGACAAATTGGGGACACTTGATGGGGAGAGGAGATTGAGAGGGTTGAGGGCAGATAAGAGCACAAGGGACTGAGGTGATGTTGCACTGGTTAAATGATGATGGGGAAACCATGGGGATTACAATTGATGTCAAATATGTATAAATAAAGAAGGAAAGAAAAAAAATTTTTAAAAAGATTCAACTTCTTCTTATGATAAAAACTCTCAATAAAAAGTTTATGATAAAAACTCCTCAATAAAAGGAGAAGCATAACTCAACATGATAAAGTCCACATTGGACAAACCTACCATTATCATTATACTCAAAGGTGAAAATCTGAAATCTCTTCCTCTAAGATCTTCCTATAAAGATGCCTGCTTTCATCACTACTATTAAACACAATATTAGAAGTCCTAGCTAGAGCAATTTGGAAAGAGAGTGGAATTTAAGGAGCCTATCACTAATTTTAGATGACATAGAAATAGAAAATTCTAAATAACTTACAAAAAAAAATAGAAATAATGAACTAGTATAGTGATGTGGGAAGTTACGAAACAATATACAAGAGTCTATTGCACTCCTACAGGCAAACAACAAACTAGAATAGAAAAAATAATCAGTAACACAATCCCATCTACTATTGCATCATAAAGAATTAAGTGCCTAGGTACAAGCTCAATGAAATAGGTGAAAAAACTGTACAACTAAAACTGTAAGACACCATTAAAGGAAATAAAAGAAAACAAAAAGAAATGGAAACATATTCCAAGTCCATAGGTTGGAAGAATTAACATTGTTAAAAAGACCAAATTTATCTAAAGCAATAATCAGATTTAATACAATCCTTATCAATATTTCAATAGATTTCTTCAAGGAAAAGAAAAGTCATTACTGAAATGTGTATAGAATCACAAAACACTGCAAAATTTTTTTGCATTCTTTTTATAGCTTTCTCTTGCCTAATTGCTCTAGCTAGGACTTCTAATAAAATGTTAAATAATAACAGTGAGAGCGGACATCCTTGCCTTGTGCCAGTCTTAGAGGGAAGGCTTTCAGTTTTTTACCATTGAGAATGTTACTAGCTCGGGTTTGTCATATATGGCTTTTATTATGTTAAGCTATGTTCCATTTATCCTAAGTTTTTGAGTGAGCGACCAGTTGTAAGACCCTTCCCATTGGGGTTACAGTTGATGATCTGGGTGTTCGTTTTACCAAGTCTTGAGGAGTACCCAGTCTCTAGGACTTATACAGGGAAGGGAAACACCTGTGGAAAATATAAGATGACTGAATGCATATTGAAATCTCTTTACATACATAGATTACATACATTTTACATAGTCCAATTTTTACAACATAATCCATTTTTAAGATTACAATACTATATAGTCTTAAGAATGGATCTCCTCTTTATCTTTTCATAGGAGCTCAATTGGATCCTACTTTTAGGGGCAACTCATCCCAAGCAGGGATTTATCCTGGGTTAGGTAGACATTTTGGAAAATTATAAAAAGCGTTTCATTCAGGATATGATTTATTTTATTTTCAGCCATTCCAGCAGATTATGATCCCCATGATGAATGTAGTTTCCAAGGTACGCCAGGGGTTCCTACTACCTCATAATTGATTTTAACAATATACGTTCCTATATTACCACTTTATGTGAAATAGGGCAACCTGAATAAGGACATAATTTCTCTTAATAAGGCACTTAAGGGGCTCTCTCAGTCTGGCAAGAGAAGACTTCCAACCACCCAGTAGAAATGTCTATAAATACAAACAACTATATATGACTTCCTGTAGCCTTTGGTGTGACTATAAAATCTATTTGCTATCAAGTTCCAATTCAGCCCTCCTCATTTGCACTCCTTTTATTAGTGGAGAAGAAGTTTTTGGTATTTTCTATGGACAAATCAGCAGTTCTGAGCCATCTTTTGTATAGTATTTTGCGTATGTGAGCCAATGATAGGATCAGTGATGTGAATTTGCACTCAACTAAGGCTGCAGGTGCTCAAGTAGGCTTTCTAGGGACCTCCGTGTTAGATCATGATCCCATATGGGGTGCCAAGCTTGTTACCTAGCAAAGGTTCATGTGCATAAAAGCTAATTCTATGGCACACTGACTTCTGAAAAAGGAAAGAGCCTTCTTATTACAAGATAAGCCAGCAAGAAGACAGGAAACAAGGCTCAAATCTAACTACAATCTAAGAGGTAAGACTGGTATTATAGGGGTCATGGGAGGAGGAAAAGACTAGAAATAACTCGAATGTTTGCTTGGTTAGATGACAATTAGACCTTCCATGTTGATAGAGTTTTTGCTTTTACAAGGGGTGACCTATTAATATATACTTATCTTGCAGTTTGACTTAGTTGGATCAGTTGAGAACTTGTAGTTTAACTGCATCTATGGGAAAAAGTCTTAAAATGGAACTTAGATAAACTGAATTACAATAGCTCTTATGTGTTCTAACAGTTTGAAAAAATATTGACCTTGATTTCAATGATGTTAGACAAAAAAGTAAAATATTTATCTAGAAGAAAATACTTAACTCTGAGTCAGAAAACCTGGGTTATAGTGTTAGATTCAGTAAAAAGCTTAAGTCTGTGGGTTCATTTTATGCCCTTTGTAAATCAGAGACTTCAAAAATAATTCCAAATCTAAAATCATGTAATTCTTTGAGCAATTGAAAAATGAATTTCAAATTTTACCTTTCACTTTTATTAGCACTGGCTTTAATTATCTAATATGTCTTGTTTTTATTATGTGTATAATATAAGCCAACTGTTAATCTACTGAAAATTAATTAGCTAGGGAGGTTAGCTTTCAAAAGAGCAAAGCAGTTGACCCTCTAACATGATTTGAACTGCATAGATCACTTACACATGAATTTTCTTGTAAACAAATGATGTAAGCTTATAGTATCAATAAATACAGTACAGTACTATAAATGTAATTTCCTTGTGCTTTTCTTAATAGCATTTTCTTTTCTCTAGTGTACCTTATTGTAAGAATACTGTATACCATACATATATCATGCAAATATGTGTTAACTATTTACATAACACTCTGGTCACCAACAGGTTATTGTAGTTAAGTTTGAATGTCAAAAGTTCTACATGGAGATTGGTGCCACCAGCCCCTGTATTGTTCAAGGGTTAGTGGTGTATTAGTAACTTAGTTCAATGAATTTCTCTCCAAGTGGTAGCACACATGAGAATTCAGAAGGAAGACTGAAATAAGACTACCCCTAGACAACTCTCTTAATCTTTCTGAGCTTCAGCCATTCAGCAGTCAGCATAGTGATTTACTTCTTTGGACTGCTGGGAATATTAACTGAGTTGTTAAATGTTAAGCAATATGTAAGTGGCAGGCACATGGTGGCATTTACAGTGGTCATTTTCACAACACATTTAATTTCTAGGGAAAAATATTTTTGTTGTTAATCAATATATAAGAAATTTTCTGACTCCCATCCATTATGAAGAAAGAGAATTTTAAATTTTGAGAGCAATTAAATAGTCATTCAAAAATAAAATTAACTAGAAGATACAAACTTTCATTATTTCAAGCTGCATATAATTGGATACATGGGACTTTTTCTTTGTCATTAGTACAAATATCAGAATAATGATACCTTTTCTTCCATTCATGTAGCACCTATTTCCCCCAAAGAGTTTGATATATTTTTCATAAGTATTTTCTTTAATTATCTTGACTACAAAATAATCCTAGTTAAAATATGATGTGTTTTATAGGAAACAATAATTACAATGTAGTTTTACAATCTTAAGCTTTATTGAGGGAAAAATTATATACACTTTCTTATCTTCAGTATTATTTTTAAAAGCATCACATTTTAAGATAGAATTTACCATTAATTATTATTATTAACAATAATAATGCTAATTATAATCATTAGCCCTTGGCAGCTGCTCAAACAAAGAAACTAGAACCTTAATAAGCTTCTTTGAGTTTAGTATTTTCATGCATCATATAATTTTAAAATACTGAAAATAGATTTAAACACTAGTAATTCTATAATTGTTTCCTTTATAGTGTGGTGACATAATAGATTTCTTTCCTATTTAAGATGTTCTTTCCAGCTGCACACATTGCAATTATTCAAAACTCTGTAATTCATGTTAGACTTAGATACAGAGATTCTAATAAATCTTACTAGAGTTTAGAATAAAATATATCAATTAACATTGTTAATCTTGACATGTTTTATTATGCTTCTTAATTCAGCTTATTTCAAGCCTGGAGACCAAAAGAGTTGTATTTAACACCATGTTAAGAAGAAAGCAATCAACAAAATAGCAACAAAATTAATAATTCAAATAAGAAATAAATTGAACCAATTCCACTAATGTTACACATCCTAGAATTGATCACTTCACCTGCATAACATCTTCATATTTATCAAAGAAGAAACTTTAAATTCTCAACTGCTCAAACAATAATGGTGAAGATAGCATTCATCTTATAAATTTTCCCCAAAAATTTTTTACCTTTCTCAATCCTGTTTGACCTACATTTTCAAATAGCTTCACATGTACATATATATTCATACATGTGTGTATAGTTCTGTGCTGCCTCTACTCAAACTTATACTCACCCTATTCTGTTTCATTACATTTAAATAATACAAGTATTTGCTCTTGAATAAATATAATGACTCAGTATCTCATTATTCCATATACCTCACCAAAATTAGTCAACTTTATTTTTAAAAACTCAAAGTAGGGTTTGTGACGTACAGTGGCTCTCAAATTTTAGTGCCATAAAAATGACCCACACTTTCTAAACCAGCAGAATCACAAGCTAGAGAGCTAAAAGGCCCTTTCACTATTGGACAAATAAAAATTCTGTATTATTATTGTAACAATTTTTGTTACATTGCTCAGCTTACAGGAATTAAAACATAATAATTATCTCTGGGGCTCACCAATATCTGTTTATCCTTTCTTTCCTGGACATATGGAAGATTGTATTTCTCAGGACCCGTGCAGATGAAGGAGTCACATAATTTGTTCTAGCCAATAAATAAGAGCCGGATGACAAGAGTCACTTTTCTGTTGATAGAGTAAAGGCTTCCTGTATAATTTTCTATGTTCTCTCTTCCCTTTATATCATGAAGGCAGAGACCTCACATTGAGAGAGTGGAACCCTTAGAACAACCCTTAAGTAACATGGGTTGCTTAACCAATCATTGAGGACAGACACCCTGGAGATGCAATATTCCAATCTGCGCAGACCTTCCTAGCTATTCCAACTCATTCAATATAGAAAAGTACAATGAGAAAAAATAAGTTGTGACCTATAAACATAGGAGAATTGCTGAATTACCCTGGAAATACAAATCAATATTAACCTACCTATCATGAAAGGAAAAGAACTGAAGTAAAAACATGGGGATTTGGCCAGGGACTCTACAAGGGTCCAATATGATCACTGATTTTTAGCAGAATCATACTCAATCTTATTTCCATTCATTAAGGTCAACCAAATCACAAAACCAAAAAAAGAAAGATAAATTACCATGAATGAGACTCAGTAGAAAGAAAAAACAACAGGATTGGACACTCTGGAACTTCAAATATTTAAATTATCATCCATAGACTATAAAATACATATATAATATTCAAATTGAATCACAAAAATGAACAAGTATTAAGAGTATTAAAAATAAAATATATATAAACAAAAATTAATGGCTATTAAGACTAATGTATTGTTAGTTTATGTTTTGAGGCAGGAAAGACACAAGGATGTAATTGTATAACATCAAAAACTGACATAACTGAAGGCAGGAGAAACTATGATTATACAATATTATTGAAGACGTCAGTTACCTAATCACAATGATTGATAGAATGTTAAACAGAAGTTAAACAACACAATAAAACAACTAAATCTATAGCTACAATGCACTCTACCCAACAAACAAAATGTACATTTTCCTCAAAGTCACCTGGGACATTTTCCAGGATAGACCATAAGTTAGAACACAAATTAAGTCGGAATGGATTTTAAAAGATAGAGTTCATACCAAGTATCTTCTTTTGGATCAAGTTAGAAATCAATAATTGAAAAAAGTAAAGCAGAAATTCCACAAATTTTAAAACCAACCCTGAGGATTATTGGTGCTTTGGTGGTGAGCACCCTCAGGTGACGGCACCCAAAAGGGAAGATCCTATACTTCCAAAGTACTAGCAACTAAGTAAGCCAAAGGTACTTCAATAAAAAGTGTATTTAAAATTTAATTTAATTTAAAAAGTTAATTTAAAATTTATGGAAATTAAACAACACACTTTAAACAATCAATGAATCAAAGAGGAAATCACTAGGGAAATTAGGGAAAAAAATGAATGAGAATGAAAACACAACATACTAAAATTTCAGGCATAGAAAAAAACTTTGCTAAAGGGAAATTTTATTAGAATAATTTCTAACTTTTGTCAAAAATACAAAATTTAATTAAGTAAATTTGAATATCTAAATGACTTTATTAAATATTTCATGAAGGGGTACATCATCTAGTAAGTAGAGAGATATTCTGAGGGTTTATACAAGATGGAATGCATTTTTTTAGAAAGGTGAGCAGAACCAGGAAGTGATCTGAAAGAAAAAGATGAAAGTTCATTGGAGGGAAGTAAGAGTTCATGTGAAAAAAGGTCTTCTCATTGACTGAATTGCAGGAGCTAGTTTGAGACTAGGCTAGAAGGAAATTTTCCTTCCTGTTTGGGCATTTGTAAGTGGGGTAATTAAGGTCTTCCTGTTCGAGTTAATGGATGAGTAGAAGTACAGCATGAGAGCTTCCTCTACAGACCTTTCTGATTCATTTTAATTGAGTTTTCCTTTATAAATTTTCAAACATTTATAAAAGAATGAGGAACTGAGGAAACAGAGGAAGAAAATAAAATCATGGCACTAGTTAAGATTATGCTACCACCTCTCCATGAAGTCTGAAGCTCCCCTAGGTGAAGATCCCACTCTACCTCCACAGAGTTGGCCCACAGGCCTTGGGTATAGGTAGCTATGAAAACTGCCAGCACTGCCTCAACTGCCACCTTACAGTTGTGGGCCCTACTGGGAACAAAACAGTGCCTCTGATAGCCAGTCCTACAAGAAGTTGGTACTGTACATGTTGGAAAACATACTGTCATTGGTGCCCAGAAGTCAGCCCAGATCCTTCTGTCCAAGATGCAATGGGAGAAAATTAGCTGGGGGAGTCTCCAAGGCTTCCTGTAATCCTTGTGGTGGGTATTCTGAGGTTTATACTGTGCATTGCCTGATAGTAGAGAAGTACATAGCACTCCAGTGAGGCCAAGGCCTTCTAGGACTATAGCACTGATGCTGCCCTCATCTGTGATGGGGAGCATAGCTCCCAAGAACATAGTGGCAGTAGGCACCATGGTACCAAACTTCTTCTAGAACCCCCCCTCACATATACCCCTTAAGTCCCAAAGCCCCCAAGATGGGGCCTTATGGTCAGCCTTTTTGCCACCATATTGAGGTTGGGGTGAGGAACTGCTTACCCTGAAGATGCTGGGTCAGCTTCCTGTGGACCTTCCAAGTTCTAAACCACTCCTTCCTGGTGCCACTACCCACCCCTCAAACTCAGAAGCATCTTCTCCCAATAAAAGGGTGATACCTACATTTACATAACCAACATTGGGCCTCAGAGCTACAGAATTAGCATGTGTACCACACACAGATACCTCATGGGCTCAGGCCTCCCACTATGAACATATATGATTGTGGTCAACCCAGTGTCAAGTTTATCTCCTATTCCTCTTCCTCCTCCCTACAACTACACAGGACTATCAAGAGGAGGTGGGCCTCTAACACTTATCATGCCCATCCCTGTATACCACACCAATTCCAACTTCACAATTTTGAAGCCAGTCTGGCCAGGTGGTGGCAGGAATAGTTCTTGATTGGCTTGGCTGGAGGAACCCAAGACCATAAAGATGGAGCCTTACCTTGTGAAAGAATACCTGGGCTCAGGAGATTTGAACCAGTTACTGAAGAACTGCCCCAAAGCTATGGCCAGCCTGAACAACTACTCTTCAGAGAATGACAATGAGATGGAAACAGCCTGATCCTTCCTGCTCTGGTTCCTGAGTGAAACCAGTTCCCCAGGGATGACTAGGAGCTGGTGGTATGGCAGCGCCTACTATCAGTCTCTGCTTCTGCCCAGGCCCTGTGGGGGCCAAAGTTCAGGACTCTGGTGGTCTGCCAGGTAAGGGTCTCTAGCAACTGGATTCCTGGTCAGGCTTGAAAAGCTGGGGTAGTCCTCATGAAGGACTTTCTCACTTTACCAAAAATGCAGAAACCTCTCTTGAATGGGTCCCTCCTGACATATCTATTTAAAGGATCTTCTCTCCCCTGGGCAGCAAAGGATGGATCCACCAATACATGTAAGTTGGTTTTGGTTTTCAGGTTTTAAAAGGAGGAGAGGCTACAAAAAAGGTGTCATATCAATAACCTAACTTTATAACATAAGAAACTGGATAATAACAAGCTAAACCAAGAATTAACAGAAGGAAGGGGAAAATTAGAGCAGGATTAATTAAATAGAAAGGAGAAAAACAAGAGAAAATTAATGGAACAAAATGTTCTTCAAATGAACCAACAAAATTGACAAGCTTTTAACAAGATAATGAAAAAAGAGAGAAAAGACTCAAATTTTAAAATGAGAAATGAATATGAGAGCATTTCTACTAATCCTACAGAAATAAAAGGCTAAATAAGGGAGCATAATGAACAATTACACACCAACAAATTATATAACTTAGATGAAATGGAAAAACGTCTAAAATACAAACCTTACCAAGACTAAAGTACAGAAAACAAAATCTGAATACACCTATAACTAGTAAGGATATTGAATAAAATAATTAAATATATTCCAACAATGAGAATAGATTTGGTGTTTTCACTGATGAATCCTACCAAACATTTAAAAAAGAATCAATAGCAATCTTTTTTGAACTTTTCAAAATAATGACAGAGGAGAGAACATTTCCTGATTCATTTTGTGAGGCCAATATTTTACAAAGATGCTACAGGGCTATAGGAAAAGAAAACTACAGACCAGTCTTATGAACTTTGATGTCAAAATCCTCAACAAAATTAATAGAAAATTCAACAGCATATTAAAAGGATTATCTACCATGACCACATAAGATTTATTCATGGAATGAAAGGATGGCTCAATATGTGAAAATGGATCAGTGTAATATGCCACATCAACAGAAGACAGAAAGAAGGGGAGGAGCAGATGCACTTCAACTGATACAGAAAAATCATTTGACAGAATTCAGTACTTTTTCATGATGAAAACACTGAACAGACTAGGACTAGGAGAAAACTAGCTCAACTTACTTAAAGTATGAAAAAAGACATAGCAAATACCAAACTCAAAAAAGGTGGAAAACTTTTCTTCTAAGATTAAGAACAAGGCAAGGATGCACATTTTCACCAGTTCTATTCAACAAAGTTACAAGTTCTAGGTATATTAGACAAGAAAAAGAAATAAAATTAATCCAAATTGGAAAAGCATATCTGTTCACAGAGTATATTATCTTATATTTAAAAAACCATAAAGATTTCCACAAAGAAGTTATTCTAAATAATAAGTAAATTCAGCAAAGTAACTATATAAAATTAATACACAAAAGTCAGTTGCATTCATACATATCAACATTGAGCATTCTGAAAAGGAAATTATAAAAACAATTTCATTCACAATATAATCAAAAACAATAAAACATTTAGGAATTAACTTGACCAAGCAAGTAAGAACTTGCACAATGAAAACTAATATACCCTGCTGAGAGAAAATAAAGACATAGATTAAAACACATTCCATGTTCAAAGATTAAAAGAATATCACTAATGTTGATATACCCAATGCAATTTACAGATTCAACACAATCCTTATCAAAATCTCATGATGTCTTTTGCAGAAACAGAAAAGCCCATCCTTAAATTCATAATGAAGCTCAAGTAATCTTTGAAACCTGAATTGTTTGAAAACTATCTTGAAAAGGAACAAAAGTGGAAGAATCACACTTGCTGATTTCAAAACTTACTACGAAGTTACAGCAATTATAATAGTGTGGAACTGACATAAAAACAAACATATATATCAGTGAAATAGAAGAGTAAACCAGGAAATAAACCCTCACATATATAGTCCAGTGATTTTTGATAAGGATGCCAAAACAGGGAAATAGGGAAACAGGGAAGGGACCAACAAATGGTGCTGGGAAAACTGGATCTCCAGTTGCAAAAGAATGAGCACAAAGACCTACCTAATAGCATAAACAAAAAGTAACTCAAAATAGAATTAAAGACCAAATATAAAAGCTAAAACAACAGAATTCTTCAAAGGAAAAAACATGACAAAATCCATATGACATGATTTGGCAATGATTTCTTGGATATGACACCAAAGGCACAGGAGATAAGATTTAAAATGGACAAATTGAACTTCATGCAAATATTTAAAATTTTATTCATCAAAAAATACTATCAACAGAGTAAAAAGCCAACACAAAGAATAGGAGAAAGTATATGCAAATTACATAACAGATAAGGAATTAATATCTAGATATTATTAATATCTAATAGAGAACTAATAAAACTTGATAACAACAAAACAATTCAATGAAAAAAGGGGTAATACATAGGGATTACAATTGATGTCAAATATATATAAGTTAAAGGGAAAAAATTTAAAAAAAGAAAAAAGGTGTAATAGACATTCAATAGACATTTCTCCAAAGAAGACATACAAATGGCCGACAAGCACATTAAAAGAAGCTCTTTATCACAAATCATTAGGGATATGCAAATCAAAACTATGATGAAATACTACTTCATACTATTTGCATAGCTAACTGTTAAAAAAAAAACTACAAACAAATGCTGACAAAGAATATGGAGAAATCATTCTCATAGCAACTCTGGAAAACAATACGGTGATCCCTCAAAATTGTATCAAAAAATACGATTACTGTACAATTCAGCAATTCCCAAAAAAGAAAAAAAAATTGATTGTAAGTTCTGAAAAGACATTTGTAGACATGGGTCTAGCATGACATGTTCATAGCTGCGCCAATAAGGAAAAAGACACCCAGGGGTATTAAATGAATCCTAATTGTTGTGTTTTGATTTTAATGAAGAAAGAGTTTAGTTTAAAAAACAAACAATTGCAATTATATTTGTATGTGCTGGTATAAAATTAAATTTTACTTACTTAGAGAGTAGTCTTTGTTTCACTGTATTGGAACCCATGTGGTGACAAACACCAAAAATGCAGTGCTTCTTACCTGGAGTTAGGCATCAGTTTCACTTTCATGAAACTACTTATAATGTGACTACGAATACCTTATAAAGTAAATTCTTCATTTTCATGGATTTTTTTACCTCCTCATAGGAAATTTCTTAGATGTCTTTGTAGTCATCACACTTGTATACTTTTTAGGAAGAAATAAGTAGAAAGTACATTATATCTGTTTTTGAAGTTTTCAAGTTCTAGGCTGTTCAATAATCATCCTATTTTTAAGCATTTCTTTTTTCCCTTTCCACACTTTCCTACATCTTTTACCTCTGCCAGCGTTGCGATGAGATGTGCAAATACAACCCTTGGTTTCCTCCATTCTTTAGGATTTATTGTGAGAAATTGGATTTTTCTGGTTACAAATTCTCCAAAAAAGCTCATTTTATTGTTGTTTTTAACAAAAGACCAGACTCAAGTATTGTGCTCAAGTATCTTTCTGCTCACAAACTTCTCTTATCTCACATGACTCCAAATAGTTCTGTGTTCATCAGAATTGAATTCCTGGCCTTCAGGCATTTTGAATATCTTATAATTCCCTCCCACCTACTAACATGTCTGTTAGGTTTAATAACAATGAGATGCTTGTGTGTTAGTGCCACCTATTGTTGAAAAAATATATGTGAGATGAAATTTGATACTGGCTTTAAGATTATCAAATGATGAAACCACAATCTTATTTTTAAATCTTACAAAAACCTTACCATAATGGGAAAAAACACTAAGTAGCCATATGTTGTCTTCATTTTTATTTAAGATTTACAAAGACTATTTTATTTTTACTATATTCAATTGGACTAATTTTATAGTAACAATAAGCAATATATTCCAAGCACAGAAAAGAGGTTAATATTCAAGATGGATAAACAAATAAGTTAAAATGAAGTGAACCACTTTCATATAGGCAAATATTGTCAGCATTGATTTAAAATTTTAAGGTGTTTTGTATTAATACTAGTCTTCAACTACAATAATATAAACATACTTTGATAATTTTCATATAAACTCCAAGAGTTGACTTTAAAAAGATATTTTATTATATTTTATATAATAAAACTTCTTTTTGTGGCTTCCTTTGAAATTAAAAAAAACACAGCCACTAAAACATTTCTGTTCTTGTTCTCCACACCTAGAAAATGTTAAGAAAAATAAGAATTATGAGCAAATATGAAATGAATTAAGGTTATTTGATGCTTTCAACTTTGGATTCTAAGAGAATCAATAAGAGGATTGTCTTTGGAACCAGACATCAATAACCAGTCTCTAATAGTGTAATGCCTCACACAATCTTTAGCTCCAAATTCTGCAAGAACTCATACAGTCATGGTGTCCGTTAAACAGATTTCTCTTCCCTCCTCAACAGATGACCAATCCTATTTTTCTTGAATATTTCTTAAGTAGAAAGCTGAAGTTCTCCCACAGAAGATGGTTCTATTGTTGAGCATTTATAACTGTTGAAAAAACTAGAAATGCCTTCCAGTCAATTAGAAGGACTTTAGGCTAAAGGTAAAATTATTTTCCAGTTCACTGGCTGCCCACATGGCTCTTTATTCTGACTGTCCATCCAAATATTAATATTATAGTACTTTATATAAGTAAAAGCTACAATATTTCAGTGGCTCATTATAAAATATAAAATCTCCAAATAAGACTGCATTCATTCAATGAATAGTTACTTACAATAGAGCTTTCCTAAATCAGATCTTTAGTTTCTGACTCCTGGACCATTTAAATGGCTTCTGAATTGATCTTGTGGCCTTCCAATCAGAAACTTTGATGATGCTTCATTACTTATAGAATATAATACAAATATTTCAATGCAGGATTCAAAGAAAAATCCTTCACTTTTGGATCTTTAAACTTCTTGTCAACTCTTTTTTCTCTACTTTACTTCCCCTGAACCATGCCTCACAATTACAGGTTTCCTCACAGACCATACTCTGCTCAGTTCTACCTCAACACTTGCTCAAGTACCATAGAAGATGGTACAGTTCTTCAAGGAAATTTTCTAGTTGGCATTCTCTCCATTCTTGAATTCCCAGTGCAAACTCCACTACCTCCGCTAAGAACATTCTCAGTCACAATTAAACCCTCTTTCTCCAAATACTCCCCCATACACTTTGAACTTGTCTTGCAGTATTTATGAGTCTTACCGCCACTGAATTGCAGGAACCGTATCCTATTTATTTTGGTATCATTCACAAATCCTAGCAAAACCCTTTATTCATAGTGAGTACTTCATAAATATTTGTAGCAGGGATGAACAAAAGCTTCCTTAAAATCACTTCAGGAAATATTAGGAAAAGACATCCTTCCTGTTTTCTTAGTTTGTCTTTAAGTTTATATATTGATTAACTACATGTATATTGCTTCTATGTGCTATAGGAATTAAGAAGACAGGAGAGAGAATTTGAGAAACTTTGTTTAACCAAAATTTGGTTAGCATCGATCATAAAGAAATTATAAACACTGCCCTGTGACCTGTTCTCAGGATGCTGGATTTAGAGTGTTTTGCTTATGAAAGATAAAATGCATAAAACATTTATAATCTAACTGTGTAACCAGCAAATGTCTTTTGGAAGTTCTTTGATCACATAATTCTTTGCTTTGGGACTCAAAGGGTATTGCAGAGACACTGAATGGGAAATGGATGGGTATAGGGAGGGAGAAAAGAGGTAAGTGGAAGGTAGAGTAGTAGAAAGACTGAAGGCATAAGAAGCAACTTAAAAAGACCAGAAGTGATTTATAATCTGTTGGGTGTCCTGCAAGCTCATCACTCTGCCCTCTGGTCCAGAGCTGTCTTTGATCTTCCTCACGGTTCATCCCATCTGCTCCCCGGAGAAGCTGGAAGGACCAAGGGTCAGAGTAATGTTATTCCTTCTCCTGTTGAGCCTCAAACTTCCCCTGAAGTCCCGCTTCTCAACTACTTTTATTAGGGCTAAATAACAATTACCTACATATGTATGTATGTGTGTATGTATTTAAAAGAATATTTAAAAGTCCAAGTCACAACACCCAGGACTGTTAAAACTATGTTGAAACTATCTTTGCAGAGGTAAGTTAAAATGAGGTAATACTGGATTAAAGTGGATCCTAATACAGTGACTGTGTCTTTATAAGAGAAAGGGAAAGACTTGGACAAAGAGACAATGACACACAGGAGAGGACAGTCTTACAATGACAGAGGCAGAGATTGGAGTAACACTAATCCAAACCACAGAGCACTGAGGATTACCAGTAGCACCAGAAGTTGGGCAGAAGTAAGAAAAAATTATTCCCTACAGCCCTCACAAGAAGCACAGCTTTGCTGACACCTTGATTTCAGATTTCTAGTCTGCAGAACTGTGAGAGAATTTGCATCTGTTATTTTAAGCCACTCAGTTTGTGGTAATTTGTTACAGCAATGCTAGGAAAGTGATACAAGGACTAAGGATGTTGAGTAACCAGAGGGGATCTTAGGCTAGAGAAGAATGTTATAAAAGTTCTCTCCTCCTAAAATAGAAGTTAATCCATTTGACCCAGATTACTAAACAATGGTTTATTCTACTTAGGAAATATTTTGTAATATTAAATTTTGGCTGGGCAATTTCATTTTATTAGTGTTTAAAAATCTCAACCAGAAGAAAGAAGTCACTAAAGAAGAGATATAGAAGAGTCAATAAATGCAGACACTTAGTAGGTTTTTCAAAAGTACTGGTTGAATCAGTGAATGTGTGAACACAGACTTAGCAGAAAATGTCATGAGACAAAAAAGCAGAACCTCTGACCCAGCTTGTTGAGCACCAGAGTAAAAACTTTTCACAAGCTGAACTAAGCAACACAAAACACACACCTGCCTCCAGGAAGGCCATGAAGAGCAGTTCATGTAACATACGGATAAAGCATTAATACATCAGCACTGCAGAAAGCACCACATACTCTGGTAAATAAAATGTTTCCTTAAATGGATGGGCTCTGTGAGGTATGTAGTAAGTACCCACTATTCATAAAAATATGTAGTGAATGAAAGAATTGTTTATGATGTGAGCAAACTGATTTTATCCTTTGTCTCCCTCCCCACAAAACTAAACCTACCTCATTCCATTCCCCTTCTCTAGTTTAAATGCTGTTATCAAGCAATCACATCTAGTTACACATTTCTTAAATGACTTCAAGCTACCACTCAAATCAAGTTCTTATGACTTTCTGCTCTATGTCTAACAGAACTTTCTGTGATGAGAAAAATGTTCTGTATCTGCACTGTTATCCAATGCTCAGAACTGAATTTCAATTTTTAATTTAATTTAATTAATTTTAAAGCCACAAATGGTCAGTGACTGCTGTAGGATTCCAGGACAGCTACAGACCATTTTTGAGGAAACTCCAGTCATTTTCATCTCTTGCTTCCTCACCTTCAAATTTTGGTCTAACCAGAAAAGAGTTAATAGTCATCCATCCACATATACTCTATGCACTGGCTTTGTAATCTGCAGAATTTCCCAAGAAGAGATTGCCTTCCACTGCCTGTGAAGTGACAAGTGTTTGGGAAATTAATTAATCTGCAAAGAAAACCACCTTCTATTCTGATAATCTATTACTGAAAGGAATTTTATCACAAGACTGAATGATCCAGTTCCACCTGGAATTTTCATCTGATATTTCTGGTGACCTATGATAACAACAGTCAGTTGGCATTTTTTAACAACAGCTCTGTTCAGAATGACTTTCTGCATACTCTATAAAATGAATAAAAGAAACCGGCCAAAGAGATTTTCTTTATTGGGGAAAAAATATAACATTAACAAAGAAATAATAGATTTCATTTTCAAATAAGACATCTATTTTAAAAATAATATATTTTTTCTTGTCTTTTCACTTTGTCTTTTGCTTAATTTTTTTCATTTATTGCTTTTAGTGTAAACCCTCTAAAGGCAGAAACTTTGCCTTTCCTGGGGCACTTAGGATTCACGCTCAGTCTAAACCCCCACTGCTGCATCAGAATCTCTTAGGAGCTTATTAGAAATGTAAGATCTACCTGGCTCCTCTGGAACCTGACTTACATTTTAACAAGAGGCCTGGGTCATTGGTTAGCACATGACAGTATCAAAAGGCACTCACCTAATCTACTCAGAATCCTTCACAATGATTCCAGTATTTGTGCTTGTTAGATTTAAGAAGTTACATCTTTTGTGGAAAGACCACTCCATTGATACTAGAAAATCTAAATGTTCTATTCTTGAGTCTATCAGTATCTTGTGATAGAATTTGGACTAGCCATTATCTGTATTCAGCTCCAGTTATTTGGGTTTTGGTTTTGTTTTCTCATTACTAGTCATTAAATATATAAAATGAGAGTTTTCTACTACTTTTGCCCAAACTAAGCAGTTCTTTAGAATTTCACCAAAAAAATCAATGAAACCTCAAGTAATTATTTGCATATAAAAAGGCCTACCATTAGACTCACATATTTAACCAATGATAAAGTTACCCAGAAATGTGCTCTTTGACTACCACATCTTCATTGTCTCCCAGATTAACATCAAGATTTAAGCTATCTCAGACATAGGAGAAATTGTCTCATTTTTAAAAACTTCTGCAATTACTATGAAACTGATATTTAAGTCTTCACTGTAAATGAACCTAAACCCTTCCATCCTTAAGCTGTAGTTTGAGCCTGATTCCTCACAGCCTGTGGAGATTAGGGACAGAAGTCCTCTTTTTCTGAAAGGACTCTTTCACATATACTTTTTCCAGGGATTACTTGGCTGTTAGTTTGGGGCAAGGCCCCAGTGATGGAACTCAGGCTAGCTGGGGGGGCCTCGGAGGTGATTAAGAGGTGGGATGGGTGAGGGGGTGTAATTGAAGGAGGAAGTGGAATAAGACAACAACAAAAGCGATCTGCTTCACCTTAGTGCCTAGGGTCAGAGGCCTTTCAAGTCAAGACAAAAAGATGAACCCAGTTCTTCCTTTGCTCATTCTTTTGTTTGCCTTATTTCTTCCCAAGGCTTTAACTATACCTTTAAAGCCTGTTATTGTGTTCAGCTTCAGTGAATTCATACAGTGACTACTTTATAAACTCTAAAGCAGATCTGTTCCCAGTAGGGATACCTGAAAATTTCCCAGAACTTCAATGTTCTAGTGACTTAGTAAAGGCGATATTTAGGTACTATACTGCATTAAAGAGAAAATGTGATTTTCCTTGAAGGCCTTGCTTAGTAAAACCAAACATACTTACAAGTTAATAAAAGTTCTATTGACAGTATCTACTAAGGTAGCAACTGTGCCTGTAATTGAAAGTGTGAAATATTTGCACACACACACAAAATTTTATTAAAGCATAAATAGGAAAAAACATGAAAAATATAGCAAGATATAATGTGTATTCCTGTTGTTTAGTTACTGACCAAGATGTTGGAAGAAAATTGTTTTAACTATTAACTTAGTATATTCTAATATGTTTTTTAGTTTTTCACGTAGTGGCTGCAGTGGAGCCTGTAAAAATAACTTTAAATTCCAATGTCAAGTGGAGCATAAAGATTTGGTTTCATTTTCAGAACTGCTCCGTTGAGTTATACGCCCTAAAAAGCAATTCTCATTTTACTCCAATATAACTTCAACAGCTGCAGGACAAATTATAAAAATGTATTCAGCCCGATCTGAAATTTAGAATTTTGATCTCTCAGGAGAGTATTTTTGAAGAGTCTCACACATGCTAGAAAAAAGATTTAGAACTTTGATAAGAGAGTAGAGAAAAGCACTGTGAAATTTTAACAAAAGACTAACTTCTCCCCCCCCTGCAAGAATGCTTCAGATCTATACTATACAATTTGACACATAATATACTGTTCTATATGTAAATGATTAATATTTTATTCATAATATTTTATTCATATCCTCTGAATACATCATAATATCATATACAAAAAAGACACTATATACAAATTCAAAAAAAATATTTGTTCAAAAATAAGCAAATGTTACAATTACATAGTCAGATATATTTTTGTTTTCTAGAAATTCATCCATAAAAAAACATATTTTCAAATGTAGTATAGCTTTCTGATTCTGCAGACAACTATTTAAGGAATACCAATTTCTTAAGGACGCAGATATGAAAGGTTTCAGTTAGTCCCAAGGGAATAAATAGCACAGCCTATCCGAACAGTGAGCTAATGCTCTCCGACGCCCCCTTCTGTACTAGTGGATCTTTATCACCACGTAGCTGTCTCCCCGCCTGACACAGGCAGATAACGTGACCACTAGCACTTTATCTTCACTCAAAATGGCATGGAATTCATCATTACCATCATCTTAAAAGAAAAAAAAAATCACAATGCAGTGTTTCAGTATCTGTTTCTACGCAACCATGATAATTTGGATATTTGCACAGGGGGGCTGAGGGGGGCGGAAATAGATTTAATTTGTATATATATATAAAATGTCTCATGCTATTTCACTATTTTCTCCTTTTGTTTCATTAAAACAACTACTAATGAAATCTTTAAGCACATTTTCACAAGTAATAAATCACCATGCTTCTTAATATTTGCACGTGAAGGTGAAAGGAAATATTCTTACAAAAAGCAATATACACAGATCATTTTCAATGAAATATAGAAATGCACATATAAACCCATATGTGCACCATATAACTTTATATACAGTTTGTGTCTGATGGCTAGTTGTCTAATATTATAATGTTCCTCTTCCTAACTTCTGTTCCATTTGTCTTATCTAATTCTACTTAATTTAACATATGGACACAAATTTAACATAACATCTTTATTAATCAATCAACAAAAAAATATTTATTAACTGTTATTGGAAGAGTTACCAAAATCTAGAAACACTTTTCAAATGCTCAGGGAATATGTATACTAATTGAAAAACAGAACAAAAGAGACTATAATGAAAACCTATGTTTTTTTTCTCTTTTCTTTATTTATTTATATTTGACATCAATTGTGGTTCCCATGGATTTCCTACCACCATTTCACCCGTGTACCTTCACCTCAGTCCCTTGTTCTCTTTCTGCCCTCAACACATTCCCTCCCCACTCCCCACAAAGTGTTTCTGATTTGTCTTTGCCTTTTTGTTTTTGTTGTGTTGTTTTTATTTTTGAAAAACCTCTATGTTTTTAAATATGTTCATATCAGTTTCTTTACCAAAACATAGTTGAAGCACTTAAAGAAATATTAAAACAGAAATTTCTTTTTTTAGCAAGAAAGTATGGTGACACAGAAAAACACAAGTAGGAAATAAGAATGATGTATATCACAAATGTGAATAATGTATATAGAATATTATATATAATCAGTTACTAGACATATGCCACATTGAAGAAAACATGTCGTTATCAAATACAGTGTTCATGAACAGATTAAGGATACAGATAAGGGATCTTTTATTAGTAGTAGAACTAAGAGAAATTTTCCCTTGAATTCTCATCAAGGAATACAATATGACAGTGGGCTACAGATGCAACATTAGGCCTTTAATATAATAATATAATAATGAACCTCATTTTTCTGTATAACAGTCTTGATAGTATTGTCAATTAGACAGTAAATAATTGAGAGCTACAATGAAAAGTTTAAATAGAGGATATCAACAACAGATAATTTGTGTATCAGGCAAGGTTACTCCTGACAGTAACTCTAACACTCAAATACAAGATCTAGGCTGTTTAATACAACAAAAGTCAAAGTCAAATGTAGTTTGTGTGTTTCTCTTTGGCAACTCTTCATCAGGGGGTTTCTTTCTTAGCTACACCCTGCATGGCTTCCAAGATTATTGCAGAAGCGAACCCATGCAGAGTATAGAGAAAGGTCACTGACTGTTAACTATTTTGTATCAGGTATGGTCAACTATCATACTGTTGGTCAGTTGTACTGACATGACCCATCTCACTACAAGGGGAAGAGAGAAATGAGATTCATGTCCCTGGAAGAAAAAGTAAAATGGATTTGGTGAATTTATAACTGTCTTTGCCACAATGCTAGGATGGGAGATTAGACTTAGTCCAAAATGCACTAAGCCTATAAATCTTCAATATGAGTATATATATCATAGATAGTACAGTAGTAAAGTAGTAAAATGTCTACATATCATTTTATTTAAATCCAAAAAAAGAAAAATATGTAATTCCCATGTAAAATGGGCTTGCATCACAGTATGTGAAGTATCTTAAAAGAATGAGTTGTCTTTTGTTTATTATCAGCTCCCAATGCAACAATGTAAAAAAAATAAATAAATATAGGGGGGAAGAAGATTCCATTGTGGAATCAAAGTAAATTAATGCTGTCAGTATTGTGCTGGTGAGTATAGCAGAAACTTTTATATCTTATATTGTCACTACTGAGTAAGTAAATGGTGTTTCTAAGTCTTATGACAAAGCTTCCCAGAAATCTAAATTAGGAATTCAATCTATTTGGTATTTAGCTGGTAAATTGAAAGCTAATAAGAACCATTATCATTTGAGAGAAATATTTAACCTTGGCATGTATGTGAATGTTAATAATGGTGTTCTAAAATGTCTGAGAAACCTTTGAAGTGTCTGATACCTTTGATGTAATATTGCTGATCAATTTTGATAGTTGTTATGAAATGTTGTAAGTTACAATGTTAAACAAATTTCCTTGTCAATTATATTACTATCAGATTCTTGATTTCAGTTATTTTGGAGTTATGGTATTTGCAGAAATTATTTCTGGAGACATTAACAAGAGAAAGAACTCAATGATATCTTTAGGGCCATGCTAATGGATAGAACCAGAGATTGGGATTTTCTACACAGAAATAAATAAACTATTGGAGATGAGGATAATTTTAATAAGTTTTTGTTTGATATGATACTGCTTTAGGAGTTGTTTGGTTTGGGTTTTTGGTTTTTTTAATTGAGTAAATGTTTTCTTTCAACTGCCCATGCTGAAATGTTAAATGGCAATTTTGTGAACAAAACTATATTGTGTTTGAACATTTTTTTTTAAGATTTATTTGTGCATACAAGAACTGGGGTACAGGCCAGAGTTGTGGAAGGTGAGAGGATTCACCAGAGACAGAGTGGGGAGCAGAACAGGCAGACTGACTGAAACACACTGCCGAGGGCAGCAGCAGACGAGGCAGGAGAGGTCTGCTACGCCATGTGGGTCACCCCACTGGCCAGTGGCAGGGATCGAACTCGTGGTGCAATGGTCACGTTTGCTTCATAGTGCGTTGCTTAACCCGCTGCGCCACCAGGGAGGCCCAACTATATTGTGTTTGAATCGTCAACTCTCCTTAATGCCATCATAAATTGAAATATGGTAATAATCCTTATCCCTCATGGCAATGTCTATCTTTGCTTAATTTCAATAAGAATTTTTGTCTTCCTTTCAATTAGAGAACTGAAAACACGTTTCATTTTGAAACTTTGATTGAAATGTCTTCTAGGAGTTGAGATTGAGCAAAGCAAAGGAGAAGCCTGCCACTTCACCTTTAAGATTCCAGGGCCACCAAGGAAGGTGGGGATGCTTGCTTCTAGTGGCAAGCCTGGAGACCCCAGACAGAAAAGCCTTGGGAACCTTGAAAAGAGGAAATTTTAGGTGAATAAGATGTTTAATATATTGTAAACTCCTTACAATAAAGTGATAGTTTTGACATGAGATAGAATGTTTCTATAAAACTGTCTTGGGCCACAGAATGACTGGCTAGTCAATTCACAGCAGGGTAATATAAGTAATTCTCACATGCAAAAGCAACTTACAACACTTTCTTTTACAAAATAGTAAGTGTTCTATATTTGTTCTCCAGTTCTGTGACAAGTGGTTGCTAGTAATATACTTAACAACAAAAAAATTAATCTGTTTCTTAGAGGCAATGGTATGTTTCTAACAATAACTGAGAAAGCAATTCCTTTCTGGTCTGTTTTTTGCTTTTTTTTTTTTTTTAATAAAGGGTAAGAGTAGAATGTTACCTTCATAGGGAAATGTGGAATTAAAAAAGATAAAGAATAGTATGATCCCCATGTATTCTCCTTCCATCTTCAATTATCATCCCCTGAATTATTATGAAACAATTCCAGGCAATGTTATCTTTAAATATTTGTTTGTGTTACTGAAAGATAATGATTGATTTTCCCCCCATAGATTTACTTACTCTCTCTTTTTTTTCTTAATCTAGTTTATTAAAGGGTAATAAGTTTTGTTGATCTTTTCAAAATCCCTTTCCATATTTACCCATTTGAAAATAGTATAATTAATATAATTCACTTATCTAAACTTTAACCACATTATTTCCCTTTTTTTTTTTGCTTTTATCCCATGAGTTTCTTAATTTAAATTGCTTCTTTAATATGCCAGAACTTAAGTCTATATAGTTTTCTCTGTGCATTGAGTTAGTTATGTCTAATTTTTTTTACATTTTTTTAAAATACATTTTTAAAGACCAGTTTTAGGTTCCTAGCAAAACTGAGCAGAAGGCAGAGAGATTTCGCATGCACTGCTGTCCCCACACACATATCTTTCCCATTATCATCCCCTCCTATAGTGGTATACTTATTGAAATTGAAAAATCTACATTAAGATATATTATCACCCAAAATCCATTGTTTATATTAGGACTCACTCTTTGTTATGTCTTGTACATTTTCACAAGATTATTTCTCTCTTTTAGTTCATTAATGTTAGTTTTGATTTCACCATTGATTCAGGGATTATCTAGAAGGAAGTCTCTTCGTTAACAAGCAACTACAGATTTTAAGTTTCATTTTCCTAATTTTTTCCCTTTGTTCAAGGTGAAATATTGTAAAAATATAACCTGAAAAATATTAATTTTTGAATTTATTAAGGCTTACTTTCTGTCAGCACATGAACGATTTAGACTATTAAATGGACAAAATAAAAGCTAATGTCTTACACAATTAATAGCTTTCACATTTGTGTAATGTAGTGCTATATAATTCATGTTGTTTATTGATATTTTTCAATTACTAATGTTGTTATGGGTTTATCCAACCTTCCCAAAGCAGAATACCTATTTGGTATAAACAGGTAAGCCATTTTGGGGATCTGGGAATACTGCTACCATTTATGTGGAAAAAAAATTTCAGTGAGAAAGTGACTCCCTATTGAAAGAAACTCATTCTGAGTATACATTTTGAAAACCAGCATTTGGAGATATTTGCATCACTATGTGATTTGCTGCCCAAAAAAATGATGTGGAACCTAGAAAAAAGTCTTATATTTGCACACTTATAAACCTGAGCAAAAATTTTTTTAAATGTTAATATCTTTGAAAGGGCAATTTTTAGTGAGTTTTGAATCCAATCAGTTTAAAAAGACAAATGAATGACATTAAAGAAGTCAGATATTTCAGGAGCCAAATTACAACAAAAATTTCTCCTGACTGACCACACCAGAGGGTAGAAAAGAAGTGTTGTGCAAAAATGAACAATGATGTAAGGAAATAAAAAAGCTAAATAAAAAAAATTTTCCCCTAACTGTGACTGTAATATCACAGAGGTATTTCAGACTCTGTGGCCAAAAGTGTCAGTCATGCAAGCTGCCTACACCCCCTCCCCAGGACATGGGATCACAACTCGTTCACACAGGAAACTGTGTGTGAGCAGTAGAGAGCATCCAATAACCAGTGGAAACCCGGTGTCCAGCAGCCCTGCCATAACTAGGGAAGAAGCGGTGAAAGTAGCACCTGCCCTGAAGGAAGATCCCACTCTCACCATTACACAGACAGCCTACCACAGATATGGTGGCCTTCCAAACCTTCCAGGCACAGGCTCAGCACTCAGACTATTTCCCAGTGCCTCTGTTCATATGCCCTGCCAGTAGTGGATGTGGCTCCATACTAGGCCCTTTTACTAAAAGGCTGTAGCCTGCCCCACCTATCAGGCTGGCCCAGTCCTGCATAACATCTTAGGCTCCCTAGGAGGTCAAGGCAACATCCAAAGTATGACTACAAATTAGCCACTTAAGCTAGGTATCCAAGTTCAGAGGGCCAACAGAACATGTAAACCCCACCCTGCGACTGTGTCCTTGAAGACAGACATTCTGTGGTCTTCCTTTCTCCGCAGGCAGCTCACAACAGCCTCTCTCTCCACCTGGGCTGCCTCTCTCAGACCAACACACCCACGATAAAGAATATCCCAAAATAAGATGTTGCTCTGCATCTTGACTTTGTAGATTCTGATGTATTGCCTCAACTTTGAAAAAGTCAGATTTATGTCATATCAGGAACTGCTGGCTCTCAAAATACAGTTTCTGCACAGTTCCTTTTGCCTCTGGCAACAATGTCCCAGCCCATAGGTCTTTGCCTCACATAATGTTCTACCCTCCTCCCACAAAGACTGCAGCTGACAGCCTAACAACTGGAGAAGATTCTGGCAAAATGGAGGTAGTAAGCCAAAGTCTCTCAAGGCCACCTGCTTCATCTACCTGCGAGCCAACCAATATCACTGGCATTCCTAGCCATTAGCCTATTTTTTTTCAAGGTACAGATATATCCACCTGTAAGTTATTTTCATACCTTTTTAGGTCTCCAACATTTCTCAGCAACTGTGATCATCGCTGTCTCTGGGAGAGGCCTTAAATGGTGACCATCATGGAGTATTTTCAGAGTCCCTGAAGCACACAACAAACTCAAGGCAACCCAGTCTAATACCTTGGTATACTTCTAACTTCCCAGAATTTTATGCAATGTGTGAAATTGTTGGTTCTTAGTTGAAGTTTTGTGTGTCCACTGGCTTAAGATCATTAACAAACAAAATAAAAAAATTGGTGAGTTTTCTTATGAGTCCTCATTTTTCACAAATACATAATGAAATATGTAGAATAAAACTATGTGAGTTTGAGAATTACTTCAAAATAATCTAGTTGGGGGAAATGGAGAAGGTATAGATGACATGAAATTAATCAAGAGTTGGTAATTGTTAAAGTCAGGTTAGATGTACATGGAGATTAATCATTTTATTCTAATTTTGTACACACTGAAGTTTTTATACTATCATGATTTCATTACTTCAGTTAATATACTCATTCCTGCCATTTGAATTATTATATTTTTGAACTTTTGAACTATGACAGACATTAAAAACTAACATCTTGATTAACTAAACCTAGCAACATACTTTTGATTATTTAATTCAGAAAACTTAAATCAAGTTTTCCAAGTTAAAAAGACTGATCTAATCACACTGATCTCACTAAAATAAAGATTTAGAGAGCGTAAAGAATTTTAAAGAGAGCAAAACATTGCACCTTTAGTAATAAAATTAAAATTTTATTTTATAGATATTTCACCTTCATCTCATGATTTATATTCTTACTATTTTTTAGCATCTAGTTGTAAATATATAGATTTAAGAACTATACACAAGTTAACAACATGATAGACAAAATTTTAAACATTGGGGCATAATCCAATGTGTGTGCAGCCTTACTGCCCTATGGCACTAATCTTGGCACATATTTCTCACTTGGTACAGCCTGTTGAGTGAGAAAAAAGTCACTTCGCAGTGGCAGACAACAAAAATTTTAGAACAGGAAAAATAAGCTAAAACTAATCGCTTTTTCCAACAAGACACAGATTTGGGAAGGTTAAATCACATAGTTATGGAAGTGAGGTTAAAAAATATGCTTTAGAAAAACTGACCTGACATAAACCTTTGGAATGCTTCAGAGGAGATAAAGATTGGAAGCAGGAGTATGTGTGAATAGACCACTGCAATCATCAAAGTGTGCAGTAATGACAGTGTAAACTGGATGATGGGAAGAGTAAGAGGAGGATCTGAAAGACATTGAAAATGCAACTTTTGGCACTGCTTCTTCACTGTCAATAAAATTTGATATTGACCTCTTTTTATACAAGCTGGTACCAATAATGATTCCCAGATATTTTTACACCTGGCTATACAAAAAAAAAAGACATATTTAGCAATTCTTTTGACTCATTAAGGGCCTCTGAGTGTGATTCATATCCTCTGCTACACAATTATCCACCATAAATATAGCTTAATCTCTGTCTGTTACAAGAAGTGGTTGTTTATATTGTCCATTTATATGCTGCTTACTCACTATGGGATTCAGTTGAATCTTCTGCGATCCTTCATTTTTAATTATCCACCTAAGATAATCAATCTCAATACACATTATTCTGTAATATAATGATAAACAACCTTCAGAACCAGGATAGTAATTTTTATTTAACTTCCCTAAATTGCTAAGATCAATGATACTTTTGAGTTAATAATCTCATCTTTTAAAAATAAGATAAAATGTTTTCAATAAGAAAAGTTAACTGATTTCTTTTGCTCAAGACCAGCAATCCAAAGAAAATCAAAGTTTTATTTATCAGTAGGGAGTAAGATAATTTGGAGAAATCATGGGATAGTGAGTAATAAAGGCTAGGACAAGATCTGGACAGACACAGCAATCACTGGGTGGAGGATATCTGAGCTACAAAGATCAGATACAGGAGTGGGAGATTCCTGAAAGAAGGCAGAATGTTGCAAAGACAAATTTGTAGAGGGGTCAAGACTGTTAATACTACTCCATATATTGGTGGAAATTAATGCATTGTTCCCTTGTGGTCTCCAAGCTACAGAAGACCAGTCCTTAATCAGTCTCTTGCTCCAAGCTGTGTAAATAAGCACACCCCATATCTAGTTTTCACCCATGCTCTTAACCCTATTGCTTCTTCTTTAATCCTTCAGATTAAATTACCCAAATTATTCTTACCTTCCAAATTCCAAATCAAATCTCCCTGTTCACTAGAAACCTTTGTGACTGTTCTAACTCACCAACTCTTATTCCTGTGTGTAGTACAATAATTAAGACCAATGTGCATTGTTTTAAAATTCATGCTTAAGTCTCTCCAGTGAAAGTAAAGCCCTTTTTCTTCCATGTAGCTTATATCTCCGTTTATGAGACAGTATAAATGGAGAATGATATTTTGAAACTATGCGTTTCTATTGTTTTTCTCTTTAAACTGCCATTTAAAGCAGAATAAGTCTTATAGCTTTCTAAAGCAGTTCCTTATTTGGGGACTGATATAAACTACGTGGTTGAAAATACATACCAGCCAAGGACTTTCTCTACAGCTGGTCATGAAGAAATGAGCGAAGTTGGAGTCTAAATAGACCAATATAGTAATGTGCTTAGATGAATGTCAGCAGCTGCCAGGGAAGATTTCATACTTAGAATGGTTAGTTGGTTAGAGATTGGTTCTATTATAAGAATTTGTTTCCTCTGCAAAAGAAAAGTTTGAATACATTGAATCTTAATGACAGTTTTAGAGGCCTAAGGATTAATACATACACACACATACACACACACTTAATTACAAAGCACATTTTTCCCAAGTAGGTTCAAAGATTTTCAGCAAATGAAACTAACTTCAAAATGAGACTTTTTTTGTCTTGGAAAATAAATTGCACAAAAGAAATAATGCATTTATGTTTGATGCCCAAAGAATGGAAATAGGCAAACCCAGCCCCCCCACCAAGAGTTTCATTTGTGTCATCTATTTATTTACTTATTCACTCATTAAATGCTGAGCATTGTGCTAGGTGCTGAAGAAACATAAAAATAAGACATTCTCACCTACAAAGATGCCAAAATGTGGAAGAAATACGATGCTTTTAAGTATGCCAAATGATCTAATAGGAATATGATGTATCTATTTGGAACTTGGAGATATAAATAAGTAATAGATGCTGGGTTTCATTAAATGGTTTGAGAATCTGGGAATTTAACACTATAATTTTAACTAAGGGTTTTGGAAATCAAGAATAAGATAATATATCCAGGATGTCAAAACAAATCCTAGAGGTACTATAATCAGTAGAGGACAGAAATAAGCTAGCTATCAATAATCTAAAAGAGCAGGAATATGCCAACAGTTAGCAGAAGTGAAAAACAGGCCAGAGGTACACAAGGTCAAACTAGATAAAAATGAGCAGGAAAATCTCTGGTTAGACAGGCTCTTGATCTGGAATCACAGAGAGATTCAGTCAAGCTCATATGTGATCAGAGGGCAGCAATAAGCCAAATCTTGAAGATGAAAAGAGTAGTAAGACTATCAGATGCTAGGCAGTGGTAATCTTGTCCTAGAGTGTTTCCTTTAATCATTCAACTCCAAACTATGAGAGTTGCTCATGACTGTCCATTGAGACTCAGGAGAAAAGTAAATTGCCCCTAAATCACAGTGATAATCCTGGTAAAGCCAGATTCAAACCCTATAGCCCGCTTACACAACAGTGGGTCCCAACTACTTTACTTCCAGCCTAGAAGGTACATTGAAAGTGTTTTCAGCAGCCAGAGAAAATATGAGGACAGTCAGAGTTTAGATACATTAAGGCAAGCTGGTTAAGAAAAAACAAGGGAGAACTAAAAGCCGATCATGATCAAATGAACAAGGAGTTAGGTAGTCAAATTAGTTAGTGGGGCATGTTTATTTATTCATTCATTCATTTTTTTGGTTAGTTTTACAAAACTTCGATGTGGTGATGATTTTATGCTCAGAACTCTTGGCACCACTACCAAACAAATGTGGTAAGATAAATAACACTAAATAAATGTTAGATGAATGTCTAAATAAATGCTTAGATGAATGTCAGCAGCTTCCGAATAAAGCTAATGGCTAAGGGCATTTTAGAGACTGATCAGTTTACTAAGTAAACTTATTCTGAAAAGTAAAGACCTAGAATAGCAGATCAGAGATAAAGTCATCTGCCTCAGTTAAATTATTTAAGATCAATGGAACTGCCAGGACTAAGGTATGGGCCCTAGGGAAAACATGTGGGACCCTGATGATAGAAACGTCGAGTAGGCGTATTGTTACAGTTGACTTGGTCCCAGATGGACTAGATACCATCAAACACATTATTGGAGCAGAATTTAAATTTATCACTCAGCAAATAGTGAATGCTGGAAGAGTAGCTTTGTCCAGGAGTTCACAAGAAAATGTCATCAAAAGTAAGGATATGATTTATCAGAAACGAAAAGCGCACTCTAGAATATGAGGATTAAAAAGGTTGAGTAAATTAGTAAGATATTTTATTTTTTAATTTGCCAATTTCATAAGATGAAAAACTGCTGCTGCAGTGGTTACGTTACAGGGCAGGGAGAGGAGCATTCTAGAACCCCCAAGCTTGCCTTCTCTGAATGGGTTTTGCCATCCGCTGCATTAAGACAAACATACAAAACTTTTAATATAAAAGCAGACACGTGGGCCTTGGGGGTTCCTTTTTTCCTTGGAGTCAGCTCTCAGCGCACGTTGGGTTCCAGCTCCAAGGAACTGGTAGGATATTTACAGATCTGTATCCCTCTCTTCCCCTTGTGTTATTCACTACGCTATTTCTCCTTCCCTTGTAAATAAAACCCTTTATTAACCTTTGTTGTGTGTGCCTGCAGTTGAAGCATTATAAAGTGCCGCTTGAGCGCGGGGGTGAAGACCCAGTCAAGCAAACCCATTTTATATTAGGGTTGCCCTGTAACAGTTACACAACGTGAAAGTAATCAGTGCCACTGAACTATACATATAAAAATGATTCAAGTGGTAGTGTTATTTATCTTACCACAATTTAAAAATAAAATGTTTCCTTAGCTGCTAACGTGAGACAATTAGGAAAACAGGTTTAAAAGGGGGGGGGGGGTACTGTTTTTTAGAGACTGGCAGAGCTAGTGAGAAATGTCTACATTTTGTTCTTCCTGTGGGTAAATGGGGGGGGGGGGGAGCAAGTCTAGTTTTCAGGAATATGCTTATTTTTTTCAATTCCAAGCTCCGACCACTTCAGGGGTGGAATTCCTCTCAATATACTCATTGGAAAGGCAGATTCCATAGACTATGACAGTTGCTATTAGAAGTGTCCAGCTCACTCTAAACCAGTGTTTTTCCTCTCCAGTGCCCCAAGCTCCCATCAAGCACTGGAGTCCCACTTTCTGACCCACAGGATGACACGCTTCTCTTGGAGAAAAAGTGGCACTGTGTTGGCTAGGTTTAGGGAGGCCTAGCAGGGTTGTGTTCAGATTCTCTTCCATGTATCCCGCTGCCCTGAATCCCCTTCAACCACCCTGCAGAAAAGAGACCAGACGAAAAACCGAGCGGGGGTCGCAGCGGGCGGTTGCTGCCTGAATCTCGCGAGAGTTGGGGCGACGCGGGAGTTCCCCTGCGGGAAGCGAGACGGAGACAGCGCTACGATGGGGCGCTTCCGCAAAGATGGCGGCGGCGGCGGCGGCGGCGGCGGCGGCGGCGACTCGAGGCGCTCGGCTGGCTGCCTGGGGCGGAAGACTGCGCCGAGGTTTCGATGCCAGCCGACGGGCTTTGCCGGTCCCGGGTACCTGGACGGCAGCAGTGGCTGGCGTGGCCCTGGCAGGGGCGGGAGTGGCGTGGCACCACGGCCGCGTGAATAACGCGGCGCCCGAGGGCAGTCTCACCGTATTGGCACAGGTAGGAACCAACCCTTCCTCGTAACTCCACCGGCCCCTCCTCGTCCGACGCTGGGTGGCGGGAAGGGGTCGCCCTACAGGGGCACCAGCTGTCTCCCGCGGCCAGGATCAGGGCTCGCGGCGAAAGACCACCGACGGGTGGGCACTACATTTTCCTCGCCGCCATCCCCAGCGCGTGCCTAAAGGTATCTAGAAGTGGGCGATTGGGATCCCGCGACACCACCCGAGGCACGTACTTAGTGGCGCTAAGTCTGGGCGTGTCTTAGCTTTATTTGCTGAGTCCTTTCGACGCTGTGCCCTCCCTCTCTCCCTGTCTATGCAAGTGGTGCTCAGATCTACTGGTACTGCACGTCCAGTTCACTCACCCAGAGCAAACATTGCTAACCTTTACCATGAAAACCTTTACGGTTGGTACATGGTATAGCTTGGTGAAGTTGTCCTCATAGAAGACCTTTTTAATCAAAATGTCAACCGTAAAAGTTAAACAGTTGTTAATTTCCAGATTCTGCGATCAACTGTAGGAACATTATTACATGATCATAAGCCTTAATGCTGCACTAAGCAAAGAACTTTATTAAAACGTCCGTGTCTTAAAGGTAAAGGTCGAATTCTTTAGTTCAGTATAAACTTGCCACGTGAAACCTTTGAAATTGTGAAAAAGCGCTCCTTTTAAATATCTTGTGGACATTTTAATTTGAATAAGCTTGTGAATGTTTTGAAAGTTAAATGCAGTAACTTACTATTTTTCGGTTATGCCTTTGTAATAGAAAACTGAAGGAACCAGGCAGATACCAATGGAAAGGAAACCAGTATTTGTGAATTAAAATACACTATTGCCCAGTAATGTTTTATACTGGTCGAAGGATCAGTCTTCCAGTGTTTATAGGATTTTTGTTAAACTTATGTCAAGAAGTTGAATTTATTATTCATCACTGGTTTCTCTGCCTCTTGTCAGTCCCTTAATTCATCCTGTTTAGGAATCTTACTAAAAGTATCACTTTAATACATAATGTACTGTTCTTCAGAAACTACTAGTGCCCCATACTGCCCATAATAACATACACTTTGAAAACTATCTATAGTTCCATCCTGACCTGTCACTATTCAGACATATCTTCCAGTCAAATGATTCACTGCCTGTCCTCAAAATGTGACTTGTTTTCCCCTCAGCAATTTGTAGATTCTCATTTCAATTCATCCATTTCATTATTTTGTTTTTTTCTTGCCCACTTTTTAGTCTGTGCTTTAATTTTTTGATATGACACTAAGGAACCAGTCAGATCCAACTGGAGAGGAAACCAGTAATTTTTTCGAGCTCTTTCCTTACTTCCCAATGTTTGATACTCTCAGCCTAACTAAAGTAATATAGAAGCTATTTTTTTTGTTACCAAATTCTGTTGTTTTTTTCTTTTACAAGATCTGTCAACACAGGATATGCTTGATCTGCTAACACAGGATATGCTTGATCTGCTGTTGGACCAGTTTAAAAGAATGGTTCCCATCACAGTTGATCGAAGATGACCACACATCCCTCTCAGCAACAATGGCAGGATGCAACAGGAATTGAGAGAACCTGTAGCTTGAAAACTCCCTCAACTCAGTCATCAGATTCTGATAACACTCCCTTATGATAGGTGCCTGTTAGTAGTCCTTTCAGCACCACCACCACCTGTGCCTCCACTTTGGAGGCTTATGTACATATCAGAATGACTGAGATATTTGCATACCATTTCTGACATAATTTTACTTTATATATTGGTGTAGTTATTTACTTAGGATTGCAGAATGGTAAAATCTAATAGTAATAATGTCTCATTTTAGTCATGACACTAAGTGATTTTTTCCCCAGTAAAAATAGTGAATTTATATCATTTAAATCCTATCAAAAGCTTGCATTTATGTAATGAAGACCACTTCTTTTAACAGTCTCTGCTAGCTTCCCACTTTTCTGACGCTTGCTCTCCTCACTCAACCCTTCAAAGAATTGAAGAGAGTTAGAACCTTGATCTGGATTAGACTTTGACTTAAGGGAATGTCATGACTGGTTTATGAATACTTCACACATGTGTTCACTGAAGTAGCACTTTTAATTTCCTTCAAGAACGTTCCCTTTGCATTAACAACTTGGCTGATTGGCACAAGAGCCCCAGCATGAGCCTATTGTGGCTTTTGATATCCCTTCCTTACCAAGCTTAATCATTCATAGAAGTGAGAGGTCCACAACTCTTCCTTTCACTTGCATACTTAGAAGCCATTGTAGTATTATTAATTGGTCTGATTTCAATATTGTGTGTCTCAGAAAATAGGGAGAACTGAGGAAAAGGAGAGAGATGGGACTAATTGTTGGAACCATCAGAACACTCACATTAAGTGTTCTAGACCATTAAAGTGGCTGTCTTATCTGGAAACAGTTTGTGACACCCCAAAACAGCTACAATAGCAACAGCAAACATTGGTCACAGATCAGCATGACAGATATAATAATAATGAAAAAGTCTGAAATATTGTGGGAATTATCATGCTGTTAAAAAACAGCATTCACAGACTTGCTTACGTCAGGATTGCCACAAAGATTAATGATCTGTGATGGGCAGTGAAGCTCATTAAACCAAGTTAGGCTTGTGTAGAAATATAAACTCAGTAAAATACAGTGTGCTGATTGAAATTTTGCTTTCAGGGGTATGAATCTGCAGGCTTGATCTTGGACTTTTTAGCTCCAGTCCTGTGAGACAAGTTCTGCTGTTTAACTACTCAGTTTGCAGTACTTTGTTATGGTGCTCTAAAAAGTAATGATTAACTATTTGGCATTAGGCCTTTACAGCAGTGTTTTTTAGCTTCTTCTGACAGAGAAGCTTCTTAAGGTCTAGAGTAAAATCAAATGAGCAGCCTTTGCGATATCCTTTTTTTTTTTAACCTGTGTCATGTATAGGAAATCTCCTTACTAAAATTCAAGAACAATCTTAGATTTATAAACCAAGTGATCTTTGTTTTAGAGTTCAGCAGACATTAGGTATTACAGTGTTTGGGGTTTTTTTTTTTTTTAATTTTTTTTAAGATTTCTTTATGCATACATGGGGGTACAGGCCAGAGGTGCGGGGGCAGTGAGAAGATTCACTGGAGACAGAGTGGGGAGCAGAACAGGCAGATCAACTGAAGTACACTGCTGAGGGGGACAGCTGGCAAGGCAGGAGAGGTCTGCTGTGCCATGTGGGCCCCCTCCCCAGCTGGCAGCAGGGATCGAACTCCTGCTGCAGTGGCTGCGGTTTGCTTCATAGTGCATTGCTTAACCCACTGGGCCACCAGGGAGGCCCAGTATTACAGTGTTTTGAATTATACAATAAAATTTCTGTTTTCAATGAGAAAATTTAGAAAATTACCAAGACCCCCTTGTCTTATGGCCAGAAATTGTATTTCGGAAAACATACTTTAAAACCATACTTTAGCAATTTATACTTTCATGCTTCTTGCTCTTCCAAGAGGAAAGTGTAATGTGTTATTTACTTAATAAATAAAATTACTTCCATGTGTGATTGTGATTCTGATTTAGTCATTAGTCTGATTTTAATGATTTCTCACCTAACCTTCATTAACATTTTACAAATGCTTTCTCATTTCATTTTGCTTTTTATTTAATTAAAAATACTTTTCAAAGGAATCCATGTAAATATGTTGTATGCATGATAAAATGCCTTACATATGAACACCTCTTAGAAATAACATGTGCCTGTTGGTGTGATTTTTGTATTTAGAGTTAATGTATTGTAACTATTATCCATATTTCTAAACTAGTATTTGCCTTTTAATCCTTCCCCACCTTAGATTATGAATGAGCAAATAAGGCAGACTATAGCAATATTAGATGATCTATTATAAATTTGTATTACCAAACTGGGGTAGTACTTAAAATTTTCTAATGTTTTCTTTTAAGAACCTAGTTTCTCATTCCTTTAAAACTTTGACATCCATAATTCACCATTTGTTTCATCAATTCCTGCTAATCAGTAGAAGCTCCTTCCAAATTATCATGATGATGATTTCCATGAAGCCTACTTTTAACATCTCTTCCTTTTCAGTATTTTGTAATATTATGGTTTGTGCTGTTAGATTTTGCATTTTTAAATAAGCATTGCTACTGTCTATTCTCTCTAATACCATTATAAACTTTTAAGCTCAGAAACTATTTTTTTATATTCTGACCCATAGCATTCTGCCCAGTCTTTAACTGCAGTTTTATAAAATATCAAATAACTGTAGAAGTTTTTATTAAGCAGAATTAGTCATGGCACTCCTGTACACATACTACACTTACATATTGCTCATTCTAGGACTCTTTAAAAAAATAAAATTTAAAATCGGGGCACCTCTTAAAAGTCAGGGTGTCTTAGAATCCTTTTTGACAGGTGACAGTCATGATCAGTGTGAAGTTTTGGTCACATTTCATTGCTTATATTGAGATACATTCATTGTTTGACAAAATCTTAGTCTTTAGGAGAAGAGAAACCCATGACATAGAAATACCTCTCAAAGAAAGATGAAAGAAAAAGGGTTTCTCTCAGATCAGAAAACAATAATTCCCCAGTGCTCAAGATGGGTGAAATACAGACAAAACAAGCTAAGAGTGTTCAGGAAAAGATGCTGCTTGTAATTATAGATAAATCAAGGTAGGTAAACTGACAGAATTTGAGAATTAATAAGTAATACTAGGGAATCTTTCTGAACAGATAAAAAGGCCGGCTTAAAAGTCTGAATTCTTATATTTTACTTAGTTTTATAACCTACTGGAATTTAGACTTGAAACTTGTCAAAGAAAAAAATACAGTGGTATTTTCTAGTCATTCCCTCACATGTAATGCTTATTTGATATCTACATTAAATTTTATAGGACCTCTTCTGTAGTTCTGTTATTGAAATTTATTATAATGCTAAATTTGATGTTATTTAATAAATTTGACATACGTGCCTTCATGTTCAAAGAAAATAAAATGCTCCCAATAGTGCAGTTCTAAGTCTGACTTTGAATCTAAGGGGGACAAGTCAAGATCCAGGGCTCATTAAAATTTCATCCACTTTAAGACATCATTTAGTAATGAATATTTTACTATACAACTACCATCTAAAGTACGTATACAGAACTTTTAACTTATATTTAACATTTTATTAACAATCTTAGCACTGTCCCTGACACATACTAGATACTCAGTAAATAATTGAATGAATGAGGGAATGAATGAACAAATAAAGTGTCCAGCTAAAGCTGTTTAAAATGGCTAAATTCAGTTTAAAATTAGCATGCCTCTCTCTCAAGCCTCAGGCCACCTGTATTGTCATGTACACATCTGCAGTTTTACACCATTTTTCATCTATCATTGATTAGTGGCTAATTTGTAGAATGTCCCTTCAGTTAGATTTGACTTCTGTATTTTTGTTAGGAATAACACTAAAGCCATGCTGTATTCTTTTCAGTGTATCACATTAGGAGGTACACAGTGTAGATTTCTACTGATGGTTTTAATTTTTATCATTTTATAAGGAATACTTTGAGGCTATCCTGGGCTTTTTCTTATCTGCCGTTGTATTTCTTTACACTAGGTTTTCATCTATTTATCTGTTTGGATTCATGGATTCCTATTTTACCCAAAGGGTTTTAACTCATTACCATTGTAATCTTTTTGGATTTCAGTCTTCCCATATGTAACCAGTCTCCTAAAAGGCTATGCCTTGGAGATGCCATGCCCTGCTCCCATTTCCCCTGGAAAAGGGGAGCGAGGGAAAGAGAAACTGCAGCCAACTCTTCTCTAATTGATCTAAGAGCTTTTAGCAAAAATAACAGATGGTTTGCCTAGGATATGCTAAATTATAGTCTCTGAAATGTCAGAGAAATAAAGGGAAAGAGGCAGGTTAATACCTGGAAAACCAGCCTGTAAGAAGACGAGTCCTAATGCTTTTCTTTAAATTGTATTTAGATGTTTATGCTGACCTTGATACTGAAATTGTCTAAAATGGCTTAAAAATGCTACTACAAGTTATAACTTTTAAATGTCACAAAAAATAATAAATACAACATGAAGTTATTTAAAAGATTAAAACACATGCTGAAGGATCCTGTATTATGGTTGATATGTCATAAATTTGAGTCTAAATTGGACAGCAAGTTCAAAGAGAGGATCAGGATAGTTATATGCTTTATAATAATTTTTCAGAAGCATAAGTAATCGTGGAAATAACACAGTATTTTTTTCCTGTTTTATAAAGAGGATATTGTAGCATCTTTATATTGGGATGTCAAAAAAGTCATGACTTTTTTTTCTCTTTTTCAAGCAAAAATGCATCATGACTTTTCCAACAACCCAAAAACAAGTAGTAGATGGAAGCTTCTTAAGTCATGTTTTTATAATCTTTTTAAACTAGGAAGGATGTTTGTATAATAAAGTTTTAGAAACAAGGCAAGATGGTATACTCAACATTACAGTATAGTCATGAGACTGTCTTTCAAGAAAGAGGGAGTGCTTACTTACTTTGTTGCTGCTGAGAAGGTGAGAAGAGAAAACCAACCTACTGGTATGCCAGCAGGGAAGCTGTTGGTGACCTTGACAAGGAGTTTCAGTGAAATAATGAAGACAAATTTAATTGGAATGTGTTGAGGAGAGATGGTGCAGTTAAGAAGCAAAGAAAGTGAATAGAGATACTTGAAAGTGTTGCTGTAATGGTACTTATAAAAACAAGGTGGACAGAGGACACAGACTGGGTTTTTTTTGTTTTCTTTTTTATTTTTAAGCCTTGAGGCGATAGAGGGTTTTTAAATGCTGATGGAATGATGTAAAAGGCAAAAAACGTTGGAGATTTGTGAGGCGCTTACTTATAGGTTCAAATCTTTGAAAAAGGAAGTTATGTGGAATTAAACCACAGGTAGAAAAGTTGGACTTTGGGGGAAGCAAACCACAGTCACTGCAGGAGTTAGATCCCTGCTGCCAGTCAGGAAGGGGACCCACATGGTGCAGCAGACCTCTATTGCCTGGCCCGCTGCTCCCCTCAGCAGTGTACTTCAGTTGATTTGCCTGTTCTGCTCCCCACTCTGTCTCTGGTGAATCCTCTCACCCCACCCCTCCCGCAGCGCTGTCCTGTACCCCAGTTCTTGCATTCATAAATAAATAAATCTTTGAAGAAGAAAAAAAAGTTGGACTTTGATAATAGCAGTACTCTTATTTCTACTTAAAAAAAAAAAAAAAAAGAGGCAAAATGGGCCTCCCTGGTGGCACAAGTGGTTAAGTCTCTGCACTCTGAAGCATCCCCAGCCGCTACAGCACTTAGATCCCAGGCCTGGGAGATGACCCAAATGGTGTAGCAGCCTCTCCTGTCTCACCTGCTGCTCCCTTCAGCGGTGTATTTCAGGCAGTCTGCCTGTTCTGCTCCCCACTCTGTCTCTGGTGAATATTCTCACCCTCCACCCCACCCCCGCACCTCTGGCCTGTACCCCAATTTTTGTGTGTAAATAAATCTTTTTTAAAAATAAAAGCCAAAAAGAACCTGATTGCGAACTGCTCATGAAAATAAAGTAGGACAAGGGAAACGTAGACTGTGTCAGAGGGATCTATTATGACTTTTACTAGAGAGAAAAAAATTCAAAACTAGGGAGTGAGGTGATAACTTACAGAGTTCACAAAGAACAAGAACTTTGAAACAATTATAAATATACAACCAATTACCACAAACTTCTAGTGGTTTTCTTTTATATTGGTAAAAAGTATTATGTTAGTTTAAGAATTCTTGGCATTATAAATTTAATTCAAGTAATATAGTATAGGCTTTAAAATTATTAAATTCTAAAATAGCAAGAAAACAGCAAAAGTGGCTTGCTTTTCTTTGATATTATTTAAATATGTATTTCGAAGTTATTTTCTATTTTATGACTACAGCCTGACCAAAAAAAGTGGTCACAAATTTTTCAAAGCAAGGAATGTGGATCATCCTGTTTAAAAAGTCAAACAAGTCTTATATGATATAGGACTCTTTTTACTGCATATCAATGAATATCATTAAAATTCAAATAATGTCTTCAGTAACATGGTGCTACTTTAATCTGCAGTAAGAGTTCTAAAGAAATGTTCACAAAATTAAATCAGGGTTGATTTATTTAGAGTTGCCTCATTATATTTGTGATTTTTGTGAAAAAGAGGGGAAACATTAATAAGACATTAGCCAATGGTAAAACTAGAATTAGAGTGTACTTGGATTAGAATATTTTTGTGTGCCGTGCATTGGGTTTAATGATAGTACATATAAAATTGTTATGCCAAGGACAATAAACTTTATGGGAGCATACAGAAGTTTTAATAACTATGAAGTATTACAAGCCCAGTGAAAAGTAAAGCTTTCTTGCAACCATAAAGCAAGAATACAAAGTTTTTATACTTTATTGTGCCACATCAGTAAAAAGAGACAGTAAAACAAATGTCAAGATTACGCAGATATGTATCTTAACTCTTATTAAGACTAAACTTTTATTCAAAATTTTCATACAGTAAAGATGTCCTTTAGTACTTTGCTTTATTCTGACTAGATAGCAGTTAGGTACTCTTTAAATAATTTGCTTTAGCTGGTGGAAAATGTAAAGGACCTGGAATTAATAGATGTAATTCTCTTGAAGAGGGTTTTTTTTTCCCTTTTAAGTTTTAAGAGAATTCTATACCTATATGCTGCAAATGCAGATACTCACCTACACCTAAGTCATTTAAAATTAATTAACAGTATTCACTGTTCTAATATTTGTGCATTTTATCATTATACTTTAACATATTACCACTCACATTTGCTGATTTACCTTTGTCATTCTTAATCTTTGAATAGGCTGTGAATCTGTTTGATAATGTTGGTAAAAGTTACAGACTGTCACAGAAAAAGTATATACCCACCTTTTCACATATAAATTTTAGATATAATCACACATAAAATTTCGCATATAATTACAAATCCCAGAAGTATGACCATGTATTGTGGGATTACAAATTTCTACTCTATAAATATTCGTTAGCTTGCTTGTCCCTTCTTAGTTCTTAATATTTGTCCTTCACATTATAAAATATATCAAATCTTTCAGTTCACTGCTTTATGTTTCTGCATAATATTTAACTTTTGGCTGATAATGTCTGCAAATCAGATAATTTATGATAGCTTTAGCTTTACTTTATGATACATAATTTCCCCTTTCACCAGTTCTTCACTTTTGTTCTGACACCATAAATTCTCTTTCATCACACAAAGTACATTGTTAGCCAGTATTACACTAGTTAATCATGTTCTCACCTTTACAGATGAAATAGTGCCTTTGTCGACTGTATATACTTCCTTAAATCATAAAGTCCTACCTTACAGGGGAAGGTCTGCCAGTTAATTCAATGTATACCCTCTGGCCTGAGAGTGAGTTAAGTTATTCAAGTTCTCAGACCCTCTATCCCATCTATGAATTCATGGGAATATTACTAATACTGGTCACAATATAACATAATAGGGTTTTCTGAATTATAATTTAAAAATACCTAACATAGCTGTATTATAAACTAAACAAAGTGACAAAATCCACCCAAGTCTTTATTCCGAATTATTCTTTGGGACATCACTAGCAATTCAAGTTTGGAGATCCGAGTTGCTTGAGTCATTTGAGAACTTCAGTCTCTGTCTATTCGAGCATGCAAATTTCTGTTCTTTATTTTACTCCCTTCTCTTCCCAAGATTTAATCAGAATTCTCTTGATTATAAATTGTACAGGAGTAAATTAATCACCAAATGAAATTTTTTTAAGATTTATTTTTATTTATGCATGCACAAACTGGGGTGTATGAGAATGAAAGGATTCACCAGAGACAGAGTAGGGAGTTGAATAGGCAGATCTATTGAAATACACTGCTGAGGGGAGCAGAGGGCAAGACAGGAAAGGTCTGTTGCACCATGTCGGTCAGCTCCATGACCAGGGAACAAACTCATTGCTGCAGTGACTGGCCATAGTTTGATAGCAATGAGACTTTAACCCCGCAAGGGGTTAAAACCCACCAAATAAATTTTTAAAGGAAAAGATAGCCCAAGTGCTGACTGTCCAAGCCTACCTACCATTAACATAGGTATGCTGGCTTACAAATTCAAATTTTGCTAGTTTTGGTTTTCTCCCTTTTAATGAATTATTTTAATTGGGGTAACTGGTTTACAACACTGCATATTCTTATTAGTTTGGTTGCTCAGATGTGATTCTGAGATTCTCAAGGGTCAAAACAAAAAGATTTTTTCTTTAACAGGTACTCAGACTGTCATATTTGGTACAAACCTCAGTGTTGCCCGAGTAAATGTTAACAATTCTACTTACTTAGTATATGATTCATTGGCACAGTTTCACACTGCTACTTTCTTATATTTGAAGGTTAAAATGAAGAAATTCAGTTTCCTTACTTGACACCAACTGTATCTGAGGAATAAGGAGGAGAGTGGTAGTTTTTGAAGGAGAAAAGTGAGTACGAGTAATAGTGGCAATTGAAGTAGTAAAGTAGAAAATACTTTTCCACTCGTTTATCTAGCAGTTGTTTCTTTTGTTGTGTTTAATGCTACCTTAAAGCCAAAAAATCAAGACTAAACAATTCCTTTTCAGTTGTTATGTAGCTAATTCTATTGTGGAATCTTTACTAAATGAGAGCATAAGATATCTTATCGTGAAAAATGTCCCCAAAAAGGAGATTTTGACAAATCCTTGCCAGATCTTAAATGAGTTATGTTTGTACTTCACAGATACAAAGCATAGCTTTATATGAATAATAAGTTAATTGGCCAACATATATTATGATATCTGTGAATTACTTTTCTTTTATATCGTGTATACTATGTAATCTGTGTATTCATTTACTGGTGATTTAATTTATAAACATCAATAGAAATACAGATTCATCTGACTTAGTACTTTTGCTAGTAAAACAATTTAGCTGTTTTGCCAATGCTTTGTAAAATGTCTGGTTTGTCCTCTGTTCATTTCTTACAAATTCATTATTTTATTGAGATAATATTGGTTTGTAACATAGTGTAATTTTCAGTTGTTCAGCTTTATATTTTGAGATCTGAATGTACTATGTTATGAATCTACCAAAAAGTCTGTTTTCCTTCTACCACCACATAGTTGATCCCTTTTATCCACTTTGTACCTCAGTCCCCATCCTCCTGGTAACTTCATTGCTATTGTCAGAATCTAAGAATTTTTGTTTTGTGTCTTTGCTTTGACTCTTCTACAAGTGAGTAAAAGCATGTGGTATTTGTTCTTTTCCCTTTGATTTACTTTACTTAGTATAATCTCTTCAGGTTTCATCCATGTTGTCCTAAATGACGAGATTTCATCTTTCTTTATAGCTGAGTAGTATTCCATTGTGTATATATATCACATCTTAATCCACTCACCTGTCCTTGGGCACTTAGACTATTTCCATAACTTGACTATTATAAAGTAATATGCTGCAGTAACCATGGAAGTGCATATAACCCTTTGAGTTAGTGTTTTGGTATTCTTTAGGTACATATTCAGGTGTAGAATAGCTGGATTCTATGGTAGCTATTTTTAATATTTTGGGAAACCTCCATAATATTTTCCATAGGGGCTGGAGTAGTCTCCATTTCCCATCAGTAGTGTATGAGCGTTCCTCTTCCTCCATATCCCTGCCACCACTTCTTGCTTCTGGTCTTCTTGATATCTTTACAGGTATCTTCATTTTGGTTTAGATTTGTATTTCTCTGATGATAAAAGATAGTGAGCATTGTTTTATGTAACTGTTGGCCATCTATGTATCTTCTTTGGAAAAATGTCTATTTAGCTCTTCTGCCCATTTTTTTACTGGGCTTTTGGGATTTTTTTTTTTTGTCTTGTTCAATTGTACAAATTCTTTGTAGATATTAGCCCCTTGTCAGATGTATGATGTAAAAATACTTTCTCCCATTTGGTAGGGTGTCATTTTTTTAAAAATAATAAAGTTTCTGTGAAGAATCTTTAGTTTTATGTGGTACATTTGTTTGTTTTGCTTTTGTTTGCCTGTTTTTGGAGTCAAGTCCCCAAAGGCATCATTGAAGCTGATGTTGTGGAGTTTTTTGCCTATGTCATCTTCTGTGTGTCTTATCATTTCATGTGTCACATTCAAGTCTTTAATCCATTTTGAGTTAATTTTTGTATATCATGTGAGATAGTGGTCTAGTTACATCTATCCAGTTTTCCCAAACCATTTATTTAAGAGACTTTCCATTATCTGGTATATATTCCTGGCTCCTTTTGAAGACCTTTTTAAAATTGAAAGTTAAGTAACTGTGGTTATAATGAAAGGAAACAAGGGGCCTTTATTCCTATTTGTTATATACTTGTTAGTGCAATTGCACATGGCAGAGTATACTCACCTATCTAAAGATATTGTAATAAGTTTTTAGTAGACAAGAACAAGCCCAAATTCTTGCATATTGGTTTAAAGCCTAAAATCTGTTCTTAAATTGTTATATTTTAAATATTATACTCTGAATTTGGAATTGATTCCCACTCATTAAGATTCATTCACTCCTGGAAAGCTTTTTTAAACTGTTTAACAATGTTGACCATGTAGGTTCTGCAAAAACAAAGATAAAATATTGTAATATTACACAGACAATTCCAGTACATGGGTAATAAATAGGAGCTTTGATGAAAATTTACTCAGGGTTCTATATGCTAACAGCAAGAAAACAGCTCACCCCTGATAGGTATTTGGAGAAGAACCAGAGTAAAATTAATTCTTTTTTTTTTAAAGATTTTTATTTATTTATGCATACAAGCACTGGGGTACAGGCCAGAGGTATGGGGGGGTGAGAGGATTCACCACAGAGAGCGGAGAGCAGAACAGTCAGATCAATGGAAGTACACTGCTGAGGGGAGCAGCGGGCACAGCAGGAGAGGTCTGCCGCACCACGTGGGTCCCCGCCCTGGCCGGCAGCAGGGATCGAACTCATGCCGCAGTGACCGCGGTTTGTTTCATAGTGCGTTGCCCAACCCACTGCGCCACCAGGGAGGCCCCTAAAATTAATTCTTAACACATAATTTAGCCAAATGAAAAAAGGGACAGGAGACAGCTAACTTTATTACATACATAGCTTTATGAGGTTTTTAAATTATAGTCAGAAACTGTAAGTGGTTCTTTAGTCCTACTTCTGGAAAGATACTCAGTGAAAGTTTATTTAAACTCATTAATGGTAGGCAACTGAATACTTATGGATACACCAGCATATACCACATTGTTTTAGGGAAATCATGTTAGCCATGAATATAACTAAGGTTGATATTTTAAATTACTACAATATTTGTTTTGTGCACAGACCAATTCATTTTAAAAAATCATGTACCAGTTAAGTTTTAAATAGAAATGTTAGTTTTTTTAAAAGATTTATTTATGCATACAAGAACTGTTGTACAGGCCAGAGTTGGAGGTGAGAGGATTCACCAGAGTGGTGAGCAGAACAGGCAGATCGACTGAAATATGCTGCTGAGGGGAGTAGCCCACAAGGCAGGAGAGGTCTGCTGTGCCATGTGGGTCCCCTCCCTGGGCGGGGATCAAACTCGCACTGCTATGCTGCAGATGCTTCACAGAGTGGCACTCAACCTACTGCACGCCACCAGGGAGGCCCTTTAAATAGAAATGTTATATTTTAATTAAAAAATTGCAAATCTGCCTGCCCTGTAGGCTCTAAATATCTTTCCATTAATCTGAAGCTTTTAAAGTATTTCCTTCTATTTTTGTCTTAGATAAAATTTCTGTTTGTGTGCAATCAACATATTACCATTGGTAAAAAAAAGAATTCCTATCTTTGGCCAAATTTTGTGTAAGGTTAGAGGATAGGGCTTAAGGAACTTGATGATAGGAATTTGATGACAGATAAGGAACTGCCAATGTCCAGCCACAAACCTTAAATTAAAAGCCATTCTAACTGTGATTTTCCTTAAAACTGAGGAAGGATATAAAGGGAAACTTTTACTGTGGCTTGGGGATATGGACATCTTAATTGTCCGAGAGTATGGTGAGAGCATGGGGAGAAAGCAATAAAAAGTGTTTTATGAATGAATCACTTTCTTTAGTCCCCAGCTATTAAAAAAAAACACACACACCTGTAGGCTGCAGATGTTCCCCTAAAAAGGGATAGGAGGAAGGAGAGAAATCCATCCTTTAATCCACCCCTCCTTTGTGCTGTACTGTGTAGCCTAGGATACACTATCCTAAGTACTGCTATTCCTAGTGTCAGCCTTATGTATGACTCAGCACTCTGATAGCAGCACTTCCCTCAGGCTTACTTTGAAGTTCTCAGTTACATCTGAGGCAGCCTTTTTGCGTGGATGTGTAAGGTTCTAAGTATTAGATCATAGCGGAGCTCCCAAAACATTCTTTTTTCCTATTGCTATCCTTCTCGCTGCCATCACAATCAGATAAATTTACTGATACCAGACCTGTTAACTGGTTTTCTGTTTAAATTTAATTATATAATTTTGAGACATGTTAGTCTGGTCCTTATCTCATTTTGAAAAGTCATAAGTTAAAATGTCATGGTTGATAAATAACATTGGGAAAATTTTATCAGAATTTGAAATTTGTTTTTGTGGGACACCTATGTTTACTGTATACTATTAGTTCCTTTCATATTTCTGTCTAGATCTTACTGCCTTATATTATGCCTCCCCCAATCAAAAATGAGTGCCTCTTCATTTTTGTCATTTGCCTTTAAACAATATTTGGTCATAGACTGAATACTTAACAGAAACAGTTCACAAAGTAGTTCATTTTCTATATAGGGAAATAAGCTAAAATGATTCAGAAAATTTTATCAGAACTGGAAATTTATCTTTGTGGGACCTACATACTCTTTCAGTTAAACCACAGAAAATCCAAGGACAGCAAACAATTACATTTTAGACAGATTAGAGATCTCTGAATGAGGAAGATTTTACTTACAGTTTGTCTAATGCAGTGTGTACATATACTTTGGACACATTGTATTTCTTTTCCCATTTTCTTACTGAAAAATGTAGAGAACAAAGAATGTTCAAAAAAGAAGAGCGAACTTTCTAACTTATTTCATGGATAAAAAGTAGAAACCAAATGGTAAAGCACCTGTTGCTTTAGAGGCAATAAACTAGTGAAATATTTTAAAAGAAGTCATCAACTTTCAAAGACCTCTTTTATCCAGTTCACATCACTGTTTGCTCTTAATTCCTTTGTCACATTTTTTGTGCATTACAAGTAATCCTTGAAATCCATGGAGCATTTTATATATAACCAGAACCATGTGGAAGATTCTGATGTGTTCAATAGACCTCCAAATCCTAGCATTTCCTTTGCCCCTCCCCATATATTAAGATTTAGATGCAGGTTTGAGAAGCAAATAGTCATAGTAATAGAAAGAATTCATCCCCACTCCCATCACTTTCCACCTACCAGCACACTCTTGGGTAGATTTTGGATAACAGAGAGCCACCAGCAGGTCCTGAAGGGCTCTTTGATCTTGCCACTGCATTCCATACTCTTCTTAGCTTCCTAAGGGGCTACTTGCTCAGGCAGCTGCTTCCTTCATGCCAGTGCACTGTTATTTATGTGTAACAGTATACATTTAGCCAATAGAGTGGATTTGTAGAAATACCTTATGAAGTAGCATTATTCAGATACGGGTTCTGGTTAATAATTTTCATTCCACTCCAAGAAAATAGTTCACTTAAACTGCAATAAACAAGTCAGAGTGAGGAGAAGCAAAACAATTTTCTCCAATATTTCAGGCTGTATCACTTGAATAAGTTGTCCCTCCTTGTTCTGCTTTCACTTCCCCATGCAGTGGTTAAGGGCAATACATATCTTTTAAGGATAATCTTAAAAAGGATGGAACCAGTGTGGCAGAATTGGAAGAACTTGTACTTACTTGAGTGCCTCTTCATTTGTTCACAATAAATCTTTATCTAAATATGGACTAATCTATACAGAAGCAAACCTGAAACCCAGACAAATAAAGCTTCTATAACAGAAGATAAAAAGGCAGCATTCAGATGGATAGGAGAGACAGAAATACGTTCTCACTAAAGATGAAACTGCATCATAGGAAATACATGGCTGAGGTACAGACTTTACTCTGGGGAACTGGGGGAGGATAATACCTAAACCCTGGCACCCCAACCCTATGATCATACATAATGGAGAAAAACTAAACTCATGGAACTCCTGCATAAAGGGCGAAAAAATTAGTACAGGATGGCCAAGGAGAAAGTAGAGGCTAAAAACTTGACCTAAATAGCCTATAAGCAATCTCCTTTGCCCTGGGACCACATAATTACACCATTCTGAAGTCTCCAGAGCTCATGGTTGAAAGAATCCCAGATACAGTGTTGACCCGATAGTTGAGGGACACTAGAGAACTATCCAGAGTTAGAGTCACTGGCAGGCACCATCTTGGAACCCACCTTTGATACTACCAGACTGAAAAATCCTTGATCAGAGCTCCACCCACCCACTGAAAGTAGCCCAATCTACTTCAGAGCCAAAAGACAAGATCTATCCCAGACATATGAAAAGAGCCCACCCTTACTAGTCACTACCTGCTTTGTAGCAGTAAAACTATACCCTGGAAGCAAATAAGCATCCCAGACATGTCCCACAGGATAGCCAGCTAACAAAGGACCCACCCCCTGACCTTCCAGAACCTGCATCTGCCAACCAGTATGTGAGCTCTACCTCAGATGCCCCATTTCATGCCATCAGCATGGCAGGCCATTGTCCCTGCATGCCTGCAGCAAGGCCTCACTTGAGCTACCTCAGCCACACTTTTGAGGTTCACCCACACTAGTAAGACCCAGTCGCCAGGCTTCTGAAGTACGTACCGCAGCTACTATCACCAGGAGCCCAGCTAGCTTCTGCAACCTAGGATAAGTAGATGAGTGTACTCCATCCAATCTGTGTAGCTGTGGGATGTGCCTGGTGTATCTAGGCCCCGGCTGCATTAGTGCTTGTTGGTCTAGCTGCAGTGCACAGTGCCTCAGCATTGCCTCTTGTGACTACCTCCAGTTGCGACCATGAGTCTGGTCCCCCATTCCACCTCTTATTGGGATGCCACCAACCCCAGGCTCACATCCATAGGACAGACACTATCTTTCACTAGCAGCTTTTGGCTTGGTCTACTGAACAGTGGACACTATCTGGAATAGGACAGATGGCCATTCGTGACCTTAGAAAATCTTTCAATTTCCCCCCTTGTAAGTAAGTCCTGTTGGAGTTGTATCTTGTAAGTGCACAAGTGAGGACCTACAAACTGTGACATTCCTCAAGTTGGCATGATTTTAGCAGGACATATTTGGAGGTCATTTGTAAGTGTAGATCTCTAAATTCATGTTCTGTGATTCATATGCCAGCTTCAAGTTCAGAAATCAACCCATGAAAGGGAGGCTTAGTTTGAGATCATCTACTTTTTCTTGTTCATGGAGAAGATATTTAACCAAAATTAGAAGGGATAATAAACAATGAACCATTACTTAAAATGACACTTTGCAGAATAATGGACTCCTCAGAAATGTTATGCATTTGAAAGTTAAAGTCATATATAGGCTTACAGAAATGGTAACAATAAGATAGAAGGATTTCTATGGTCTGAATCTTCTACAAGAAAAATACAGACTGTCTTTGAAAGTGTTTTTTGTTTTGCTTGTTTTAAGAGAGTAGGAAATTCATTTTTTTACTACTTAGTCATTTTTATTTTCTTTTTTTTTAAGGACTTGTTTGTTTATTTATACATAGAAGAACTGGGGTATAGGCTGGAGATGCAGGGAGATGGAGAGGATTTACCAAAGACAGAGTGGGAAGCAGAATTGGAGGATCTCCTGAAATAGGCTATTAAGGGGACAGGATTGCTCTTCTGCACCATAGGTGGTTTAGCTCCCTGGCTGAGGATCCAACTAAGGCCACAGTGGTGATAGCGCTGAGACTTAACCCCTACACCATCATGCAGACCCTACTTGGTCATTTTTAGTGTGTTAGGACCAGGACAAGTAAGATTGCTTCTAGATAGAGGACAACATGGAGACCAAAAGAGATGGTTAATAATGATTGATCTTGTTAAGAGACCAGTTGAGGAAGAGGATAAGTGGGTAATTGACTCCTTTTAGTTGGTTGAAGCTTAAAGTTTGCTTACTAATACAAAAAGGGTTAAGTTTTTGGTTAGCTGTTTTTTTGTTTTTCTAATCACAAACAACTTAGATATTGGGAAGTATGAAAGAGCCAACATTTGTTTAAAGGTTTGGGAAAATACTTTATTATTTCTATATAGGTGATTTACATAATCTCAATATAATAAATATAAATATTCTCTAAGCTAATGTATATGCACATATTCAACTTCTTTCAGTTCTAATGTACTGCACTCTGTGATATTTAGAACTTTGCCAGTGCTATGACATTTATTAAGAAGAATTCTCTACCCCATCCATATATTTTGCATGAATTCACTGCCAGATCACTTAATGTATTTTGGTAGGAATTAATGTTTGTCTTGTTTACCACCATTTTCCTACATATACTCAATATTGATTTGTTAAACAAATTGATAATATATGTTACTATAGTAACTTAAGGGAAAGAAGTGCATAAACAATTTTAGAGTAGGTCAGGGTATATAATTACAGTATTATTAGGTATTATATATTCCTTGTATTACAGTATTCTGGTAGGCACTGTAGAGAACTAAAGAGCCATAAAACTAACTGTTCAAGGATACCTGGTTGTCAAACTGTAAGCACATTTCTGGGTCTGGGGGGCTCTGGGCAGTACAGACTCCCTTTACATTGTTTATTTTCTTCAACTGAGTGTTCCTTTGGGGTTAACAGACTGTAAGGACAAGAAGATGCTTGTTTGATGCTATCAACTTCAGAGGGCACAGAGAATTTTGCTAGAGATGCAACACAATTAGTTTTCAAAGTTCCCAAGAATGCAGTTGGAGAATAAATCAAAAGGGGGAGTTGTGAGGGAGATGGGAGCACAAAGGGTGCTTAGTATTTGGTTCTGCTTAGTTTAACTTTTCTAATAAAGTTCAAGCCTCAGGTTGTGGGGAAGATCCAGTTACAGAATTAAAGAGAGTAAATTAGTGCTAGTCAGAGAATTGAAGTCAGCCAAAGGGGCTGTAAATAGCTTTGAATTTGTAAAGGGTTAAAATACTGTAATCCATGATTTCCCCCCCCACTCCAGTTCTAGTTAGCACTCACTGAACATTACATGTGTCAGAGTAAATAATAGGATCAGTAGTAAGTATAAGAAGTAGGTGATGTATCCAAGAAGGACATTGTGGTCTTGTTGTGAGGCAAAATTAGGGAGAGGCAGGGATGGCCTCACTTGTGAGTCCACACCGATGAGCTTACAAATACAGGATAAGACTCAAACTAGACACAAAGAGGGAAAAAAGATTTAAAAGGAATTGTTTAGATATAGAATGAGAAAAGGAGAGAAGAAAATTTATTGACAGGCATGTGGGCATATGCTGATACAAATGGTATCAGTGGAGCAGAGACCAGGAAGTCTGGTATTGAATTGAAAATGGGCATCAGCCACTGACTTGGAGGTTGTTTCTCACTGTTCTTCTTATAGTCTCAAAGCAGTACTTAAGAAAAGCAATCCAGAGTAAAAGAATGTTGGATTTTACAGCCAATATTCATATTTAGTGTTAAGATTACTACATTTACCTTGATGTCTGTATTAATTTGTGTTGTCTTCTATTTGACCTAAAGCACAATGCCCAGTCATGGGTGGAAGCGATAGTGTGGTAGTGAAGATACTGAAACAGTTTGTGGATACAACTGTTTTTTCATCCTGGCTCTAGTATTTACACTTTCTATAATATATCTACTATAGTATTTACTATTAACACTATTGTGAAGATTGAATAATCTGTGTAAAGTGTTTAATTAGTACAATGGCTAGCACATAGTGAATGCCTAATGAAGGTTAATAGTAAAGATTTCAATATTGTCTGCTATGTATTTGGGTCAAGATTTAGGTCCCACTGCCTGAGCTTCCGACTCTCACACTAACAGTATTTATTCCTGTTCTTTTAACACTTTCTATTCATGATATAAATACATTTCTGAAAGCAGAACTTATTAACTCATATGCCATATTTTATCTTTATGAAAGCACAACTTTATTTGATCCAGTGCCTAACTATCTGTTACCTGCTGCCATTCTCTTCCTTAATCATTCTGGTAACTTTATCCTTGAATACACCAAACTTATTTCCTCTCATAGGCCTGTACTTCATCCCTCTCCCTTAGAATGCTCTTCCTCCAAGAAACCACATGACTTTTTTAGTCTCTTTATATGTTGCCTTTCTAAAGGCAACATGGTTATCCCAGTTAAAATATTAACCCTTATTTCTTTTTTTTTTAAAGATTTATTTATTTATGCATACAAGCACTGGGGTACAGGCCAGAGGTGTGTGGGGGGGGGTGAGAGGATTCACCACAAAGAGCAGGGAGCAGAACAGGCAGATCAACTGAAGTACACTGCTGAGGGGAGCAGCGGGCACAGCAGGAGAGGTCTGCCGCGCCATGTGGGTCCCTCCCTGGCCGGCAGCAGGGATCGAACTCATGCTGCAGTGGCTGCGGTTTGCTTCATAGTGTGTTGCTTAACCCACTGCGCCACCAGGGAGGCCCATATTAACCCTTATTTCTTAATTTATCCTGTTTTATATTTCTCATGGCACTCCTTACACCTTACATTATTTTATTATTATTAGTTTCTTTCTGGAATGTAAGTTCTTTTAAGTTAGTCTCATCCACTGCTATATCTTTAATACCTAAAACAGTGCTATGGACAAACAGTAAATATTTGTCAAGAGAATGATTTAAAAGTTTAGAAGTTGTTAGACCTAAAGGCTAAAATTACTCTTTCAAGATCATTTTATAACCAAAGAAAAACTGGCAAAACAAAACAAAAATAACTTTTAGGCTCTGTAAAAACTATGGTGGTTACCATCAGAACAGTAGGGGAAGGGAGAGGAAGTCATGCAGGGGCAAGGTAATAGTGTATGGGTGCTCTGGCAGAGGGCAAGAGAAGCTTGTGCACATGTTGAGATGTGAAATTGAACTTCCAAAATAAACATACACATTTCTAAATCACTCGAAAATCATTAACATTTTGATGAGAAAAAATAAAGACTATTTTAGAAGAAACGAGTTGGGAGATAAAAATTCTTACATTACAATCTTTTTACTTTTAGAAAAATGTCTATGAAGAAATGATAGGAAGATTATCTCTTCGTAAACAGCGCTTTATGCAGTTTTCTTCACTGGAACATGAAGGAGAATATTATATGACACCACGAGACTTCCTCTTTTCAGTCATGTTTGAGCAAATGGAACGTGAGTTGATTTTTGTTTTTTAAGTTAAAAAAATCAAACATTAGAGCTAAAAAACCTGTTTTTCTGAATTAGTCACTTTTCATTATCATCATTATAGTTACAATTTACTTTTTTAAACTTTTAATTCCTTGTGACACAATTGTAGTTATCTAAAAATACTTATCATAAAAATACTAGTTTTGTATGTTAGTTTTTCTAAGAGACAGGAAAAAGATGATTTTTAAATTTCACTAAGTATATTATTCATTATAAATAGAATAATTAACTTATGCAAAGTGTTAGTTCTTGATGGGATTGATGTTTTAAGTTGAGCCAAAATATGAAACTAGAGTAATTAGGAGTGCCATATAATGGAAACAGGGTGCCATGCCTGAAAAAATAGAATGCAAAGCAAAAATCTACTCATATCAATATGTCACCTATCTTGCTCTTTTAGTACTCTCTACCTTTGATGTAAATATATTTCTGAAACAAAAATAGAATGAAAAATAGAACAAGCAGAAATCCCAGAACACTTAATTTCATAATTTGTTCTGTATGCCCTCAACTTTGCTATTCTAAATGATATCAGAAATTCTTAGTTTTGTTACCTAAACTAGTCTCTTTCATTTCACAGTAAATATGCCCCTGTCCTCTGTGCCCTCTATCATAGACGTCTTCTATAGAAATGTTTCATGAAAACTTCTTGATTTGCTGACCCCTCTCAAAATGTGCTGGAAGTTCTGCCCTATACTTAGCTATATATGGAATGGTAAAATGGCTAAGGCAGGGTGAACATAAGAAATACATATAGATTGAATTGAAAAAAACTGAGGACTTGGGGAAAGCATTACTAATATTGAAAAATAACTTAAACAAAAACAAAATAAATGATCATTATATGTTCTAAAGCACTAAAGTTCACTAGTCACTGGAACTAGAATATTACTTTGGGGACTAGTAAGTGATCAAATTGAGAACCATATGAGGACCAAATTATATAAAGGATTTCAATGACCCCTATTCAACCACCACAGAAATGTGTATTTAGTGGAGATGGGTGACTTCATCCTCAGCCAGTGAGGTGGAAATGAAGGTTTCTGAGCCAGAAAATAAGAAGGTAAAAATATGTTTAGGTTATTTTGGCACATCTTCTTTGGAAGGAAGTTTGGAAGTTTGTATGAAAAATCTTAAAAATGTTTAAAGAGTTTGTTCACACCTATAAAACTAGTCCAACAATTGCAGAGATACAAAATGATTTCTTTCTGTATCTGTACAGTTTGTACTGTTCTCACACAATGAAAAAAAACTGAAATCAGTAGCTTTTCTTACATTCATCAAAGAATGGAGACCACAGAACATACAGACTTAAAAACTATAGCTAGATACAAACAGAACTTACTTGGAGCTAGCATCTGCTAGAAATATTGAGTGAATCATAAGCACTACTGAAACCAGCATAGATCAGCTTGAGAAGAAAATATTACGAAGACCTAGCCCTGATGGACCTATATATATATTTTGTGTTTTATATGAAGTAGCCCCACCAGGTTCTCACTGTGAAAGTCTAAGAAAAGTCTGCTTCTTTAATGAGAAGGGGGAAAATAACTATTTTATTCTCGCAAAGTCTTTCACAGAAAGGAAAGTGTTTTACCTAAGTCTAGCCTACTGGTGTTTTACCACTGGAAATTCTAATATTTTGATGGAGAAAAAAAATAAAGATTATTTTAGAAGAAACTGAGTTGCCTTTTAGCCTGCCTTTTGATTTTTTTTTTGTTGGTTCGAGTTAGATATGATGTATTAGATAAACATTGAAGTAAACAGGCCTTTGGTGTGAGACTGTTTATCTGGCAAGCACTAGGGTGTGTTTATTGTTTGCTGGTGCTGTAGGTGTCAGAGGCTCAAATATCTAACCTCTCCTGTCTCTGTTTATAGATCTTTAAAATAATGACATCTACCTCTTAGTTTTATTAGGATAATTAAATTAGAGAATGTGGGGAAACGCATCAGGTATAATTAATATTCCAATTTAAAGACTACAATAAAAGATTAGGAACTTTAATCCACAAATCCACTGTAAGATCTCTCCAAGTAAATCTTGGCAGCTAATTACAAAGCACAATTATGTAATACATACACTTTTTTATGAATCTTTAATTATTTTTTTAAATATTTTAAGGTTTTTGAATTATATTGTCAAATTGCTCAACAGATGTACTAGCTGATAACTTCCTAGGATGTACTAACTTAACTGGACAATATCATTGATTTTAATAATAAATTGTCTTATTTAAGGAGAAATCTTTTTTCAGTTCTTTTCTTACTACCATTAAATCAATTTAAAGAAAGTATATTTTGCTGTGACTTTCTAGAATTGAGAGGAAGTTCCAAGCAGCACAGAGGTTCAATTCAGGCCCCAGCCCATTTTCATACATTTTTTTATGAATAGTTTTTTAAACCAATCTCTAATTCAAAACTAGTGCACAGACCTCACCATATATCTTTCTACTATTTCAGTTTCTCCCCCAGTAGTATCTCTGAAAATTATTTTTTAATATTTTTTTATGGTTACGTTTGTTGAGGTAACATTGATTTTCAACTTTGTATATATTTTAGGGGTATAGGTTCTTACCACTACAAATGTGTTATACCAACCACTACCAATTAGTCTTCACCTACCCACTTTGGGTCTCTTACCCACTTTGATCTCTCTTCCTCTCACACCCCCCACCCCTTTTGATAGCATTGGAAAGACTGTAAAAAAAAGCCCTGGGGTAAAAACCGACAACCACCCATATACAATAGGAACATCAGCCTAACAGAAAGGAGCAGGAAAAACCTAAAAGTGAGCCCTGTTTAGTGTGAAATCAGGACTGTACAACCCACAAAGAGGGAGGAGGGGCTACAGTGCAGAGCCAACTATAGCTCTTAACTCAGTCACATGTCAACATTGGGACTCCTAAGACTTGGCATTGCACTGACTATAAAGAGGTACATTCATGGAGAGCTGCAGAGATAGGAGCACTCAGACAAAGAGGACTACTGGCTTAAGTCTCATAACATAAGTTGTAGCTTGAATTGGGTCAGAGCCCTTGAACTTCCCTCTAGAAGAGGTTACAACTGAAGTCCAGATTGAGAGATACTCAACACCTGCTACCCTGTACCCTAAAGAAACAATTCATAATGGAAAGTTAAATTCCTGAGTCCACTGGAGGTGATCCTTTGATGCTTCTTGGTCCCTTCCTCTTTTATACTCCCCCCCCCTTCATCAGTACCAGTACCAATCCCCCAACTACTACAAAAGGTGCCGAGATAACAGTTGAAAATCTATTCTAGTAAAATCCATGCAAAGTCAAAATGAGAAGATAAAAAAACACAGTATAAATGCCAGAACAAAAAGATCCAGAAGGGAACCCAGACTCAATAATTGAGTTGTAGGCCATGACAGGAGGTGAACTTAGGGCAACAATCCTTGCAATGCTGATGGAACATTTAAAAAAAACAATGGAGGGAGGATATAAAACAAAAAAGATAGTGAAAATATGAGGCAGCCATATTCAAAATAATCAAGTTAAGAAACATGATGGCTTATTTAAAAATATAATTAGGGCCTCAGTTGCAGATAAATAGAAACAATGAAAAGAATGAGCTCAAAAATGCAGTGTTGGAGAATATGAGACAAGAAGAAAGTAAAGGAAAAAAGAATTTTGAAAAATTAAAAACGTGTAACAGCTCTCTGGGGCAAGTTACAGAGAAATAATATCCATCTCATAGGGACCTCAGTTGAAGAAGAAAAAGAAGAGCATAGGAAGAAATATTTAAAGAAATAATCACTGAAAACACCTCAATCTAAGAAATAACCCAAAAATTGTGATTCAGGGGACCCAAAGAGTTCCAAATAAAATAATATCAGACAGACATAAACCAAGACACAATAATTATAAAGCTGTCTAAACCAATTAGGAAGACAGAATATTATAAAAATATCAAGAGAAAAAGGTGTCAGAGCAAACCAAGCACAAGGCCAGGCAGGTTCATTATTAATTTGGGCAAGCAGAAAGAGAATTTTAGAGCATTCAGCATCTCTAACATGCTTTTAATGCTGAATCAGGGGACTAGTCTCACAGTCAGACAAGCAGGTAGGGTGGCAAGGAGCAACTGAGCCTCCCAGCCTCCAAGATTTCCATGCCCTCTTTCTAGCTTCTCTTCTCTCTCTCACTTTCAGTTTCTTGTGATCTCAGGCAAAAATAGAGCCTGTTAATCCATTTTCCCTGCAAAAGGTATAACCTATAAGGAAATCACTTTTTAGCAAAAATACTACAAATATGAAGGGAATGGAAGGAGAAATTTGAAATACTTAAAGAAAAAGATTTCCATCCCAAAGTCCTTTACCCGTCACGATTAACTATCAAGGTAGAAGGAAGAATAAGGACCTTTACTAAAAAGCAAAACTAAAATAATTTGTCAACACCAATTGAAGAAATGCATGTGAAGAAATACAAAAGCAGTTACTATAAAGCAACAGAACAATGAATATCGAGGCAACAGACACCTGGAGAGAATGTGGAGAAAAGGAACTCTATTACTCTGTTGGTAGGAATGAAAACTAGTGCAATCAATATGGGAAGCAATCTGGATTTAATTTCTTAAAAAATTAAAAATGGCAATAACATTTGACCCAGCAATCCCACTCTTGGTTGTCTATCCATAGAAAATGAAATGATCAACAACAACAAAAAACCCACGTTTCACAGTGTTCATATTGCATTATTTACGATAGGTAGGACAGGGAAACCACCTAAATCTCCTTCAGCAGACATATGAATCAAGATGTGGATTATATACACCGTGAAGTATATTATTGCCGTAAGAAAGTATGAAATGAGGGGCCCTCCCTGGTGGTGCATGGGTTAAGCAATGCACTAGGAAGCAGACCGCAGCTACTGCAGCACGATTTTGATCCCTGACACCACCAGGGAGGGAACCCACATGGCGCAGCAGACCTCTCCTGCCTTTCCCGCTGCTCCCCTCAGCAGTGTGTTTCAGTGAGTCTGCCTGTTCAGTTCCCTGCTCTGTCTCTGGTGGATCCTCTCACCCTCCACACCTCTGGCTTGTGCCCCAGTTCTTGTATGCATAAATAAATAAATCTTTTAAAAAAAAAGTATGAAATGCAGCCACTTTCAACAAAATGGTGGGAATTTGAGATAATTATGTGCAGCAAAGTCAGAAGGATAAAAGTAAATATGAGACATTCATATAACAGAAAATTAGATGATGTAAAACACTTTCCAACATTAATGGACATCAGTAAATATCCTGAGAGTTTTGAAGTTAATGGAGCAGTAAGGAGGCAAGGAGACACAAGGGATGATGGCTGGGAAAAATAAAAATTTAAATCATTACAATAAAGAAAACGACTGAAAACCTGAAAGACTCTTAAATCTCTCATATCCAATAGGAAAGTATTAAAGGTAATACCACTTTAGAATGGACAATTACGTTGGCTAGCCTTTTAAATTTGATAAAACAGTAAGTTTAAGAGAACCTGTCAGGATTTTTTTTTTAATTCATGCATACAAGAGCTGGGATACAGGCCAGAGGCAAGGGTGGTAAAAGGATTCACCAGAAACAGAGTGGGGAGCAGAACAGGCAGATCGGCTGAAATACACTGCTGAGGGGAGCAGCAGGCAAGGCAGGAGAGGTCTGCTGCGCCATGTGGGTCCTCTCCCTGGCTGGGGATCAAGCTCACACTGCAGTTACTGTGGAAGCCTCACAGCATGGTACTCAACCCCTTGTGCCACCAGGGGAGCTGTCAGGATTTTTTTAAATAGCCTTCTGAAACTTAAACTTTTAAGTTTTTAATTGGTAAAATCAGAAAGAGACTGATCATCTGAAGAAAGAAATTCTTTTTGACAAAGAATTTATTTACACTGCAGACAACTAGAGTAAATAAAAAATGGCTTATAAGTTTTCATGTGTCAGAAATAGGGTATGAAAAATTGAAAATAGATCTTACAAAGAACTATAACATCTTTAGTGTTTACACTTAAAATTCTCTGGCCTATAACTTTGCTTTAAAGATATTAGCTAAAATTGGGCCTCCCTGGTGGCACAACAGGTTGAGAGATGCACTGTGAAGCATCCGTGGCACAGCATCCAAGTTCAATCCCCGGCCAGGAGGGGGTCCCACATGGCACAGCAGACCTCTCCTGCCTCGCCCGCTGCTCCTCTCAGCAGTGTGTTTTAATCGATCTGCCTGTTCTGCTCTCCACTCTGTTTCTGGTGAATCCTCTCACCTCCCACAACTCTGGCCTGTACCCTGGCTCTTAAAAAAAATTAAAATAAAGATATTAGCTAAAATTGCCAAGTATACTTACAAGTACTTAGTTGTTTTTTTTTTTTTTTTTTCTTTTAAATGGTTTTCTTAGTGAAAGTTGAGTTTTACCAAGAAGTATAGCTACTAAATAATGTTTCTTTGCTACAGGTAAAACTTCAGTCAAGAAGTTGACTAAAAAGGTAAGCAATGTGTGAAGATTCCTTTTTTAAGGTAGAAAATGAACTTTTATAAGTTAAATTAAAAATTTTTAATATGTGTATTCAAAGGAGATCGATGGTGTACTGGCCGGAATTCCAAAAGCCAGTGGTGGAACAACCTTTTTTAGAGACCTTGGAGATAAAGGTAATTCTCATTTTTGTTAATTTTCTTCTTAAGTGTTTTATTCAAATGAAGTCTAACTAAGGAGCTAATTTATACAGAGAATCTATATAGAAAATATAACACATGTTAACTTTTTTTGGAAAAGATGCTTTATGTTTTGTTTTGTTTTCTTTTCTTTTCTAAGGTGTAGTCACCATAGAATTCCTCACCACCAATTCAACTGTAGCCCCTTGTGCTCTTTCAACCCTTGTTTTAATCCCTCTCCTTCCCACCTCCTACAAAATCTCTCTATAACACATGTTACTTGATTGGTGTTTTTAAATTATAGTGAAGTATTCGTAGTGTAAAAAAAACTCTAAAACTCTTTAAGCAATTACAAGTAAATTAATGTCGGGCATGCCTGGTGACGCAGCGGGTTGAGCGCTGCTCTGTGAAGCATCTGCTGCACAGCAGCGTGAGTTTGATCCCTGCCCAGGGAGGGGACCCACATGGCACAGCAGACCTCTCCTGCCTCGCCCGCTGCTCCCCTCAGCAGCGTGTTTCGGTGGATATGGTTGCTTTGCTCCCCACTCTGTCTCTGGTGAATCCTCTCACCTCCCGTGACTCTGGGCCTGTTCCCCAGCTCTTGTATGATAAATAAATAAATCTTTTTTAAAAAAAATTAACGTCAATTTTAATTAAAACCACCAGAGGAGGAATGTTGCAAAGTAGCTACAGTAAGAAGAAAAGGCCTCAAAGATCATCCAAAGAATGCATTTAATGGATTAGAAAAGGAGGCTGAGTGATTTAATCTCAAGACTTCTCCATTTTGGTGTCATTCCCTCTCTCTAGCACATTATCAGTCTTTTTTCTCCAGTTTCATTCCTATATTATGTAAACCTATAAATAGTTCACACTTTTAAAAGGAATTTGTCCTTTGACCCTACATCTCCCACCAACTGCCTCCATACGTTCTAATCCCTTTTCATAACCAAACTTTTGTTTTGTGTTCATTTCATCATCTCCCACACATTCTTCAACCCACTTCATTCTGGCACCTCATCTATGGACACTGCCCTGGTCAAAATCACTAGTGACTTCCTTGTTACCATATCCAGTGGAGATGTTTTATATGCTCAATCTACTTGACCCCAGCAGTATTTGATATTATCTACTCCTCAGAAATGTCCCTTGTTTTCACTTTGTGACCCCCATACCTTCTTCTGTGGTTTGTCCTACCATCCTAATTGTTTTTTCTCTGCCTCCTTTGATGAATTTCAACTAGATACTCCCAAACTGAGGAAATCAAACAATACCTTATTCTGTTGGGTGAGTCTAAAGGAAGAAAGTGAGTAGTCAGACCTAAAAAGAACAGTGAGAAATTTTATATCCACAAGAATTAAGGTTTAAAGGCAAGAGATAAAAAACTTTGAGGAATGGGAAGCTCCCTAGAAAATGAAGGGCAATATTTTTGAGGCCTAATGTATGACGTGGGAGTTGAAATTTCAAAGAGCAGCAAGCACACTTTCATTTTCTTGGTATGAAAAGATTAATGAGTAGTTGTAGAGCTTATATAAAACAGAATAAGGGAAGCCTTGAAGGCAACAGTGAGACTTAAAGATGCAAAGTTATTTCAGTTTCTAAACTGCTTAGTCTTATTTCTTCAGAGAGGAGAAAATAAAACCTATAGCTTTTCTTTATTCATTTCTTGAAATTGAGACCACTATTTTTTTCTTTCAGCCTCTGCTTACAGCACCAAAATTTGTGAAGCAGTTTTCCATATTGGGAGATAAACTAGGACAGATTCTCACTAAATCTGTCCTAGAATACTCAGGATTCTATTAGAGTGTGGTCACATCTGGAAATTGTGGTTCTGGTCTCCAGAAAAAAAGATTGTAAACTGCTCTATTTTTACCAGCTTTGCTGTTTCTGTACCATATGAGAGATAAAATAAATATTTTCAGTGAGTGCTGAAAAAAATTATCAGTAACTTTTTAAAGTTACAGATACAGAAGTGTATATGCACCTGTTTAATTTTTCCAGCAAGTAGTTTAATTATTCCATCAACCTACTCACATGTTTTCCTCTGTGTAGTTCTTCCTCCCTGGTCCTTCCCTAGCTGGACGATTATGTTCTCAGAATGAACAGGGGCAGTATATATTTCCAATATTTCTTGAAGAATCAGAAGCTACTACTTCTGGAGTATTGTAGAGAAAGACCTGTAGTTATGGACTATTAAAAAAATAAACATAAAGTCCACAGCAAAAAGTTTGATTTTTGTTCCTTTAGATAGATTCCATGAGGATATTAATATGAGAAATAGAGGAAAAAAGATGATTAGAGAGGGAAAGAAGTATGCTTTAAGAGGAATGAAAAGAAATACATGAATGCAGGAATAAAAAGTATTTGTTTCAAAGTCAAGAAAGAATAAAAATTTTGTACTGAATAGCTGCTGGAAGAAAATTCAATTTAGCTTCCTATCATTTACACAGGAGCCTTCATTAATAGACTGATAGGGAAACCAGGACTTTAAGATATGACTTAATGATGACAAGAACTAAGCAACTGACAGGGAAATGAAGCAGAACAGCAACTTTGAAGAATTAAAAGTATCATGAAAGGGTGAAGAAAGAACTACTATCATCCCACTGTTTGTTAAATGCTGACTTCCCTTAATTTAGGCTTTCCAATACTTTCTTTTATTCTGCTCTAAGAGTCCCAATCCTTTACATTCCCAATCCTCTGCCAACATAGTTTCTTCACCACGTTCTAGATGGGAAAAGTATCGCTCAGGTTGGGAATATTTCATGGACTTAATATATGGAAATCATACCAACTGGGTTACCTGGAGTTTGATGCTTCTTTAAAATCTACTTCATCTGGAGGAAAAGGGTGTTTCTGGGGTTATAGTGGGAATAGCAAACTTCTGGTACAATGTCTTGAGATTAGTGTCAATAAAAGATCCTAAGCAAATCCCTGTGCCACAAATTTTCTTGATTTCTGTGAAACAACATAGTCCTAATTGTCTTTGTACCTCTCTTTCCTCTTCCTGCCCACTCAACATTTGTGCTTACTAGGATTCTGTCCTTCACTTAACTCTTCTCCTTTGGTTTTAGCATCTACCGTACTAATGATTCTCAAATATCTTTTCTGTTTTTCTAGCCCAGCTGTTCTCCTAAGGAGTAGTATTTTTTACCATGCTAATCAGACCCAGGAAATATCTTTGCACCCTTTCTCTGTTTGTCCCTTTCATCTTTCATATGGAAACAGAGTCTTAATTTTGCCTCCTAAATATTTATTGAATTGGGCCTCTCTTCTACCCTATCTCTAAACATCTTACAGAAAACAAGGACTTAACTGCAATTTTTTTAGTTTTTCTCTAAAATACATGAGTTGAAATATGCATTTAAAACTTTAAAAAACACTCGTGAACATGTTATAGGAAATATTCAACAATTTTTTCATATACACTTATCTGTTGGTATTAATGAAGTCATTTGAGGAAAAGAATGTAAAATATAGGTACATTTGAAATAAAATATCCCTTTTTCCCCACATTAAAAACTATCAAAATTTATACTGCTTTTTAACCAGCTAAAGGTAATAAATTCTTATAATTGAAGTCACCCATCAATCATTATTATAAAGTTAAATTGTAAGTTATGTTTATATATTTTTTTAACTGCCCATCATTTTCAATATAACATTCCCAAAGATGTACTAAATATAAATAATATATGTTGAAATATACAAATATATTCTGATACATGTATAATTCATCTTGGGGAAACAGGCTTTACAAAATTGATTCAGTAACAAGTACTATTTTAGAATGATTCCAATTTTTAAATATTTCTAGAGAAGCAGAGCAATAGAATTAATCATCTCTTAAAGTGTCCCTTGGATTACTTGACCAATTTTAAATATAAATTATGACACCTTGCTGTTTAACATGTAATTTTGAGATACTGTCATATAACAGCATTTATTTTACAATTAAGTGCAATAAATATGTATTAAACTGTTACTCCTATAACTATTCTGAAATGTCAGTTTTCTGTAAAATCATTTTCAAAGGGCAAATGCCTACAATGTGATATTGTTTATAACTACCTTAAGAAAGTAGGGTGCTATTTTTACACTGTCTCCATTCTGTTTATTCAAGTTTTAATTTGTCAGTATTTCAAGAAAGATATTGGAATTCTCTCTTTCAAAAAGTTCTCTTGGTATAAAAGACATGTACTTATGCCTATAGAGAAAGGAAAAGTGAAACCTCCTTTGGGCATAAAGCCATGTTCAGCCTAGCTATTTGGCCATTTTCACATCACTATATTTGAAAAATCAGGAAAAAAAATTTGTGTTCACTTTTTGTCTCTACTAAGGAATGAAATACTTTAATCCTTCAGTTAACATTGGAGCACTTCTCTTAGGTACAACATATGACAAAACATATTTAATTTATTCTTGCTTCAGATAAACACTGAAGTTTTTAAGGAAAAAAAAATCAGAAGACTTACTGTAGACATTTTCATTAAAGATAAGTACACCTGCTCCAAAATAAAAATGATTAAAAAGTTAGTAATGCAAAAAAAAAATTGTCACTAAAAGCATTTAAAATTAGTCACCTTCTACAGCCTGAGTTCAATCCACAACCAGGGAGCTAACCCACATAATGGTGCAGCAGACCTCTCCTGTCTCGCCCACTGTTCCCTTTCAGTAAATGTGCCTGTTCTGCTCCGCACTCAGTCACTGATAAATCCTCTTTTCTCCCGCACCTCTGACCTACACCCCAATTCTTACACACAATTATAAATAACAAAACACAACATAAACCTGAAGACACTTACAGCTGAGTCTTGAATTACCTAAACATAAAATCCTTACCTGCTTTGGTCTGATCTACTTTTCCTCCTAAGATTCTATTTTGATTGGGAGCTGTTAAGGAATAGTCTTACCACATAAAGGATAAATACCTGCTGCCTTCACCCTCTTCACATTTTTCACCTGATATTATCCAAATGAGCATCATTTCATACAGTCACCTTTTAATTTTCATTTTCAGACTCCTCTATATTCTGTGGCTTTTATACTTACAGCATTCCATTGTAATTAAAATGTTTACCCAGCTCATAGACCATTTTTGGATTTATTGCCTCTGACATACATATCCAATCATTTAAACTGATTTCATTTTTTGTTGTAGTTCTTTAATTCTTACGTTGATATCCCTCAGTGGTATTTAGCATTTTCTGTAAACATTTGATTTTGGCCTCCTGATGGAAGTATACAACACCATTTATTAAAAGTTCTTGCCAAAGGGACTGAGGTGATGGTGAAATAGTGATGGGGAATCCATGGGAATTACAATTGATGTCAAATATATATAAATAAAGAAAAAAAATTTAAAAATAAATAAAAGTTCTTGCCAAAAATCAAACTTGAATCTGAGTGCCTCTGGTTCTAAGAACCAGTTTGTAGGAAATATAGAAGTTAGGGGAACATGTAAGATGACATAAAATAGATACAGTCAGCAAAAAAGACTTGAGATACAGGGAACAAAAGAATAATTTTAAACTTTTGTGAATCAAAGTAATTTCCCATTCCTGCACCAATTCTACAGGAATGTGATTATTCTCTTAAGACAGTCAGCATCTACCTCCAAAAATGAAGGTGGGTCATCCTATTTAAACTCCATGTTTGAGAATTTGGAAGGAATGGTTTCCCAAAGGAAAATCAAGTTACTGCTATAAGGATTTTATTATTTCATTTTAAATGATAGAATTTGAATTTTGGTATATCCAAATCTGAAAATTAGATTACTGCTACAGAGAACTTTGGTATATCCAAATCTATTGTTATACAGAATTTACAAGTTTGTTTCACTTGAATATGGTAATATGAATAGTAAAATTTGAATAGAAATTGTATAAAGTGATATCTGTTGGACACCTATTATTTGCTGGTCAGTATCCATTCCTTTTCATTATTAGTAATAGTATACCTATTAGTCTTTTTTCTTTTAATAATCAGTTCTGTAGGTCGATTCTCTATGGTAAAAGTTTTCCTCTGTACCAAAGAGAGGTAATTTAAAATAAAAATATGTGTGTGTCTTATTAGATGTTTTTATATAGTATCTATATATGACATCTAAAACATTTTCTGATGTTTTTATTTTATCTCTTTTAGGACTAATTTCATATACTGAGTATCTTTTCTTGCTTACAATCCTCACTAGTAAGTATCCTATCATTTTTCTCAGTCATGTGGAATTTTCTGTTCTTGCCAAACAAAATTGAAAGTTTGGTATTTGTGTGTTTATTATTAAAAATATTATTGGTAGCTTAATTTGTCTATAAAACAATAATGTTAGGTTAGATTATCTCTTTAGGGCTCTTCTTCTACCTCTGAAGTATGGAGCCCTATAACTTTATCTTTTAAAATAAAAAGTTTTATGAACAAAAGAGCCAAAGTTAGCCTTCATTTAGGAATATTTAAAAACCTTCACCTAATATTCTACAAAATTTTCACATTCAGTATCATAAAAATCAAGGAAAGATTGAGGACTTCACAGCTTTGAGGAAATTAAGGAGACAGAACATAACAACTCCATAGTTGTTGCAGCATAGTGTCTTGTATTTGATCCTAAAATTGAATGATAGTGTTAGAGGAAAACCATCAAATCCAAACAGAGTCTATCATTTAGTTAATAATGCTATACCAATGTTAATTTCTTAGTGCTGGTAAAGGTACTATGGTTATATAAGGTGCCTATCATTGGAGAAAGCTTGGTAATAAGTAGATGAGAACTTGTATATTATCTTAACAAGACTTTAGGCTTTTGTAAGGTTTAAGTTATTTCAAAATTAAAAATTTATTTTAAGTCTTATTCCGAGGAAGAGAGATAAAAAGTAATAATCAATATGAAATGGCCAAGATACTATAAAGATTACAGTAAAATTCCTAGCAGAGCTAAAGAAATTAGGTTCTCATTAATTTTGCTTTGAAGGGCAGAACATTTAGTAGCAAAACAGCACACTATTGAGAATATACCACCCTTTGAAAATTGTTACAAGAAGAGATCATTTTTTTTTCTCAATTCAAGGATTCACTCAATTTCTGATTGCTTATTTCAGAATTTGAAGATTATAGATCTGCAAACAACTTACATGTAAATTGTTTATCTTCTCTTGATTGCAGAACCTCATTCTGGGTTTCATGTTGCTTTTAAAATGCTGGATGCAGATGGTGATGAGATGGTTGAAAAAAAGGAATTTTTTAAGGTAAGGAGATTCTAGTTATTTTTGTTTTGTGATAATGGCACCTGGATTCCTATGTGATCATTTTATATTTCCGTAAAAAGTGAAATTATATCCACTGCTTACATATAAAATCTCAAGAAATCATGTATACATTTAAAAACATTAAATTTTTTTATAATACAGTCTTGAGAAGACGGTTAAGAAACAGTGTGTAAGATTACAAAAGGAGGGCCTCTCTGGTGGCGCAAGAGGTTGAGTGCTACCCTATGGAGCTTCTGCGGCCATTGCAGCACAAGTTCAATCTGCGGCCATGGCACAGCAGACCTCTCCTGCCTCACCTGCTGCTCCCCTCAGCAGTGTATTTTAGTCAGTCTGCCTGTTCTGCTCCCCATTCTGTCTCTGGTGAATCCTCTCAACACCTTCCCCAAGCCTCTGGCCTCTGTACCCCAGCTCTTATATGCATAAATAAATAAAATCTTTTAAAAAATTATTTACAAAAGGAGAAGTAAGCTTAAGCATCTACATTTTTTAGGGTTTTATTTTTATAATTTTAGCTTATGATAATACAATATAAATATCTTCCTAGATATGTTGAAAATTATTCTTATGCCCTCCACTTTCTCTACCTCCCCCCCCAAAAGATGAATGAGAAAAACTAAAACTTCAACTTCATAAAAAGAATAGGGGGAATAATAAAAAAATGGGTGGAGGAGATAAATAGGCAGTTTTCAAAAGAAGACATATAGATAGCCAACAGACACATGAAGAAATGTACAGCATCTGGGGCCTCCCTGGTGGCACAGTGGATTGAGCAACACTATGAAGCAAACCACAGCCACTATAGCACGAGTTCGATCCCTGCCACCGGCCAGGGAAGTGACCCACATGGTGTGGCAGACCTCTCCTGCCATGCCTGCTGCTCCCCTCAGCAGTGTGTTCCACTTGATCTGCCTGTTCCACTTCCCACTCTGTCTCTCGTGGACCCTCTCACCGTCCACACCTCTGGCCTGTACCCCAGTGCTTGTATGCATAAATAAATAAATCTTTAAAAAAAAAATGTACAGCATCACTTCTCAGGAAAATGCAAATCAAAACCACAGTGAGATTGCTACCTCACACCTGTGAGAATGTCTATATGAGAAAGAGAAACACTAAGTGCTGACAAAGATGTGGAAAAAAAGAAACACCGTTGATGAGAATGTGTAGTGGTCCACGCTCCAGACTGCAAAGTTACATGAAGGAATTTTCTGGAGTGCTGAAAATATTTTAGGTCTCAATTAGAATTGTAATTCCGTGTGTATATAAATTTGTCAAAACTCACTAGACTGTACACTTTAAACAGGTGCATTTTATTGTGTGAATATATCTCAGTAAATCCCTTTGATGAGGTTCTATACCATGGTTTGCAAACATAATTACAGAAATATTGGTTTCATATATAAGAAACTATCTCAAAGAATAAAATAAAGGACACAACAAAAACGGTCCTAAATAGAGGAAAAATTATAAAACAATGGTATCTTACAAAATTAGGTTTATACATATAGTGTGTTTAGAAGTTATCTGGAGGAGAATGTATAGTGTGTAAATCCAATCCTATAAAAGGTTCTTTGTGCTGATCTTAGAAGTAAAACACCAAGCATAATAACCCATCGAACAGTATGTCTATTTTAAATGGCAACATAGAGAAGAAAAAAACTATTTACATTATATTTTAATAATTATTACCATTGTAATTACATTAGAAATCTAATTACATTCTATTTGGAAATTTAAGCATTTCTTTCAAATCAGAAAAGCATACTTAACAAGCAATGTTTTAGTTTGTCTTGGGGTTTTTGTTTGTTTTTATAGCTTATCTGTATGTTTTCCCAGTAATTTATTTATTACTCTTCCTACCATAAGTACAAGAAAAGTAATGAGAATTACTTTTATACCAAAATGTAGATGTTATAAAAGTGATTTGAAAGCAAATGCAAAGATGGTGTTGAAATACATCAGTGTAAAGTATTGTGAATACCTTCGGAATTATAAATTGACTCAGTTTGTTACTTTTCGTGTTTGGTGGTACATCCATGTTTTATTAGTATCCAGATCTAGAAATTATATTGATAAATGTATTGCTTGCTTCCTTATCCTAAGAACAAATAAAATGGCAACTGTCTATATAAACTGTTCTCTGATAATAAACACCACCAATCAAAACGAGTAATAGTTAAACAATTTAACCTTGATAGCACCTCTGCTTATTTGGATCAATGCTGGGGTTTTAGTGTGATTTCTTTAATAATAAATTAATGACAAGTATATTTTACTAGTATAAATTTCTCTAAGGTAATCCTTTTTTTCACATCACTTTCATACTGGTAAAAAGGACTGTGTTCTTAATATAGCAGTGTTATAATTTTATCATGCAAAATATACCTCCTAGAGTTACTATTAAATAAATTACAAAACTTGCAGTATAATTTATTCTTGATTTTGGAGTAATAATAGTTTCATAATTTAAACAGTTATGATCCTGAAAGTAAATAAGTTAACATGATTGTACATATTTTTTTTCATTCTTAGCCTGAAATTAAATCTGAACCAATATGAATTTAAATAGCCAATTTGGTGGTACTTGTTTAGTCATTCAGAATTTGTGTTTGGTGACTTTGACCTCATGCTTCTTTTACCACTTGTGTGTAATGACTGTACCATCTTTCTGTATTTCTATGAGAACACCCTGATTTCTATGAAGAACTTTGATCTTCCTTCTTTGAAATCCTTTCCCATTCTTTTCATAGCTTTTAATCATTATATTCGCAGCCCAAATGACATGTTCTCAAAAGAACCACATAAAGTAAACCTATTTAACAATAACTCTTTCACAGCAGTCTGTGAATCATGTTTTACCCTACCTTGCTTTATTTTAATCTGGTCATAGCACTTTACTATCTGAAATTCTCTTAATTGTTCACTAATTTTTTATCGCTAGTCCAGTTGTTATGTAAGTTCAGTGAGAACAAGGACACTATCTGCCTTTAAGGACTATATTTGCAACAATTAGAATAGCACTTTAAACATATAATAGGCACTTAATATTGCTTTCATGAATCAATTTTATGTACAACTGCTTTAGAAAGTAACTTAGTAGACCAGAGAAACCTTTTGGAGTAAGAAAATAGCTGGGTGCATAATGTTTGTGATTTTTTTTTCCCCAATAGAGTTGTTACTATAGAACTGAATATTAAAACACATCCACCAAAAAAGGTTCAGGGAAATCTATGACATAGAGATCTGTACAACATAGTGCACATACTCAAAATATGGTGTTATGTACTTAAACTCTTAAGAGGATACATCATCGCAGGCTAAGTACTTTTCCTACCAAAAATGAAAATCAGTGAGTCACAAATCTTTTGGGCTAATAGATATGTTTATTACCTTGATTACGGTGATGCATCACAGATGTGTGTACATGTCCAACGTCCTCACAACATACATTAAGTATGTGCAATTTTTATATAATAAAGCTGATATAGAAATGTTTATGGCAGCTTGATTCGCTGTAGCTGAACACATTGCAAACATCAATCAGGAGGTGATGAATGGACAAATAGTTGTACCTTAATTCAGTGGTATATAACTCAACAATATTTATAAACAAACTTCTGGTATACAAAGAACATAGAACAATCAAAACCATTATGCTGAGTGAAAGAAAAAGGGCACAGGGACTTCTAGTGACAGAACAGAGTGCCAGGCAGTAAGGACCACAAGGCTTGGGCTGAGAGCAGGTGGCTAAGCAGGCAGCAGCCTCTATGTGGGTAGACACACATGCAGAGGGCCAACCCAGACACAAGTACCTGTCACCTTTCAATGCCACTGCTCTCAGTGTTGGCCAACTCACCTGTCTGACAGTGAGCTGACAGAGCTCATATTCCTGTGCCCAGTACTCATGGACAAGAGGAAGCTGGAGCAAATGCATAGTAGCCTTGCTCTCTTCTCCATACTGAACAGGCAGAAAAAACTAGAGAGAGGGCGCATATTGCCATTCTGCGTGAGCTATTCACCTACCTGTGGAACACCTACCTTCTGTGGTACCAGAAGAGAGAGACCTGCGTGCAGCATTTGCTATTATATGTGATAATGTGGAGAATTCTGTAGAAGACTGACTTGTCAACTTTAAAATATCTGACACAACAATGTGTCAGTGAAGTATCTGAGGAACCTGATAGTAGGTGAAGGAGACTCACAGTCTGAGATAACACCATGACTGCCTTTCTCCAGGTGGGGACTCTCAGGGCCTGGTAGATAACCTCATCAGAGGAGGGGGCAGCCATCCTAAGGCCTCCAAAAGGAGAATGGGAGTAGGACCCAGAACACCAGTGTCATGGAACTCAGACAAGACAGCTTCCAGGAACCCCCTGATGTCCCAGGTGCACTTATCCAGGGGACCAGGCATCGACACAATCTGAACTTGGATCTGCTCCACTAAGGCTGATCAGGTGCTTTCTGTGTACACCCAGCACTGTAAAGACCCAGCAGTGAACATGATGATAGCCCCTCCTCAATCCTTACCTCCAAATTGAAGCTAGCATTTATTGAGCTTAACTGCAGATAGAGTTTTGGGTACTGGAATAAATTTCCACTTATTCTTCATTTTACCCCTGGAGAGAGATGTGTTGTCACCATTAAGTGATTTCCTGCAAGAGGGAATTTTGGAACCATGCCCCCAGCACATAGGAGGAAACCTTAAGAATTTGTAGTTATTGTCATTATTATTCTATAGGTGAGGAAACAAGTTTGGAGATTGAGAATCTGGGGGATAGAGTAGTAATAGGAGAGTGGAGGTCGGCAGCAGTACTGTTGGACATCAGAGCCCACACTTGTAGCCATTGTGCTACTTTCCTACCCCCACAGATATCCAAAGGTTTTGTGACTGTACCAGGATGGGTGAGATGTACCTAACTGGTGTGCACAGGCACCAGTTCTTTGCCCTTGAGTGAACTGAGTCCCCTTAGATTCAAAGTTGGGAGAAAATTGAAGGACTGGTACACCATCACCCCTCTGCAGATGTTAGTTCTCAGAAGAATTATGATTCCTGTGATTTCACAATATGGTACTATTTTGTATCAAAATCACTATCTTTCTGGTAACAGAATTGGCAAGAGAGCTGGATCCTGTAATTTTAAAAAGTAATCTTTTTTTCCTGCCACAAACGGATTTGTAATTCTATTAAAGCAAATTCCTTTATAGTTGGATTAGTAGGGGGATACCGGGAGGAAACAAGAAAGAAGTCAGTACCACAAAAAAAAAAAATTCTATTTAGTATCACATATTTGAATTTCTAAATTAAGTGAAACTAATTTAGATAGGGGGGTGGACTGTGATTAAGTTTCAGTGGGGATGTAGAAAGAAGAGACACAAAAACTTGTTCTAATCTCTAAACAGAGTATGGGTTAATCATATTAAGGTGTATCTATTTGTCAAAGTTGTATGGCCAAGATTTATACATTTCAGTGTATGTAGGTTTTCCCTGAGAGCTACAAATAATTAAGAGAACAAGAAGTAAATAAAAGTATAAATGAGGCCTCCCTTGAGGTATATGGGGTTAAGTCTCAGCACTATGAAGCTATTGGCAGCCACTGCATCATGAGTTATATCCCTAGCCAGGGAGCTGACCCTCATGGTACAGCAGATCTCTCCTATCTCATCCGCTGCTCTCCTCGCAGTGTATATCAGTAGTTAAGCCTATTCTCCCCACTTTGTCTCGGGTGAATCCTCTCACCCCTGCATATCTGGCCTACATACACCCCAGTTCTTGTATGCATAAATAAAGATAAATCCTAGGAAAAAAGTATAAATGAACTTTGAATACCAGAATACCAATAACTGTTGAAGCTGAATAATGTATATGTGGTTGGTTATTATAGAATTCCTTTACTTGCTATGTTTGAAATTTTGCATAATAATTTTTTTTTTAAAGAAGATACAGCAAACTAAGGTTGAGATGTCCTAGAATGAGTATGGAGTAGGTAGGAGTTGAAAAATTGAGTAGGAATTTATAGAACTAGAGATAAACCATTTGCCTAAAACAAAAATAATGAAAGTAGCAATTTGAGATTATTTGGAACTTAGTTGCAGCAATTTTCAAAGAAATAGCCTCTTAAAAAAATTGCTTAGAAGAAATGGGTGAAGGTTTGTCTCCTAATTGATCTGAATCTGTAGTCTGAGATTTAGCCATTTGATTTTTCTTAAACCTTTTTTTTTTTTTCATTTGCTATCACATGAGGATAGAAATGGTTCTGAAAGGTACGTAGGTTTTTTAATGTTTTCAGTCTCAAGGTACTGTTGACAATTTTATAATTAACTAAACTGTAGGTCTTTAAACTCTGTTAATGCTTTATAAATGCATAAAACAAAAGGGGAGAACATTTATATGCTATAAATAGCTTTGGTGGGGCCTCTCTGGTGGCACAGGGAGTTAAGTCAAGCACTGTGGGGCTTTCTGCAGCCACCAACATGAATTCGATCCCCAGGCAGGGAGGTGAACCGTGTAGTGAAGCAAACTCTGCTTCTTCCCTGCCCACTTCCTGCCTTGCCCGCTGATCCCCTCAGCAGTGTATTTCAGTCATTCTGCCTATTCTTTTCCCCACTCTGTCTTTGGTGAATCTTCTCCCCTCCCCCACCTCTGGTCTGTATCCCAGTTCTTGTATGCATAAATAAATAAATCTTAAAAAATAAATAGCTTTGGCTATTCCAAGACACAATGTGAAAATGTGACTATTAATTACCAGTGATACATACAATTAATTATGAATAAAAATTCTCTTGCAAGTAGGACGAAGGTAAAATCATGGTTCAGTAGAGTGATGCCTTTACAATGCATATTGAGTAAGGCAGCTTTCTTGGGAGAAAAACAGTGACCCAAAGTGTAGTAATAAATATTAATACATATCGAATTCTCCTTTTATTTTTACATAATTTTAGTAAAAAAAATATGTTAGGTGTTACATTGCAAAAAGATTTAACTAACAAGTTACCATTTTATTAAATTAAAAAAATTTGGCATCTGTTTTTTAGCTTGTTTTGAAAAATCTAATAGATGTGCATCTAAGTATATGTTTGTAATCTTTTTAGCTGCAGAAGATCCTAAGTAAAGAAGACGATTTGAAGACAACTAATGAAATAGAATGCCAGGTATGTGCAAGCTATTTCCAAATGGATGATGTTTATAATATCAGCTCTGTTCTATTTGTTCAAATAACTATTCCCAAATTGTTGGAGAAATTATCAATAACTTAATTTGTGTATGTGTGTATAAAAGTTTTAATTGAGGTAACATTGGTTTACATTTGTGTTTTAGAGGTACCGGATGTCCTCCTTGAGGTGTTGTTACTACACCACAGCCACCACTAAAGCACCATTTCATTTCCATATTCCATTGTGCCCCATACAGATGTGGGTTTATTTCTGGGCTTTCAGTACTGTTGCTTTGGTCTGTGTGTCTGTTTTTGTTCCAGGAACATTTTTTATTTTTTGTGGCTGTACAACATATTTTGAAGTCTGGGAGTGTGATATTGCCATTCTTCCCCTTTTTTGTTAGGGTTGCTTTGTCTATTTTGGGGTCTTTTGCAGTTCCATTTGAATTTCAGTAATGTTTGTTCTATTTCTTTGAGGATGCTGTTGAGACTTTGATAGAGATTGCACTGAATCTTTATTCCTCTGCTAGCTCATTGTTTGCATATAGGAAAAGTAACTGATTTTTGTGTATTGGTTTTGTAGCCTAACACTTTTGCTAAACTAGTTTATTGCTTCAATTAGATTTTTAGTGGAATTTTTAGAGTTCTCTGTGTATATTCTCATGTCATCTGCAAGTCATGATAGTTTTACTTCTTCTATCCTAATTTATTTTTCTTTTACATCTTTCTCTTGCCTAATTGCTCTAGCTAGGATTTCCAACACTACGTTGAGTAGCAGTGGTGAAAGTGGACATCCTTGTCTTTTTCCAGAAAATAATAGAAAACCTTTCAGTTTTTCACTGTTGAGAATTGTACTAGCTTGGATTTGTCATGTATGGTCTTTATTGTGTTGAGGTATATCCCATCAATACCCAGGTGTGGTTTTTTTAGGGTTTTAATCATAATTGAATGTTGAATCTTAACAAGTGCTTTTGGTATGATATTTATCTTTCCTTTTGCTGATGTAGTAAATTGTATTGATTAATTTTCAGTTATTGAACCATTCTTGTGGCTCTTGTATAAATCTTCCTTGTGTATTGTTGAATTCTGTTTGCTAAAATTTTGTTGAGGCTTTTTTCATCTGTGTTCATTAGGAAAATTGGTCTGTAATCTTCTTCCTTTTCTGCCCTCCCCTCCCTTTTTCTTCCCTTCCCTTTTCTTTCCTTTCCTTTTCTTTTTTAGTGGTATCTTTATCTGCTTTGAGTACCAGTGATGTTGGCCTCACAAAATGTGTTTTTGAATTATTTACTTTTTCTTAATTTTTTGAAAGAGTTTGAGCATAATAGGTATTTGTTCATCTTAGAAGGTTTGATAGAACTCATTAGTGAAACCATTTGGTCCTAGGCTTTGGGTTTTTGGTTTTTTGTTTGTTTGTTTGTTTGTTTTTTGGATGTGGGAGACTTTTGATGATTGTTTCCATTTCATTGCTTGTAATTGTCTGTTTTCATTTCTTCCCGGCTTAGCCTCTAGCCTCGGATGACTGTATGTTTCTAAAAATTTGTCCCTCTTTTCTAGGTTATTGAGCTTACTAGTATACAAATGTTCAGAGTCTGAATTTCTAAGATACCTGTAATTTTTCTTTGGTTTCTAATCCAATTTGTGTTCTCTCCCCTTTTTGTGACTCTAGCTAGAATTTTGTCTATTTTTTCCTTCCTTCAAAGAATCAAGTTTTTTGCTCCAGCATTTATGATGTGTTCTTCAGTCATCTGATTATATCAAAATACTTTCCAAAGAAATAAAAGTTTCAGTGTCAAAAATGAAACTTTGGATATACTATAAGGACATGCAATAACTATCTTTATATTCTTGAGCTAGGTTCTATTCCAAATGCCATAAAAGTAAATTTGACTACTGTTGGGTTTTTTTTTAAACAAATAGCATCTCAATAGAAAATAGGCAAAAAGCCTAAAGAGGCAATTAACAGAAGTAACACAAATAACCAATATAAATAAAGAAATGCACTTTGAAATAATAGTGTTTTGGTTTTGTATTTTATTTTTCCTCATTGATTGGTAAAGATGAAAGATTGATAATCTTTTGTGTTCTCTAAGATTTGAGGGTGTTAACAGAATTCAAGCACGTATCCCATTTGACCCAGCAGTTTCAATTCTGGAAATTTATAAATGCAGACATATAATGACAAATACATAACAGTATTCCTCAGTAGTATTTGTATTTTAAAAGTTTGGAAACTACCTAGCAGTAGGAAATGAGCTCATTATATTATGGCAGGCATTCTTGGCTAGTTTACATGTCCTATGTGAGATTTCCCTTCTGCCAAGAATAATGGACAATTTGGGACTTTTCATTATTTTTTCTAATAAACACAAGAATAGAAAAATAAAAGAACTTTGTATTACTAAAAAGAAAGTAACATTGTTACTACCGTGAAAAAATGTTGCGCATAGAATGACACATACAGTGCAATAACTATTAAAAATTATGGTATACCTATATTAAGAAAAATGCTCCATTTTAAAAAGAAAAGTGTATAAAATGATTTTATTTGCTTAAGTATCTTAAACAAATGGTGCTAGAACAATTGGATATCCAAAAGAATGACAGTGGATTTCTACACCATATACAAAATTACTGAAGTGAGTCAAAGACATAAATGTAAAAGCTAAGACATAAAACTCTTAGAAGAAAACCTTGAGGGGTAACTTCATGATTGGATTTGGTAGTGATTTCTTAGATATGACACCAAAAACACAAGCAGTAGAAGAAAAAAGAGATTAATTGGACATCATCAAGAGTAAAACTTTTTCATCAAAGGGCACTATTAAGAAAGTGAAAGACAGCCTACAGAATGAGAGAAAGTATTTGCAAATCATATATTCATAAGGTTCTCTACCAGGATTTATATAAAGAACTCCTGCAACTTAATAGTAACAATATAAACAACCCAATTAAAACTAAACAAAAGACTGAATGGTCATTTTCCCAAAGATGATGTGCAAATAGGCAACTAACAGATGAAAATATGTTCAACATCACAAATCATTAGAACAATGAAAATTAAAACCAGTCTGAGATACACCACACCTATTCAAATTACAGAAACAAAATACCAGTAGCACCCATGATTGCAAGGACGCAAAGAAACTGGATCAGTCACTCTTTGCTAGTAGGAATGTAAAATTATACTATCTCTCTGATAAAACATTGATTGTCCTCCTAGGCATTAATGCCAGAGACATGAAAGGCTGTGTTCACACAAAAATCCTTAAATGTTTTTTTAACTTTATTTCCCAAAACTGGAAATAACCCAGATGTCCTACAACTGTGGTGACCCATATATTGAAGTACTTACTATTCCACAGTATAAAGGAATAAACTATTGATACAGCTGGATGGATATCTAGAGAATTATATTTTTTAAAATTCGAGTACCAAAAGATACTGTTAATGATTCATTTATATAATATTTTTGAAATGACAAAATTATAGAAAAGGAGAATTAATTAATGGTTGCCAGAGGATGAAGAGAAGTTGGAGGGGGAGGGGGAAATCTGTGACTATAAAAAAGCAATATGTGGAATCCTTATGATAAAGGAAACTTTTCTTTTTGTTGACTGGATCAAGTTAAAATGTTTTCTTTTAGCATATGTTACCACTGGAGGAAATTGTATAAAAGGTGCAAGAGATCTTTCTGCATTATATCTTAAAATTATGAATCTTCAATTACCTCAAAATAGAAAAAATAATTTCAATATAAGGATTCATAGGGATAAACATTTGTTCCTTTACTATATGTTCTGCTAGACTGGGTTGTTTGTGCTTTACCTGATATGTTCTGTTTCTTGCTTCATGTCTTTGCTTAGTTGTCACATCATTTCTCTCGCTTGTGTGAATACTTCTCTTTACATGGTGGAGTGTGACTGAAATTCTCCATGATAGTCTTCCCACCTTACTTGGAATAAATTTACCTTGCATTTTGATTCACTCCTCTATACACTGAAGAAATAGAGACAAAGAAGAGTCCTTTGAGCTAAATGCAGCCTTTGCCGATTGTATTTAAGTTCTCTTCTCTCTTCTGTGATCCATTAAAAGTCCTAAACACAGACTACTACACCCCTCCAAAGTATATCCCACGGTTTGGACATCTGATTAGTCCTTCTGTTTAATATCATGTCTTGGAATCTCTGCCTCCCACTGCCCAACTCATGTGAATCTATATAGCAGCTTTGATTGGAATTTTTTATAACTTGTTCCAGGGTTATCTTCTTGTCCCACTAATCTACTTGTTCCTAATTTGAAGGTTTTGATACAGTTCTAATAATAATCTCAGTTCCTACTGCTGTTTCTAAAAAGTAGAGTTAAGGATAGGATTAGGGGACATACTTTTTTTTTTTTTTAAGTTTTTTTTATTTATTTATGCATACAAGCACTGGGGTACAGGCCAGAGGTGTGGGGGGTGAGAGGATTCACCACAGAGAGCAGGGAGCAGAACAGGCAGATCAAGTGAAGTACACTGCTGAGGGGAGCAGCGGGCACAGCAGGAGAGGTCTGCTGCACCATGTGGGTCCCTTCTCTGGCCGGCGACAGGGATCGAACTCGTGCTGCAGTGGCTGCGGTTTGCTTCATAGTGTGTTGCTTAACCCACTGCGCCACCAGGGAGGCCCAGGATTAGGGGACATACTTAAGACTAACCAATATCTAAATCTAGTTTTCTTTCTCTATGTGACATTCTTCAAAATATTGTCTTAAAATTGTATCCCTTTTTTGCTGTTCAGTTACTGCTGAATAATCTTTTTAGCAGTTTTTCTTTGCTATTTGGGGGGATTTTTTTAGAAATTCATAGACTTTGAAATTTATAATTTAAAAAAGCAAGTGTATTTCTGATTTTTAGCAAAAACTCACTTTCCTGACTTAATTCTCTGTGCTGCTTCATTAAAAATGCTTCAAAAATACATTTTTTTAAGATTTATTTATTTATGCGTATAAGAACTGGGGTATAGGCCAGCGGTCAAAGATGGGGAGGGGCGGTGAGCGGATTCACCAGAGACAGTGGGGAGCAGAACAGGCAGATCGACTAAAATATACTGCTGAGAGGAGCAGTGGGCAAAGCAGGAGAAGTCTGCAGCACCATGTGGATCACCACCCTGGTCGGGGAATCAAACTCATGCTACAGTGGCTGTGGATGCTCTATACTACAGTGCTTAACCCCTTGCTCCACCAGGGAGTCCCGCAAAAGTACATTTTGAAATAACATTTATGTCAGTATTCTTAAGCTTTCTTTTTTTTCCCGCCTCATCTAAGATTTCATTTGCTGTTGAAGTCTGCAGTGTTTAGTTTTAACCCTTGTTGTTTTTCATCTGCTTGAATAAAGGTGATTATAGAACAGCGTCAGACAATTAGAGTGGCTACGTGTCTCCTTTCCACCTTGTTGTTGTTACAAGAGTCTTTTAAGGATTGTCCTAAGAGTTCCAGATTAGATCTATGTTTGTTTTTGGTTACAATTATATGAAGCCATTGTATTTTTTTTATAGGACCCAACAGTGAAAGACTGTAATATTAACACAACCCTTGAGATACATTTCTTTGGAAAAAGAGGAGAAAAAAAACTTCATTATAAAGAATTTCGAAGGTAAATGCCAGTATTTTCATTTAAGGAAATTTTATAGGAAAGAAGTAAAGAAACTGAATATATTCATTTCCTCCAACTGCAGACCATAAAACTAAATACTGCGTGTCAATCTCTGGTATTCATCTCTGAGAACAAAACCTATGAAATATAAAGTTTTACATGTTCAAAAATATATCTAAACTATTATGAAGAGTAATACCTGTTTTATAAAATACAGTAATTTTAGTAAGTTAATGTTTGCATCCCCTTCTGTCAGTCAGTTTCTTAATGTTAAACAAAACAACCCAACTTAAAACACTGATCATTTATTATTTCTATAATGCTTTGCATCAATTGGGTGGTTCTCCTATTGAAGGCCAATAGCTCTTTGGACATAGTCATGCAGTTGCTGTCTGCTACTGAGTTGTCTGGCAGCTGGTTCTCCTACAATGCCTCTGCTGGAACAACTCACCTGTGATATGTGTAATCTCTGATTCACTAACACAAGGTTGCCAATCAGCTCTACAAAAGCCAGATAGTAACTTTGGTCTTTACTCAACTCTACTATTTTACTGTGAAAGCAACTACAAACTGTATTATCCAGGGGATATGTCCATGCTCCCAATAAAGCTTTATACTATTGCCAATTTTAAGCAACTTGCTTATTACTCTGAGCTCTTTTCTTTAACTATAAAATGGGAATGATGATACTTAAATAATTGTAAACATTAAAATGAATTGTTCTCCCCATTAAGAATAATTCCATGCTAAATGAGATAATGTACCTCTTTACTAACCAGATTCATAAATATCAGAAAGCAAAATGGTGAGGTGGGCAATGAGGGGGACACTAATCTGGGAGGTGGGAGACTGCATCTTGTTCAACTCATTGCAGTTCAAGGAAGATTTATTGAGTGCCTACTGTGTGCCAGGTCTAAACTCTATGGAGGCTATCTAGTAAATGTTAATAACGAATGCTATCATGGATATGTAGGGTATTTTGTTAACACAAATTATTTAGTGTACCTGGTTTAGAGGTTGGGAGGTACTGGTCAGAGGAAGGCTTTCTAGAGGGAAAATGCACCTAAGCTGGATCTTAACAGATGAGCAGGAATTATAAACAGGCAAAAATGGTTTGAGGGGGGAGGCATTTGTGGGAAAAGAGTGTGAGAAAAAAGACAGACATATATTTTTTAAAGGGAATTGAAAGCATTTAAGTCTAGAAGAATAGAATACACAAGGTCTGCAGTGAGAGGTGAAAGCAGGGGCTGGAAAAGTATGTACAGAACTTTATATCACAAGCAGACTGTGAGATTGACCTGAGGATTTAATGAGACAATACTTTCTAAATACAGAGTATGACATATGCTAAGAATATGTGCCAAACTCAACTCAGCCTAAATTATTTTCAAAACATGTTTCCCGGCTGTCAGATCTTTCCCTTTAGTGAGTTAATCTTTTTCTGACTCTCCCTTATTTCTTTTTCTGTTTGCATTTTTGCAGCTGTCTTATTCAAGATACCTTCTTCAGCATGGAGTATCCTCATTCTCTTGCCCAAAGTTTTGCTTGTTCTTCAGTTTAACATCTACAGATAGAATTTCAAAACTAAAACAAAAGTATATCATTCTTACTATCTTTTTCCCCAAGGACTGACTGCTTTGAAATTAAGAGAAGGATTTTCTACGTTAGAACAGAAAGCTAAACACAACTTTTTCATCACAGATGGCCAAGTTCTTTCCAATTTTGTTACCAGTTTTCTTACTAAAATTCAGTATTCCATTGTCACTCAAGATACTATACTAAGAAACTTACTTGAATTTTATGAAAATTCCCTAACATTACAAAGTCTTTGAGAAATATCTTAGTAATATAGTTAAACTCAGCAAGAAATTCAAAATTGAAATAGAGATGTAGATATAGATATCAAAAGAAATCAATATCAAATTTAACCCATTAGTTTTAGTATTCCAGATATTTTATTTCTTGCATTGTTAATAAATTTAAACAAATTGAGATTCTTCATTCATACAGAGAACTTGGAAATTGCTAGAGCAATAGCATCTATATTAGTTAATAACTTTGACTAAGAAAAAAATGAATTGTTTAAAAATCTGTTTTGGGGCTTCCCTAGTGTCTCTGATTTATAGTTTCCTGTTAATTTTGGTTTTTTATTATTACTTTTTTCCTGATGCCTTATTTGGTTCCTCTATATTCCTCCTATAAGTGAAACTGATATTTTCCTATTTCTTTCTAACTTACTTCACTGAACATAATCCCTTCCAGCTCCATCCATGTTTCTGCAAATAGCACGATTTTTCTTTTTTGATTGCTGAGTAATATTCCATTGTGTGGATATATACCACATCATCTTGATCCAGTCATGTATTTTTGGGTATTTGGGATGTTTCTAAGTCTTACCTATTATAAAAAGTGCTACAATAAATGTAGGGTTGCTGGTATCCTTTTGAATTGTTTTTGTACCCTTTGGGTAGATTTCTGGGAGTGGAATTGCTAGATCATATGGTAGCTCCATTTTTAGTAGTTTGAGGAATCTCCACACAGCTTTCCATAGTGGTTGGGCCAGTTTGCATTCCCACCAGCAGTGTAGGAGAGTTCCTTTTTCTCCACATCCTCTCTTAACATTTTTTGCTAGTTTTTGTTTGTTTTGTTTTATATTTATTTTTTCTCACAATAGTTGCTTTCTTTTCTAGGTGTAGTCCCCATAGAATTTCCACCACCACTTCACCCTTGCACCATCACCATAGTCCCTTGTAGTCTTCCCGTCCCTGCCTTGATCCTAATCCCTCCCTCTTTCCTACAGAATGTCATCGTTGTCTATTTATTTTTGTTTGTTGCTAGTTTTTTAATATGTGCCATTCCCACTGGTGTAAAATGGTATCTCATTGTGTTTTTTATTTGCATTTCCCTCTTTATAAGGGATGTTGAACATTTATTGAATTTCCTCTTGGGAGAAGTGTCTTTTTAGCTCTTCTGCCCATTTTTTGACTGGATTGTTTACTTTGTTTTTGTTGAGTCGTGTGAGCTCTTTGTAAATCTTTGTCATCAGTTCCTTATCAGTTGTATGGAGTGCGGAAATTTTCTCCCAGTCAGTAGGGTGTCTTTTTGCTCTTTGAGTATTTCACTGTGTTTGGCTATCATTTGTCTTAGGTATTTTACATGTATTTTTCTACTTGTTCTTACAAAGTGAGATAAGTAGTCATCCCTTTTTATAACAATGGGTTTTTTGACTTAAGGAACTAGGTTCAGGGTCATATATTTTAAAATTCAAAAGGTGATATTCAGATCCACATCTGTCTTAAAAGGTTTGATTGACTACAGCAATCCTGAAAGAATTAGTCCCACAATTCTCTGGTGGTGGTTGGGTGTAGTGAAGGGCTTTCAAGGAAATAGTGGTAGATTAGTGACCAAGACACAAACATTAAATATTACCACATCAAGAGAAATGCATTCAATCTAGCCTCAACTAGATTGGTATTTTAGAATTAAAAAAATTCCAGCCCCAAAAAGTTCATCAGTATCAGTATTCTTCAAATTTTTCCTGACATTACACTCAGAGATTATTTCTGTTCACTATTTTTAAGGCTAATCACTACAGATTAAGAGAAAGGAAGAAAAATGCAGAAGACCCCAAATAAAATATAAGAGAAGAGGGAAACAAGGCAGGAAAAAAAATGTAAGAGAACAAAGAGGTACTGATGGAGAGTGGGGAAATGTTATAGACAGCTGCCTGATTAGTCTGATCATCAGTCCCATTTTTCCTGGACAGTATTGCCATTTGTTACTTATATCAGTCTTGTATTTTAAATTTAGGTTTATGGAAAGCTTGCAAACAGAGATCCAAGAAATGGAATTCCTTCAGTTTTCTAAAGGTTTGAATTTTATGAGAAAAGAAGACTTTGCAGAGTGGCTACTCCTTTTCACTAACACTGAAAACAAGGACATTTATTGGAAGAATGTGAGAGAGAAGTTAACAGCAGGAGAGGTTGGTATGCCTTTTTATTATGCTGGTGATAAGAGGACATAATAAATTAGACATTTATATAATTAACCTACAAATTAACCAAAACTACTCTCCATTATTTATATTTTTTAAGTATAAAATCTAGTTGACGAATATACCATTTTCAAACGAACAGTTAATTGCCTAAGAATCAGCATAACAACCGTGAGTTTTACATTTCTAGTAAAGTCAAAAAAAAGACAGTAATGTTCACTATCACTACTTTCACCTCTGGAAATATTAGCCAGTGCAAATTAATGAAAGAGTATAAAAACTTAAAAGGTGACATTGTTTGCATATGATGTGATCATATACCTAGAGAACACAAGAAAATCAAATTGAGAACCTATTAACAAAATAAATTTGGGCCATCCTGGTGGCACAGGGGTTAAAGTTTCAGTGCTATCAGGCAATTGGAAGCTACTATAGCATGAGTTCAATCCCTGGCCAGGAAGGTAACCCACATGGTGCAGAAGACCTCTCCTGTCTGGCCCATTGCATTGTATTTCAGTATATCCACCTGTTCTGCTCCTCATTCTACCTCTGGTAAAGCCTTTAACCCCCTCACACCTATATCCCAGTGCTTATATGCACAAATAAATAAAAAAAAATCTTAAAAATAATAAAGTGTCTATTAAAATACTAAAGATTTGTTCAGTGTACAAATTACAAAGCAGAAAATGTAATGGCAAACGTGTGTGTGTGTGTGTGTGTGTGTTTGAAGTGATGTTTGTCAAACTGTTAATAATGATTACTATATTAATGTTCCTAATAATATAATTATTAACATATTAATATAATGATTAATGGTAAGATTTCAAGTGATTTTTACTTTATGTGTAGTTTTCACTTCATTCAAAAACATTTTGACATGAGTGTTATATAATTTTTAAAGCTAGTAAAAAAATTGCATTCATCATTGTAATAGAAATATATAACAAATCAGAAGTCAATTTAACAGAAAAATGAAAACCTTAAATCCTTGATTGATGTTAAAAGAAATAACTAATTAGAGACATCTATTATTAATAGAAAATTTTAGTATAAATACAGTAGTCCCTTAAATTCATCATTTGTAAATATAATGGTTATATTAATCAGAATAGCCTAGGTTTGCTACAGTTAGTTAAATGCCCATGGCCAACACAAGGTTTCTTTTCATGCTACATTTTCATTATGGGCTGATGGGAGACTGCCAATATTAGTAACTTGGAGACCCAGACTCTACTATCTTAGAACTCCATCATCTAGAAAAAATACCATTTTAGAGACAGTAACAGAAGAAAGGAGTGAGTCCTTTAAATGTTTTCAACAGGAAAGATCACTATACTAGTGACAGACTAACTGGTGTAAACCACATGACTCCTACCTAATCCCAAGAAGCAAAACTATCAGTATCTGCATATAATATACATAAAAAACTTATCTCCACTAAAATACTAATTGAAATAATAATTCAGTACAGTAAAGTGACAGACATGTTGAGTTGCATGAGTCTTTACATATTTAGATTAGCAACCTTTTTGTCAGATGTGTGAACATGTTTCCTCATTCAGTAGTGTGCTTATTATTTCACTGATAGTTTCTTTCTCTGTACAGAACCTTTTAGTTTGATGTCATTCTTTTTGTTTATATTTGTTTTGCTTCTTTTGTCATTGGAGACGAATTCCCAAAGACCTTTCTGAAGCCATTGTTGTGGAGAGTTTTGTCTGTTTTATTTCTTCAGTGTATTTTATCATTTTAGGTCTTATATCCATGTTTGATCCACCTTGAGTTTTTTAAGTTAGGAGATGGTGACCTAGTTTCATTCTTCAGCATGTGACTGTCCAGTTTTCCCAACACCAATTGTTGAAGAGACTCTCCTTTCTCCATTGTACACTCTTGGCTCCTTTGTTGTAGATTAACTGTCCGTAAGTGTACAGGTTTATTTCTAGACCAGGAAGGGTTTATTTTCAAATTCAAATTAAGAATTTTCATACTTCATTTTTTCACTGGAAAAGTCTTATATACTGTGTCTTCACACATACAACTTTTTCTCTGTACTTTTCTTAACAGGAAATCAGACCTGTTGGGTTTGGACCACACCCTATGACTTCATTTAGCCTTAATTACTTCCCTGCCAATTAATCTCTTGGGGTTTCTCCTAATCTCAAAAACCTATAATTCTTTTTCATCTCAAAATTTTTATTAGACTCAAAGATGTGTACAGGTTTATGATAGAAAAGTACTTCTACTTAGAGTCATAAGATTAATGTATTTATAAAATCATAATAAAAACTTGGTTTTGTTATTTTAGAGTATTAGTTTGGATGAGTTCAAGTCCTTTTGCAATTTTACAACCCACCTGGAAGACTTTGCTATTGCCATGAAAATGTTTACTTTAGCTCATCGCCCTATCAGGCTCCGTAAGTTACATGAATCATTTAATGTGTGTTATCAATAAACAATATCAATCTATTCTTTAACTAAATTATATCAATTAAGAGGCCAGTTATAAATAATAACCTCTTAATTAATCATTGTTAATGATTAAAACACATTTCTAGATTTCTAACACATTTAACAATAACTTTATGTTTTCTTCTTATTTCCCTTAAAAGAGCAGGAAATATTTAAATATTTGTGTTTAGAACATTTATTAGATTAAAATAGCCTGGCTATGCATTATTTTATGATATTTCCCAACCAAATTTATTACTTGAATACACTTTTGATAGATATTTTTTGTTTTGTTTCATTTCTCATAAAAATTTATATTAATTATATTTGCACTATTCCCCATAGTTTATGAGTTGTTTTATGTTTACTGTTTTTTAGCGGAGTTTAAGAGAGCTGTGAAAGTAGCAACAGGACAAGACCTCTCAAACAATATTTTGGACACAGTCTTCAAGATCTTTGATTTGGATGGTGATGAATGTCTCAGTCATGGAGAGTTTCTTGGGGTATTAAAAAACAGGATGCATCGAGGCTTATGGGTAACAGATTTGGAATTTTTAATGTATATGTTTATGTGTAATTAAGTAAATGGTATCACACCTAGAACTTGAGCAAATGTATAGCTTTAAATGGGAGTTTTATAGTTTATTAAGAGATTGTGAGCTATATTTACAACCAGCATTGAATTATCTCATACATATGAGGGCCAACAATTTTCTTTGCTTTTTTTCCCCCTCAATCTAAATCTAATCAGAAACCACTATTCAGTAATGATAGCCTTAGATTTTACTTGGGTTTTATAGTTAGATACATCTAGATTTAAATCCCCACTTTTATATCATATGCTAACTACTAAATATTTAAAAAGCCTCTTCATTTTTCTGAACCTGAAATTCTTCCTGTATAGAATAAGAAAACTTAATAGAATCTAACATTAAACAATTTTGTGATAATTGATTGTAAAATATTCTTTAAATTAAGCACTGAGACACAAACTAAATGTTAGCTTTTGTCGTTACTGAAATTTATGTATTGGTCTGTAACTGGGACAAATCAAAATATTTAGATTTGGATCTGCTAGAAACAGTCTCATTAAAGTAATCTTAAGGTTGAAAATAATTCCAAAGACAACTTATTGGTAAAATTTAGGCTAGAAGAAAGGAAGGGGGAAGAATAGGAGATTAGTAGGTTCATAAAAGCTGACTTTCTAGAACTTAGAAAAACAATTTAACTGGCAAAACGCAGCTCTCATGCTTGAGTGTGACTAAGCAGGTTTTTCTTTCTTTTTCCTCACAAACTTATCCTTTTAAAATGTAAAAAAAAGAAAAACCCAATTTCAGTTGCCTACTTCAAACATTATATATGGACAGTAAACAAATTTCTAGTAGCAAAGTAAACCTTTGTAGTCATCTCTCACCTCACCTCAATTAATAATCATATTCCTAGAAATTAAACCAATTTGTGCAGTTAGCAATTTAATATATCCAGGAAGCTCTTTGTCATTTCTCAAAAAATATTAAAAGAAGAGCTGTAAGTCAGTGATACTATAAAAAACATCTGTATAACCTAAAATGGACTTTTGTTTCCATTTGGCTAATTTTTGGCAATGCTGTACTTTTCTGGTCATCAGAATCTGAATGTTTTCTAACCTTTACATTGTGATTTAGTTGAGAGGAATGATAACCATGCAGTATTTTTAATTCACAAAGCACATATTAATTTTCTCATTTCTCTTAAAAAGTCTCATCAGATACAGATTTTTTTTTCATTTTGACCATGCTTAAATCAAATTTTAAATAGGGATTAAATAGGAATTTCTATTGCATAGTTAAGTTCACCAGAAAAAGGGAAACATTCTAAAATATGAAATGGAAACAGTGTCAGAGAATTATAATTTAAAACCAATTTATGAGAGAAAATTACACAAAGCCTTCATTATTATCTTAAGGAGGAACTTCCATTGCCATATAATTAGTCTCCTTTCATTCCCATAGTTATCCTAAGCATATTCTTACATAACATTCACTTTTTATCTTTCACCCTTATTTTACAGTTCTGTTGCAGTCATCATTTACAAAATTCACCTCAAATCCTTTATGGAGGAATGTGGGAAATAAACAATAACAAAGTAAATAAAGTCATGTTTAGCCTTAAGAGACTGACCCCCTTAATTTTTACTTTTGGTTAACAGGTACCACAACATCTAGGTATACAAGAATACTGGAAATGTGTGAAAAAAGAAAGCATTAAAGGAGTAAAAGAAGTCTGGAAAAAAGCTGGAAAAGGTCCTGTTTAGAAAAAGATTAAGCTTCTATTGTCAAATTTGGGATTTTTTTTTAAATACTAGATGTTTATCTTTTAAGCCTTTATTTGATTCCCTTTGTGATATAAATATGCCTTGTATTTACTTTCTGATTCAGTCAGAACCTAAGGTTGTAGTAATACTTCATAATTTGAAAAGGTGGGAAACCTCGTTACTCACTGATTTCTCAGACACAGTAGCACATTATACTTTCTGGAAGGGTAAATAAGAACTTATGGGGGAAAAATAATTGATGTACAAAATCATTATCATTTCCACATACTCCTCATTGGACAAATTAAGTTAAAAATGTTTCAGGTTTTCTTATCTGTATCATACCTCGTAAATTGCTTGTATATTTTATTTCAATTAGCTGTATGTTAGTTGTCTGGAATAAAACATGTATATTTCAATATCCTCTCTGAAAACAAAATAAAGTATTTTTAAAAGATACAAAAATCACTTGGGTATGTTTTATTTTAAATGTTTTATAAAAGGTATACATTTTTAGGGCCACTCTGGTGGTGCAATGAGTTAAGCAACACACTATGAAGCAGACCACAGCCACTGCAGCATGAGTTCAATCCCTGCCACCAGCCAAGGAGGTGACCCACATGATGCAGTGGACCTCTCCTGCCTTACCCATTGCCCCACTGAGTGGTGTATTTCAGTGGATCTGCCAGTTCTGTTCCCCACTCTATCTCTGGTGAATCCTCTCACCCACTACACCTCTGACCTGTACCCCAGCTCTTGTATGCCTAAATAGATAAATCTTTAAAAAAGAAAAAAGTACACATTTTTAAAAATGTAAATACTATCATCCCTTGCCACCCTCATTAGTTTCCATGCTATAAAACTTGTGTAATTGGGAGAATCTTGATCACAAGATTAGGATCTCATGGAATATTGCACTGTGGCACAATAAATTAACTGGCATTAAATACAAAATGATGGGTTTTTTGAAACATGGTAAATAAAAATTATTTTTAAAAGTATGCTCAAAAATATTTTCAAATAAATATATTGCAAATATTTAAAACATTCATCTCCATGGATAATTGTTGAGAATAGGGCAGAGAGTAGGGCTTACAATATAAGCCTAGAAGATCTTGTGCCTAGAAATAAGAAAATACTCAAGAACTAATGGAGACATGTCAGAAGACAAAAGCCAACTTCAAGGGGGTATCTCTGGCCAAATTTGGGACAATCGGAGCATTAAAATAATTTTGGTGGTGGAGCATAACCTATTGAATAAGGATCAGTGAACTTAACACTGAAAATTGATGAATGGTGCAAGGGAAAACTTTCCCTTATGGTCATTAAAGGGCAAAGTCTTGAAATATGTTCATCTGCTAAACTGGAAGGCTCTTTGTCATAATGTAAAGCTTAACATAAGTAAGTGGTAATGCTTTTGTTTAGTTTTTATAGAAGTACTTTGCTGGGGTCCTCCCTGTGTGGTGCAGCGGGTTGAGAACCACACTGTGAAGCACCTGCAGCGCAGCACCGCGAGTTCGATCCCTGGCCAGGGAGGGGACCCACATGGCCCAGCAGACATCCCCTGCCTTGCCCGCTGCTCCCCTCAGCAGTGTGTTTCGGTGGATATGCTTGCTTTGCTCCCTGCTCTATCTCTGGTGAATCCTCTCACCTCCCGCAATTCTGGTCTGTACACCAGCTCTTGTATGCATAAATAAATCTTTTTAAAAAAGAATACTTTGCTGCTGATTAGAAAACTTGAATCTGTCCTGTTTTCAAGATTGTATTTATGCATGTAAGAGTTGGGGCACAGGCCAGAGGCATAGGGAGGTGAGAGGATTCACCAGAGACACAGTGGGGAGCAAAACAGGCACCAAAACACACTGTTGAGGGGAGCAATGGCCTCTGTGGCAGGAGAGTTCTGTTGCGCTACGTGGGTCCCCTCACTGGCCTGGGATGGAACATGCGCTGCAATGACTGCAGAAGCCTCACAGTATGGCACTCAACCCCTTGTGCCACCAAGGGAGGCCGCCTGTAACTGATATTTTTAATTTCTATTTTGTAAAACCAAACCAAGAGAAAAGATAGACAATGAAAAAAAAAAGTTTAGGAGTGCATCCTTCACCATTTTCTCGCTCAGCCACAAAAAAAAAAAGAAAAAACTGACTCTTCTCCCTACCTACCCAGATGAACTTAAGAATAGGTGAATATTAGGGGTATAAAAATGTAAAAATGAGGATTGTTTCTGGCATCTTCACCTTTTTGCCCTAACTTTTCCAGTCTACTCACCTAGAACCAACTCTACCTGCCCCACTTTGCACAACATCCCATGACTGCAATACTCCACCTCTAAAATTCTTGACTTTTCCTTGCACACACTGTGTGCTTTATCCCCTCTTCAAATTTCCACTCAAGCTTCTGAGCAGGATGCTTTCCCTCTCCCCCTGCTGAAATTCTTGACATAAAGTGGCTATTTACATGTCAAGTTTGTCTCTACTAAACTGTTGAGGGAAAACCAATGCCTTTGTCATCTTTACACATATCAGTCTTTTTGAGTATCTGGCTTAGAGAATAGTAGCTAACCAACCCTTGTTGAATAAAAGGAAAGGAAAAAAGGAAGATGAGAAAAGGACAAAGGAAACACAGGGTAGAGGAGAAAGGTGAGTGAGACTTTAAAATCAGTCAATCAACTTAAAGATGACTCTTAATTTATTTCAAATGTCTTCATACCAGATTAGTTTTTCTGAAGTTTGATAGTATTGCTTCATTATTGACAGTCCTATGGCTCTAGAATCACCTACAAAATAAGTCAATCCTGACAATGTTCTGGTCCCCCTACCTTTCTGGCCTTATCATCTAACACTTGCTCACATACTCCTTACACTAAAATACCACCTCTGTAGTTCTCACTTGTCAAATATTTACCCTTAACTGCTGCTCCTTTCAAAGATGCTAACTTCTTCAAGTGCACTTCATTGTGAAGTTTTCCATTTTCCTCCCTGCTCCCACCAATTCCTGTATCCATGGACTCTTAGTTCGCTCATCATCTCTTTGTCCACCTTTCAAACTACAAAATGTCCCAGAGTTTTGTTTTGTTTTTTATCAATTTACTTTTTCCACTCAACTATGAGCTCATTAAGAACAAGGACTCAGTTCTTTTAGCTCTCTCCCCATTATACATCAAGGAGTTGACACATAGTGGTGGTTCAAAATATAGGTGACATGAATGAATGAAAAGAAAAGTGAAAAATAATTTCCCCATATGTGCAGGAACTCTCCTGATATTTCATCTCTTCTGTTACTAGGCAGAAAAAACGGGAGCAAGCCAGGAACTGTCTTAGCTCTGGTTTGGCCTCTGCCTTAAACACAGAAAAATGTGGGAAGAGCCTGGCCAGAGAGTTCTAATATGGTTGGAAAGAACAGGTGATAGACATGGAAACAAGTCAATCATCGTCCCCAAACCTACAAATAGGATTACTCTCTTAGAATTAAACTGCAAAATAAAAGCAATGTCTAGAGTTCAGGAAAGATTATAGAATAGGAAGCTCCAGTAATCTCTCCCTTCACCTAAACATCTATTGAACTATCAGAACCCTCTAAAGTGTTTCGTAACTCAAGCATCGAGTAGAACTAGTCCAACATCTATGGAATAACTTGAGGACAGTGGTAAATTTTAGTGAATTTGGTTGTGTAAGTTTGTAGTTACCAGCTACCATCACAGCAGCATGTAGTTGTGGAAGTGGCCACTCACATTCCTGGTGTAGCTAACGAGCCAGAGCAGTCAATAGAATATTATTACGCTTTGATAACTGATTGCCGCTTCTGATCACTGAAAGACCAGCACAGAGATCTGCCATTTTTCAACACCCACACCCACAGACTGAAGCAGTTGCCCAGTTACAGGGGTTTTAAAAAGATAATTTTTTTCACCTTGTCTTGGGAGCCTAACATTAAGGAAATGAGTGACAACATAGAAAATAGATAAGAAATTTCAGTGCCCACAAAAAGAAATACATACTTTGCAAAAATAGGGGAAAAAATCACAAGATGGATCCAGCCCGCAAAAGCTAAAACAAGCAATCCCTGAGGAATGGGAGAATTAGATTTCCAGATTTCTTACAACATACACTTAGAATGTTCAGTTCTCAACAACAACAAAACTATAAAAGCAACAGGCAAGCATTATCCAGTCACAAGAAATGATTTTAGTTGTCATCCCTGAAGAAAGTCAGACACTGGAATTAAGAGTCAAAGACACTTAACCCCATTAAGTGTGTTCAGTGAACTAATGACAACCATGGGCAAAGACTAAAGAAAATCAGGAAAATAATCTGGACTAACTGAAAATATCAATGAACAGATTGAATTTATACAAAGGAAGTATACTGAAAAACTAGAATAATTCAGCAGCAAACAGGGAAAAGAATGAATTTGAAGATAATATAATCTGAGGAACAAAGAAAAAGGACTGAAAAACCAAGTGAGAAACCCATGAGACACTATAAAACATCAAGATAACATTACCAGAGTCATAGACAAATGACTGAAAAAATTATGGATTATATACTAATTGGAATACTACTCAGCTATTAACAAAGATGCTCTTTTCAGAATAAAATGGATGGATTTTGAGGTGATTATACTACGTGAGAAAGTGAAAGACAACAGATTGTCCCTCTCTTTTGCAGAATATATAACCACAAAGAACTGGCAAAACAACAAGAATAATTCTTAAATTATATGAATAATAGATTGTTTATCAGGGAGAATGGGAGTGACAGAGAGAAAATGATAAAGCTGTGGCACTGAAGAAATGATGGAAGGTGAGTGAGGCACATACACATATTGACATGTGAAGTTGAAATTCCAAAATATATACTTAGGTAACTGGTGACAAATTAACATGAATATAGAAAAGGGCCAGAGGGCCTCCCTGGTGGCGCAGTGGGTTAAGCAATGCACTATGAAGTGGACCACAGCCACTGCAGTTTGATCCCTGCTGCTGGCTGGGGAGGGACCCACATAGCGTGGCAGACCTCTCCTGCTGTGCCGGCTGGAGACAGTACACTGCCCTCAGCAGTGTACTTCTGTTGATTTGCCTGTTCTGCTCCCCGCTCTGTCTGTGGTGAATCCTCTCACCCCCCTACACCTCTGGCCTGTACCCCAGTGCTTGTATGCATAAATAAATAAATATTTAAAAAAAAAAGAAAAGGGCCAGAAAAAATTTTGAAGAAATATGACTGAAAACTTCCCAAATCTAGTAAAATATAGAATGGTTTCACTTTTAGGAGGAATCTGTGTCATATAGACAAGCCCAGGAAACATCAGAAGAGCAACTAGGATTCAGGAATATTCCAAGCAAGGACTTGAAAACCACCAGGACTCTCACCATCCCTTTCCCTGCTTCTTTCTCTACATCACTTTCATTCTCTTTCACTGAGACCAACTCCACTCTCTCTGAAATGTTAACATTTCTGGAAAAGACATTGATTGGTTAACCATTTGGGACTGGGTCACTCCAGACCAATCAACTGTTTTCGGAATGGCACTGTCTCTAAGACTTTGGTATCTTCTATGCCCCACATGGTTAGAGTGTGGTGGAAGAGGTATTTTTTAACTGGGTTATTAGTCCCACCTAGATGCTGGATTCTTCCTCCCCAAGTTCAAATTCTATAGGCTGAGACCAATTTAGGGGCCTGTAAGCTCTTACAGGCCTTTTTCTCAAAACCAGAGGATCAGCATCAAAGTGACAAATGTGTTTCAGGAAAACCTGCAAGTTGGTTGTGTGGCTAAAAAAGGATACCATTGAGCAAGTATCTAAGTTGAACTAAGTATTTTACATACTCAACCCTTCTTCACCCATCCACTTGAACGTATGGACAGCTATGTAGCTAAATTAATAGCTATGTAAAAGATGTTCATTTGATTTGTATTTTTATTTTGTGGCATTTTTCAGACTTTTATTTGGTAGGGCAGTCTGGGTAAGGAGAAAGGAATCAGCCCAGCTCTCAGCCTCCAGTACTTTGAGTCTTGGAGTTCCCTTTTCTGAGTCTAAGCAAGCCATATTCCCTCCATGTCTCTCCTTGGCCAGTAAGATGGTAAGCATGGTAAGAGACAAAAAGCAGGAAAGACAGTACCTGCCCTGAAATATTAGTGCCTTGGAATAATTCTCTTAATGATACATCACAACTTTTTTCAAATTCCAACCTCTCTGCCAATAATATACCACAGAAAAGTCAAGCAAGTATTAACAAATGCACACCTTGGACATCAGAATGAAACCAGGGTCAATTAGGAATAGAACTTTTCACGCTCAAAAGACCTTCCTAACCTTTGACGTGTTCATTCTACATACTCCCCCATCTCCTCTCAAAAAGCAGATATTTCTTCTAAATTATAAGGTTTATTTTCAAATAAAATTTTCTGATATTCCTTGGGGAAGCACATGGAACTCCTGAATCAAAGTTTGGGACAAATAAGGAAATAGACAAAGGCAGCACAGGACATGAGTCTGATTAAATAATAATGAAAATTGCATGTCCTCAAAGCTGGGGTGTAAAATGAAACTAGTACCACCCAATGCCATAGAATAAATGAGATAAAAGGACAAAATACAGGAGGTTAGAGGTGGGGGGGTGGGATTGTATTAAGCAAAATGAAAAAAAAAAAAAGCTTCAGATCAACAACAGTTAATGTGAAAAAATACAAACAAAAAATACAAACCCCACAAATGTTCCACAAGATGGCACTCTTGCTTCTCCAAAATGCTTTGTCTTCCTGTGCACTAAGAATCTTTAAGAGATAAACCAACTAAATATAGAAAATTACGGACTACTTCAAAAATTGATTTCCTTATTGAAGGAGACACATTGTGGGAGAGTTTTGACTGATATACTTTAGTTAAATATTTACTCTTAGAGAAATGAGCAGAGCATTAAATCCACATTTGCCATTGTCATGCTTTTTTGTGCTTAGTTACATTCAAGGAGGAAAGAAACTAATTTTTAGAATCTCTAAGAATATTAGGTAAGATATAATTTGGGTATGTTATTCCTCAGCAGCATCAGTATCAAATCTTTACTGAAATGTGCTCTAGTCGATGTACTCAGCTAAGTGATAGACTTCCTTCTATGAGAGTTTTCTTCCATGAGATTTACCCGGAGATGATGTTTTCTTTATAACATTTTTAAGACCCAGATTTACATAATGTTTAGCTATTTCTTCCTGGGGGGGGCGGGAAATACCTCTTTTATGGTTTACAGAACGCCACACAGGTTCTCCCCCACTATATAATCTTATAATCCAGAGAATTAAAGGATTATTTATTGCAGCATCATTTCAAATAACAAAAATTTGAATCAATTTCAATGTTCAGCATCATAAAAATGAATAAGCAAATGTTATTCTTATAGTTCTACAGTGGAATTCTAGACAGCTGTTAAAAAGATGAATATTCAAATGAAGTTACAAGAATTTGTCAATTTAAGCTATTGTCTTTTCCGTTCCAGTCCCTCCCTTGCATAAATACTCTGCTTTGTGGTGTTGTGTCAGCCTCTGCAAGGCTGAAGGAATGTAGTCCTGCTGTCCTGCCAATGTCCCCAGAGTCACAATGTCCCCCCTGGCAACAGAAGTTACCAGTCTCTGACTTTTATTGTTGTTGATGCTGTTTTGGAACTCCCAGAACCTGCCTCTTCATGTCGTCCTGGGGAACCATCACCAATAGGCAGATGCCCCCTCCCAAGCAGGACAGGGTCTCTCCTTGAGCTTTCACATCCAAATACACCTAACCTCTTCCCTGTGTCCCTAACCTTCGGAGTAATAGCTCTCCCCACAAGTACTTTCTCTGTTACCTCAGTGTCCCCTTTGCTTTTATATTCTGTTAAACACATGTTTAACCAGTTCTTACATTAGATCATCCTTGTTGAAACACTTGATGTGGATACTAACTGATATAGTAACCATATGCCAGAAAATATGCATACATAGTATAGTTAGATTATAGCCAGATATATGATAGCAAGATAGTCAGGTAGGGGGAGGAAGGGAGGGAGGGAGGGAGAGAGAGAGAGAGATTAAAATACATTACTTATGAGAAAACTAGGGAAAGCATTGACAGCCCTAATTCTGTTCACTTGTCATTCACTTGTTCAATTAATATGATTTATATGCCTTTTATATGCCTGGCAATGTGCTAGGTTTCCAAGTAAAACACAGCCCCTGCTTCAAAAGATTTGCTGTCTAGGGAAAGTGACTGCTATTCAGGGACTTAAGGTGGACAAGCTATATGGCTACATGGCAGTTCCAAATACTAACACACACACACACACACACTCCCATAAGAACTTGGCATCTGTTCCACTGCTGTCTAGAATGACATAGCCATATGCCAGGAACTTGTCAAATCTCAAAACAAAGTGATGATGGAGAGATATCACAGCAATAGAGACAGCAGAGTCATGTAATGTTTCCTAAAACCTGCTCTTCTCTGGAAAGATGGCAAAAAATGTTTCCAATAGGAGCAGTCAAGCCCAAACTTTCCTGTTGCTCAAATGCCATCAGGAACATGAAACTAGACTGACCAATTAACAAGTGGCCAGGAAGCTTTCTAGGGGACAGGCTTCCAAACCTGTGAAACACAAAGCTCACCAAATCAGAAACTCTTGGAGTACATCAGTGTCAGGAAATCTATGGATCAGCCCACCATGACAGCTAAATCTCAGTAACTCTACTTTGGACTGCATTCACTTGGCAAAAAACTGATCATTAATCAGCAAAGCAGTAAAGATGATTGTATCCAAGGGCCACTGGTGAGTGTCAAAATCAGTGGAAAAAACTTTACAGAAAAACAGGATATTTGCATAGCTTTCAAATTCATCCCCCCAAATACTTACTAATTGTTGTGATGGTTTGAACACTATCCACAAATTCTTTGACAATCCTCCCTCCAGGAGGTAGAACTTTATTCCTCTCCCTTTGACTGCAGCTGAACTGAATAACTGTTATCAAAGAAGTAGTGTAGGGAAGGAGGGGAATTGTGACTTCACAGTGGAAACAGCATCTTAACCTGTTGTGATCAAGGCCAAAATCACCATTGAAAGGGGTGTTGGTGTCTATCCACCCTGACGTGAAGGGCTATCACCTTGTGGTTTTCTTGCCCCAAATCCATAACCCCAGTTTATTCATGGGAAAACATTAGACAAATCCACACTGAGGGACATTCTACAAAATGTCAGTACTTCACCAGATTTTTCAAAAATGTTACTCCATGCAAAACAAAGATGCTGAGCAGTATTAGAGAAGACATGATGACTAAATGCAATGTGATCTTGAAACAGAACAGGACATCAGTGGGAAACCTGTTAAATATCAGCCTATATTTTATTTTAAAGTGCTACATGAATGTTAAATTTGTAGTTTGATAAATAGACCATGGTTTTATGTAAGATTAATGTTAACATTAGGGGAAAGCTTGTGAAGGCTATCTAGAAATTCTTGTAGTATCTTAATAACTTCTACAAATTTTAAATTATTTCAGGATAACAAAGAAAAGTTGAAAAAAAGCCACCATAAGCTGGAACCCTATCTACTGAGACAGGTAGCATTTCCGCAGTATAAGTGAGAGCTAAAGATTTTGGTTTTACATTCTGCAAAATTATGATCTATAGAGAAGAGGTTGTTACTATACTGTTTAAACCAACCCTTCAGCAATCAGGCCAGGACAAGGGGATTCAGGGAATGCTCCCTGAGGCCAGAGATGAGTCAGCTCTGCAGGAAGGTTAGGAAGCACCAGAGAAAGGGGAAAGGGGTGAACACATGTAGGCAGAAGTGCGCAGAAGGGGCATTGTTGACACAATATGAAGAACCGATGAGGGTGTGGACAGCACTAGGTAGAGAACTGTCTTAGCCTTCAAATCTGAAAGTCTTTATTTTGCCTTCATTCTTTGTGTGTGTAAGGCAAAATGTAGATAAAATTTACCTCTTTTAAGTGTATAATTCAGAGGCACTAGCACATTTATTTTGTTATGCAACAATTACCATGATCTATAGAACTCCTCATCTTCCTAAATTAAACCACATCTCCCAGTTCTTCTTCCCCCAGACCCTAACAACTGCCATTATATTTTCTATCTTTAACGATATGCTCATTCTAGGTGCCTCATGTAAGTGGATTCATACAATATTTTTCTTTTTGTGATCAGTTTATTTCACTTAGCATTTTTTCTTTAGGATTCATTATTTTTACAGCATGTGTCAGAGTTTCCTTCCTTCCTTAAGACTGAATAATATTCCATTGTTTCTATACACCAGTTTTATTTATCCATTCATTTGACAATGGACACTGGGTTGTTTCTACCTTCCAACAATTGTGAATAAAGCTGCTATGAATAGCACTGTACAAATATCTATGTGAATCCCTGCTTTCATTTCCTTTGAGTATATACCCAGTAGTAGAATTGCTGAGTCATATGATAATTCTTTGATTAGAATTAAGGAGTTGTCACACATTTTCCAAAACGGCTACATAATTATATATTTCCACCAGCAACACACAAGGGCTCCACTTGTCTTCACATCCTAAACATCTGTTATCTTCTGCTTTTGTTGTTATTTTATTGTAGCCATCCCAGTGTGTGTGAAGCACGACATCATTGGATTTGCATTTCTCTAAGGATTAGTATATTGAGCATCTATTCATGTACTTAGTGGTCATGTGTATTTCTTCTTTGTAGAAATGTATTTATAAGTGCCTTGCCCATTATTTAACAGAGTTGTTTGAGGTGTGAACTGTGTGTGTGTGTGGGGGGAGTGTTGTTGAGTTTTAGGGGTTCTATATACATTCTAGATGTCAATTCTTATCAGCTAAGATTTACAAATATTTTCTCCCATTCCTTTGGTCGCCTTTTCACTTTGCCTTCACTCTGAAGTGATTATTTTTCTAGTTATAAAATTTAATGTATTTCCCTCAGCACTTTGAAAATATTACTTTATTGTCTCTAGGAACTTGTTGCTACTATTGAGAAGTCAGCTGTCAGTCTAATCAGTATTTCTTTCATAAATTAACTTTCATCTCTGGAATCCTGTAAGATTTTTTCTCTTTGGTCTAAATGTTCAAAAGTTTTACTACTCTGTGTCTTGACATAGGATTTATTGTTATTTATCCTGTTCAATAACCAAGTGTCCCTTTGACAGAGGACTTAAGACATTCTTTAATGCTGGAGTAGTCTCATGTACAATGGATTCAAAAGGTGTCTCTTTGACATTCTTCTTATTCTCTTTGTCTACTACTCTTTTTTTAGATATATGTTGAAACTTGTCAAAATATCTTCCAACTTAAAATATATTTTTCTGTTATGTTCTAGATTCATTATTCAACATACTCTCCCAACTTGGCAAGCCTCTCTTCTCGAATGCCCAGATAAGAACTTTGTCTATTGAGTGTTTGACAGTGTTTTGTTATTTTGAATATCTCTAAATGGTTATTTTTCAGACCTGTTCTTTTTCTGTTTTGTTTATTATTTTGTTTGTTGCACGTTTTCTTGTTCCTTTTGGTAGAAGTTATTCTTTCATTTAACTCTTTGAGTATGGCATGTACTAATCTTAAAAGTTTGCTTTATAAAACTAATTTCATTTTGAATGAATTAATGTTGTGATTATTTTTATTTATGCTCTTTCTTCTTTTTTTTGTGTTTTAAAATTGTAGCTTAATATGAATTAATTTTGTCTATGTGGTTTCCGTTAAACTCCACCTAATGGTTTTATAGCTGGCTCTATCTACTCTTTTTCTTTCCCAGTCCTAGGTTCATGTCTAGAACTTAAAATGGCGTTTTGAAGTTCCCAGCTGGATAACATAGGGAAACCATAGGTCAAGTTGCCAGGTCTACTGGAAGCTTGATTCACTTCCAGGTCAGGTTCTACTGTGTTCTTTGGTTTCTGTTAAAAGCCATGATCTCAGGGATTGATTAGTACAATTTTTCCTGCTCCCACTGTTGGGGGCTAGGGAGGCTAGAAGTTGGTGATGGAGGTTTGAGCCTGGATTTCTCTCTGATTTTCTATATTTAGAGTTTTACCTACTATTGGTAATTTTGAAACAGCATCAAAGTTTATTTGAAGTCCTAAATAGATCCCTTATCACTTTTTCCACTGCCACACTCTAGTTCTGGCCACCGTCACCTGTTGACCATGTGACTACAACAGCTCCCAGCTGGTTCCTCTGTCCCTTATCATTCTTCCCTCCAATCCATTCTTTCCACAACAGTCAAAGGGATTGCTATAAACTATAATTCAACTCTCAGTATTACCTGCCTAAAGCTTCTAAGTGATTCTCTGTTGTCACAATCAGTAGCAGAAATAAAATGAAATCACCAGTCCAATGAGGAAAAGAGAGGAAGGAATTTATCACAGTGGCCACTGTTTTCAGGCAAAGGAACATTAACTCATGTCTGGTCATTTAAGATAGAAACATTCTCACGAGGATGAAAATGTTATTACCTCCCTGAAAATGTATGTTCTCACTGAGCTAATGTTAAAACAATAGCCCAGAAGTGTTTCTAGATGCCATATTAAGTCAACACCTTCTTAGAGTATAAGACAAATATTTAGAAATCAAAATGTGATCTTGCTGGTAACTCCAAAAGTTAGGAAGAATAGCTACATCACAACACAAGTCTAAACAAATATTTAATGAATATTTTTTACTTGCAAACCACTATGGAAAAAGAGGGTGTGTAAGAAATAAACTTTAGGGCCTCCCTGGTGGCGCAGTGGGTTAAGCAACACACTATGAAGCAAATCACAGCCACTGCAGCACGAGTTCAATCTCTGCTGCTTGCCAGGGAGGGGACCCACATGGCGTAGCAGACCTCTCCTGCCTCGCCTGCTGCTCCCTCAGCAGTGTGTTTCAGTCAGTCTGCCTGTTTTGTTCCTGGCTCTGTCTGGTGAATCCCCTCACCTCCCTGGACTCTGGCCTATACTCCAGCTCTTGTATGTGTAAATAAATAAAATCTTAAAAAAAAAAAAAAGAAACAAACTTTACTGTTACTGAGCTGCAACCGACAGAAGGAGTGGTCTCTGGCTCCCCTGCAAGTTAGTATGGCAATCCTTCCTGAGAAACCTTTTATGGAGCAGTGAGCTGCCTGGATTGTGGAATGGAACAATTAGGTGTGAGCTGTGGGTTGATTGACACCAGGACTCTGCCTCTCACCACAAGTCAATGATAGCACAGTTCCACTTGTAAATTACACTTCCTGAATTCTGGAACAGGTCAAAATGGACCAATCAGGTGCAGGATTGAAAAATGGACCAATCAGACTATGGTGGGGGGGGGGGCACCTTGAAAGTGAATATAAAGCAGGGTCAAAGGGAGCACTAGGATGGGAAGCTGATTGGGATTCAGAGCGACACAGAGGAGCAGACAGAGCAGCAGCAGCCCAGAGGAAGAAGGGGTCCGAAGAAGCAGCAGAGGAAGAAGAACTCCTGCAGAGGAAGAGGAGAAGACAGTTCCAGCCACCGAAGAAAAGAGGGAAGCCTCCAGCAACTGCCCTCTGAGGAGGGGAGAGAGACTGAGCGACTTTGTAGGGACTGGGACTCAGTCTTGTCTGTGCCATTGACTGGAAGTAGCACCAAAGGCCCTGGGCCTGGTGTCTCAAAGAGCTGTTTGTTAGTGGTATAAACAAACAACTCACAAGAGCTGTAACACTGGAATACCGCCTCTGCAGGCCCGTAGTGGTCATTGCTACTGGACAGTGCTACCTAGAACTGGTGACCAGTGACTGCTAACATTGATGCTGTCCAGATGAAGCAGCCAGCCTCTTGTAGATACGTAAGTGTTCTTGTTTCCCCCATTTGTAAATAAACCCCATGGTTGTTGTTCCTGTAGCCTGAGATCCCTTGCAATTGTGCGTGCGGGTGAGAACCCATAAACAATGACCTGATTGGGCACTGTCCTCTGATAGGCAATAGCCTCTGTTGCTATAGCCCTGGATTCTGGTTTGTGGCCTTTTGGCCTTTAGGGGCTTTTGGGGGGCTCTCTGGCCTGGGAGCACCCTCTGGTCCCTGTCTCAGTCAGAGGATCCTCCCCTGCTCCCTGTTTCATTACCTTCAAGGATCTCTTAATGTAGTAGGCCAAATAACATAAAAAAATATTTATGTATGCAGTTATGGATTGAATTGTGTTCCTCCAAAGATATATTGAAATGCTAACCCCCAGTATTCAGAATGTTACATTATTTGGAAATAGAGTGGTTGCAGATATAATTAAGATAAGGTTATTCTCAAGTAAGTTGGGTTCTAAATCCAATATGAGAAGAAGAAACACAGACACAGGACAGGAAAACATCATGTGACAAGAGGCAGATATTGGAGTAATACAGCAGCAAGTCAAGAATTGCCAATGACTGACGGCTACAACCAGACCTTAGGAAGAGGCGTGAGTTCTCCCTTACAGGTTTCAGAAGCAGTGTGATCTGCTGTCACCTTCATTTTGGGCTTCCAGCTTCCCAAACTGTGAGATGATAAATATCTGTTTTGTTAAGCTATCTAGTTTGTGGTACTTAGTTATGGCAGTCCTTGATAACTAATGTATTATAAGCAAAATGGCATAAAAATTATTTCTAGCTGATGTGATTAATAGATTTGGAGGACATGAGCTAATAGTAGGGTGATTTTGATATGTAGAGATGGCAGGAAAAGGCTTTATATTTTGACCTTTCATATCAACCATTACATAAAGGGTTAATCTTAACCCACATCCAGGGAAGCCTCTTTGGAAAATAAACTAAATATCATCCACAAATGCTTCAAACCCAATGCCAATTTTGCCTACTGTCAACTTGTAGACAAAAGGAAAATTCTAACTACTGATTGTTAGAAATATACTCTGAAAAGCCAATGAGCTAGCAGCTGCAGAGGCTGAAAGTCAATAAAAAGAAAAAAGTTTTGTTGAGAAGATGTCATGCAGCCAAATCACACACCAAGGCCAACCCTATCCCACCCCAGCCCCATGTTGCAAGTTGCTGAAGGAAACAGAGATAAGTTGTACAACTTGACCTTCAAATCTGCAGAAGGACTTTCTAGGATAGAAATAAATCCTTATAAGCTTCAAGTCTTGTGCTATTTCTACAAATAATGCCTGACTCCACAGAATAAAACATCACTTTTGATATATATGTAACATTTCTCCTTTTTCATTAACCAGAATGTAACCAAGTATGTTTTTTATCTTTGCTATTAAATAATTATGTATCTCCTGTGCACTTCAGTACACTACATCAACTATATATAACTGAAACCTGAATATCTGAAGGGCAGGGCCTGTGCTCAAGAGAAAGCTGATGCATACTTTCTGGTTTAAATCCTCTGCTCTCAACAATCTTTTTATTTCTCTATGAATTTATTTTATTCACTCTTCACAGCAGTGAATTTTTTCAGCCAACAGTAATAAAGTCTGGAAAAACTGTTTCACACATCCTTTATTACTTTCTAGCACTAGAAATGTGCAGCAACTACCTATTACTTTCCTCTAGTACCTTTATATCACTATAAAAGGGGTAGGAAGTCAGGCTTCACGGAGACCTTAGTGGTCAGAGGCAATTAAAATCTCAGTCTACCAAAGTGGGCATAACACTAATGGGAAACACAGTTTGGAATTACTGGTAATGCTTCTGACTTTGTATTATGATGTTTTCATAGTGATGCTTCTTGGTTCTATTAAGATTGTTGTCACTGCGTAGCAAGAGTTCTCCAGTTGTGAATAAATTCTTAAATTCCAGTGATCATTTGTTTTCAAACAAATCTATCTCAAATTTGGGGTTCAAATCAAAGTGACAGACTACGTGATTTCCATCCTAAATCAGTCATTAGCCAGTTCCATCTTCGAAAATTGGTGTGGTTCACCTGAACGTGGAACGAATTATTTGAAATACAAGCGTTAACTAGAGAAGACATCGGGATCACTGGAGCAGCCTCCAAACAATGTATGGCCCTCGCCTACATCCTGGTGTAGCCTTATGTGAACATGGGCCCTCACTACTCAGGGTCCAGTGGCCCGCAGAAGGGCAAGTTCTGTCCGAGTTCCAAAGTAAACGAATCAGCTAAGGGATCATTTCCAGGCCTCTCCTCAAGCCTCAGTCCACAAAAGTTATCCCTTGTTCTAGCAAACGTCGTGGAAGTGTCTTCCGCCTTCGTGTCCGCCCAGCCTCACTTCCTGCTTCCCTTAAGCTAGCGCTCTGGGGTCCCTAAGTGGCCAGGAGCACCAGTCCCCGAGGCGGCCCCAGACTTAGGCCACGCCCATGAGTACCCGCCCCCTCAGTAATGAAGCCCCGCCCCTGATGGCTTGGCGCCGGCTGCGGCTGGGGGGCGGGGTCGGGGGCGGGGCGGCGGAGGGCGGGGGACCGCAGGATGCGGGGTGGGGGCGGGACCTGGCGGGGCTCGGTGAGGGGCGGGGACACGGAGGGGCCTCCAGCTTTAGCTCGGGCTGGCCCGGCCTTCGAAGCTGGGTACCCGCGAGAGGAGCCGCCCCGATCGCCCGGGTTCCCGCCGCCGGGGGCCTGGCGCTCCCCTCGACCGCCGGGCACCGGGTACTGCAGTCGCCGGCCGAACATGGCGCCGTGGACGTTCTGGCGCTGCTGCCAGCGCAGCGTGGGCTGGGTGCCGGTGCTCTTCATCACCTTCGTGGTCGCCTGGTCCTACTATGCGTACGTGGTGGAGCTGTGCGTGTGTGAGTACCGGGCGGCGGGCGGCGGGAGTGCAGCGGAACCCCATTGGCCTGCTTCACGGAGGCGTCCAGGCCGCAGCGCCGGAGGCTTGGTCATCGCGGCGCGGCCTCCCGGGTTCCGGGTCCTCGCCGGATCGCGGCTTCACAGCCAGCATCTGGGTGGAGTGAAGCAGTAATAGCGGCCCGGGGCGCGGGCCCGGGGCGCGGTCCCCTGGCAGGTGCCTGGTTCTTATGAAAAGGAAGGCTGTGAAGGGGTGCTTGAAGCAGGAACGTTCGAGCTCCGTAGAAGTTGTGTGTGTGCCTTCTCTTTATGCTGTGCCAGTGTTTTAGAAGAATGAAGCCTGTTCGTTCTAGATTACTTTTTGTCTAAACAGCAAGAGAAGAAAAACGTGCTGTCCAAAGAGCGGGCTGCAGGGGTCGGGGGAGGCAGGTGGACTTTTCCGTGTATCCTCCTGAAGGCAGCAGAGCCAAAGACAAATGAGCGCCAGCTTCTGATTTTTGGTGGGACTTGGACCGTTTTGAAGTTCATTTATTTCACTTCTGAACCCAAACTCATACAAAATGATGTTTTAAGACAGAACTAGTGAGACGATATATTTCCACTTTTCTTTTTTTTTAAGCAATTTATTATGGAGATTTGTGTTTCATCCTCAGATTTTGCGGTCTGGTTTTATTTTCGTTACTGCCATTTCCTCCATAGTTCTTAAAACTAAGATTTCTCACCTGATTCCCTGAAGGAAGGAAGTAACATTGCAGTACTCTTCAGGATTTAAGATGCTAGTTTGAATAGATTGTCTTTAAGATTGAAGAAAACTGGTTTCAATCAAAACATTTAGGGATTTCTATGTTTTTGATATTGATTGTTCTGTCTTAATTGTTCATAGACTTTGAGTATGCAGCAATTTTAGATATGGTGGCCCTCTGTGGCCCTGTGTTCTATATATGTCTACCGTTTGTATCAGTTTTTCCTGAAAACTTAGCACCAACTGGTAAGTGAGATTTATAAGAGCAATCCTGTGGTATCCACATGATATAACCTTAGTCTCCAGACTCAGTCCACAGTTATCTAAGGACCGCTGTTCTTTATTCTTTCAGAGAAAAAATAATTATACAAGATAGATACTAGTTGTAAGAATGGGAAAAAAATAAAACACTATGCCACCCATTTCCCTGTAAGTGGAGGAATCAAGATTTCTCCAGTTATGGCTCTCGATTAGTTATATCTCTCAAATAAGTAGATAGTTAAAACCAAGTTCTTCAGTGGAAGATAATGCTTTTTGGGTAGGCATTTTAATTACTATTATCAACCGTTAAGGACATTATTTTGTACTTACAGAACACTTAACTTTTTTTGAGGAAAATAACCCTTACTAGTAGATATATAATAAATTGGTTGTGGAAAACATTTCTAAATAATAATCTATCTTACTCTTTTAGATGTCAAAATGTTTGCCAAAAATGATGTTTGAACCAAAATTGATTAGACTTAGGCATTTCTTGATATTACCTTCAGAAAGTGTTAGTGATATTAGGAATCTCATTAGCTTATGATGATACTATCAGCCAAGGCTGAGAAAGGATCATTTACTGTAAAAGATTCACTGTAAAGGATCATTTATTTCAAAAGTTATAGCAATGTTTATTTAATCCCCATCCAATAATGATTTTGAAGTAAAATTTCTAAAGAAACACTAGCAATATGCATTTATGTTGAAATTATACAGTCTAACCTATAGATAGTTTTTGCCAAAAATATCAAAAAGTGACATCAGACATGAAGGGAAATGAATGAGAAGTGCTGTGTTCTATTAATGATAAGGAGATATTTCATTCATTCACTCCTTTAATTCTCCCAATATCTCTGAAGGTAGGCTTCTCTGCAGATGTAAGATATAAGGCTGAGCAAATAGTTCATTTGGTTAGGTCACACAGTTGTTGAATGACTATTGAAATATGACTAACAACACCTTTACACTCTGCATATGACTTTCAGTGAGCCTTGAGGGTAGTGGGACTGTAATTGTTTAGTCCATAATGGGGAGGAGTGGGAAGAGAAAGTGGTTCCCTTTTAGAAAATCGCTTCAATTTGAGAGCTAGGATTTCATTAAGTTAAAGCTATGCAACAATTAAGATCCAATGTAGAATTTTAAAGTACTCAATGGTAAAAGATCTTACAGAGTCTATATTTAATTCCTCTAAATTATCTGTGTTTAGGGAGTTCTTTGGAATGTCCTCAGTTTCACTGTACTATGTAGTTGAATATCAGCTCTTACCAATTCTTATTAAAACTATATTTAAATTACTTATATATATTTATGTTTTCATAAGTATAAGCACATTGACTATATTGATATATATTGATAAATTATATACTGATATAAGTAAAAGTGTTACTTTACTTGAAGTGTTATATTTATAGAATTTCTTAATTTCTGGTATTCTTTATCAAACAAAATGAGAGAGGACGATAATAATTACATCTTTACATGTGTTTATTTAATCCTCACAATAATCTCCATAAAGTTCAATGATTGGACCAGGGGTCATACATCCAGTAAATGTCATAATGAGAATTGGAACTCGCGAGGTTAGCTTCAGAGTCCATGCTTTTAAAATTAACTACTATGCAAAACTAACCTATCTGGTTATCCAGATCTAGACTAAGTTGGTTTCACTCTTATCTATGATCTAATTATAGGAAAGTAATTTTCTCCTGAAAGATTAAGGCAGAAGACTCCTAAATATCTTGAATAATAAAAATGCCTTGTTCACAGTGAACATTTGAAAAAAATATTGCTTGAGGCCTCTATAACGTCCTAATTTTGTAATCTCATAGACTGTCTCTCTCTTTCTCTCTCTCTCTCTCTCACACACACACACACACACACACAACTCCTAACTTCTATTACTGGGAGTAGTAATATTGAGAACAGAATTGAGTGTTGCATCCAAATGAGCATCTAAGATGGTCATCCGACAGAGGAACAGAAGTGATAAACAGAAAAGTAAAATTAAAAATATTAGTAATACTGGTCCTTGATTTTAAATTAAACTGAAATTCTCCTTCAGTTTCTCCCAAGGCTGCTAGTTAAATATTTGAATTTCATTATGGATTGACTGACTAACTTTTCTATTATTTTTGTAAAAAGGGCTAAATTGGGTTCCCAGGATTATGTGAGAACTTCTTATTCAGGTCATTTGGGGATATTAGTGGTAGAACTGTATCTCCTGTTTGATATATAGTCTAAGAGCTTAGAGATTTTTGAAGATGATCTAATTTAGTCCTTTTATTTTACTTCTGAGAAAACTGTTACCTGAAAGAGTGGTTTGGTTTGTCCAAAGATGGATAACCTTCTATCTTTCTTCGCAGAAATATATGTTGAGTAGAACTGTAACCTCCTAAGTATTTATAGACTTCCTGTGAAACAGGTGCAGAGAGGGCTACAAAAGGGCAACAAGACAGAAGGCCAAAAGGCTGGACAGCAGGAGGCAGGACAGCACTGGCCAGTAGTGATGATCACAACTGGTCCCTCAGAGCCAGTGTCAGAGACACTCAGTGTTAACACTTCTTTGTGAGTTTTTGGGTTATACCAACAACAGACAATCTCTGAGACCAGAGAGCCACCTAAATGCCCCCAAAAAGCCAAAAGCCAAAAGGCTATAGTAGTACAACACCTACACAATAGGGACCTGTGGACTATAGCCTAACAAAGGACAGTGCCCGTAGTAAGAGGACAGGTCACTGTCTGTGGGTTCTCACACGCACACTCAATTGCAAGAGACCTCAGGCTCCAGGAACAACCATGGGGTTTATTTTATGAACAGAAAGAACAAAGAGCTTACTGTATCCACAAGTGGATGGCTGCTTCATCCAGAGAATATCGGTGATGGTCGCAACTAGTCACCAGGAGTGCTAGACAGTACTGGCCAGTAGTGCTGATCACTACTGGTCCCTCAGAGCCAGTGTCAGAGACTGTTAACACCCAATGTTAACAGTTTTTTGGGGTTATACTAACAACAGCTCTTTGTGAGCTCTTTGAGACACCAGGCCCAGGGCCTTTGGTGCTCTTTTCAAGCAATGTCAGAGACAGGACTGAGGCCATCTCTGGGAGTCCTTCAGCTTCTCTACCCTACTTGGAAGCTGGCTGCTGGATTTTTTCCTCTTTCTACAGAAGCCAGGAACAGTCTTCCCCTTCTTTTATCTTCCTTCAGAGGCTGGAACCGTCTTCTTTTCTTTAGAGGCTGGCGTTGGCAGCTCTCTCATTTCAGGGGCTGGCATCTGCTTCTCTTTCTGGGGGCTGGCAGTTGTCTCTCCCTCATTTCCCTCCTACCCTCTGTTATATCCTCTTTCAGGGTGTCCCACCCACAAGTCTGATTGGACCATTTACCAGTCAACCCATAGCACCTGATTGGTACATTCTAATCCAGGAAGTGTACTTTTACATAAAAGGGCTCTGAGGGGCAACTGCCACAACTGACCTGTGGTGAGAGGCTGGATCTATGTAACAAAAGTCTGATAGTACCATTTAGTACCTGATTGGTCCATTACACGATCCAGGAAGTACAGTTACATAAAAGGTCTTTGAGGAGCAACTGACATAACTGATAAAAAGGCAATTATTGAGCTCTGAGGAGCAAATGCCACAACATAGTTGCTTCAACAGCAGGTTGAAAGAACACCCACTACTCCTGTTAGCTCCCACCACTGAGGCAACTGGGTTCCAGTAACACATTTGTTTTCATAATTTCTTCAAATTTAGAAAGAGACAAGGTAGTTTAAATATCAGTCACTTTCACAACACTTTTGTTTCAAGTTTGATTTCCAAAGAACCAGCTTTTGATTTTATTGATTTTTTCTTTTTTTTAATTTGTTTTCTATTTCATTGTTTTCTTCTTTTACTTTGTACTTAATTCATTCTTTTTCTAATTTCTTAAATGTGGTAGTGGAAATCATTGATTCGCTCCCTTAGTTTGGTTTATAAATTTATCCCTAAATACTATTGTATTTACCTCCCATCAATTTTGATATGTTTTATTTTAATTTTCAGTCAATTAAAATTATTCCCTAATTTCATTTTGACCCATTTTACTTTAAAAATATGCCATTTAGTTTGCAGCTTTTGGGTATTATTACTGATTTTATCGCTAATTCCATGTTGTCAGAGAACATGTTTTTAGACTTGAATCCTTTAAAATGTATTTACATTTACTTTATGACCCAGAAAGTGATCCATCTTGGAAGTGTTCATATGTACTTGAGAAAAATGTATTCTGTATCCAGCAGTGTATTTTTCTATTTGTTGCTGGGTAGAGTATTTTGTTATGTCATAATGCTCCATAAATGTCAGTTAAGACAAAATGATTGTTCGTGTGAAGTTTCTAATGAATTGAGTAGTGAGAGAGTTGTGGCTGTAATTGTGGATTTGTCTATCCTTGTAGTTCGTCAGTTTTTCTTTTTCATGTATCTTTCAGCTCTGTAGTTAGGTACATGAAATGTTGAGGATTGTTGTATCTTCTTGGTGAATTGAGCCTTCATCTATGGAATGTTTCTTATTCGTGGTGGGACTTTTTGCTTTGAAATCTACTTTGGGAGGTAGTAATGTCTACTAATCTCTCTTTTTGATTAGTGATAGCATAATATGTCTTCATTTGTCCTTTTATTTAACTTCTTTATGTCTTTATATTTAAAATGTGTTTTTGATAAGTAACGTAGAGCAAAGTCTTGCTTTTTTACTAATTTGAAAATCTTTTTTTTTAATTGAAGTATAATTGACATATAACTTTAGTTTTAGGTGTATCCCATAGTAATTCAATATATGAGTTGATTGCAAAATGATTACCACAGTAAGTCTAGTTAACAACTACCACCACACAATTACTACTTTTTCCCCTTGTGATGAGAACTTTTAACATTTAATCTATTAGAAACTCACAAATATACAATACAATATTATTAATCATAGTATTTCTGCCTTTTATTATATATTATTTTTTTAAAAGATTTATTTGTTTATATATACAAGAACTGGGGTATAAGCCTGAGGTGGAGTGACAGACAAAGTGGGGAGCAGAACAGGCACATCTATTGAAATACATTGCTGAGGGCAGCAGCAGGAGAGACAGGAGAGTTCTGCTGTGCCATGTGGGTCCCTTCCCTGGCCGGCTGCAAGGATCGAACTTGTGCTGCAATGGCTACGGTCTGCTTCATAGTGTGTTACTTAATCCATTGTGCCACGAGGGAGGCCCCTATTTCTGCCTTTTAAATAAGATGTATTGATCTCATTTAAAATTGATATAGTTAGGTTTAAGTTTTATCACTTTTTAAAATCTGTCTTAAATGTTCTCTGTTCCCTTTCCCTCCTCCTTTTGATCAACCTTTAAATGATATTTAAATTTTGAAATATTTTTAATGTCAATTTTCTCTTTTTCGGTTTATTAGCTGCAATGCTGTTATTTATCTTTTATCTGCCTTAGGATTTATAGAGTGCATTATTATCTATAAGTGATAAACCAATTTATCAATAGTACCTTATAAAAGCATTCTTCCATTTCTTCACTCCCAACTTTTATGCTATTATTATCGTGCATTTTATATGATATGTAGCTCATGCTATATTGTCATTATTTTGTTTAAACCAGTCATTACTTCTTTAAAGGTTTAAATAAGAAAAAAACCTTATATATTTCTCATGTAGTTACCATTTCTGGTATTATTCATTCTTTTTATTGGATCTGTATTTCCATCATATCATTTTCTTTCTGACTGAGGGTTTCTTTAATATTTATTGTAATGCAAGTCATTTGGTCTAATTATTTCAGATTTTGTATGTCTGTAAAAGTTTTTACTTTTCTTTTGAAAATCAAACAGCTTTATAAGATATAATTTATAGGCCATAAAATTCATTCATTTTGAGAAGTTAATGCAATGATTTTTAGTAAACTTAGGGCAAGTTGTACAGTCTTGAAAACCATCCATTTTTAGAGCCTTTCTGTCAACCCATTGTAATCCTTTTTATGGTTAATTCCTATTTCCACCCACAAACCCAGTTTTTACTGGGGTCTTACAGTTTTATTTAAGAATATATGTCTAAGGCCTCTCTGTTGGCACAAGGGATTAAGTGGCAGCACTGTGAAGCTATCCACAGCCACTGCATTAAGAGTTCAATCTCTTGCCAGGGAGGAGACCCACATGGCGTAGCAGACCTCTCCTGCCTTGCCTGCTGCTCCCCTCAGCAGTGTATTTCAGTCAGTCTGCCTGTTCTGTCCCCCACTTTGTCTCTGGTGAATCTTCTCACACGTTCCCTCCCCCTGCACCTCTGGCCTGTACCCCAGTTCTTGTATGCATAAATAAATCTTTTTTTTAAAAAAAAGAATATATTTCTAGTAATTTCCAGTCATTTGTATATAAAATTAAAACATAAAAACTATGTACTTCATTATATCACTTATTTGTGTATTTAAAAATGCCTGCTTACAAGATTTATGTTTTGATTGGGTCTGATTTATCTTTGATTCTGCTAGAGTGTTATACTAACTTTCAATTAATATGTTGAATAAAATCATTATTGTAAATTCGCTTGAATAATGCTTTTGTATGTTAAAACACTCACAGCACCCAGTTTAACTTAATTTAACCTCCTCAAAAGAGATCTATAATCTAGGTAATATTTTTTAACTAAATTTTTTAAGTATTTCTGTTTTCTTTTCCTCTGCCCAGTGCTTCGTTGTGCTACTAATGAGAATTTTTGCCCACCCAGTTGGACTAATAGGAGGAGTAAATTTTAACATGATAATTAAACAACATGTAAAAACAAAGATGAATTAAATGTGAAGTTTTCAGGGAGATTTTTAATCTATTTGCATGGAAAATATAGCATCAGCACGTGAAGGCACTAATAGCAGTACCTCAAATTGTAAATAGTGTCTGTAACTGGTATGAAATCATACTGATGTTTTTTCTTCCTGATTTGTGATTCCCATTTTTTTCCAATGGATAACTGGTAAACTTTTTTGTATGTATAAATGAATTCTAGACCCGGTAGTTTTTTTTTTTTTTTTTTTCCTGTCCCCTTGTAACCTGCTCCTAAAGGAAGTCATATAAAAAATAAATAAGAAAAAAAGCAGGAAACCCCTGAAAGTAAAAATAAAGATAAAAGAAGGGTAAGGAAGGCAAATGCCACCAGATTTTTTTTTTTTAAAGATTTATTTATTTATGCATACAAGCACTGGGGCACAGGCCAGAGGTGTGGGGGTGGTGAGAGGATTCACCACAGAGAGCAGGGA
>JAGFMF010011380.1:13902838-14065083 GCA_019455555.1 Galemys pyrenaicus
CCCTCCCTGGCCGGCAGCAGGGATCGAACTCGTGCTGCAGTGGCTGCAGTTTGCTTCATAGTGCGTTGCTTAACCCACTGCGCCACCAGGGAGGCCCCGCCACCAGATTTTTAAGAATTTTTTTATTAAACGTATTCATTTTCTTACATCATTGTTCATTTTTGTACAGTATTTGATTTCTCCCTTCAGGTGTAGTCCTTTAAATCTCCCACTTCTGTATCACCACTGAACCATTACCATAGATCCTTTTGCTCCTCCCTTCTCTTTTTATCCCTCTACTCTGCCCCATTGTAAACCTCAGATCTATAGTTTGCCTACAAGTTTTTTCTTTTTTTTGACACTTTGTTCAGTTCCCCTATGTTCCTCTTATAAGTGATAGCATCCAATATTTTTCTTTTTCCTTCTGATTTTTTTATTTCATTAAGCATAATCCCTTCCAGCAACTTCCATGCTGTTGTGAATGGAGTGAATTTATTTTTGATCGCAGAATAGTATTCCATTGTGTATATATGCCACAACTTATTGATCCATCATCTATTTTTGGGTTTTTAGTTTGTTTCCATATCTTAGCTATTGTATAGTGATGCAATAAACAGGTTTCCTTTTGATTTAATGTTTTTGTGTCCTTGGGTAGATTCTTAGGAGTGGACTTGATGGGTCATGTGGTAGGTCCATTTTTAGTAATTTGAGGGTCCTCCACAACTTTCCATATTGCTTGGACGCATTTGCATTCCCATCAGCAATGAGAGGGTTAGGGTTAACTTCCTGTTGCCAGGTTTTTTTAAACATGGCCCTTCTCACAGTTGTGAGGTGGTATCTAAATGTGGTTTTGATTTGTATTTTCTTGTTGATAAGTGATGAGAGTTTTTTCATATGCCTGTTGGTTATTAACATTTCCTCTTTGGAGAACTGTCTTTTTCTTTCTTCTGCCATTTTTTGACTGGGTTTGTATTTGTTAAGTTGTATAAACTCCTTGTAGATCTTTGATATCAGTCTTTTATTAGTTATATGGAGTGCAAATGTTTTCTTCCAATCTGTAGGATGTCTCTTCACTTTGGTTATTGTCTCTCTTGTTGTGCAGAAACTTTTTACTGTGATGTAATCCCAGCTCTTTATCTTTTCCTTCATTTTCTTTGCTCCTGGGGGTAAGTCCTCACATTCGTTTCTGAGATGTATGTGATGTATTGTTTTGCCTATATTTCCTTCTATGTATTTTATGGTTTGTGTCTTACATTCAAGTCCTTTATCCATTTTGAGTTGGGTTTTGGGTATGGCATGAGGTAGTAGTCTAGTTTCATTCTTTTGCATGTAGCGGTCCAGTTTTCCTAGCACCATTTATTCATGAGATTGCCCTTTTCCAGTGCACATTCTTTGCTCCTTTGTCATAGATAAGTTGACCATATACACGTGGCTTTATTTCTAGCTTTTCAATTCGATTTGGTTGGCCTGTGTGCTTATTTTTGTTCCAGTACTATGTGGTTTTAATTATTATGAAGTACCACCAGATTTAAACCTCAAAGCCACAAACTGAAGGCAGGTGTGGGGGAGCTATATGAGAATTCTATCTACTTCATTTTTTTCTGTGAACCTAACACTGCTCAAAAAAAGTCTGTTATAGGGAACCTGCTGGTGGCCTAGGGGTTAAGTTTCAGTGCAATCACCTTGAGGGCTTGAGTTTCATCCTTGGACAAGGTGCTAACCCATGTGGTGTAGCAGACCTCTCCTGTCTTGCCTGCTGCTCCCCTCAGCAGTGTATTTCAGTAGCTCTGCCTGTTCTACTCCCCACTCTGCCTCTGGTGAATCCTGTCACCATCCCCCATACCTCTTGCCTACACCCCAGCTCTTGTATGCATAAATAAATAAAAATAAATCTTTTTTTAAAAAGTCTATTATAAAAACAACTATATGGTACGGTACATGGGTGGACATATTGGTCAATAGAACAGATTAGGGTGCTCAGAAATCATCAGTAGTTGTAGAAATTTAGAATATGATAAAAGTAGCATCTTAAAGAGGAAAAGATGGCATAACTGGAAAGTTAATTTGGTAAGAGATAAAATCAGGTCGCTACCTCACACTGTATTCCAAGATAAACTACAAATGAGTAAAAACTTTTTTTCTTTTTTATATTTTAAACTTTTATTTGAAAATCATTTAAGTTTTGTGAAAAATAATACAAAGATTTTTCTATATCCTTCACCTAGCATCTGTTATGATTTGCTGGATGTACTTTGTCGTTCATTCATCTCTCTCTGATGTTTGAGTATAAGTTCTGTCATTTTACCTATAGATACGTCAGTTTATTTCCTAAGAATAAGAATTCTTTAGTCTGTTCAGGCTCTTATAAAAGAATGACATAGACTAGATGGTTTATAAACAAGTTTATTTCTCACAGTTCTGGAATCTGGGAAGTCCAAAATCAAGGTGCTAACAGATTTGGTGTCTAGTGGTTCATAAATTTGATGGTTCATAAATTGCAATGTTTTCACAGAATCCTCCCATGGTGGAAAGGCTGAGTTTTCTCTCTGATGTGGGTCTCTTTTATTAAGGGTGCTAGTTCCATTAATGAGGGCATCACCTTCAAAAGCTTTATCTCCAAATACCATCACCATCACATTTGGTATTAGGATTTAACATAAATTTTGAGGGGATGGCAAACATTTAGGCTATAGTGAAGAACGTTGGCTTACATATCAATATCGTTATCAAAATCAGGAAATTGTTATTGATAAATTACATCTCTAATCAGTAAGCATTATTCACACTTCACCAGTTGTCCCACTAATCCCTTGTTCTTCTCCACAACCCACCATGGGATCACACATAGCAATTAGTTATCATATTTCTTTACTGTCATCTTATTGGAAGTATTCTTCAATCTTACTTTACCTTTAATGACTTTTTTAAAGAATATGGGCTTGTTTTATACATCTTAGATTTGTGTGATGTTTCTTTCTGACTAGATTCAGAGTATATATTCTTAGCAGAGATACCGCAAAATTAATGCTGTAACATTGATTGTACCTTTTGGGGGGACTATTAACTTTGAACATCATTTAAAGTGGTATCTGTCAAGTTTCTCCATTCTGTCAAGATACAATTTTTCTTTGTAATTAATAACTATTATTGTAGACTCAGATTTTCCACACAGATATCCCTTCAAGAAAAAACTTGCTGTTCAATTATCACAAATGAAATGAGCTGACAACTTCCAGCAGTGAGCTCTTTCAGTGTCACTCACCTTACCACTAGCTTACATCTAGTGCCTGAATGAGAAGTGGCTAAACTGCTTCCAGGTTTCCTACTACTGGCTGAGGCTTTGATAGGTCTGCTTTGCAATTCAGCTTTCTCCTTCTGCCTATATCTGCCCCTCCCCTTCCTTTCACATATGTTGGCCCCTAGTATATATCTTGTATTCATATAACTACATATGATTCCAGAGAATCAAACCTTAGATCATTTCTTTGTGGGGAAATATCTTGAAACTCTAAATCTGTTCCCGATTACATGCACTTAACTCTTTTTCACATCTACTGAGGACTCTTGCTTGAAACAGTTGTTACTGTGTTGATTGTCAAATAGTGATATTTCCAATTCCATGATTTCTTGTACATTTAATAGAAATCTCCTGAAAGAGTTTTCCCTCCTTTCCATTTGTACTCTCACAGCAGCATGAACTCACATTCTTTTTCACGTGTTACAGCCTATCATTTATTTTATCTCACAAATTGTGTGATTTGGCCGTAGAAGCACCTTCAGGTTGTTTTCTGTGTCCTTTTGAGTGTCTCCATCATTTTGAATATCCCTTACATTTAGCCACACAAACTCTTTCAGTTTGATCTGGTAACTTTCTTGTCTCTAAAATCTGCCATTTCAAAAAGTACTCTATCTGAATGTAAAAAATAAAAACACACAAGAAATGCCAAGTAAAATTACCCTGTGACTCCAAAAATTTGAAAACACTTCATTGGTTAGACCAGAAGTAGGCAGGCTCTTGCCTCACTGAAAGGAGTATGATATGATACAACCCTCACCCTATAATAGGTATTTCAGAAAAAGGAGATTTTCTTTTGGTTCAGTAATCCCACTATAAGGAATGTACCCTACAGACAAACTTCCACAAATAAATAGCACGTGCATAAAGTTGTTCATTACCACAGAAGACTGGAACAGCAGAAGATTGGAGTCAATCCAAACATCTATCTATAAAGGCCTGATTGTATTACTAGAACACCTACACAATGGAATACTGTGCAATGCTTAAAAAAGCAAACAACGATTGTATACTAATGTGTAGTTGTTCCTAGGGTATGCTAAGCACAAAAAATAAAAGTTTAGGGAAGAATATTTGAAGGATGGAGTTAGAAATACATACTTGCTTATTTTGCTAAATGAAATAGAAGGTTAAAACAAACATTAATAAAAATGATTAACTAGGGTGCGGGAATGAGAAATGAGAACCCTGTGTACTTTTAATAAAATTTGTGACTTTTAAACCATTTGTATTTTTCACATTCAAAAAATAAAACACGGGGGAAAAACTCTAGCATTTGAAATCATAAAACAAATTAATTTAATTTTATATAAAATCATTACTATAACTACACAGAGCAAAGAATTATTCCAAGTGCCTAGTACTTGTAAATGGGATATAGTCTAAAGACAAAACAAAAATTAAAAAAAAACTGCAAAGAAATCTTAAACTAGTACGCAGTTTTTAAAATATCTTATGTATAATTTAGGATTAAACTTAAGTAAATAAATTGGAAACTAAAGTTTTTATTGTAAAAACAAAAAGATACAAATAAAATGCCAAGTAAATTAAGAAAAAACCATAGATGTTTTACTGGAGTTGGAAATTAACTATGAATTAAATATAATTATATAATATTCCTTTATCAACCCAAAGGACCTAAAAGCAGTAAAACTCTAGTTGTTAGGACTTCTAGTATTCAAAGATTGGTTTCTAAACAGGATGAAAAGGAACCAGTGGCTCTTGGTTTCAGGGCTGACAATGGGAAAGTGAGCTTGGGATGACTTGTGTTAGATGGACATGTTTAAAGACTAATGAGGATGATTCAAAGAGAATATATTTGGAAGAGTCATTATTAGCCAAAGATTTAGACATAAGAAATGAATGTAGTCAACAAGACACTGAATAAATAAATATACAAATTTCCTTATTGGACTCAAAAACTAATTCATTTGCTGACTGTGGAGTTGAATTTATACCATTTTACCCTGAAAATGGGTAATTAAAGGGAAATAATTAAGTTTTTGTGCTAGCTTCTTAGAATAACTCTAGTCATCCTCAGTTGAGAGAAAGCTCTTTACAAAAGAACGCCAGGTTAAAAAATGTAGAAGTAGATAGTCAAGGTTTTTTAATGGCAGTCATCTAACTCTATGAAATAGTTTATTCAGGCAAGGATTATCAGTGCTGCTAAGACCATGAGATGAAAAGGTTTTAGGAAAGAAGATATTCACATACTCTTCAGATTTTATACCATTATGGAAAGCAGTATGGCGGTTCCTCAATCTACTAAGAATGGAACTTCCATATGATCCAGCAATTCCACTGCTAGGAATATACCCAAAAGACACAAATACACTGATTCAAAAGAATACCTGCACCCCTATGTTTAAAGCAGCACTCTTTACAATAGGTAAGACCTGGAAACAACCTAAATGCCCAAAAACAGATGAGTGAATCAGGAAGCTATGGTAAATATATACGATGGAATACTACTCATCAATCAAAAATGAAAAACTAGACACATTCATAGGAACATGGATGGAACTGGAAGGGATTATGCTCAGCGAAGTCAGAAGGCAAAAGAAAAATATCAGATGGTTCCTCCCCTAGGAGGAATATAAGGGAACCAAATAAGGATCAAGGAAAGGAATAAGAACAATAATAATAATAATAATAACAATAAAGACACAAAAACCAAAAATGAAAAGGCAAGGACAAATTAGGGACACTTGGTGGGAGGGAAGAAAGGGAGGGTTGAGGACAGATGGGAGCACAGGGGACTAAGGTGATGGTACACTGGTGATATGGTGATGGGGAATACATGGGGATTACAATTGATGTCAAATATATATAAATAAAAAAAAGTTTAAAAAAAAGATTTTATACCACAAAAATTTCATGACTGTCAAAGGGAAAATGTGCCTTTACAAAGGAGTAAAATGGGTCTGCTGGTTACCGCCTTACCTATATGTAGTGCCACTAATAGGGGCAAACCTAAATAATGTTTCTCTTGAGGTGATACACTGTGCAGTATGCATATATTCATATATTAACATATGACTTGTTGTTTGTCCTGTCCCTCCTCTACCCCCCACTCCACAAAGCCTTTGGACTTTGAATGGAATTGTAGGAAGAAAAGGTAAGGGGAGAGGAAATTAATGGCACCAAAAGAAACAAATACAGAATGTAACACATTTCACAGGACATCTGACCTGGTCTCTTCAAAAAGTCACTGTCTTATGAAATCTGTGAAGACATTGGTAATAGAGCATTATTTTTGAGTCTCACCAAATCCTTAAATAAAGCAGAATAACTTGATTAGTATCTATAATAAAACCAATTTGCTAAGTAATAAGACTAAGCTTTAGACAACCAAATGGTCACAGAGATACCAACTTAAATGCTGATATGGCATTAAATATGTATTTTCTTATAGACCTAAGTAAGTGAGAATTACAGGAAGAGAGACTATAGTTTGTCATGCATACATACTCTTATAAATACAATAAAACTATTGAGAATTAAATAGCATATGTGAAAAAAGTTGCTTGAATGTTTCAGTAATCATGTTACTTACAGTAGGATTGCATTCATTATCTTGAAATTATTGTGTGGAAATATGGTATAAAGCAATGAATAAGTATGTGATATTATAATTCTTTCTTATTTGTGTCCTTGAAAGCCAGTTTTCTTACAAGGGAAAATAGGAGATGCAAATAAAAGAAGATTTTAAGTGAAATTCCTGTAGACTAGAATTTGAGTTAGAATTATTGGTATGCACTCATGGGATATTTTATCTTTAAAAAAAAAGTGTGTGGGGTGGTTTGCAGAGTTGCAGTCTCAGCATCCAAGTGGCATCATCACAAAATAGAATATTCACGCTTATATTGGAGATAGTGTAGGCACTATTTTATTGGCATCAAGCAGTTACTGCAGCAAGAAAAGCTATCCATGGTGAAGTCAGTGCCTTGACATTAGTGAGGTATGTGTGTGTGCATCAAGATTCCTTCATTTAGTAACTCCTAAAGATACTCTTTATCCGAACTAGCTGAGAAGAAAAGTTAAGTCACTTGGATAAGGAAAGATTCTCTTCTCCCCTCCATCATTTGATCTACCACATTTTTGCTCATTCTTTGTAGTTCTTCTATTACTTAAAATTTAAAATACATATTTTCTTATTGCAGAATGGGAATGAATTGCTGTCCTTGAGAATGTAATAGGGAAATGAGCTTGAGGAAATAAATGCATATTTAATGAAATGAGCACAAAAAGTGTTTTGTAATGGTTTTTCTTGACCTTTGAAGATCATTTTCTAAACACTAACTATACCTCCCTGTTGTAAGTATGAAGCTAAAATTGTGCATTAAAGAAAAGCCACCTTGGATTTGACGGAAGGTCATAGTAGCATAAGCTATTTTGTGTTATCCTCCATTTTTCCTCTTAAATTCATAATAAGTCAGTCTGCAGCCAATAGGATTAATCTGTTCATTGCTTTAGGATGCTGGAGAGATATATGCATCTATTGATGAAAGACAGATGGAGAGCAATTCATGAAGGCTGTATTCTAGGGGCCACAGAGAAGACAGGGCTTCCACCTTGACCAAAGGTCTTGGGGAGGGGAGTGTAGAGGCCCACATCCTTAGTCTAGGTGAATCCCAAAGTGCAGTCAAGATGATCTTTGAAGACTGGGTCCCCAACAAGGAATTGAACATAGAAATACTCTCTACTACAACCTCCTTGCCCCCAGCATAGGGTTTGCGTGAACACCTTAAAGTGTACTAATAGTTTGTAAGCAGCCAATTCTCACCTGGGAACCCAAAAAAGAAGGATAATATCAGGGCCATGCACATGAGCCAGTTCTCCCCCCAGCACATCCACAACAGTGGCTGGCCCCTTCTGTGCCCTTTCCTTTTGCCACTGTAAGCTCATTCACCACCCCCAGGTTATTAGATGTACTGTAGTAACCAGTAGTAACCAAAAAATCAAGTCACCTACTTGGGAAATAAATGATAAGTGGGTGATTATAAGATGCTTACAAATTGTTAGATAAAACAAATGTACAGACAGCAATGCACCAGTAAGCACCATGAGACTTCAAATAATATGGCATAACAACACAATAACAACTCTAGAAACCAAACACATGGAAGACTATGGCCTAAGATACAGAGAAATCAAAGTGGCTATTATGAAGAAACTGAAACAAAAGCAATTCAGTGAGATCGGGAATAAAGTTAATTAGCAGAAGGAGAAGATTAAAGCTATAAATAAGAAACTAATAAAAATTGAGGCAGTAAAGAGCTCAATACATGAGATTACGAATGCTTTCAAAGCTGGGGAAACAAGAGTGGGACTAATAGAGGGATGAATCAGGGAACCTGAAGATAGGTTCCTAGAAATCATCAGGTAGAAGGAAAACAAATGAAATGTGGGGGAAAAAATTGATGTAAATTTCCATGATCAAGAAACAAAGGTGAAAACTAAACAGTATATAAATATGGGGGGGGGGGGGAAATCCATTCCAGTATATATCACAGCCAAACTTCTGAAAACTAAAGACAGAAACAAAACCTTGAAAACAGCAAGAGACTAGCATTACCTATAGGAGGAAGAGAAAATTAGAAAAACAGCAAATTTTTCATCAGAAATTATGGAGGCCTGAAAGTAGTGGCACATTTTTCAAGTGATGAACAAAAGAACTGGCAGTTCAGAATCCTATAACCTGTAAAGACTGATCCTCTCAGGATTTCAGATTGGCACACTCTCACAAGTATGCAAAGCAAACACTGGTTAAATGTATTGATATGCTTTTCTCCTCATTGTTTCTCATTTTTCAAGTAGGAAAAATAATTTTCCCATTAACTCACCTTGCCAAAGATGTACCCATAAACAAGAACTGTATCATGATAAAATGAGTATCTGGCTCTGGCATTTTCAATTTAAATAAGTAGAAGACAGGCAAGAAAAAGGACAATTAACTTGAAGAAAGCGGATGACTAGCCTTCATATTCAAATAGAACCCTAAGTTTAAATTAAATGTATATGATCTTGCCTTTGGGACATCATCAGTGGAACAAGAGTGGATTATGCTAAGTGAAATAAGTCAGAAAGAGAAAGACAAATACCAGTGTCTGTAGAACTGAGGCTACCAGATGGGGAGGGAACTCAATGGAATGTGTTGGAGAATTATAGGTAATTTGGTGGTGGTGTGGTGTGGTAACAACACCTAAGGGGGGAGATCCTATACCTTTAAAACACAAAGTTGTAAATCACTGTTACCCCAATAAAAAGAATAATTAAACAATTTGTAAAAAAATTATGAGTAAATGATATGGTCACTGAGAGGGTTGAAAAATGATGTTTACAGCTCCTTCAAAAGTTATATGTAACCATTTTGTGTGCATAATATTTTTTGTAATCCCAACCTTTGTTATCAAAAGATTTTTAATTTATATTTGAAACTCAAAATGGAATAACCATGTGTTTTTTTTTATTATTTAAGTATATTTGACATCATTTGTATTCCCCAGGGAGTTCCCATCACCATTCCACCCATGCTCCATCACCTCAGTCTCTTGTGCTCTTTCTGCCCTCATCCCATTCTTTGCCCTCCCTTATTTCCCCTCCCCCCACCATGGTCCCTTTGGTTTTATCTTTGACCTTTTGGTCTTGTTGACTTTTTTTTTTCTTTGCTTTTGGTTGTAATTGCCCTTTTCCTTGAACTAAGTCTTTTTCTTATTCTTCTTCTTTTTGTTGTTGTTGTAGCTGTTGCTCTTTCACATTCCTCCTAGTAATGAAACCATCTGATATTTTTCTCTTGCCATCTGACTTGTTTCACTGAGTATAATTCCTTCTAGCTCCATCCATGTTTCTATAAATGGCCCTAGTTTATCATTTTTGATTGCTGAATAGTGTTCCATTGTGTATATGTACCACATCTTCTTGATCCATTCATCTATTTTTGGGCATTTGGGTTGTTTCCAGGTCTTACCAATTAAAAATAGTGCTGTAATAAACATAGGAGTACAGGTGCTCTTTTGGATCGGTGTTTTTGTGTCTTTTGGGTAGATTCCTAGGAGTGGGATTGCTGGATCATATGGTAGACTGAGGAACCTCCATACGGCCTTCCATAATGGTTGGATTAGCTTGCGTTCCCACCAGCAGCGTACCAGGGTTCCTTTTTCTTCACATCCTCGCCAGCATTTGTCGTTGTTGTTTTTTATATGTGCCTTCTTACCAGTGTAAGGCGATGCCTCATTGTTGTCTTAATTTGCATTTCCCTGATTATGAGGGATGTTGCGTATTTTCTCATGTGCCTGTTGGCCATGTGTATGTCCTCTTTGGAAAAGTGTCTTTTAAGTTCTTCTGCCCATTTATTTATTTATTTATTTATTTTTTACTTTATTTTTCTTGAGTCTTATGAGTTCTTTGTATATCTTTGTGATCAGACCCTTGTCCGTTGTGTGGAGTACAAAGATTTTTTTCCCACTCAGTGGGGTTTCTTTTTGTTTTATTTAATGTTTCCTTTGCAGTACAGAAGCTTTTTATCTTGATGTAGTCCTATCTGTTTATCTTCTCTCTCATTTTTATTGCTTTGGGGACTGCCACCTTGAACGTGCTATTGAGATGTATGTCTCGCAGAATTTTACCTATGTTTTCCTCTATATATTTTATAGTTTCGGGTCTTACATTAAGGTCTTTTATCCAAAAACTCAAAATGGAATAACCATGTTTTCTTCTGAGAGTTCTGCAGATAGTCCAATGTTTGCTGTTCTTACCACGCTTTAGTCTCTGATCAAGAGAGGTGGGTTGACAGATACTAAGAACTTGTTTCATGTCTTTCCAAAAAAAGCATAGAAGGAACTACACATCATAATTTCAAATGTTGGGTTTGTTAGAAAAGGAAAGTATAAGGTCCTGTAGGAGTGCATACTAAGGAGTTTTATTTAGCCCACTCTTTTGGCTAGGGAAGTTCTCTGTGAAGAGTGATTCTGTTAATTTTTCAGGTGTCTGGCCTTGACTTGGTAGGGAACAGTGTATTGTTTCCTGCAATTGCAAAAGAATCTTACTGGAAAGCTAGAAGAGGCAGCCTCCGGAAACTCACATGCAGTTTTTTTTTCTCTCTTTTTTTTTTTTTCCGTTTTAAATCAGAAATCTCTATTCAGAACCGACTTAAGATTTTTACCACTATAATTATTAAAAATCATATCCTTGTGATTTCTCTTGTGAATGAAGTTGGCCATCTTTTTTGGTTTGAGATCTTTAGATTTTCTTTTCTGTGAAAAAGTATTTTTTAATTTTGATTTATGGGAATTCCTTATTAGAGAAATTCTCAGTTGTATAGTAATCATATGAATATTCTTCTCTAGTTTTCTGTTATTCTTTATTTTTTGTAGTGTTTTCCCCCCCAAGCATTTATTTTTATCTATTATGTAATCATATATAGGTAGAAGGAATAAATAGCAATTCTCAAGTTTTCCGGCTTGAAAGAAATAGCGCTCTAAAAATTATAGGGATAGATTCTTTTATTTTTTTCTATAGAACAATATAATTTTTCTGAATACAGCTTCCATAAAAATGATTGGTAAGATATATCACACACTAATTAAGTATACATGGTGTAGAGAATTGTCCTGTCTGTTCTCCAGGTAAAAGAAAAAGCTAAAGAAAAACATCACAATTATAACCATATTGATACACTTAAAGTTAACAAAGGTCAGGAAAAAATTCTAAATATGATTGTAGCATTAGTGATAAATAATTTGAATTTTGGTATATATATTTGAGTATATATTCTGAATTTGTATTAATGTTTACATTTTAACTAAATTTTATTTTTATGGAAATGATACTAAGATGAGTAGTCAACCTTAAATAAAATAACCTTAATAAGAGTTTATGTACAAGATACTTAATATATATTTATTCACTTTTTTTTATTCTATTCTAGTTACTCTTTCTGGAAATGGAGAAAACGGTAAGGTACCTTTAGTCTCAATTTAGTAGAATACAACCAATACTTTTTGTATAGTGATGACTTTGTATGTTTTTGTTTTCAAAGAGAAATGTATCTTTAAAGTTTAAGTAATTAGAAAGAGACGTGGTGTTGGGTTTATTCCTACTCATTTTATTATTCTTGCTATGTTATTTATATAAATTGAAGTAGCTGTAACTTTGTAAGGAACCTAGTTTTCTAATTTCTTTGATATATAAATGTCTTCGTCATATTTTCTTCAGAATGTTTTATAGTAGTTGAAGATTTTTTTAATATAAGTTCTAGGTAGAGTTGAAGAGGGGATTTTACTTTCATGATATATAAACTTTATTGATGTGTCTTAAGTAGTAAAAAATTGTTCTTTACTACATGTAAACATTTACTAAAATAATCAGATTGTAAATTTGTAAGTTGTATTACTGATTCATTTTCAAAGGGAATTAAAATTTTTATAGTGACTACTCAAAGAGACAGTGACTAGAGGAAAAAGTCATTCCTCAAAATTTTATCAAGAGAAAAGAAAATTGTAAGCCTGCTAAGATTAGATTTTAAAAATGAATTTATGATACATGAAAATCCAGAGGGTTCTTGAAACAAGGAACAGAAATTATGAATACATATTCTTAACATTAGAAATAATTAGACATTAATATGGAGTTATTTCCTAAGAATTTCACAGCCAAATTGGGGGTGGGGGGGAACTATAATCGACACATTTAATTGACTATTAAGATGGAGTTTTACAAGGAGACTTTCACAGTAACTCAACTTTTGTGAACTGTTGCACTGACATTGAAAATAATGGTAAGGAGCATATCTTGGAAGAGACTTTAGGAGTTAGAATGTGAAGTACTTTGAGCTATGATTATACAATAGATGTCATTGAAGTCAGGCTTCCTGCATCCTTCAGGTCTCTGACTGAGGCTTCTTTCCTCTTAGGTTAGGTGTGAACCATTGTAATTGTAAAAGAAAATGTTGGGATTCCAATGAGTTGATAATTTTTTGATGTTATTTTAATAGAACATTTTTTAAAAAACTGAAAACATAAACAAATACAACCTCAGACAAAAAACAGACTACTTCAAATTGTATACAAATTGTTAGCTATATAAGTGTCATTTATGTTACATACATTGTTCTTCATGGAGACCAGTGAAACTTTTATCAGTTCTTGGACTTGAGAAACACAATAATAGGGAAATGCACAAAAAAGAAGCAAATTTTAAGAAGAAATTAAGATGCATACATATTAATAATAGTGAGGAGAAGAAGCAGTGAATTTAATATGTGCCACAATGTTCTAAGTGTTTTGCATATATTAACTCATTCATGTTAAACAGCTAAGTTTACTGAACCCAATTAAGTACTTTAATTGATATCTGAGCAAATTATTTGGGGACTATAGTATGAAGGAAAACAAATTCTAAAAGTAATGGAAAAGACTTTGTAGAAGTAATATTTGATCTCAACTTTAAAAATGCATAGAATTTCAAACTTTTATGCTTGTTTATATTTTGTTTTCTTCAATTGATTTGTGCTGTTGCATTCCAAGCTAAAAAAGAAAAAAAAGTTTAAACACCTGGTAGATAGTTTTTGCTTCTTGTGGAAAACAGTCCCACTTTTCCCAACTTGAAAAACTATAGAACATAACAAGCTTTATCAGTGTTTGAAAAATGTTTGAAGGTTTGAAGATGTTTGAATGAATACTAATCTACTTCTGTTAAATTTTTAGTTAACTTGCTGTTAAATCTTCAACAACTTAATTAAATTAAATTACATCTTGACTAGTCTTTACTTTTCAATCAGGCAGTAACCCTTAAATGCAAGAACAGACCGTTTCTTCATATCTTAATGTTAGTTCATACAGATAAAGGAGTTTATATATTTAATGTTTCAAGTGGATTTTAATTAATTTTTTATTGGATTAAGCCTCCTGACTTTAAATCATGTCTAATATAATATCTTTTCCTATTTCATCTACACTCAATGAAATGTTATTTGTTTTTATTTACCAGGAAAGGCCGTTGTTTACCTTGTGGCTTTCCATATGTTCTTTGTTATGTTTGTATGGTCCTATTGGATGACAATTTTCACATCTCCCGCTTCCCCTTCCAAAGAGGTAAATTTAATGTTGGTAAATTACCAAATGCTACAACTATTATGAAATTATTTCCCCTGTGTTATCTTTGTTAAAACTTTATTGCGTAATGCATTTGTTTTGTTTCCATTCATGAAATTGCTCAGTTAACTCTACATTGTGAATGTGAGTCATAAGCACATTCTCAGAATACAACCCACTGACATTTCATAGTAAAAGATTGATAATAATGCTAATGTTTAACCATACTGGTATTTTTCTGCCTGATATATGTTTCTTAAAGACACATTTTATATTACTGGATTAAACAAATTTAAGAAACAGAATAGAATTAGGAGTAGAGTTTATTTTTAGAAATCCACTTAACATTGGTATTTTCTCAACCCTGAACAAATATGTTGTAACTAAAGGAAGTGTTTGTGGGAAACAAATTGTCTGCGCTATTGTTCGTTAACCTTAATCTGGCCAGTGCTTTTTCTCTTTGGAAGTACCATTTGGAGAATATTATGAGTAATGGGGAGTAAGTTTTAAGATCAGTGTATCTGTTGCCTTAACATAGCCAGCTGAATTTAACAAAAGTTCAGTAGATATAGATGGTTAAGAATGTGTTTTCTAGAGATAACTCTCCAAGTTTTACTTTCTCCTTTTACATATTACTTAATAAACTAAGTTTCCTTACTGGAAAATGGAGCTAATCTGTCTCTGTAAGATGTTTGTGAGAATTAAGTAAGGTTGATTCATGTACAGAGTACATGAATATACTGTGGCAGTACAGAGTAACTGCCACATATTTAGCACTTAAAAGTTTGATGATGATGATGATGATATAATGATCTCCCTTCCCTTTAAATTCATTAAAAATTATAGATTATGTGTTTAAAAATAATAATTCACATCTAACTTTTAATAGAATATATATACAGAATAATATGCATATAATAAATGTATACTTTATAAATTTTCACAAATACAAAACTTTTGAATAATTACCATCCAGTTTAAAAAAAAGAGCTTTATCACATTCCATCAGTCTCCTGATGCACCCTTCTAGTCAACCACTGCATGAGAAATCCTCTGTTGCCTTCAAATAGCATTGACTAGTTCTGCCTAGCTTTGTACTTCACATTAATGAATTGATGCAATCTGTATGCTTGTATGCCTACCTTCTTTCACTTACATTATATTTGTGAGATTCATCCATGTTATTGCATATAGGTGTAGGTCATTTTTTACTGTTATTATTTAGTATTCAATTGTTGCATAAATATAGTGTATTTATCTGGTCTGTTAGTGATGAGCATGGGCATTTTGGGTGACTTCCATTTTAAGGTTGTTACAAAGAGGACTGCTGTAAACATTGTAGTATACACTTAAAGGTATATACATACATATATAATTCTTCTGCATGAATGCCCAGGAGTAGAATTGCTGGACCATGTGTTGTGTGTACATTCAGCATTCATGGATAATATCAAACATCTTATTCTACTGGATGTTTTTGTTTTAAGAGTTAATGTAGGGACCTCCCTGGTGGTGCAGTGGGTTGAGTGCTGCTCTGTGAAACATCTGCAGCACAGCAGTGAGAGTTGGATCCCTGGCCAAGGAGGGGACCCACACAGTGAAGTAGACCTCTCCTGCCTTGCCCGCTGCTCCCCTCAGCAGTGTGTTTTGGTTCATCTGCCTGTTCTGCTCTCCACTGTGTCTTTAGTGAATCCTCTCACCTCCCGCCTCTGTACCCCTGCTCTTGTATGCATAAATTTAAAAATCTTTTAAAAAAAAAGAGTTAATGTAATCCATTAATCAAACTTAGTGTTTCTTAAATATTTTCTGGCAACATATAAGTCAGATCTTAAAGTTATTTTACAAACTGCCATTCACATCTAAGTTGAAAAGGGGCTAATATTATTTAATCAATTAATAATAATATTGACTTGAAAACATAGTATGTGTTAAAGTAAATAGTTCTCACAACAGGAAATAAAAAAGTAAGAAAAGCGTTTGTTAATATGTTTGAGAAATAATATAGTCAAGACTTTAAAAACTCAAAATCTGGTGCCAGATTGTCCGGGTATTACTCATCTTTTGTCACTTACTGGCTGTGTAACATTGGAGACTTTGTTTAGCTATTTGTACCTCACATCTCTCCTCTGTAAAATAAGGAGAATAACAGAATATACCCAGTAGGATTATTGTAGGAATTGAATAAATTAATATATGTGATTTTAGTATTTATAGTAGGATATAGTTTATAATGTAATTAAAGTGCTTAGAAGAATATCACACATAATAGGCCATCTAAATATTTTTTTTTTTAGTTGTTTTGGCAGTTTGTATTTATTTAGCATTCAGCCTAGTTCTTGAGCCTTTATACTCACTTCATCCTTCATGTTTCCCATTTCCTTTGGGTTCAACTTACTGCCTAAGCCTAAACGTGGTAGCCTTGCTATGGCATGTTCTACTTTCCATGTCATAGAATTTATCATGTAGTACTGTTATTGCTGTTTATATGTATGCATTGCATTACTGTCAGTTTTTGAAGGCAGAGATGATTTCTATCATGTTCTCCACTATATCCCTCTCTAGTATCCAGCACATAGTAGGTGTTTGACTAATTTTATATGAATTTATTATTAAATCATTACATAATGGCTAAACTAAGATACACTGTTGACCTAAAACAGGTATTTAAGGTTCTTTTTCTACATGATCTTATTGTATGCTGACTGATAATGGTCTCCATAAGTAATTACAAAGCTGTGAGACAGGTTCACATGTAAAGGCATTAAAAGTACTCATATAAGCTCAGCGGTTACAACAATACTTTGGATCAAATATAGGGGAACTGACTCTCTGAAAAGCAGAACATTTTTAACAAAGTATAAATATGTGTTTTTTAAAATTTCGGTTAGAATATTTATTGAGCAGCTATTGTTTGTCAGATTGCTAGGTTCTGGGAATAAATAGAAGAACATGACAGACAAAGCCTTCCATTTTAAAAGGAGAGACAGATGGTAAACAAGTAAATAAACAAATAAAATAATTATAAAATGTGTTAAAATTAGAAAACTTTAGAACATGATGATATAGTAGAACATTACAGAGTAAAAAGCTACTTTACACAGTATGACCAAAGAAATTTATTAGTATGTGACATTTAAGCTGAGATGTTTATAAGTATCTCTTTCACGAAAGTATATGCTTGTTGAAGGAAGAATTCTCTGTTATTTGGAGTTATGTCCCTATTGCCTAGAATTTGATGTAGTATATGCCTGAGTAAATGGTGAAGAGGAGAAGGCAGCATATGAAGAACAAATAAATAGGTATCTCACATAATTAAACATTACCTCCCACAAAACAAAATATGGTCCCATCACTCTTTGCCAGTTTTTCAGAGATTGCCAATTAACTCCAAGATAAAATTGTGTTCATTTGTTTGGGACACAATATCCTTCATGAACTAAACTCTTGTAGCTTCATCTCCATTCTTCTTTCTGGAACTCTGTATCAGGTAAGTTATTTCCCTAAATATACTGTACTATTTTCACATTTGTACCCTCCATGTGCCCTCCCTTTGCCAAGATTCTCTTTCCCTTTTTTTCTTCTTGGAAGGCTCCTATTTGTCTTCCAAAACTCAGCTTAGGTAACTCTTCTTTTAAGTAACTTTCACTAATGGCCTCCCCATCTTCCAACAGAGTTTTTATAGAATTTTGTAATGAACTGTTAATATTGTGCTTATTATGTTTATTTGTAGTTCATAGTTCTTTGTTTATATGGTTAATGTTCCTGTAATCTAATGGGAATGTACTTTCGAAGGAAAGGGCTATATTTTTACTTTTGGATCCTAGTACCCAGTACATGCCAAGCTCTTGATTGATAATATATATTTAAATTAAACCATCTGAACACTGAATTTAAGATAATGGCATTTCATAGTTTGAACTCTGTTTGGTAGTTTTTAATAAAAAATAGACTTTTAGTAATTTCAAAAATCTAATATTTATATTTAAAATTTTATTTCATTCTTCACATAATAACTTTGGTATCACTTGAGAGTTTCATTTGATAAAGTTTTTAATAACTTATAACCTTAGTTCTTACAGAAATGAAATGATATTTAGGTCTGGGATACTACAGCAGGCTAGTTATGGAACAACCTGGAAAATCTATTCAGATTTTACGAAGAAACTGTAAACTTTGATTAGAACATCTCCTATCCAAATATACATTTAACATCATATCATTTGATTTTTATACTCTACTATGAATAATTCGGAAATGTTTCATGTCAGGAAAGAACTTTCTAACAAGATACATTTCTCATAAAAGAGAATAGACCATCTTGCAAAGTACAAAAGTATTTCTGTACCTGAAGGTGGTCAAGAGGGCATGGTCTAAGAAATGTCTGAAGATTCCTGCCTGATAGAAGTTAACTAGGTGGCCTCCAAAATCTCAGTTATAAAATTCTAGTCCCTTTTAAGTAACTTAGGGTTTCTTGTGCCATCAAGATTTAATTGTAGGAGGCAGGTAATTAAATAGATTTTTCTACTTCTTAAACTATGGTGTTTTGGTCAGGTTAGACTAGCAGTCTGTAAAAAGAAAGAAAATTTATTTTACTTTAGCAAAATAGAGGGAAATATAATAAAGTAGAACTCAAAAGACTTGAATTTTAATTTTAGCTTTGCCAGTAATTATGCAGTCTTGGCTAATTCCTGAGTCTCCTCAAGCCAGAACTCTTTCTCCTATGCTATACTGTTGCCTTGTTTATAACAGAATAGACATATTACAAACTAATATTGTTATTGAAAGTGAGATGTAAAGAATATGGGCAGTTGTGTTTGCAGATAGACCAAAATACTTAAATATAAAAAAGCTTAAATTCCAGTCATGATTCCTTAGACCTTTTCAAGTAAAACCCTGTAAGTAGTAAAAACCAAGGAACAGTATTATTAAAGTATAAAACATGACTAACAAGTTTCAAATGATTTTTTCATTCTAAAAAAGGTTCTATGAGATAAAAACCCAAAGGAACTTAAAGTTTCTGATTATATGAAATAGATGAATAAAAGTGAGTGTCCATATGATACTGGAATAATACAAGAAAAAGAGCAATGAAACAAGTCTTTTGTAGGGAAATGCTATATAAAGAAATGAACTAGCATGAATTCTTACATCCTAGAAATAAAAACTTAAAAATGGAATTTAGAAGCAGAATAATAAAGGAATCTCCTTGTGAATAAGTGACCATACCTGCCTTGACAATCCTTAATAATTCTGAAGAAAGTATTCCCACTGGTTAGCGTTTTAAATGCTAAAATAAAGTAATAAAAGAATAATTTGTTGACCTCATTCTGACATTTTGCCAGAAAGTATTAGGAATTCCAAGCCTGTGATTTATGCAGTTACTCAAAGCCAGTGTATCTTTGGATAACCTTCCAAAACTTAAAAGTTTCTTGACACTAACTTTCAAACACTAGATGTTTCCTAATAGAAAATAAGTGTTAAGCCCCTTTGCTAAAGGAATTTAATTTTCTCTGTAACAAAATACAAAATATTAATTTCTTTACCACTGTTAGTATAGAAGGCAAGTATCCTTTAATCTATCAAAGGTATATAGTTTTGTTGAAATGTATTTGACTTAGCTTTTTATATATGAAGGCAAATTTTGCATTCATAGAATGCAATAATGTTCTGGACAGAACTTTGTTTTTTTGAATGTGATAGTAGTCGTAAAATTAAAAAAGAATTAATAGTTATTTCTTCTTTTATAGTTCTACTTGTCAAATTCTGAAAAGGAACGTTATGAAAAGGAATTCAGCCAAGAAAGACAACAAGAAATTTTGAGAAGAGCAGCGAGAGACTTACCTATCTATACTACATCGGCTTCAAGGAGTAAGGAAAACAAATCTTACATTTTCCAAGGAATTTTTAGAATATGGCCATTTCTACCAAGATAGATGTACATAGTTTGATTAAGTGAATATTGTAATTTCCATAAATAATGTCTGCAAGAGCAAAATTTTCCTGTTTTCTATATTTTCTGTGATATTGCAAATGCAGATGTACATTATATATTGATAAATATTTTTTAGAGGGCTTATTTTAATATGAGTTTACATATTTTTTTTTCTAATTCAACCTTCATAGCTAAAAATCTCAGTCATTATTCATAGCAAACATCCTTTGAAAATTCTTTGAATATTGCGTGTCACCACAGGTAATTTTTTTAAAAAAATCAATAATGTACAAATTTTAGTTTTGTAATGAACTGTTAGTACATAAATAAACTTTAGTTAGTACATTAATGTCCTAACTTTAGTTAGAGACATAAAGGGGAGGAAACTTTTTTAAGGTTATAAAGCTAATTTTCAGAGTCAGCATTTGAACTCAGGTTTGTCTAGTTCCAAAACTATTGGTATTTCCACTGTCCTTTGAGATATGTGACTGCAACAGCAATTTCTTTCTGTGTGGATTATGAGCTTATGATAGAGATAAATCTATGAGTGACCCAACTGTCATTTAAATATAGGAAACTTAAATTATGTTTACTCCAACTCATTAATTAATTTAAACATGAGATAATAGTAACAGTTACTAATTATTTTAAGTGCTTTAAACATATGAACTCACTTAAACTTTACAATAACCATGTAAAGTTGATACTGTTATCTCCATTTTATAGATTAAGAAATGGAGACATGGAGCAAATCCAGTAATTTGTTCAATATCATTCAGATACTCTCTGAAAAAATGAGGGTTTAAGTCTAGATTCTCTGGCTCCAGAACCCATCATACTTGCCACCACTAGTGCAAATAATGAGCTCTACCTTTGTGTAGTTATACACAGATTTTGATTTTGAAAAGTTTAAAGGTTGGGCCTCCCTGGTGGCACAGCAGGTTGAGCCCCGCACTGTGAAGCATCCACTGCACAGCATCGTGAGTTCGATCCCTGCCGCCAGCCAGGGAGGGGACCCACATGGTGCATCAGACTTCTCCTGCCTCGCCTGCTGCTCCCCTCAGCAGTGTACTTCAGTCGATCTGCCTGTTCTGCTCCCCACTCTGTCTCTGGTGAATCCTCTCACTTCCCTTGACTCTGGCCTCTACCCCAGCTCTTGTATGCATAAATAAACAAATCTTTAAAAAAAAAAAAGAAAGAAAGAAAAATTTAAAGGTTGTACAAGATTTTAGGAGGGATATTTAACCAGCTTAATTTTTTTTGCATTTAATACTGTCCTTTTGCATAACTAATCTATTACCATACAGAGTAATACCAGGTCAGATCTGTGGTTTTATATTACTAATGATAAATGAGAGTCATTAACTTTCTAGTCCCTTATTTTCCTTGCTTTACAATGAAGATAATAATATCTACATCTCTGGGTTAGTGGAATTATTTAATTAGAATGTGATACATACTTAGTATAGGTCTCAGTATATAATAATAAAATTTCAGTAAATGATAGTTAATTTTAAGTGATCTTTTTTATATTCAATTGTGAAAAGTCTGGTTTACAATAATCATTAATAGTTCTGTTAATTATATAGATTAGATATTTTAATCCAAAGTCCAAGATTTCAGAAAATATGAATCCCTGAGATTATATGCAAAATTTTGAGTCAAGGATTTTTTTAAATAGCCTATTAAGAGCAACATGATCTAATATTCAGAGTAGTACATGTGTCCCAAAGAGGTAGGAGCCACTGATGTAAAATTGTTACATGTAAAGCTTTGCTACTTTCCATTATTATAATGGCTTTCCTCTAATCTGAATAGTACTCCTTCATCTGCTGAATTAGGCAAAGAATTTACTGGTAACAGTACAACTCTGAGATAAGTGCTCACCTCATCCCCATTTTAGAGATGAGACACAACTAGGTCCCCAGAGCCCCCAAGTAGCAAGGTCTAGGGTTCGCATACTTTATCTCTGACTATAGCAGAAGTACCTGCTTTTAAGCACCATCTTATACTGCATTTGTGTTGCTTAAAATTCACAATTTTGTGTGTTTGAGGAAGGTGGTAGTCATTCTTTTTTTTATTATTATAAAAGTAATACCCATTTTTAAAAAAGAAATAGAAATACATGTCATAAAAAGGGATTTTATTGACCAGAGATTAATAAGCAAAATGGAGCTGCCTTCACAGGGAAGAACTGGGAGCTTCACAACAACTGGGCAACAGTGATGAATTCCTTTTTGTGCTCTTTTAAGCAATATGGACACACAATTATCTATTCAGGAAACAAAATGAGCCCTACTAAACCTTCTTCCCTCCACTATCTAGATCCAGTGAGTGTTTCTCTAGCTTTGTCCCAACTATTTTCTTATGTCAGCTCTGTGCTAAAACATCCTGTCTTTCTCCACATTGTGTGTGTGTGTCTTTCCCTCTGTTTAGAATAACTGCTTTCTCCTTTCTAAATACATGTTAAAGTTTTAATTCAATATTCATCTCTCTTCAACCCATTTCCATTTATTTTAACAAGAGTAATCTTTAAAGTATGCTCTGAACTTCTCAAATTTATACCTTAGAGATCACAGAACCACTGCCTTGTAATTACTTGTATTCATCTCATCTCTTCAACACCCTCTGTCAGAAATTTTTCCTTTGATCCTTAACACCATGCCTCACCAAGTAGACACTTAGTAGATATTTGCTGAATGAATCTGTTCTTGAGTATTCTGTATAATGGCTGCTTATATCCTTTTAATCTTCCTAGTTTCCTCTCCTTCCTCCTATTTTCCCTATCATAGAATCTGACTTCATATTTAATTAAACATAACAGTATCATCATAATGAGAATAATTGCTTTATTAAGGATCTATTATATTCCAGAAGTTATATTTTTAATCTGCATAATGGTCTTAACACTTGGTATTATTTGCATTTACAGAAGAAAAAAATGAAATTTAAAGAAAGTAGTTAGGTCACAACATGGAATTAAAACAGAACCTAACTGATAACAGTCCCTGCTGCTTCTGGATGTGTGTTGCCAATGCCTCTTTACGAACTGTAACTTTTCCTTACTGTATCTCTTTCCTCTTGCTATATGCATTCTTGTCTTTTCTTTTGTTTACAGATTGCTTCAACCCCAGATTCTCTTAAAAATCTTGCTTTTCCACTTAAATTCCAAACACTTTTCCCCTCTGTTTCCAGGTATAGTTCAAAATATTTTTACTCTTAAAAACAAAAATAAAAATTTGATTCTGATGCTGTTCTAACTGCTATTGTCTCTTCCCTTGAATTATTAATCCTTCTTCCCAGATAATTCCAGACAATAGGCTTCTATTTTCCCTAGCCAGCTTCAGTGACTTTTTGTCACTTTGACTTCTTAAAAACTTACCTGTCTTACTTGTCAATTCTAATTTTGTTTTTGCATCCTTGAATAGGTATTTATTTTTTAAAATTATTCCTTCTTTAAAATTCTAAATCTAGGACCTCCCTGGTGGCACAGTGGGTTAAACAATGCACTATGAAGCAGACTGCAGCCACTGCAGCACAGAGTTCGATCCCTGCCGCCGGCCAGGGAGGGGACCCACATGGCGTGGCAGACCTCTCCTACCTCACCCACTGCTACCCTCAGCAGTGTGTTTCAGTCAGTCTGCCTGTTCTGCTCCCCGCTCTGTCTCTGGTGAATCCTCTCACCACCCTGGACTCTGGCCTCTACCCCAGCTCTTGTATGTATAAATAAATAAATCTTTAAAAAAATAAAATTCTAAATCTCAGTTTCACATTGGTGTCTTTCCTCCAATTATCTCCATAGTGTTCCTTTAGCTGTATTTTTAAATTAATGGAATTCTGACACTGCAGTGTTGTGAACATTACTTATAGTGTTTTAAGTAATTTGTTTTCAGGAATGAGTTACTTTTTCTTAATATTAATTAGAATAAAATCAAGGGTACTGTCATGCCAGTTCTCACTTGCATTCCAAAATTTTTCTTGTGTATCAGGCTAAGGGATGGAATTGCAGCTATACACAAGGATTATATGACCTACAATTTAGCTGCACTCAGGGCTGCAGCATCATTCTTGTTGTTTCAGAAAAAAAGAAGCTGCAAACCTCTCCCTCCAAAGTTCAGTAGTCAGGACTTTGTAACTCATCTTGGCATGGCCTTTCAACTCGGCATCACTAGCTCTCACTGGAACTCCATGCTTTTATTTCCAGGGGATACCTGTATTTGAATGACCTACTAACCAAACCTTCAAACTCAACAAAAGAAAAACAAAAAAAACCCCACAAACCTGGGTTTATTTGTTTAAAACCTAATTCCATGGAAACAGGAAGCATGTCTGTCTTAATCATCTTTATATCTAATAGTCTCAGGAACAAACAAGAATTTGTCACATAATGGAAGTCTAAATATTTGCTGAATGAATGAATGAATGAAAAACACCCTATCCTAGTCCATCCCCTTCCCCCTCAACTGAGCTTATTTCTGTAAATGGCAAATCATCCTCACTGCCAGAGACTAGAAACTGAAGTTTTCTTTGGTTGCTACTTTTGCTTCAGTTCTAGCTACTCAGTCATCTATCATAATAAAAGTCTTATTAAAAGGCCTATTTGTTTTAATCTCATCTCAGGCAGTGTTAGTATTTTGACTGTCAGAAGAGAGAAAGGAAAACAAGATAATGTAACTTCTGATCTTTCCTGATCTTACCACTCATTTAGCTTTATATTCTTGGGGAAAATGCTTCCTCTATCTGTTTAATCTATGAAACAAAGAGATTGTCCTAGGAAATCTTGACAGTTTCTTATAGCTCTTTTCTTATATTGTATAATTTTATCTTCCTAGTGGCCAACCCAGGTGAGATAGTATAGAAGGTTCCTCAATAAGTTATTTGCATAAGTTCCCCTCAGCTTAGAGAGATTTATGTCAAACTGTAAAAGCAACACGTGCCTATGATTTAAAAAAAAAACACACAAGAAACAGTTTTAAAGGATGAGCCTACATAGCTCATCCTGGCATTATACCCCAGAAGTTCCCACCCTTTCTTGTATATCTTTGCCAAAATTTTTTATACAAGCAGAGTATTATAGAACATATATAATTAACTAACATTACAATCTTAGTGGATACATTTTAAACATACAAATTTGGTTACTTGGATAGTGCCTTCTAGCAGGTGTAACTTCTAGTACTGCTTCAGATTAAAACTTGTGGTTTTCTTATATATGTTGATTCATATATGGAAATGGATACGTGTTATTGAGATATGTAAAGAGAAAACTATATACATTCTCTTTCCCCTTAGAGATATGAAACACATTATATCTTCAAACTTTTCTGCAATTTTTTTTTTTTGCTTTTAATATATTTGCATTCTTCCAATTTAAAAAACATGTATTTTATTTGGAAAATTCTTGTCTGCATAGTAAATCCAACATGAATAAATCATGAAATGCTTGGCCATTTTTACAATTCAGTATATTCCTAATATTTTGTCATTTAAAACAGTGCCATAGCGAACATTTCCACAGAATAAATTTTCCAGAAATAGAAATCCTGGGTCAAGGAACATAAATTTTAATAGATACTACCAAATTTCCTTCCACAGAGATTGTAATATACAACATGGTTGCTCCACTTTTAAGTTCTTATTTAATCCTATCTTCTGTGCTATTACTATGTTTGTTAGAACTTACAACCTCAAGTAACAGGTAATAATTTAAATCTTTTTTGCCTCTCCTTTCTCTCCCCTAAAAATACCAAAAACCATGGGATGGTATAAGCAATTGTTGATGGGTATCTCCTCTAAGCTAAGGCAGGACTACTAGAAAGAATTGAAACCAAAATTGGAAAGCCAGAACTCTCTACAGCTGTTTCTGCTTATTCCTATGAATTTCATTTTTGACACCGCCTCCTGACAAAAGATCTTTCATTCTTACTCAGTCCACGAGGCAAAATATAGCTATCCCCTGTTAACTAGTTAACACAGTTCTAGCAATATACAGATATAATTTACTATCTCTGTACTAATGCTTAATTAATAAGGGAGGGAATGAACTCAAGTAATAGTAAGAAGTTCTCCATTTTGCTATTTATCCAGATAGGAGTTGTATAGTTTTGGTTTCTTAAATAAAGATATTTTAGAATTTCAAAACAAAATCCTATAGCACGCCTTCATGTTTAGATACATTCACTTTAAAATTTTAAGTTGTAAATTTTCCAAAGTTGTTTGTAAAAGAAATGAAAGCAAATTTTTAGTTGAGCTAAATTTGTACATTCTTCAACAACTTTCTTTTAATTCTTAACTATAGCCATCAGATATTGTGAAAGATGTCAGTTGATTAAACCTGACCGTGCACATCACTGCTCAGCATGTGACATGTAAGTGTTACTCATTTGCTTTTATTTAAGTCTTGCACTGGGGTTGGTGACAGGAGAATGATAAGGGGAAGGAACATTTTATATGCTTTATATAAAACAAAAACATGTCATTTTCTCCCATTACTTGCTATGTATGCAGGGCAAACAAAAATATGTATATAATCTAGAATATACTTTGAAGTAATTTTGGTAATAATTCCCAATCCAGTTGATAGAATTTTCTTTAAATATATGTTCATTCTTATGCTTAATACAATATTGACAAGCAAGTAAATAGCAACTCTTTTGGAAAATATAACTTTATTTCCACAGTTTAAAAGACCATAGTGACAGTTATCTTGGTTTTTTTTACTAATGTTGATATTAAAACCTAAGAAACCACAAAAATGCTGTTTTCAGTTTCTATCTGTGACATTGTCTCATAAAAATTTATAAGATTTAATTCGTTGTGCACTTGTGAGAAGGTAATTTGTTGAAGGGAACATCCCTAGTTTGGGAATTTCAACTAATCCTGAACCTTAGTTAGATAAGTTATTGAGCCTTCTGGGTACTAGTTTACTAATATGTTGTATTACTTGAGATTGTCTGTGGTCTAACTTTATACTAGTAGTATAGATTACGTATGCACCAGTAGGGAGGCATATTTTGGTCCACACTTGACCATCTTTAAAATAATAGAGGAATTGTCTATATTTAATTTTATCACTTAGCTGGTTTGTAAATTAGACCTGTCTAATATTCTAAGTGCTATATGCATCATATCTGAATATTAAAATTTATCTTAATATGACTTAAGACAACTGGCTATGTCCAAGTGAATTCGCAGTGTAAAATTGTTATCCCTTTCTTATGAAAATACTTGTGGGAATATCAGGAATTTTCTGTAATGTTTACTGGGTTATTTTCCCTAAGAAGTATTTGTAAAGGTAAAATTTTCACTCCAAAAATAAAATTATCAGAATTATGGGAATTTTTTACATGGATTTTCTTATGCTTATTTGTTTCTTAGATGTATTCTTAAGATGGATCATCACTGTCCTTGGTATGTATTAAAAAATAGAGGAACTCATACATGGGGGTGAAGAGACAAAGAGGAGAGAATTTATAGTGATTTACCTTAATCTTCTAAATTTCAAGGTTAAGTTTAATTGCTCATCAGTACCAAGATTGATCTAGATTTAAATGCATTTATGAATGTGCAATGTACACAGATTTATACATGTTTAGGTACATGTGTATATTAATGTTTTATTTTTAAACATAACATTATTAACCCAAATAATTACATATTTATAATTAACATTTAAATTCCAGATTTGGGGCCATTCTATTGGCCTACGGGTAAAGTCTCAGCACTATCACCACTACAGTTTGATCCCATATTTGGCACAGCAGACCTCTCCTGTCTCTTCTGCTGCTCCCCTTAGCGGTGTATTTCAGTCAGTCTGTCTGTTCTGCTCCCGGCTGTCTTTAGTGAGTCCTCTCACCCCCCTCACCTCTGACCTATATCCCAGTTGTTTTATGCAAAAATAAATAAAATTTTAAAATAATTTCCAGATTTTTTAGAGAATTGCTTAAAAATACATATCCACAATTAAGACACTGCTCTCTACTTTGCAAATGACTGGTTTTCAAGTAATAACGATTTTTGATCTGTTTATTATTATTATGGTTAAAAAAATACATAAAATCTACCATCTTCACCATTTCTGTAGTGTTATGTTCACATTGTTGTGCAACCAATCTCAAGAAATTTTTCATCTTATAAAACTGAAATGCTATGCCCATTAAACAATAGCCATTTTCACCTCCCTCCCAACCCCTAGCAAACACTATTGAGTTTTTTGTTTCTGTGAATTTGTGATTTATCTTATTTTCACAGTGTGATTTTCTTTATTCTTCTAGGGTGAATAACTGTGTAGGATTTTCTAATTACAAATTCTTCCTGCTGTTTTTACTATATTCCCTATTATATTGCCTTTTTGTGGCTGCAACAGTTTTACAGTACTTTATAAAGTTTTGGACGGTAAGTCTTTTTTCTATCTTAAACATAAGACTTTTTAAGATGCTGTATTCATAAATACTTCATTCTTTATCATACATAGACAACTTCAGTTTTACGCATCACAATATATGGATCATCAGAGGGTATTGTGGGTTTATAGTTAACACTCATATATACATATTTATTTGTAAATAAAAAAAGTAAGACATGATATAGTGAGCTTTTTTTAATGATCCAAACTATTTTCAGCCATACTTATTTGAGTTGATGAAACTTCATGCAGTTTTATAGTATTAAAAATGAAATTTACTAATCTGTTTTCTCTATATATAAATAATCCTTTTTCTGTCATGAGTTGTAAATGTTTTTTCACACATTTATATTTTACAAACCTGTTTTCTTTTTATCAAATTAGAGTTTTATATTGTTAAAGCAATACTTTTATGATTTCTGATTTTTTATTTAAAAGCATTACTTTTTATTATGATTCCTGGCTTTAGTCTGTTCACTACAGATTTTTACAGGATTTTCTTCTGTTATTTCTACTGCTTATGTTTTCACCTTTAAATCTGGTTTTGAAGGAATGGAATATTATTTTAAAGTATTTTTGTAGATATTGTTCCTACAAAGGTGTTTTCAAATGTAAGTTTTATTATTATTCAAATATGGTGAAACAAAAAAAATGTCATTAATTACCATTGAAAAGATAGTTTATTATTCACAGTTCTCAAGACTAGGGGCATCCCACACTATGCTACATCACACAAAGAAGCTCAAGGGCCATTCAGAGAGCTGAAGGACCCAGAATCAGATACTTTATTGTAGTCTCCATGGGAAAGATAAGGCCAAGCAGGGTAAACTAATTGAAGATTAGCTAGTCTGAATAATTTTAGTGTTCTCTTGGTATAGGACCTTACCTTGATTGTCTGACACCTATCTCTGGGATGATGAGAGAAGGAAAATATTGTTTCCTGGGATGTAAGAGCCAGATAGAGGAGGTGGTTTCAAGTGTGGACTCTGAATTGGTTAGTTTGTATGTGAGAGGCACATTCTTGCTATCTCGTAAGACTTGGATAACCATGAAAGAGGTATTCTCTCTTTAGTTATGAAGCCCCCATGTCAAAGAATACAGAAAAAGAAAGTATATACTTAATGCAGAAGGAACTATTATTATTCAGTTTTCACAGTTGGAAACTTAGGTAAATTATATAACCATACAATATTAAATAATAATACAGAAAATCAGAATGTTACTTAGGTTGTCTATTTCAACATCTAGGTACTTCTCACTGTGACTTGCTTCTAATAGTCATAGTTCAAAAGAGCTTATAATTAAAATCCCAAATCATCAAGCACAATGCTTTTTCTCAGGAAATATCTAGTACATTTAAGATATTTTCTGTTAAAACAGCATTCAGTTTTTAAACTTTACTTAAAGCCATGGTATCCCAGCACTTATAAAACCTCTGTGCATGTTAGAAAAGAAATCTCAGTTCTGTATAATGCAAAATACTCTTTGTCAGCTATTAGTTTCAGGGATCTCTTATATTGTCATTTTAAACTCTGACTGGTATTCTAAAAAGATAAACATACAAACCTTTACTACTGTTCAGCATACTAAGCATAAGTTCAGCATAACTTATTGTCTTAGTTGTTTTGTGTGTATGTGTGGTCTCTTAAGGGTTCTTTGTATATTATGTTGTCTGCAAATAATGGTAGTTTTACTTCTTTCCAAATTTGAACTTCTTTTATATCTTTCTTAATTGCTCTAGATAGAACTTCCAATATTATGCTGTACAGTGGTAGTGAGAATGGACATCCTTGTACACATCTTAGTATGCTGAGCACACCATATATATTCAACAAAGGACTCATACCAAATATCTACAAAGAACTCATACAACTCAACAAAATTAAACAACCCAATCAAAAAACAGGCATATGAAAAATTGTTCGTCATCATGAACAAGCATGAATCATGCAACAGGGAAATGCAAATCAAAATCACAATGAGATATCAAAGGATCAAATGATGAGGGTGTGGAGAAAAGGAACTCTCTTACACAGTTGATTGGAATGTAGACTGTTCTAGCCAGTATGGAAAGCAGTGTGGAGGTTTCTCAAAAGACTAAAAATGGATCTGCCATATGACTCAGCAATTCCTCTCTTAAGCATCTACCCACAGTACTGCTTTATTTTTAATTGCTAAGATATGGAAACAACCTCACTGACCATCAATAGATGAACGGATATAAAACATTGTGGAATATTGTTCAGCCATTAAAAAAGAAGGACATTTGTAACATGAATGGACCTTGAGGGCATTATGCTAAGTGAAATAAGTCAAACAGAGAGATACCACAAGATCTCATATTTGTGGAGTCTAAAATAAATAGAATAAAACTTACAGACACAGATTGGTAGTTGTCAAAGGCAGGGAGTGGGGCACAGTCAAGTAAGTGAAAGTGTCAAAATAAGTCCTGGAATGTAAGGTACAGCATGGATTTGTGGTTAATGAGCATATGTGAAAGTCACTGAGAGTCAATCTTGAAAGATCTCTCAACAGAAAAAAGAATCTGTAGCTATGTGTATGTGTTCTAAAGGATTGTAACTAGATTTGTGATCATTTTGAGACATGATGGTATACATCTGAAATTAATATTGTGTGTAAATTGCATCTCACTCTTTAAAAAGAGTGTTCAAGGTAGACCTCAGTAAGAAGGTAAGATTTGGGTAAACATGAAGAGACTGTGTGACTATCTGAAAGAAGAATATTTCAGGCTAGGGGCCTCCCTGGTGGCGCAGTGGGTTAAGCAACGCACTATGAAGCAAACCGCAGACACTACAGCACGAGTTCGATCCCTGCTGCCGGCCAGGGAGGGGTCCCACATGGCATAGCAGACCTCATCTGCCTGGCCAGCTGATCTCCTCAGCAGTGTGTTTCAGTGGATCTGCCTGTTCTGCTCCCAACTCTGTCTGGTGAATCCTCTCACCTCCCACGACTCCAGCCTGTATCCCAGCTCTTATATGCATGAAAAATAATTTTTTTTTTTAAAAAAAGAATATTTCAGGCTAAACATCTAAATTTCAGTGCAAAGTCTCAAAAGTTGGGTTGTCCCACCCTACTTTGTTTGAGCAGTAAGGAGGCTAGTGTGACTGAATGGAATAAGTGAGACTGAAGGGGAGTACAGTAGGTGGATCCAAATGATAAAAGAGCCTTAGAGTATGTTGTGACAGAGTAGTGGCATGATCTCACTGTAAAGGATCACTCAGACTGCTAAGCTGTGATATCTACAGTCATGATTCTCTTAATGATGTTTTCAGTCAACAATGGACCACACATATGATAGTAGTCAGTCATACTGAGAGGCTGTACCATTTGTACTTACTATACTATTGTATAGTAGACTATGCCATCTAGTTTTCTATAAGTCTATATTATGACATTTGCACAGATAAAATTCTCTAAAGACTCATTTTTCCAAACGTATTCCCATCTTTAATACGTGATTGTAGACCAGAGAGGGACAGTGACAACACCTCCTAGAAGGTTATTGTAGTAGCACATCTTTTTTGTTCTTTTGTCTATATTTCTATTATAGACCTAGCTTTTAGAAACTACTAAGTAGAAGTTTCTTTATTAAAGCTGTTTGCTAAAAAAAATTAATTTTATTCTTAAATCTCTTTGAAAAGCTGGGTGGAAATGTATGTTTAAAGTCTATCTGAAATGTGCTTGTCTTTTTCCCTTTGGTGTTTTAAGAAATTGTAAATGACCTTTAGAGAGCAACATCTTAGGTTTCCTTCAAAATATAAAAAGACTTATAAAACTAGTGTTTTATACTTCTATATATACACAAATATAATTTTGTATAAAAATGGTTTCTTAATACATTGTCTCTATTTGTACAAGCTTTGCCGCAGGAAATCTACAGAGATTTGTCCAAAGGTAAAATACATTATTGCCATGACATATTCTCATTATTTATTATGAATATAATACTCATTGGCATTACAAGATGAAGAGATAGAAGAACCACTTGTATTTAAAGGGTATTGTCATTATTCTGGGAAAGAAGAGAAAAAGAATAATCTAATGCTAAAAACCTTCCTTTTAGCTTGCAAACAAATCAAGCTGGACAACCTCATGTTATGTGGAGTAGTGATTTACCTCCTACAGTTTATCTTAAGAGCTAACAAAAGTTTCTTCTACCTCCTAATAAAATATACTGATTTCTCCTAGGTTGACTTCTATTAAAGTAAATAACAGCCATAAGAATGGGTAACCTGGTGCGAGTCTGGCAAGTGACCATCGGCACCCGTTAAAAATATATGGCAGAGTATTAGAAATAAACTGGCTTTCTGACTTAAAAAAAAAAAAAAAAAAAGAATGGGTAACAAAATGAACCTCCCCTGGTGTCGGAAGGGGTTAAGCACTGCACTATGAAACATCCACAATTACTGCAGCATGAGTTCGATTCCCAGCCAGGGAGGCACAGCAGGCATTTCCTGTCTTGCCCACTGCTCCCCTCAATAGTATATTTCAGTTAATCTTTCTGTTCTCTTCCCTGCTCTGTGTCTAATGAATCCTCTCACCCTCCCACACACACCGCTGGCCTGTACTCCAGTTCTTGTATGCATAAATAAATAAATTTTTTTTAAAAAATGGGTTAAAAAAAATCTTTTTTCCTTTTGGTAAATTTGAGAAAAATTGCTAATTACCTAAAAAGGCTCTGTAGAAATGAACCAAGGATCAAAAAAATGGGGGGAAGGGGTGAAAATTGAAGAAGCTGAGGACATGGGCATATTTGTAATGGTATTTCAAAAACAGAGATTGGGGAAGTACATAAACTTAAATTTATCACTGTTAACAGCATATATAATTAAACAAATATTTTAGCATAGATGGGGAGGACCTCAAACAGCCTGGATTTCAAGAACACAAATATATGCATAAAGTACAAAAGAAAATTTCTGAATGAAAGAGTTCATCTTATTACTTAAAGTATCACTAAAAATTTTAAGTGTTTAAAAGTCATTTTTAAAATGTTTTTCTGACCTTTTATGTAAGCAAGTTCTCTTGATATTACCAGTTCTCTACTTTTGGAGATGTTGCTTTTGGATATATAATCTATTTTCCTCTTCATATCTGCTGATTTTTTTGTGGCTTCAGCAATCTTTAGGAAGAACCAAATAATAAGAGTATATTTCAGAGGTTGACTAGCCTTGAAATTAACTCTTCCTTTTTTCTTTCCTCAGAATGAACTTGCAGATACACGTGCAAAATTCCACATAGTTTTTCTTTTCTTTGTGTCTACCATGTTCTTCATCAGCGTCCTGTCACTTTTCAGCTACCACTGCTGGCTAGTTGGGAAAAATAGAACAACAATAGGTAAGAATGTTAAAATAAATCACAATTATTTAGGACAATTACCATGAATAAGAATTCTAGAGGATGGTAATATGATACAGAAGTGTAAAATAAGTCTATACTAAAATTAGCTGTGACAGGATAGACAAGAGTAAAAAATGTAGAGGTTCATTATTTTGAAGGTTGAGGAAGTGATTGACTTTCATATGTTTCTAATAGTGTATTATACATGAAAGAGCTCTGACTAAATTCTATAAATTAAAAAAATTAAAACTTACTTGCATTTATCCATTATTTTTTGAAAACTCAATCTATGAAAGACAGTAAATTGACAAGTTATAAGGAGGTTCATTCAAAGATTATAAAAATATGTTTTAATCCTTAATCATAGTTTATCATTTAAGATGGGTTCTTTACTTTTTCTTCCCATAATTGATTACACAGCTTTTTGGTATAAGTTTCATGATTGAGAGTAAAGAGTCATGTTTGGACATGATGAATCTTTTCCATCTTTGTCATTTGACAGTAAACTTAGGTATTTTATCATTAATATAAGAATTTATTTCCTTTTCTTGCTCATTTTAAATTTAATGTTAGAAGTTTGGTGTTTTGTTTTTGACATTTGTCTAAGCAATTTTTAAATTTTTTTTTGTTTTGTCACATTATTATATAATCTGGGAGTACAGCTTCACACTTTCGTATGTAACATGCTTCACTCACCTCCACCAAAACTTCAGTGCTGATATTCTATCTACTTTCCTTCTCTCTAGCTCCTCCCTTCCACCCTATTCCCTTTTGTAACCAGTATGTTTTTCATAGAGTCTACCCTTCTTGACAACTGTTACCTTTCTGTGTTCAGACTAATGCTATCATTCTGATATTATTCTCAAAGGTAGCTAGTCTCTTTGATTCTGGTGGCCAGTCATTTCTATAACCCAGCATTGAGCCTTTTAATCTCTTGAAATTGAAAAGATCTGAAACGTTCAACTTTGGTTTCCATTATCTGACCACAGTCTATCCTTTCAACACTTCTTTTTTTATACTCCACATACTTCCTTTTTTAGGTCAGTGACTCAATCTTCCAACCCTCAGTAATCTCCCAAGTGTTTCTTTTCTTTAAGGTTTCATTTCTCCTCCTTTTCATTCTAGACTTGCAACCAGACCTTAACGACTTTCTTCCATAATTCATTTACTAACCCACAACCTGTGTTATTCCAGCTTTTATTTTATCTACATGTACATTTGGGCTTTAGAAAGCTGATAAAGGTAATAAATATATATTTTTAAATAATTTAAAAATTTAAAAGCTGATAAAGGTAATCTCATTCCCACCGAAATTGTTACAACTCGAGATTCAAAGTCTTTAACTAAACTTTCAATTCTGTATAGCAGCTTTGTCGTGTTTTTGATCAGGTTCGTAAGCTTATTACTCACAACAGTTTTTCCACATTTGCACTACTCTCCTTAATTTTTTAACCCATTTTGTGTGAATACTTCATAGAAAAACGAAGTCATGATAACTAAGATCTTACCATCTCTATAACGTCATACAAACAGGTCTACTTTTGAGTCTATCACTGTCACTCTTCCTCTGACTTCTGAGAACAAGCTTTCCTTTCTTTCTTATGTAGGATTTATCTTCTGAATCTTTCTAGTTAAGTCCCTTTTCTTCTAGAATTCTTTTTCATCCATTTTTATTTTATCTGTATCATTGGACTTTTCTAATTAGTCTCCCCCTGCTGCTGCTTCTTAATTTATGAAACATGAAATCATCCTATTTTTAAACAAAAATTTCAAAACTTTTCTTTTGAAGTATATCTTTCTCTAGTCTTCACTTTTCAAGCAAAGTTGAAATAATGTTCTCTAACCGCATTCCCTTCCTATCTGTACTCATTGTTCAAGATTAAGTATGTCTTCCTCTATATTTCACCTTCCTATGTACAATGTACATACCTAAGTGGATTTTCCTTAATATTAATTATTTTGACATTTTCATTTTCTAAGGCCAACAAAATATTCAGAATTCTTTTTCCCAAAAAAGTTATATAAACTTATATTTTAGTTGCTAAATTGTATTATTTATTTTGAATTATAACTTTAATGTCAAGGATAAAAGCAAGAAAATTGGTTCTTTCCTCCTGTACTTTTCAGTAGGTTAACATTTAAGAAAAAAATATGTATCTATTTGACAGAATCATTCCGTGCACCCACATTTTCATATGGACCTGATGGAAATGGTTTCTCTCTTGGATACAGTAAAAATTGGAGACAAGTTTTTGGCGATGAAAAGAAATACTGGCTACTTCCAATATATTCAAGGTAATTTAAAATGTAGGTCTCAGAAATTATGGAATCTGTAATAGTCTTTCTGATTAAATGTCTTAAGATTCAAAGAATATAATATATAATAACATTAATGAACCTTGAGAATAAAAACAGAATATCTTGATTCTATAAATAGATTTTATTTTTCATGAATTTTATTAGGGTAAAGGAGAGTGTAGGCATATATCTGAGTGGAAAGTATAAAAAATGTTGATTTAGAAAAAAAGAGTCTTTTTTCCCCTTCAGGATGAAAATAAATTATTTGAAGTAGAGAACCTTAAGATTTTATTATGTTTATAAGCTATATCTTCAAAGATTCCTTTACAAATTTTTTGTTTTGGTATGTCAAACTATCAGAGGACAGAATGAGGATCACCCCGGGACCCTCAAACCTGTACACTCAAAATAGGTTCTTCCATCTGCTGCATTAAGACAAAGCATTCTCTTAGCACAAAAGAACTTTAATAGAATAGTATGCATAGAAAGAGAAGTTTTTCAATAAAACACCTGAAGTGTGCCTCCCTGGTGATACAGGGTTAAAGACAGTACTGTCAAGCTATCACCAGTCACTGCAATATAAGTTGGATCCCAGCCACAGAGCTAACCCACATATGGCGCAGCAGACCTCTCTTGCCTCTCCCACTGCTCCCCTCGGCAGTGTATTTCAGTAGATCCTCCTGTTCTACTGTCTTTGGTGAATCCTCTCACCTCCCACACCTCTGGCCTACATCCCAGTTCTTGTATGCAGAAATAAATAAATCTTTTAAATAAATAATAAACCCAGTTTCCCTTCTTGTGGGTGAATGCCCCACTAACCAGGTCTGACCCAAAGCAGGGATGAGGCCCAAAATCTTACCAAAAATCTAAGGCACCAAAAATCTAAGGCACCATAGGAAAAGGGCAGAAAGGGCAAGGCAAGTTTGGAGTGAAAGGAGCAGAATCAGAGCACAAGTAAGGATAACGGCTGTCATTTACTTCCCCCATGGTCTCTCACCCAGTTCTCTTCCAAGTGTCTCTACATGTCTCAACAACACAATTTTTATTCTATGTCCCCTGAGTCCCTGGTGTTAGTCCAAAGCTGAGAAGCAAACGTGACGTCTTCAATCTCTGCCGTACATGCCTTCTCCAAGTCTCCTTTTCACTGCCCAGCTCCACCCTCATTAGGTGGGACAGGGAACATGAAACCTCTCCCTTTTATCAAAATTACATTCTAACAAAATCAGACAAGAGCCAACACATAATACAATTTTTACCTTAACTCTAAGTAAGAATGTATGTCCAGGATGATTCATAGTTTCCTTTTCTCCCAATTTCTCAGTAATCCTAAACTCCAAAGTCAGTATAGAAAAGGAAAAAAATATTTGAAATTCAAATTACGTATTTGTAAGTGTTCTGGGTTTATTTCTTAATTTACTGCATTGGCTATTTTTTTAATCTGAAAATGACTTATTTTTCCTTTGTTTTTGAAAGGCATTTTTGCTTGCTATAGAATTCTAGATTTTTGTTTTACGTCATTTTTCTGATAAGTTTCTAGTTATTCTTATATTTTTCACTCTATGTATAATCTCTTTTTCCCTCAGGCTGCTTTTAAGTCTTTGTTTATCACTTGTTTATGCAATTTGATTATGAAATGCCTTTTGTTTTGGTTATAGTTTTTGTTACAGTTTTCATCATGTTTCTTATGCTTCGAACTGGTTGAGCTTCTTGGATCTATGACTGCTTAACTGACATCAAATCTGGAAAATATTTCAACCACTATTTCTTCTACTCTTTCCCCTCACTACTACAGAGACTCCAATCATGCAGATATTAATCCACTCAAAGTTCTACCACAGCATACTGATGCAGTTATCATTTTTTGTTCAGTCCTTTTTCTGTGTTTCATCTGGATAGATCCTAATACTCTAACATCTTCAATTTACCAATCTACTCTTTGTATTTTTTTTTTTTTCTTATGTGTTACAAAGATTTTCTACTCTGACGGGTTGGAACACAAGCTTTTTTCTCTAAATAGAATTCAGTGTGTTAAGATTTTGGACTATTTGTGATGAGAAGTCAACCTCACTCTTATCTTTATTCCACTACTTATAAATTACTATGTCTTTTTAACCCTCTGGCTACTTTTAAGATTGTATCTTTATTGCTGCTTTTAAATAGTTTGATGAGATTCCTTAGTATGGTTTTATTTATTCTGTGTCAGATTCATTAAACTTCTTAGATCTGTGAATTCATAGTTTTCATTAAACTTGAAAATTTTCCATCAGTTATATCTTCATTTGCTTTTTGGGCTTACTCCCACTTGTCTCATGCCTTCCCCTACTCCTCCTCCCCACCCCCAGTAGCTTTCCCAGTTCTCTCAAAGGTGTGTATGTTAAAATGCTTGATAATGACCACAGGTCATTGTTGTTCTGTGCCTTCCTTGTTTCCTCCCTCCCCCAGTCCTTTCTTTGCTTCAGTTTGGGTAGTCTCTATTGTTCTATCAGCAGATTCACTGATCTCTTTCTCTTTAATGCCGATCTACTAAACTTATCCATAAATTTTGTATTTCAAATATTACATTTTTGGCTCTAGAAGATAAATTGATTTTTTTAATCTTACATTTCACTTTTCATTTTATCTATTTTTAACTTTTTAATTCCATATTAAGATCACTGTTTTAAAGTTCTTCTTTTAAATTTTCACAGTTGTTCTAATCCTTTTCTATTGACTTTTTTTTTCTTAGTTGTGGGTACTTTTTCCTGCTTATAATTTTTTATTGGATGGTGGACATTTTAAAAATCCAAGTATTTAGATTTCATTGTTTCTCCTTAAAGAATGTTGGATTTTTTTTAGCAGACAGGTTGCTTGTTTCAGCTTGGTCCTTTGAGGTTTGTTTTAAGTTGTATTAGTAAAAAGTAGTTTTTGTTTTTGTTTTTGTTTTTTTCAGGGAAAGTTTAACTTTAGAACAAAGGTTGGAGCCTGCTGGGGTCTCCAATAGTATTCAGCAAGATTGTTTAACTCTGAAATTTGAGTGCCTGTCTGGTGCTCTGTGAGCTCTGTGAATTGTTCAGCTTGCATTTTCCAGCTCTTATCCCAGATTCACATGGTTAATTCACAATCAAAAGACTCAAAACCCTTTACAGATTTCTGTAGCACTTTCTCGGCATATCTCTCCTTTTCTTCAGCTTCCTCTGATAGGTCAAGCCACTTCAACTTCTCCAAACGGCTATCTCTGTCATCTCAATTCAATAAGACTACCTGGCTCTGCTTGTTTCTCCTCTCAGTTCTCAGGGCCTGGCAGAAAGTTGTACTCACTTCATTGGTTTCTCTTTTTACAGAGGCAAAAGTTTTGTGCTGCCTGCTTTGAAAAAGTTGTTTTGTTTTGGTTTTTTTGCATACTGCTCAGTTGTCTGGTTGTTTACTACAGGTCAGATTTACCAGTTAATCCATCTTGCTTGGAAGTGATAGATTCTATTGTACGTAATTTTGATGTTTTTATAATATGAAAGCAAAGTTTAACTTTGCTATTTTTAGAAATTTTCTTCTCTTTAGTTCCTTAGCACTTAAATAGTACCCCAAACATTATAGCCATTCAATAAATAATTTGTTTATTGAGTATTTTTGTATGAATACATATGTGGAATTTACATATTGAATTTCTATATGATCTCTTAAATGATTGTGAATAGGTTAGTTACTCACGTAATTTGAATACCTTTGTTTTAGTTAGGATAGTAATTGGGATCATGATCTTAAGAATCATGGAAGACATTGTTTTTAAATATAAATATATATAAATTATTAAAGGAAGAGGCTTATTTCCTCAAAGAGTCTAATAAGGCTCTAACTTAGAAATATTAGGAATTATCCTCTGAAATGACAAGTTATGATAATTTCCTTATGCCATGTCTTTGAATAATGGGTGTTAAATTTGCCCTCTTTGACTTAACTTGACATGATTTAAATTATTACTGATACTTTTCATTGTGTAGCTTGGGTGATGGTTGCAGTTTTCCAGCTCGCCTTGTGGGGATGGATCCAGAACAAGCTTCTGTTACAAACCAGAATGAATATGCCAGAAGGTATGCTTCTTGTCATTAGATTTTTGGTATCATTATAAACAAACTCTGTGTATGTGTGTGTGTGTGTGTGTGTGTTAGTGTTACATGTACATAGCTTATGGATAAATACAGTAGTAAATTAGCAAGCCAGCACAAATAGGAGGATAAATTCTATTTAATTTTTTTCATTTGAGGCTTAATGTGTTTTATACCCAGAGTGCTTAAAAGAACCATTTTTTATCACCTAAGCCAGAACACTTCAGGGTAAGAAAGAGAAAACTTGCTACTAATAGTTGAGCCAAGAAAATCACATTTAACTGGAAATGTCTGGACAAATTAGGAAGCATGACTACCCTAAATGTGCTGTATCATCCTAGAAACTAAACATCCTTTTAGTATTTAATTATTTTGACTTTTATCAATTATATTTTTCAAAGAAATTAGACAATACACTAACCATTTTATTTTGATAAACAGATTTTAACTGCACTGTGAAAATATTAGTGAAGTTTCAAAGATGAATATAAATTTTTTCTCATTTATCACAGAGGACATTTTCTCAGTGTTTGTAGGTCTGGCAAGCAAATTGATTAATAAATTCAGAGGAATAGTCATGTTAAATGAAATTTTAAGGAAGATAGAGATGTTTCTGTTATAGTGGAACAGTTAAAACTTACTATAGAAATAAATTACGGTAGAGGACGGATTATAAATTCCAAGATAGCATATTAACATCTGAAGGATATAGGCCTTAGAACTTAAAACTAAAGCCTTATGATATTCTAGCACTAATATTTTTGTGGGTCTGAAAAAATCACTTCAACTATCTGAACATCAGTTTCCAGTTCTATAAAATGAAAATGGTCATACCTACCTCTAAGGGTTATTGTGCAGGTTGAGATATGTATATTAAGTGCCAACCACAGCAACTGGCCCATTATAGGTACACAAGTGTTAGTTCCCTTTTCTTCCTTTCCTTCCTCTATCCCTCCTTCCCTGGATCTCTTAGCTAGAAAAATAAGTCTACGCTAAAATCACTAAATCATTTTTTCCCCTTAGATCTAAACTGCAGAGGTAGAAAGCAGAAAACTTGGGAAATGACAGGTAATTTTTTTGTCCTGGCCACAGACATAGATCCTCACCTGTCTTTGTGCTACATATGGCTCTCGATTAACACGTTAAAAGCATTTCAGACTGGCCTCTGAAGCATTTTCCTTTTGTCTAATTGTTTTCATTGACAGTGTTGGAGTACAGATTCTTGGGTCTAGAGAACTTTAAATTCTTTAATGGGGAGGGTGGGGCGGGGCATATTTTTCTTTGGAAGATAGTTTTTTTGTTTTTTTGGTTTTTTTTTTCATAGTGTTGAGATATCATTAGTTGCCCTCACATATTTAGGAGAAGGAATACTAATTTGCTGCTTATTAATTATTCTTAATTAAGCATTAAGCTGTATACTAAATTATTTGCTCCTTTTTTCAGTGTTGGCCCAAACCAACCCTTTCCTATCAAACCACTTAGTGAATCAAAAAACCGACTGTTGGACAATGAATCTCAATGGATAGAGAATGGATCTGAAGAAGGCATTGTCAGATCAGGTAATTCTTGGCATATGAAACGTTTCATCTGGTTAAAATTACAATCACACATTTAATAAATGTGAAAAAAATCAAAATAATATAATGTGATATTTTTAAATACTAAAACATAAAATGTTTCCAAAGATATCTTGTATGTGAGGTGTTAGTGTTTATTGGTGGTTTTTATGAAGAAGGGGTTTGAGGAAGTATAGTAACTGCTGATGTTTTGTTCTGCTCACAACTGGGTTTGTATTTAGTACTTTGTTTCCCAGTCACTTATTTCTTTGCCTCAGATGTGGAAAGTTCTTTGGCCGTTGGCAGTCTGTATAACCTTTAAATAAAGTTATTCACTAGGGTCCTGAATTTTGCTTATTTGTAAATAATTTTTTGAAATACATTGTACTCTTTGCTACTTTAGTATAGAAAGAGTACACTGTAGATGTATTTTAACCCTTTCTGTTGACTCTTAATCACTGAGTTATGGATGCATTATAGAACAATTGATAAAATAGAAATGGGTTTTTAAATCAGACTTGGGGTTTATAGTATAGGGTGGCCCCTTCCTAGCATTATAACCTAAAGTATATCTATAGTAGTTCTTAGTAATACAGCAATAACTTTGTCTTTATCTTCTTGCACTATAAAAAAAAGTGGTTTGGACATTCAGATTAATTTGTACTAACCCTAGGAAATACCCTAAAACTTAGAAACTTCCTGTCAGAACTTAAGACTTTTTTTTTTTCTAGCAGCTTTAAAATTATTCTTTTAGCAGTTTTAAAATTACTTTTTCATAAGACTTGCTTTTACTGCTATCATCGATTTTACTTTTATTCAGAAATTTAATACTTCCTCTTTTTTATTATCATGTCATATATAATTGTGTGCTTACAGGGACAAATAACCATGTTACAGTGACAATAGAAAATTGAGTACCACTTGTTCATAAGTAACCATTTGAATAAGAGCAAGGTAAGACAGTATGAAAGGTAATTTCCTTGAACAAATGCAACATATTTGCATATTTCTTAATCTCAAAACAATTATTTTTTTACTTTTTTCAATTATATCAGCAAAATTAGGTAGTTCTTGAGAAATTGGAAAATAACATGCCTGAGTCCCATTTTTCTTAGCACTCCAGACACAATTATAGTAAATATTTGTAAGTAGATTAATGAATAAATCAGTAAGTTGTTTAGGATTGGTATGTGGACAGCTAACCTTTTCAGTAAAGTGTACCTTATTAATTAAAACTGTCCACTATTAAAAAAATGATTGAGTGACTAATGTTAAAGGGTTATTGATGTTAGTTTGTAAAAGAGCAATTTACTACTATACTAGAGCAATATTTATACACAGATAAACTATTCTTTATCTGTGTGCCCAGTCACAGAAGCCAGAGGAAATTTATTTAAATAACAATAGCAAACATTCCAGAGAGATAAGTTTAAACAGTGTATAAAGCAGGGAAGATACTGTTTTGCTGAAGTTGAACTGGACAGATGTCAACTTTCTCTCTCATGATGCTTAAAAAACAGAAGTCCACTGTCTAAACATAAGTCAATAAGTTCAGTGGTTTAGTATCATCTTACACGACTATGAGACTTTTTGATAGCCTGCTTATAGTACATTTGGTTACTTATTGCTGAATAACACACTACCACAAATTTAACAGCTTAAAAAACAATACACATTTATTAGCTCAGTTTCTCTGTGTCTGGAGTTCATTTTTTTCCAACTTAGGAACTAAGGAGCATCTGCTTCCTTGCCCAATGTTTGACCTTCATATTCAATCTATGCAGTTTATGTCCAGAGTTATAGCCAGAACCGAGAACAAGATGGAATCAGAACAGAGGCATCTTGGGTGGGACTCAGCCCTCAAAGCAAATGGGCTCTGACGACGACAGTAGAAATTGCATGTGAAAATCATGTGTCACAGTCAGTGCTGCTGAAAACTGGTATGGCAACTGGTCTTCAGATAGCAGTCCTCAGTCCTGGGTCTACATTTCTTAATTATGAGCAGAATAACAGCTGATGTTCTGATTATTGAGAACTTAAGTCCCTGTGACTGTTGCTGTGGGTACTTGCCCACATTGGATAGCAGGCTTAGAAAGGTATGGTTAAGATGCCATGCATGTAATGTCAAAGTTAACACAGAACTATTGGATTCTGCCTCTCTTGAGATACAGTTTGGATTGCTTTAGGGTAGAAATGTCAGTGAATCTCTGTATTTACTACTTATAAAAATCCTTATTGTTTTAATTTTAGTTATATGATTTATTTTCAATCTTGTTATATTAGCAGCTCTATACCTTAACTCACAGGACTAATTAATCTTATTTTCAGAAATATAAAATCAAGTTTTAACCAATAATTCAATTTTTTCTGTTTTTATAGGTATATGAAAGCATTACAGACTGATATTTTCAGTTTTACTTGCAAGAAAATAATCAATGGAATTAAATTGACATATAACAGAAGATAAATATAGATATATATAGCTATAGAGAGAGTTTTTTTTTTTTAAATGGAAGCCTTTCTACAGATTGCTGGATCGACAGAGTGCTACTCCAGAGCAGGGAGATGCCTTAATCTTAATGTCCATTCATGCAACATTGACTTTACAGCTACAAAAATGACTTCATTTTACTTTGGAAATAACACGATATAAGATGCTATAATATGAGCTATCAAATCACTCATTAACATGGCACACTTATTTTTTAATACCTGAGTTACATTATTAGAGTTGTTTCTTAGTACCCATATAAATTTTTTTCTCTAGAAACACAAACTAGAAACTTGTTTTAAGAACATCTAGAGCAGTATGGCGGCTGAAAGTGAATAATAATATCCAAATGACTGTTGCTAGTACTGTGTAAAAAAAAAAAAGAAAATAATTGCATTTTTAAAAACTGGATGTTTATTCATTTATAATTACTGTTTTATACTTTATAACATTTTTAATAAAGATTTTTTTATTGGCTATAAAATAACTCAGAAGGATTCAGATATTTAAATATAACAATTTAAAACAAGGAGCACATTTGTATAATTCATTGAAGGCCTAGTTATAAGCATTGATACAACCATGCAGTGTAGTGTTGTGCCAACGATAGCTAGTGTAAAAATTATCTTTGGTTCTCTGCTTTATTAAATTACTTTTTTACTCAACTTGCATGAGTATTTATATGAGCAGGGAAACACAAGGTACATGTGCTCTTGGATATGGTAGGAGTAGGTGGAAGTGTCTAGAAAGTAAGAAAAAAGAAGACAGGCAGGCTATACAAAATTATCTTCAGTCCTAAGGTATTTAGAATGCAACTTACTTATTAACTTTCATTTCAATTTAGGTAAATCACCTTGAAACTTTTTACATTAACTCTGTAGTAGCTTAAACAGTGACTTAAAATGAAATTTGAACTAGGGTAAAACTACTTAGCATAATACTGATCTTAGGAAAGAAACTCTTAATAGTCATTTAAAATTTCCCATTGCTGAGAGATGGAATGTAATCTTAATGCTGAGTTTAAAATCTAACTTCCTAACAGCATCCCCTTTCTGCCTTAGACACATATCTCCTTTTACCTTTTGAAATCCAGTCTAAGTGAGGGGAATTGTTACATTAATTATAAAGAAAAATACTGTATTCTATAAAGGAGAAATGTAGAAATATTACTCCTTGTTTATACTGTTTAATCAAATGCACACACAAATCAAAATGATTGATTGCTTCCATTAGTTGGTAGAGATCAATCTTAACCAGTATCTATAAGTATCAACAGTTATAGCTTCCCTGTCTATAAAATGGGATTAGTAAAAAGGAGGTTTAGAGTGAGTTGGACTGAATGACTTCTAATATTCTTCAATTCCAAATTTTGAAAAAAAGCCTTTTTCATTCATCCAAACAAATATTTTTTTGGAATGCATTCTATTCACCAAATCATTATACTAGGGATAGCTCTATAATTTTCTAATGTAACATAAATTTTATAGTCAGCTATTCCAAGTTCATAATTTATAGGATTTTTCTAATTCCATTGGCTAATATTAAATTTTAAAAGGAAGTAACATGTTCCCTCTTTGAACCAAAAAACTGAGTTAAATGTAGTTTGAAATACTGCATTATAATATGAAAATATAGTTTGGAATACAATATTATGGATTCATCTACCTTTATGTCAACTCTGTAATCTTAGTAATCTTGATTCTAGAAAATTTTTCAGTAATAGAAGTAAGGGGTATCAATTTCCAACCCAAAGTAACACTTATGATTGGCAGTGTGCATATTATAAAGAAATAGTAATTGTCTAAACTTACTTGACTTCCTTCAGAAATGCTCTTGATCCTTTTTGTGAATACTTGTACATTTAGATCAAAGGATTTGCATGTACCTGATTAACAAGTGAGGAAACATAGTCCCCTCTCCCCCTTTAACCTATTCAGGCACTTTTGTGGTAATCTTTCACAGATATTTTAATTTCTATTATTTAACATTATCTTTATTAACATAGTAAATACATTTTCAGAAACTTTCCGTTTATATGTAGACTTAAGCCACATCAACGGGCCCCCACAGGCCTGCAAGGGCCTTTGTAGGAATTGGAAAAAGCTTTTTCCTCTGAGTGGGAAGATCCCACTTTGGTTTCATTTATGGCCAACATTTTGCCACATTCTAAATAATATTGGGCTGATTTTATTTATTCATAGTAATGACCATTCAGCAAAGGGCTATATGTTTTATGGGAATTAGAAAAAAGCTGCCTCTTTGGTATTTCGAGGGTATTATTGCTATCAACTCTTTGGGGAAAAAAGATCAAAATGAAGCTCTTTGTAAAGATTTAGAAGTAGTAGTATCTTTGGTCCTTCAAAACTTATATGGTGATATTTAAGGAAAATGAAGTTGAATTTCAGGTCTTTCCATTGCCATTAAAAACAAATTAGACAGGAAATTTTTTTTAAATTTACTTGAACATTCATAATCTGAGGCCTGTGACCAACCAGTATCATTATGCCAAACCAAAGAGCAGCTGCAGTATGTAGTTAGTAAACATGAACATGTTTACAAGATTTAGTTTCACCATTTCTTGTGGATGATATTTTAAAAATATTTGTACATATTTTGTGGTTATGATCAAATGTTTCATAACTTGTAATGTTTAAATCAAATATGCAATGTTTACTTGAATTTTTTTCCTTTAGGAAGCAGATTTTTGACTATGTTTACAGGATTGTTTAAATTAAACATTATCAAACATGTGAGATTTCCATTCAGTAATCTTCAAAGCAAATGTATTTTTAGGCTTAGGGTTAGGATCTGCATATTTGAGGCACTGAGTAGACTGTGACCACAAATATATTTCACTTATACTTTGTCCTAGGACTAGCACTGTTATCAATGGAAAGTATTTTTAACTAATCTATTATTAAGAAATTACTCATATTTTTGCATTTTAGTCAAAATAAGACCATATCTAATAATCTTTAATACACAGGTAATATATGAACCTCATTGGTGTGTTTCATATGGTCTGAACTGTATTTTCCAATTTGAATTCAAAATGCAATATAGATTCAGAAAGGTTCATATTTTTCTAATGACTTCATTTTATATTATTTTGTTGGGTTGCATAAAGAAGCAAGGAGTTGTATTTGTATTAAGAAAGCTATTGTTTATTATATTTGTACATGCTGCAGATGAGGCTATGCCCATTTAAAAGAAAAGATTGATGCTATTTTAAAGTGATTTTTAATATGTTTTTATATAAACAATTTTGAAATACAGTTTACTTTGATTGCCTTTACTTATCAAGTTCCATAATCTTGTATTTGTTTCCCATAAATATAATCCTAGTCCATGAGTTAATGTTAATTCTGCTTTGTCTTTTGGGTGACTTAACCTACATTAACATGAAGGCTGAATATTTTTAAACTTTAATCATAATGATTTACTTTATTAATAAATAAAAATAAAGTTCTATATTTGCACCAGCTTTTTTTGTTGTTATTAAAAAGTGGTATTTGCCAAATGAGAGATTTTTGTCACCTTGAACATCTGGCAAAATAGTTAGAGAAAGAAACTTGGCTAATAATTTATAACCACATCTAAGATAGGTATTATGTTACAGGGCAACCCCGATGTAAAATGGGTTGGCCTGAGTGTGAGTCCTCACCCTCGTGCTTAAAAAGGACTTATAATGAGACTCAACTGCTGGCACACACAAAAATCATTAATAAAGGGTTTATTTACAAAAAAGGTAAATAAAGAGGAATAACTGAGGGAAAAAGAGGGCAAGATAAATTGGTGAATATGTCCTACCAGTTCCCCTGAGCTGGTATTACAGGACAGGGAAAAGGGTACCCCAGAACCTTGAAACCTGCCTGCTGTGTAAGTAGGTCTGCCATCGGCTGCATCAAGACAAAATATATATAAGACCTTTAATGGAGAGGAACTTTAATAATACAGAAAAGGCCATGAATATAATTTCCAAATCAAGCAACTGATATTACCCATCCCCTTGAGAGTTAATGTCCAGCCAAACAGGGACCACCCAGAGCAAGGCCTAAAAGCCTGCTACAGGTGCTAAAGCACCTTCCTGCAGGAACCCATAGAAAGAGGTAAGAAACACCTGGACAAGTCTGGGAGGAAAAGAGCAACATCAAAATTAAGATAAATGCTGCCATTGTTAACCTCCAAATGGGTCTGTCACCCACATCTGTCTCAACCAGTCGAGGACCAAGAAGCAAGGGCAGCTTCTTCACACATCTCTCTGTTCCATGTGCCTCCTTCAGGTCTCCTTCCTGCTCCCCATACTTCTTCCTTCCTTCTCCAGTCTTCTCTCCAGCTTCTCTTCCCTGCTCAGCTCCAACCTCCCTTAGGTAAGACAGGGAACCTAGAACCTCCCCTTTTCTTGGGGACTAACCGGTTACACTAGAACCCCAATAGCACCTGGAAACTAACCACTCCCAAAGCCCATATTTCTAGTTATATCCCAAGCCTGTCTGCTTCACTCCACCCTTCAGTTTCCAGCAGTCCTCCCTTCAGTGGTGATGACATCATGGAATTTGCAGTCCTTGGTGCCTTGGATCTCTTTGGCCTGGGGTGGGAGTAGAGTTTCTTCAGGACATCCTCTCTCCCCAACATTATCAGTATAACAATATTATAATTTACCTAGGCCAACGATAACAGACTGATTTATTTTAAAAATTTAACTGAACTTTTTTACTGAATGTAATTTTCAATTCAGAAGTTACCTTACAATCATTAAGTACCTTCAAATCACTGTAAAAGTTGTTAAATTGTGGTTGTCAGATTGCTGAATAACAGATTTTACCTCATGTAGAATTATTTAATGGTATTTATGTTCTAGTTCCCTTCCAAAGGGACAAAATTTTTTGATAACTGAGGCTGCTGAATGAAACAAGTCTCTGAGAGCTATGCTTCCTGGTTTTCAGACCAGTAAAATATCAGTATATTTGCCCAAACCAAGAGGGCTCTAAAGGTGAGGCATGAAACAACCTTTATTTTGCTAATCCAAAACACTGGGGTAGAAGGGAAGATTAATAACTAAATGACTAATGGTCATTTTCACACTCAGAAAGTAGAACTAATGACATCACATCGGCCTTTTCTCATTTCTCAAAGTTAAGCTTTTTTGAGACCCTTCTGGGAAAGTTGTATGATGCTGGCCTCTTTTAACCTAATTTATTTATTCACTCATGTGCCCAGGATCTAGAGGGAAGAAAACTAACACCTTTAGTTTCTTCCTTGGAAAGGCTTTTTATGGGTGTTTTAATAACCGTGTGAAATTAACTTCACTTGTCTTCAACCCCTCTATATCAAAACCTTCCAGTTATAAAGGATTTAAGTGCTACATTCACTCCTTAGTTCTTTGAATGCTGTTCTTCCATCAAGAATGTCTTCTCCCCACCCATTCTCCACCTAAGGTGATTCTTTTCATCCAGGATCCAACTCCAGTAGCATTCTTCCATCACACTTCCCATAACCTCCAAATGAAGTTAACATCCCTGTGCTGCCTAGAATACTGTCTTATCTTTTGCTGATTTAATTTAGCCATACATTAGATAACAACTTACTAGATTGTTTACTTTTTTGTATGCCCTAGATACTCATAAAATGAGATCTGAAGTTCAGAGAACTGGAGTAATGAATTCACATGCTTTAGATTTATCTATTCTCAAAGAAAAGTGGACATCACAGCCTATAAAATTCTCCCAAAGTTGGAAGATATTAAACAATCACACATTTTAGTGGAAGTATAAATTTATAGTGGAGTATCTTTGAAAACAAGCTGGCAATATAAAGTTCTCAAATACTCATATTTGACTTACCAGTTCTATTTTTAGAAATTTTATACTTACCTGTGTAATAGAAAGTATTTTTTCCATTCTAATATTTTGAATTCAGTATTTTTTTTCCTGTCTTCATTCACTCTTTATGTACGAATTTTGTATTGTGGCATTACAGAAATCTCAAACTACAGCTATACAATACTATACTAATACAAAATTCAACCCACTAGATATTTTGGAAGAGTTCTAGAGTCTCAATAAGGTAATTGCTGCTGTATCTCACTGCTTTCAAGGAGGCAACAACTCTTTCAACATCAGTGTGAAGTATTTCTGTTAAGTCACTGATCTTAAATATCTTCCTATAATGTATGCTGGCCTGTCAGGTTACTTTTTAAATTTTTTTTTTCATTTATCAATCACTGGGAAGAACAGTTCTCTGCATAAAATGAGCCACAAGCTTTGCTTCTTTCACCAAGACCTGGGGCATACCAGTAGCTTCTGGTTTCCTCATCAAGTAACTGGAATAACCTTGCTTTTTTAAGGTTGTAAAAAGAACTAAAAGTAACAAGTAAAATCTCATATTCAGTGCTATGTAAATATGAGTACATCATTTTTCAATAAATAGTACATGATAATAATAAATTAACTCTATTACACCAATATCCTTATTGAGCACTTTTGTCCATCAAAGTAAGAGTGCTTACAAGGTTTTCTATATGTTAGACAAGTACAGTCTGCAGGACAATTCAATTGTGGCATAATAAACAAATGACAGAGCATCTAATTTCAAAACCTGAGTTCTAGGATCTAAACATATACAAGAACTTTCCTTTTTCTCCATTTCAAGAGTTCAAAACATTAAAATGCTACAATACACCTGTCTTTCATTTAGAAGCGCTGTTTCAAGAAAAAGAAATATAAAAACCATGAAATAAAATCAGTTACACAAAAAGCTATCCTATGATTTAACTTCTAACCTGAATCAAATCTCTAATTAGAGTAGCCTGCAGATATTTTTTTCCCAGCAAGATGGCTGTGATCTCTGCACTCTACTTTGACATGCAGCACACTGACAAACTGAATAGTGTACATACTGAATAATGACTTCAAGGTAAGTCATGAGGAAATATTTTCTGTTTATAAATGAACTATGAACTATATAAAATGTAGTCTATTTTATAAACTGGACTGTCAGTTTGTTGAATGCTAAAATGAAAAAAACACTGATGATTCACTGAGAAAAAAGGGATTCATCTTTCAGAGAATACACACATCTCATTTCCAGCACTGCTTTAGTGTAGTTACATACCAAAACCAGGAAATCTAACCAAATAAAATACTGGTTTGGTTCAGAGAATTCCAGTTTTCTTGAGATTTGTTATAGAAAATTGCACAGGTTCATTTCCACCTCACACCTGCTCATTAAAATATTTTAGTTAATAGGTCTAAAATAATTTAATTCAGCTGTTCTAAGCATTTACATACTATACAGTATGATTTTCTATTTACTGTTCAATTTGAAAGCCTATACACAAGAATGTTTTCTAAAAAATTCTGGGTAGTTTTTTTGCATATAGAAAACATTTTTAAAACTGTAGAACCAAATTTCAAGAATTCCCCAAGCAAAATCTTCCATGTCAAAATCATAATCCTTAAATTAACCTCTTTGGGATATTTGAGATTAAGAAGGTGCTTTTTTTTTAACTGTGTATATCTAGAAAAGAGAACCCAATACTAAAAGGTAATAGCTACATAAATATATATTTGGTTCCATAAATATCTTTACAATTTTCAAACCATTACATCATTTCAAAATAATGTATTAAATATTCCAATTAATAACCAAACTTATTTCAAATATCCCCATACCCACCCTGCCCAAATAGAATTATTTTTATTTAGTCATGAAGTCCTTGGAATCATAGGCCTTTATGCCATATTGGTGTCACACTCTGCCAATCATCTAAAGAATGTCAGCCTTCTTTTTCAACTCTCTCCATTTGAGCATCACTGTACCCAGCAGGCAGTTCACCCAATTTCAGTAATAAATTTGGGTTCTCTGTGCACAGATGAAAATCTTTACAAGATATTCGTTTTTTTCTTAGCTGGGAGTTAGCAGATCTAAATGTTTGAACTATTTTTATCACCAGTGTCACATTTTTTTTAGTATGTATCTAATCAACAGTTTACCACCTGCTATGTACCAGGCTGTAATGAGGGTGGAAGATACCTCAAGTGACAGCAGATTTGGCCCGAACACTCAAGGAATTCAGTCTCCTATTCCTTGTCTTTCCTGCCGTAAGTGGCCCTTACACTGGATTATTACACTTTATACACTTAAATCCATGAAGTGAATTATCACACTATATTTACTGAGGATTTTATTCAATGAGACAGTCAACTGCCTGACCCTAACAACCAATGGCACCATGTCTGGCTCATGACAGTACTTCTAACTTTTGAGAAGTGAACAACTCTCTAAGTCAGGTATTATTTGTAATACAGAGGTTGCACAGATCAACTTTATTCATGTGATTAAGAGCAGCTCTGATTGGCAAGGAGTTTTGCCTGTTGGTTAAAAAAAAAAGGTTGGCTCTTTGATAGCTAGTGCTAACAATTTTAGTTTAAATAAGAAAAGTTGTTTCAGCAGCATTGCCTTGTCCACGAAGTGAGTAGAACAAAGCTACCATCTTTACCTACACCATTTAGTCTGCCATATGGTCTTTAGAGAAACCTAGTCCTGAATCTTCCTTTAATTCCTGTTGTGGAAACAAGGGAATGTCGAAACTCACATTTCAAGCTTCACCTTTTTCTAAAAGATCACTTATCACAGCTTCTGCGTATAATAAAAGCTCAAACACTAAACTGCCCATATACCCAGACATTTCTGTGAGCAATAAAAAGCATTCCAATATTTCCATACCAACAAAAAAATATGACATATTAAGATAGCTGTTTAGTTAAATATTCAGTATCATCTGTCAGGCATTTTGTTACGTGGAAAAAAAAAAAAATCAATGTCTGCACCACAGACTAATATCCACTAGTAGTAGATATTAAAACACGAATCAGGTAAATAACATTTTTAATAAGACTCAATGCTGGCAAATAAAATTGGTATTCTCATACATTAATCTTGCATTTTAATACCTTTCTGGAAAGTCATTTGGCAAATATGCAACAGGATCTTTAAATATTAGAGTTGTTGGTTCTATACTCTATTTACTCACACAATTTCAGCAAGTATGTGCATACAAAAAGCTGAAAGGAAAAAAAAAATGCAATGATTGCCTTATGGCTGGGTAATGGAACCGAATTTGTCTTCTATGTATTCTGAATATTTTCTGTTAAACACCCAATCGCTCTCATTCCTTAAATTTCTGGTAATATTTAGCAGCACAAAAAGTGCTTGACTTATATTCAGAAAAAAAGGGTTTCTATGAAAAATATCTTCAGCTGGTGGGTTGTACGTTAACTATATCCCCATAAATAATTTTTTAAAAATACATCTTCACGTAGCAATTCTGAATTGATTTAAACCTCTCCTTCAAACACCCAGTTAGCAGCAAATTCCAGAGAAAAATTCTATTTTTAAGAGTATACTTAACTAAAAAAGCTGTTTTTCATTTGCTTACAGAGGGTAAGCATAGTAATATAGCCCGGTAAGACCCCAAGTTTTCTCACATTGAAGCACATATACCAAACCAGTGCGTAGTTTTATTGCAGCTTTCAGCCAGTATGTTTATCATCTATGACCCCGGAAATGCCAAGAAAACACAACAAAACCGAGTTTAGACTTTAAAGTGTTAGAGCGTGGAGCCCAGAGTCTATATGCAGACAATGGGCTCTTGTTTGCTGTTTAGTAAAACTCTGGTCCAAAAGCTGTATTTTCTGCGTTAGCTTTTCCGTTTCAGGATCAGGTAGAGTGGGCAGTCCTGCGATCGAAGGGCAGTGGCTCGGGATTAGGACCACTTCTTGGTGACATTGAGATGATTGAGCTGGTCTCCCACAAATCTATGCGGAGGAAACTTGGAGGTGCTGGCCGCTTTAATGGCCTCGAAGGCCGCTGCTCTGCGGGCCGCGGCGTGGCCGTACTCCTGCTCCGCGGTGAGGTACGGCATGCTCAACCAGTAGTGATTCTCCGCCTCGATCTCCAGGCGCCGGATCATGTTCTGCTTCACGATGAAAGTCACTGCACGCGGCCGCCGGTGCTTCCCGATCCACTGGCGTCCGGGAATGCGATTGCGGCAGAGGAGGGCGGTGAGGAGCATGGCACCTGCGAGGGGACAGAGCCGGAGGGCACTAGCTGCGCCCCGGGAAGGCGCGGCGAGCGCGCGAAACCCTCCCCTGCCACGCACCTCCCGCACCCGGGCCACCAGAGAACACGCCCACCGCCGCCGCGAAGGAAGCGGGTGTCCAAGCAGTCGACTCCCTAAGCGCCGCAATAAGAAGCCACTCACCGAATAAGAGTCCCAGCTGTTCCAAGTCTCCCGATCGCCCGGGCGGACGCCTCGCGAAATCTCCGCCCACTTCTCGCGAGACTAACTCTCGCGAGAAAAGACGTGAGACGCCACGGGATCACGTTACTTCCGGCGCGAAGAGTTCAAATTAGCGGCGGTTGGTGATCGAGAGGTGGGTTCGCTCCAATCTAGAGTATTGCTCTCAGGTCTTCCATATGGATCTGATTCGGAGCTTCCACGGCAAACTGCGGTCTCTGGCCGTCACCCTAGACAACGAGACCGTCCGGCTGCAGCGAGCGCTGAACCGAGAGGAAAGTGGTGAGCGAGGCTGGGGCCCTGCCCGCATCCCTGAGTGCGGTGTACTAGAAGGGCATTAACAAATAAAAATACATAACAAATAGAAAAAGAAAAACGACGTTAACACGTAAAAACTTAAAGAAGTAACTTGTAGAAAAGGAGAGCTTCCAGAGAGAGAGATGGGTTGTGGATATTACAGCTGTCAAAATGCTGGCTGTTTATCGTTAGCCTAACTCCTAGGGGCTGCAGGTACTACCTTTTCATTTGGTCTTATGATACCTCAAGTGTGTTGCCCCTGCTTTTAGTTCTTAAACCACAACACTCTCTTCAAGTAATGAAAGTAGTAATGTTATGAAGTAAGAGCGTCATTTAGGAATAAGAGCCGCAATTGACAGATTAAACTCCGAGTGATTAAAAGTGTTCACAACTTGCTTTTAAATTACACATAATGTATTTTATCAGTAAAAACATAGTATAAACAAAATGAAACCATAAGTTCTTTATTTGTGCAGTGACTTTGTCGCTCCCAAATGATCCACAGTGGCTGTAAATGTCCGTATTTTTCCAAGACAACACATATTGCCAACACAAATACTAGTTGTCAATACTGTCTTTTTTTTTTTCAAGTTGCTGCAAGTATATAGTTCAGATTTTCATTTTTTATAAATGTCATAATTGTTGTGTACTTTAAAATATTGCATCCAGCAATGACTCCTTTTACTTTAATTACATTATGAAATGTTTTCCAGACAATTAAAAATGTTCCTGTGGTTGTAAAAACGATGTGTGTATAACAAATACCTTGAGATGCAGAAAATTAGAAAAATATTTTCTCTAAGTCCACTGTCAGAACATAACCACTATTAATACATTAGTAGGCTTTCTACCATTCTTAATTTTAGGGTTGCTTTGTTTTTCTTTGATTTCATTTACAAAGTTGATACTATAAGAGACACAAAATTGTAGTAAAATTTTTAGACTCTTGACATAAAGCTGAATTGCTCTCCAAAAATGTGTCCTAATTTACATTCTTACCACTGTACACAAATTCTGAATTTTATTTTGGCTTTATAAGATAATTTTTTAATTATTGAAATAATTTTTAATCCCTAGCCTAAGTATATTACAGAAAATACACAATTGTGATAATTAGAAAGTGATCACAAAAAAATTTCACCTTTTATGATCACAGTGATGTCATTAGGTTAATTTTATGAACTTCTTGGGATGTAATTCAAATACCATAAAATTCATCTTTTAAATAATGCAATTCAGTGGTTTTAGTCTAGTCTCAGAGTTGTACAACTGTCATCACATTAAATTTAGATTTTCATCACCTCCAAAAGAAACCCTGTTGTGCCTGTAAACAGCCAGTACCAGTAATCCCATCACCACATACCATATTGACCTTATGTAACTACTAGTCAGCTTCCTGTCACTATATATTTGCCTGTTTTGAACATTTCATATAAATGGAATCATATAATGTGTAGTCATTGTGACCGACATTTCATTTAGCATAATGTTGCAGAGTTCATCCATGCCATAATATGTATCAGCCCTTCATCTCATTTTATTGCTTAATTTTGTTTATTTCATCGTATGGATATATGTACCACATTTTTGTTTATTGGTTAATAGCCATTTGAGTCATTTCCACTTTTTGGGGTTAATGAATAACAATATTCACATGCAACTTTTGCAGAACTGCCCAGTTGTTTTTCAAAGTGGATGTGTACATTTCCACCAATAATGTGAGTTGCCATTTCTCCACATCCTCATCAACATTTGTTATTGTCTATCTTTTTTATTGTAACCATTATAATGGATGTAAAGGAGAGTATCATTGTGGTTGATCTGCATTTCCCTAATGAAAATTGGTCAACTTTTAGCAGGCAGAAGAAGCTCTTCAAAGGAGGCATATTTTAGAAAAGATAAATAAAATCCTTTAAAATTTTGCTTTAACATTTTTTTTCTAAAGATTTTATTTATTTATGCATACAAGCACTGGGGTACAGGCCAGAGGTATGGGGATGGTGAGAGGATTCACCACAGAGAGCAGGGAGCAGAACAGGAAGATCAACAGAAGTACACTGCTGAGGGAAACAGCAGGCACAGCAGGAGAGGTCTGCTGCGCCATGTGGGTCCCCTCCCTGGCCAGCAGCAGGGATCGAACTCATGCTGCAGTGGCTGCAGTTTGCTTCATAGTGCGTTGCTTAACCCACTGCGCCACCAGGGAGGCCCGCTTTAACATTTTTTTAACAAATGATTTTTTTAACAAATGATTAATATAGTGACAGCACAAGGGTAAAGGATTTTTTTTTCAGTAAGTGGTGCCAGGTTACTTGGACATACATATGTAAAACAAAGAATGGATCTTGATCCTAACTTTATGCCATAGACAGAAATCAGTGCCAGATGGATTGTATCTACGCAAAACAATAAAGCTTTTAGAAGAAAATGTGTTATTGTTGGCAAAAATTTTTAGTATAGGAACCAAAAAGTACATATAAAGGAAAAAATTGCTTCATTCCCTTTTTCTCCCTTTTCCATCCCTTTCCCCCTACATCCCTTCTCTTCCTCCCACCTTCCTTTTTTATCTGAGTGTTGATTATGCATGTATGTTCAGTTTATCAAGCTATAGTCTTAAGGATTTCTGTATTTTTCTGTTATATATATTTAGTAAATGTTTTAAAGAAAGGCCTTAACACTTTGAGATTGACAGGTTATAAATTATAAATAAATATGAGAAAATAAATAAATAAATATGAGGATTTAATTTTAGAAAACTACTAAATTATTATATTTTCCTCCTTTATTGCACTTTGTTCTTTCAATATTCGTATTGGAGACTTTGAAGATTATCCAGTGAGAATTTTACATGACCTTCGTTCAGAAGTCCAGATGCTAAAGGTATCCTGCAATATTAATCATTTTATGTGATAATTAAAATACATAAATAACCGGTCAAAAATTAGAGAAATGTATGTTCTTTCTTCACAATTGTAATGTTCTTTCCTCATGAAAGGATGATGTCAGCGTTCTTCTTGACAGAGCACGTTTGGAAAGTCAAGAAAGCATTGGTTTCATAAAGGCAACGAAAGTGCTAATGAAAAAAAATTCATCAGATATCATGAAAATTAGAGAGTTTTTCCAGAAATATGGATATAATCCACGTGCCAAGAAAATTTCAGGTGTGATAACTTTATTTTACAGCATTTGTTTTAGTATTAAAGAAAGAAGGCAGTGTGATTTTGTAAGTCTACTCTAGATTTGGCCACAGCTCTGCCATAATGTGATCATCATTTCTAGTCATCATTTATTCAGTAATCACTGTGTGCTAAATGCAGTACTAACCAGATGTGCAATAGAAAGACAGTCCTTGCTCTCCTTTCTAAAATGCCAGATGAAAACTAACACAACACCATTTGAAAGAAGAGCATAATATAAATCTGTATAACTCAGGAATATTTGGTTTCTCGTTCACCCTGTCAGTAGGTGACAGAGAAGCCAATCTTAAGGCATGCTTTTGCATTTCTCACTTTCCTTTTCTGAAATAAAATGATTTTTGTCTGTATAAATTGACAATTCTAATAAAGAGTAGTTTCTAAACTTTTTATAGTTGTAATTTCTAAGTTTTAGATTTAAATTGACTAAGATCAAATCTCTAATTTTACCATTTAATGGCTATATCATCCTTGACCAGTTATTTAACCTTATACCTCAGTTTCTCATCTGTAAGTGAAGATGTTGTTAATATCTGTACCTGAGATTATATATGGGTTAACTGAGATAAAATTTGCTTAGAGCAGTGCCTGGCATTTGTTAACTAACACCTAGTGTTAACGACTGGTTATTTTTATACCTATACCTGTAAGTGTCTAATTTCATTAGGCATCAGTCTTCCATTTTCCTTTTTGACTTTTGTCTCACACCAAAGACTCAAATTTTTTGGCATTGTTGGTGCTATCCTTGATTTTTTTACTTCCAACTTCAGTTCTTCCGCACCAATTTCATTAACCATTAGTGTACCTAGCAAATGTAAAGAATTGTAGGAAAAAGAAAGTTTCTAGTAAATTGTTTTATGTGAAATGTGCTGTATCTTGGTTAGGCACACAGGAATTAGAGCCAAAAATAACTTACTAAATTTTTTAAAAATATTTATGCATGCATGTAAGAGCTGGAGCACAGGCCCTAAGTAGGGGCAGTGAGAGGACTCACCAGAAACAGAGCAGGGAGCAGAACAGGCAGATCCACCAAAATACACCACTGAGGGGAGCAGTGGGTGCGGCAGGATGCCATGTGGGTCCCCTCCCTGGCCGGGGTTTGAACCTGTGCTGCAGCAGCTCCAGAAGCCTCACAGTGCGAAGCTCAAATCCCGGTACCACCAGGGAGGCCCTCAGCTAGGTTTTGATGCAAGTGTTGTAGACTGAAAGAGTAAAAATTTGTCTTTGTGTAGTAGTCTTTTCTTTTTAACATAGGCATTTATAAGTTAAAAATGTGAAACAGTATTATATTTTAGTTGAATCTAGATCATAACTAAATTCCACAATGCAGTTAATGTAATTAAATGAAAAGTTTCAAATAAACTAAGATTGGTAAATCATATTAACTGAGGAAGTAAGGAAATTGAACTTTAAATTAAGGTGGTTATTGATTTTTTTCCACCTTATGATACTGTAGTTTACTTCTAGGTGTACAAAAACTACATGTCAGAAATTTACTAAAGGGGCAGTTGAAATAAAACTTTTAAAGAATAAGGAGAAAGTCAGAACTTGGCTAGTTTGGGACATTTCAAATGGAGATATTTTATGTGGTTTTAGTATATAAGATTTCCTGGTTTAATGTTTGACCAGAATGTGACCATGTTGATTTTTTTCTCCCAGTGGATGAACAAGAAATCACTGACGTTAAACCTGAGCCCACCGAACATGAAAATGTTAAGAAGTCTGATGTGAAAGATGATTTGTCTGATCCTGCTATTCCAAGCAGTTCTGTTTCTGAGAAATCTCCACGAAGTCCACAACTTTCAGATTTTGGACTTGAGCGTTACATGATACCCCAAGCTTTGCCAAGCCCTGTACAGGCAGTAAACAACCATAAGGAAGTGCCAAAAAATTTAACTCCATCTTCCAAACAATCGCTAGTTAAAGTGCCAGAAACTCCAAAATGTGCATTAAAGATGGATGATTTTGAATGTGTGACTCCTAAGTTAGAACATTTTGGTATCTCTGAATATACTATGTGTTTAAATGAGGATTATACAATGGGACTGAAAAATATGAAGAATAAAAGGTAACAGTTTTCTCAAAAGGCACATTTTATCTAATTTTCTAGATTTGGCATTTATTGACTTTTCCTAGGAAAAATATATGTTACTGAAAATATCTTTCCTTTAAAAGATTTTCAGATATTTCATATTTCAATGAACTCAAAATACAGTAAAATGTGAACTGTTGTTTTCCTCAAGTTAGATTCTGTAGCAATGATAAGGATTTGAAAAAAGAAGGTATTGATGGGATTCAGAAGAGAGGATAAAATTATAGGAGTAAAAATTAGTAAAAACTTGTGATTGATTTGGTATGGAGGCTTTGGAAAAGAAGGATGAATCATAGAAGTCTGTTTAGTTGCCTAGTATAATGGTAAAGAAAACAATGAAGATAGGAATACCTACAGCTTGGAGGTAGGGCTGATAAGTTTATATGTTGACTTTGAGGTAACTGTAGAAGTGCTCTTAATCTATGGTGTTTGAATATGATTTGGAAGCTCAGTGATGAAATTTATACTAGATCAAAGAGATTGGGAAGGATAGTGTGGAAATGGTGATTAAAGAATTACATGTAAGTAAAAACAGCTCAGAACTTAAATATTGACAAAGGAAGTTAAACATTCAACTCAGAGTCAGGAAAAAAAAGACTCCACAATTTTGAATAATGGTATTATAAATTAAATTTAAGAAGTGATTATTATTTAAACAGATGCAAATGAAATGGAACAGGTATATTCTCTAAAATTATGGAGCAATTCATCCAGAAAATCACATCTGCCTAGAAACTTTTGGAGTCAGTTCTCTGACAACTTTTTCAGTTTTATTCTCTGAGTTTTAGTCAAACGCTAAGTAGAGGGATACTTCATTAACACAGCAATATGAATATCTCACTTAATAAAGCTGTCTGTCACCATTTAACATCAACATCACTCTTGGTGCTCTGGTCAATGTAATAATGAGTTTTATACTGTTTAACTTACTAATGAAATAGATTAAAAATAAGAATTTCTGTGTTTTATTTCTAGGCTATGTTTTGTTCCTTTACAACTCAAGGTCACATCTAAAACATCTAGAAATAATGAAAACTCAAGAAAGATTCATATAAGATATATTGAAATTGTCATTTAAAAAATATGCCTTCCCATATTGACAACTAGTTGGTAAAATTAGTAGGAAAATCCATTCAAAATTGCAGTGAAAAGGTAAAATACCCATGCCACTCATAGATGAAGAACTGATATGATTAAAATCAAAAAACATTTCTGAGTTACAAAGACAGATAATATATTCCCAAATAGAATGACTACTATTAAGATGTTTAATCATGTTATAATTTAAAGATGTCATACATTATAACAAGCCTCAGAATTACTTTTTGTAAGTTGGAGAATGGAGGAATATTTGACAAAATTCTAAAATTATTTGCAAGAATAGAAGTTAAGGATAGCTAATTATGGAAAATAACAGTAACTGTATTTGACCTGAATACTAAAATATATAAGCTTTAGTAAGTAAAACAGTATAAAACTCCTGAATGTATTTGTTTTAGTCTTTTTTAAAAAAATGATTTCTTAACCTATATCTATACTGATAGTAAAATTCCACTTTTATGATTTGAATCCTTGAACTATATAATTCCTGTATTTAATGAGTTGAATTTGGACTTTCAGTCAGAGGTTCTTAACCCACTTCTTAGTCAAAGCCATCAATACAAGTAGTTCTTGACTTTTTTTTTTTTAAGATTTATTTATTTATGCATCCAAGAGCTGGGGTACAGGTCAGGCGCAGGAGGTGAGAAGATTCACCAGACAGTGGGGAGCAGAACAGGCAGATTGACTGAAATACACTGCTGAGGGCAGCAGCAGGCAAGGCAGGAGAGGTCTGCTGTGCCATGTGGGTCCCTTCCCTGGCCAGGGATCCTGATGCTTCATAGTGTGGTGTTCAACCCACTGTGCCACCGGAGAGGCCACAGTTCTTTTTTTTTTTTTTTTTGAGTAGTGGATACATATTTAAAAACAAATTGTCTTGTGGGATTTCTGTCCCACATAAAAGAGCTGTAAACATTAGTGTAGATTTGATGATATGTAGTAAGGTTAATTTTTTTTCCACAGGTTTTAACATTAATTCGTTTTTAACCCTACAATTTCTATGTGCTTCATGCCAGGGATGAAACCATAGAAGCAGAACCAATAATCAATGATAATGATAATGATAATTTCATTGCCACTCCTGGCTTCATTGTACAGCAGTTGGAAAAAAATGGTAAGTGCAAATATCAAGTTACTTTTCACTGTATTCTTTTCAGACTATCGTTATTTTACAACAATGATTCTGTCACCTTAGACCTTCTAATACCCTCTATCTTCTCAGTTCCTAACATTGAATTAAGAACCATGCAGCAGCAGCATGATTTTGTACAAGACAAAGATAATTTCAGGCATTTTTTTCATACTCTAATTATATTCAGTATTAGCTTGCTTGTTTTTAAGACTAACCTAAAACCAATACTTATTCACTTATGTTTTTATATAAAGTTAACAGTACTTTTTTTCATTTAGTTGTAGTCTACTGATTAGAGCTCTCTATTATCTTTCTTACATAAACCATACCCATAATATATCAGCTACCATTTCTAATGTTTTAAAAATTGTATAAGAACTTAAAATGTTCATGTTTTGTTTTCATAAGAGATATGAAATAAAAAATTCTGGAGTGTCATTTTTCTTTATAATTATATAATCTATATCAAATTTATCGGCAACTTTTTTAAAGGTTTTTAAAGTTTTGAATATTTCAGAATTTTTGTACCAATTTCACTTATATTTTGTTAAATTATATCATTAAATTAAATGCTGTTGTCACAAATAAATGTGAAAATATGCAATTTACCCATAGTAAACTTGTAACTCAACTTATAAAGAGAAAATGATTGTATCAAAGACTAGCCTAGTTTTTAAAAAAAAATTAGAAACCAATTCCCAGTGGATTATAAACTTTAGAAAATGATAAAAGAGAAAATCTTTGTGACTTGTGAAGTGGAATGGGTTTTTTTTAAGTTTTAAGTGTACAACTTCACACTGCATATATTATGTTGTCATCACTACTGAAAGTCTAGTTTCCATCCAGAATCATACATTGGCCTCCATTGCTCATTTTACCCATGCTCCTATCCGTCTTCCCTTCTAGTAACCAGCATTTTGTTGACCGATTCTTAGGTGGTTGTTTTTTTTATATGTATTTATTTGCCTTATCATCTATGAGTGAAATAATATGGTATCTGTCAGTCTGATTTATTTCACTTAACATAATCCTTTCAAGGTCCATCTATTGCATATGGCAAGATTTCATCCTTTTTTGTAGCAGAATAATATTTGGTTATTGATATGTATGTATTTATTGCTGTTATTTTAGTTATTGCCTGCTGTTTTTGTTTCCTCTTTTCCTCTCGATCCTTAAATTTTGATGATGTAAGTTTGATAAAGTGTTTATAATTTTTTTGTGTTTTATAAGTTTATGCTTTGTGGTCATCAACAGGTTCAAATATAACTTTCTACATCTATGACTTTCTATTTTGGGCTGATAGCTACTTAAATTTGAACACATTCCACAACTTCATATTTTTGTACCTTCCCCCCACACACCTATTGTATATTTTTAATACCTTGTTTTATATCTTTATCTTATATGTATCTATCCTTTATTCATGTGACTTCAGTTAATTTTACTACTTTTGTCTTTGGTCTTCATGTTTTATATGTGCTTTACATGTTTTATTTGATTTGTTATTTTTACTATATATTTACCTTTTACAGTGAGATTTTTTTTCATTATGTATGTTTCTTGTGTGTGTGTGTGTGTTTCTTTTAGATCCATTTTTTTTCCAGTTTAGAGAAGTCCCTTTTAACATTTTTTATAAGATTAATTTAGTGTTGATGAATGCCTTTAGCTTAATTGCTTCTCTAGGAAACTTTCAATTTCTCTTTCAGTTCAGAATGTTAACCTTGTGGGTATACAATTCATAGCTGGTAGCCCCAACCCTATCTTTCAACACTGAGTATTTCTTGCCACTCTTTTCTGGCCACCAAAGCTTGTTTTGAAAAGCTTGCTGATAACCTTGTGGGTGATAATCTGGTTTTTTCTCTTGCTGCTTTTTAAGATCCTATCTTTAAATTTTACCATTTTAATTGTAATGTGTCTTGGGGTGCATCTCTTTGGGTTCCTCTTATTTGGAATTCTCTGGGCTTCCAGTACCTGGATGTCTGTTTCCTTCCCCAGGTTAGGGAAGTTTTCAGCCATTATTTCTTCAAATAATTTTTCTGACTGAAGTGGGATAGATTTTTTAGGAAACAATAGCTTATTGACTGAAATCCTCCAGTATACATATTCAGTTTGTTCTAAGAAAAGAATGGAAAGTATGGGTTTATACATTTGTATTTCAGTAAAATGGAAGCTTGTGAAAGATTCTATTATTGTATTTTATTTTAGTCCGACCCTCTTTTTATATCATAAGTACCATTATTATCATTTTTATAGTCCATAACAAAATTGAGTAATTTGTATACCATTTTCTGTATTTACCATTGCATCTTATATCTCTAATTCCTTCTGGATTTTGTTTTATTATTAAAGTATATCCTTTTCCAGTTTTTTTAAAGTTGTTATTTCTGGTCTGAAAAGTAACCTAGTTTTGTATGACTGAAAACATTTTTTTTCCTCTCATTTTTCTATGATACTGAGCTGTCTATAGACCATTTTATTGAGAGTTATTTTTCTTCAGTGTTTTAAAGAAATTGTTCCACTGTGATCTGGTATTACTGCTACTGATGAGTGAAAAGAGTGCTATTGGTCTGATTAACTTTCCTTGGTATATAATATGTCTTTCTGGACGTCTATAACATTTTGTCTTTATCTTTGATATTCTACATTTCTCTATTATTCTTATCTACATGTTTTTATTATATTTGTAACTTGGTATGGTTTTTCAAACTAAATGACTCATGATCAGTTCTAGAAAGTACCCTGACATCTCTTCAATAATATTATGTCTCCCCTGTTTCCTCAGTTTTTCCTCTGAAATTCCCAGATAATTTTTTAATTTTATATATATATCATTATTTTATTTATTTTAACAATATTTGCTTTCTTTTCTTGGATGTAGTTCCCAAAGAATTTTCACCACCACTTTACCCATGCGCCTTCACCACAGTCCCTTGTGCTCTTCCTACCCTTGTTTTGATCCCTTTCCCTTCCCTTCCCAGCTGCAGCCTCTCTGATTTGTAGTTGTCTGTTTACTTTTGTTGTGTTTCCCCCCTTTGGTTATTATTGTTGTTACTTTTTTTTTTTTTAACTGGTATTTTTCTTTTTCATCTGACTTATTTCACTGAGCATAATCCTATCAAGCTCCATCCATGTGGCTGCATCAGTAATTGAAATTGCATAGGTACCAGTACTGAGGTGGCTGCTGACCTTGAGGTCTCATCTCTTTCACTTTCCTTATCTTCTTCATTGCTCTCCTATCTAGGCTGTCTTTGGCAAGGAAGGCGCCGATATATGGGTCTATAATTCTATAAATATTCTGTCTCACTGGTTTGCCTTGTTCTCCTGCCCTGTAGTTGTCAGTACCTGCCAGTACTTTTTCCTGAACAAGAAGAATGGAATCCTGTGGTCCATGTCCATAGAGTCCATGTGTAGTAAGGTGGGAACCATAGTTTATTGTAGGGCTAGCAACATTGGGTATGGCCTTTAGGAGCACTCATTAACCCCTCATTCTTTCCCCCACCTCACTATTTTGACAATCCCGCTAGTACTTTCATGAGAGTCCTGCAATGTGCATTGTGTCTGTAATAGTGTACGTCTGGTGCATGTTTACTGCCTTGCTCTGAACTCCACCAGGGCATGTAAGAGTGCTGCCTCTACTTCCTTTTCTCCTTCTACAGCATCAGACTCCATGGTCTCCTCCTCCTACACTGTGAAGGTACTTAATTCATAGCGGTTCTTTATAGCAGTGTGTGTACAAAGACATCTTCTCTGGTATAAGCTTCCACCTTCTGCTCTGTCCCCTTTTGCTCCCCTCCCCCATGCCTTTTTTTTTGCCTAATATCCTTCAATTATGATTTCTATGCCTTCACTTGTCTCTGAGTATCTTAAACATATATCTGAAAGATTCTTTGCGGTATTCGTTTGCTTATTTATTGCTTTGATTCTTTTTCCTGGGGATATGTTACCTCACATGCATTTAATTTTTAACTATGAACTCCAATCAAGCAAAGTTGTTTTCAGTGGGAGTTCTGTAGGTGGTAGATTGTAACACTGGTTTACCAGTACTGCAGACAAATTTTTAGGTTAACTGCTTGGCTCAGGATGCCTGCACTGAATAGGGATGGTGAACTTAGAACACACAGCTTTATACTATGGATTCGATAGTCTGATTTTTCAATATTTTCCCAAAGACTCGACCACTAACCTAGCTTGCTTTCATCCTGTTCCAGTGGGCAGATATTTTCTAGTCTCTGCTTCACAGATCTTACTGCTATTCCAGGCTTCCACCTTTATATATCATGTTCTGTTTTGGTTCCTCATACATCAGAGACTGTGCCCTTAACTGCTCTCTGCTATCTTGAAATCCCAGGTTGTTAAGGTATATACTTGACAGATCAAATACATGTTAATGTCTTTTTTTTTCTTAAGTTATACATAAAACTAAATCTACAGTGCACTTCATTATTTTCCTTACCCACATGTAATGATTATTCTCAAGTATAGTCGTGTTATTTTAAAATGTCCCATAAGTGACACAGTGAAATACAGGTTCTTTTGTCACTTGTTTTTTTTTCACTAAACAGTATTTTTTATATTAATCTTCTTTATTAAGGGAGTGTTTTTGTGTTTCACTATTATAGTAAAAACATATACATGTTGCTGTAGAAGAGAATTTCTAGATCAAAGGGAATGTACATTTTTGTTTGAACACTTTAAAAGGACAGGTTTATTAGGGAAAAGAGAAAAAGAGAATCACCTCCATAGTCACAGGTGAGTAGGAGAGTTGCCAGGATGTTTATCTTTACTTACTCTAGAGAACTGTAAATTTGCAGCCCAAACGTGGCTGTTCTGATTTACTCTCACCAGTAGTGTTTGCGTTCTTTCCCCCTCCACCCTATTAATTATTATCATACTATCATCAGGTGTAATTTTTACACATCCTCAAAGAGTATAATTACACCCATATTAGAAATAGGGAAACATCTCAGATGTTCAATACTTTGGACAAGTATTGATTTCCGTAGTTGTTTAGAGAATCCAGGATATAAACTGAAAACGTCTAACCAATTTCAGATCCCACGTGTTTCTCCATCTTTTCCAATAATTGTTGGTTTTTAGACTTAATAGAAATTTGACAGTATGATCACTTTTCCTAAATGTTTACTTTTTCTCTGATTTTTAAAAGATTCCTTTCATGTTCCCATGTGTTACAGATACTAAATGTCTATAGATGCAGGATTCTATGTCTAGGATCTTTTTTGTTCTAGTTGTGAAATTTTCTGTGCCTGGATAATATCACACTTTTTAGTTACTATGGCTTTCCAGCAAGTCCTAATATCTTGAATGGCAAGACCTCTCCCTTACCCTTTTCCTCCTTTTATTTTCTTCAAAATTTGATTGTCTCGTTAGAAGACTTGCATATTTTTATATTTATATGTTATTGTCTTCTGTGTTGTGAAGTTGTGAAAATATCTTTTTTCAAATTAATATTTTTAATTGTCGCTCATATATGAACTGTTCATTTTCTGTATATTGCTCTTGTATTTTGTAACCTTATTGAACTTTTATTAATAATTATTACATATATGTAATAATAGTTACATATATGAATATGACAGTTTTCCTTTTTTCTATCTAGTTAAGAATACATGGTAATTATAATTTCTAAACAATAAATAAGGATCCAAGTTGTATTGATCAGTATTATAAAAATTGAAATCCTTACTACAACTTTGCTTTCAAATATTTATTTTTACACTAATCTATGTATTCTAGATGCTGATTATACAAATTCCCCTTTGGCACCTACATTCTGCACTCCTGGTTTGAAAGTTCCTTCTACAAAGAACCGTACAGTTTTGGTAAATTTCCATAAAATTGAAAACTCTAACCTGATGGTTGAGATAGACTACTTTTTCCGAGCTCAACCAGTCTGTTTAAAAATTTAAGACTGATACAGCCTTTATGAATGCATTTACAATATATTTCTGGAGGGTAATTTAACAGCATATATTAAGAGTTTAAAATTTGTTCAGACCCGTCAATCATGTCTCAGAATTTATTCTAAGGTACATTGGGACAAAATGCCTTAGGTTAGGATGTGATAGAGAATAGAACAACATTATTGATAAGAGGAAGACATGGAAAACAATCCAAATGTCCTAGGAGGAGATGCGAAGTACAAGTTGTATCCATAAGATCTAGTGTTATGTAACTATTGTGTGTTCAAAAACAACATATAAAAATTGTTCTTAAGAAATATTTAATGATGGAAAATGGTATTTATGTGCATTTATACAGACACATTTTTATGTTAAGGAAAAAGAATGGTTATAAATATGCCATGGATGATAGATTTATGGGAGTTTTCTGTGGTTATTTTAATCCAGATTTTTCTCATTAAACAAATTCAAATTTACTGTAATCAAAAACCTCAGTCCTTCTTAAAGTTAGAATGAACACTTTAGACAACTTAATGCAGTAGACTGAGCTTTGTATTAGGATATTCTACCATGAAAATGTTTATTAGCTACTAAGTTAGTTACATATATTCAGCACAAAATGTGACTGAGAACTAATTTTTAATATTTTTTATTAGTATGGAATTTAAATAACCCTATGTAGCTTGCGGCTGCTATGTTAGGTATTGCTGGTCAGTTGAAGTATCATGTCAGGTTATCTGCTCACTGTACTTCCCTGTTTATAATCAGTACAACCCTTCAGTTCCTGTTTATCCAGAAGCCTCTCTTCTCTGTTGGTGTTTATTCTCACTCTAACTCCAGTCCTCAGGAGATAGGGTGATTTCCGTAGTTGGTCTTAGCATGAATGAATAGCATGGCTTAGCTTATCTCAGATCTGCTCTCTCCTTGGGAGTGAGGGCATGTGACAACACTTTTGCTCATCCATGTGCCAACTTACTGGTCATGTTTACTATTGTCTGAGACTGACTGGGTGAATCCATCTCAATCAGTTCAGGCAAAAGTTCCACTTAGTTTTCATATTAAGCTCTACTTTAGACTTCCCAAGTAATTGAGATGGTATTTTTATCCTCTTTATTCCATTGGTTTGTTTTCTCAATTTTATTATAGTACTAGGTAATAAAAGAGGGATTCATTTTGGGACCATTTTAGAGATCACAACTAAGAACTAAGAAATGACTTCATTTTCACTTATCACCCTAAATTTATCACTTATCACGTAATTTAATGACTTTTTTTTAATCTAATAGGTATCCATAAATGATCCATTATCAGAAACAAACTGTTCCTCAAGTGATTTGGAAATGAAAGACTGTACATCATTATTTTTAAATTCTGATGAGTGCTTTCAGAGTTTTGCAGCTCCCTCATCTCCTAAAATTTCTTCTTATGAGAATCTTCTCAGAACACCTACACCTCCAGAAGTAACAACAATTCCAGAAGATGTTCTCCAGGTTATTTTTCCAGGCAATTTTTTTTTCATATATATATTCTTTTGAAAGTCAGACACTTGTATTAAAAACCTGAAACTGGGGCCTCCCTGGTGGCGCAGTGGGTTAAGCAACGCACTATGAAGCAAACCGCAACCACTGCAGCATGAGTTCAATCCCTGCTGCCGGCCGGGGAGGGGACCCACATGGTGCGGCAGACCTCTCCTGCCTTGCCCACTGCTCCCCTTAGCAGTGTGTTTCAGTCCATCTGCCTGTTCTGCTCCCTGCTCTGTCTCTGGTGAATCTTCTCACTGCCCTGGACTCTGGCCTGTACCCCAGCTCTTGTATGTATAAATAAATAAATCTTAGAAAAAAAAATCTTGAGGGACCTCCCTGGTGGCACAGTGGGTTAAGCAATGCACTATGAAGCAGACCGCAGCCACTGCAGCACGAGTTCGATCCCTGCCGCCGGCCAGGGAGGGGACCCACATGGCATGGCAGAACTCTCCTGCTGTGCCTGCTGCTCCCCTCAGCAGTGTACTTCTGTTGATCTGCCTGTTCTCCCTGCTCTCTGTGCTGAATCCTCTCAACCCCCCACACCTCTGGCCTGTACTCAAGTGCTTGTATGCATAAATAAATAAATCTTTAAAAAAAAAAATCTTGAAAAAAAAAAAAAACCTGAAACTATATCTTAACTCATCTTTGGACTGGTCTGGTTTGGGTTTTGAGAAAAGCTAAATTCTGGACTGTTAGGGTCTTCTGAAGACCAACTTGAGCACAAGCTAGTGATTTTCATACTTATGCCCTCAAGGGGAATTTTTGCTTTAAATTTAAGTTCTGAAACATGTTCTTCTAATATTTTTAAATAGTTGTTCACCCTTATTGCCATGTTGACCCTTGTTTCCATTGGAGATGTTTCTGGCAAACCAGAAATGTCATTTACCTCACAATTCTGTGGAGTAGGATATCATGAATAATTTCTATCAGTTTCTTGAACTTGGCATGTCTTGAATTCACCTCCATTTGAGAAATACTGATTTAAATAGAATATCTGATTCTTTAGTACAACATAACTTACCACACTGATTTATAATAACTGCCACCTCTGCTATTTTAACCACCAATTTGACTTAGAAGCATCCACCCCTCTAAATAGAAGTTACAATTAAAATAGAAAAAAAAAATAGAAGTCTGGCAATTATGCCTAGGCAAATAGAATTCTTAATAACCATTCTAGAACTCTTCTAGCTTATGGAGAGGTGTGAGAAAGATAAACCTACTTGGAAAAATACCCAAATGTTACTAGAATGTACCCATCCAAAGATAACAACAAAGAATTTGTTTTCCTTCCTCATTTTTTCCTCTGCTTCCTTGAGCATTGTAACAGTGGGTAACGAAGGGGCATCTGCTGTCTCTAGGAGTTTACGAAGAGTTCCCACTTTGGTGTGGTTGATCCTTAATTTTAGGTGAAGAGAGGGAAACCTTGTATTTAATGTATTATATGTATTGTGAAAGAAATCATAGCACATATTTTGGATTCTTTATAATTTTTATAACTAATGATCTTCTGAGTAGTTACTTCACATCTTATCTTTGTAAAGGTTTAATCTGCTCTCATGAATGCATTGCTACTTGTTTCCATTAGCCTTCACAGTACCTTTTACAAGGCTTTACAAATCAGCCTACACGTCTAATATCTCCATCCTTTCTTTGCTGTTAAACATCAGTCTCTGCCACTAAAAAATTCTTACTGTTTCAAATAACCTACATCTTGACTTTCCTTAATTTTATAATACCTTCAGGTTCCTGTTTGGTTGTTCATATGACTTAATAAAAAGGAATTTGCTTTATTTTAGATTTTATCAAAATACAACTCAAACCTAGCTACTCCAGTAGCAGTTAAAGCTGTGCCACCCAGCAAAGTGTTCCTTACTAAATATAAAGATCAGAACATGCAAGATGTCGGCAACAAAGAAAACTGGTGAAAGTGAGTATAATTTCTAAAGGAAGTGTATTATTTGAGGAGAATATTTAAAATTAACATTTGAATAGTAAAATTTTGTAAAGCTAATTTTTAAATTTTTTTTAATTTAAATTTATTTAATTATATTTGTATTCCCCAGGGAGTTCCCACCACCATTCCACCCGTGCACCATCACCTCAGTCCCTTGTGCTCTTTCTGCCCTCATCCCCTGTAAACCTAATTTAAATATAATATTTGCCAGCTTAGGTTAAGAACTTATAGCTATTTTTTTATTTAAAACTTATGATCTCTGTATCTGAGACCCCCACACTGGCAAGTTTGATGTTATCATTGGGAATCTGTACCCAACTCTTTTTAAGTATAAAAATACATACGCACAATGTGTCATTTGTTTTGTTGATGGTTATGAATTCTGTTTAATTGGTATTTTTTATGTGTATCCTTTTGCAGAACTTCGAGTAGATTCATTCAAAATGAGATGATAGCAGAGCTGAACTGTCATTCACATCCTCCTACTTCATTCTAAAAACCAGCCCATATGGAAGATAAGCATGGACATTGATGTCATAGTGTTTTTTAATTAGGTTTTGATTTGGTTTAATCCCAGTATTATTGACATATAGTTCAGATATTCTGTTTTAATGATCATTACTATTTCATTGGTTTCAAATTTCCCCTGCCTAATCTAACAGAGTGGTTTAAGAAATATTAACAGGCAGGATAAATATTTTAAAAATGTTAAATGTTTGCTACTCAAATAAAGAGACTCCTGATATACTTGGGACTGAGTGGCTAGTGCTACCTTATAGAACTATGCTTTTTCTTTGGTCCTAGCTCTGTCCTCTCCCCGCTCATGGCAAAACCTTTTGTATCTTTTATTTAAATAGCACACTTTTAAATGAAAGTTATTTTAGGAGAAGGCAGGAATATACAGGTATCCATAGGTAACGGCAGTGTAATAGGCCTCAGTTGGAATCAGTCACTCGCCTGCTCTCAGGATATGTATTGTCCCCTTTTTACTCCTCACTTTTTGCTTCATACCAGTTTCACCCTCTCCAATCAGTTCTACTTACCACAAGCCTGCTGACCTCCAAACTCCCCTCCTCACCTTCAGCCAACAGCATGAACCAGGCTCTCTAAAATGTTCTAATTAATGACTCTTCCTGGATTAGGTACCCTTCTGTGGACTGTCACATATAGCCATATTTATTTATTTATTTATGCATACAAGAGCTGGGGTACAGGCCAGAGTTGTGGGAGGTGAGAGGATTCACCAGACAGAGTGAAGAGCAGAACAGGCAGACTGAAGCACACTGCTGAGGGCAGCAGCGGGCGAGGCAGGAGAGGTCTGCTACGCGGTGTGGGTTCCCTCCCTCCCTGGCCGGCGACAGGGATCAAACTGGTGCGGTTTGCTTCATAGTGCATAGCTTAACCTACTGTGCCACCAGGGAGGCCCTGGTTTTACTTTTCAATGTAAAGCTCTAGTCAGTCTCATATGAGACTTTCATTCATTATTTACCATAACTGTATGTTCATATACCCAGAGAGTAGATGCAATTGCTTAAAAATGGAGTATTTTCAGAGTGATGATAGGACTGAATCCTGACAATTGTTCTAACTTTAAAAGGTGGAAAGAGGCAATGCAATTTAGGAAAGGAGTATGAGAGGGCATTGAAGTAAGAGGAAAATATTTTAAGGAGAGTGATAAGTTCTGTCAATTTTGCTGAAAATCCAAGTAAAAAGAATTTTGGATTTAACAAAGCTGGTATTGACAACACTGACTAATTTTGATTGGGGCTAGGGACAAGTCTGGATGGAATGGAGAGAAGGGGTGAGGAAACAAAGTTAAGGCTCAAGAGAATTCTTTAGACGGTTTTACTAGAGAGGAGAAAAATGGTACAACTGGAGAGGGACATGGAACCAAAAATCTTTTAAGATGGGAAATAATGCAATTCTGATTGCCTGCTGGGTATCTTATTTTATAATGACCCCTCCTCAAAGTCACTTTGTCCAGTATTTTTCTCTCTTGATTCTTACCACTTTCCTCCTATGCTCTAATTTGTTACGTAGAACTATCAGTTTATCAAGCTTCAAAATATTAGGGTCTTTCAAAACAGGTGTCTCTCTTGCTTAAAACCCTTTAGTGTCTTCCCATTGCTCTTTAAATGAAAACTAAGGTTCTTGATACTGTCTACATGACCCTATACGAATTGATTCTGGGTACCTTCTCCCTCTTTTATGTGTTCTCTAATGCACAAGCCACTTAGCCTTTCTTCCCTTCATTCCTTAGGACTCACATGCACTGCTCTCTTTCTGGAATACTCTTTCCCACCCACCCTGCTAGCTAACTCACTCTCATCTTTATACTATATGTACATACCCGACATTTTTGCCCACTATCATTGACCCTTTTAAGGAAAACAATATTCTGATTTTCCTTAAGGAACACAGCTCCAAACTCAACCAAGCCACATCAAAGTCTCTGAGCATAGTCAGTGATGGGCATGTGACCCGGATTACCTCAGTGAGAGCCAGTTCGGATGCTGTGGGGAGTGTTGGCATAAAGCCATACTTCTCTCTTCTGGGTACACAGAAATGTTCGTGTAGACTGCTGATCACTGTCTCCCAACCAAGAAGGGGGTGTCCCAGTGAGCTTCAGTGAGAGATTTGCCTGGTGAGCCAGCTGACCTAAACCAGCCAACTCTATCTAGCTCAGGCTCTTTCTGTTAAATGATTCATGAACTCCTTTAGCGGGTTCTTGTTATTTGAATTTTAAATCTAAACTAATCTGTTTGAAGTCTCAGCTTAAATGTCATTTTATCAAAGACCTTAACTGTTTTTGTTTTTTTTCTTTTTTAATTTTTGCACAGAAGAACTGGGGTGTAGGCCCAAGGTACAGGGGAGTAAGAGGATTCATCAGAGAGAGTAGAGAGCAGAACATGCAGAACCACAAAAATACACTGCTGAGGGGAGCAGTGGGCAAGACAGGAGAGGTCTGCTGTACTAGGTCTTGCTGGGGATCAAACTCAGGCCATAGCAGTAATAGTGCTGAGACTTAACCCCTAAGCTACCAGGGAGGCCCTACCACAGTTCTTTCTCAGTATGCTGTTTACATCCTTCATAGTACTTGGCAGAATTTCTAATAAATTTGTATACTACTTAGTATTTGTGTCATCCACTGGGTCATATGTTCATTGTGGGCAAGGACTTACTTTGTTCATTTTGCTGCTACCTTGCAACTTAAATATTATTCGGTGAATTAGTGACAGCATCAGTTATTTAGATCTTTACTGGCCATGTTTCTAAATACACTTGCTAACATGTAGTTCTTAAATTGTTTTGAAGTAGGTGCTATCATCCAATATTTCAGTCTAGGAAACAGGCTTTAATGATTGACTTTCCTTTTTCCATGTCCCAATTCCCACCCCAAATCTTGATCGCCAAATCTTACTAACATCCTCTGTCAGTTCTGGGAGTTCTTCCCTGTCTTCTACCCTCTGCCATTACTGCAGTTCTCACCTTGATTATTGCGAAAGGATCCAAGGTGGCAAATAATGACATTATAGTTAACAATGATATGACTTTTTTATGTTGTAGAAAAGTTTCATTAAATTAAAAATTGTTCATAAGTGAAAAAGAGGGCTTTGAGTGTACTTTTAAAATTTGTGTTGTGGTACCAGCGGTTTACAGCATTGTGTTTTAAAGGGAGAGGATCAACCCCTCAGGTGTTGTTGGTGCACCACACCCACCACCAGAGCACCCATAGCCCACCATCTAGTGCACTGTGCTCCCTCTCCAATTTGTTCTTGCCTCGCCAGCTCCTCTTCCCTCTTCTGATAGCCTCAGTTCTACAGTCACATTTTTAGAGTTTTTTACTAGGTTGGCTTTATCCACCTTTAGTTTTGTTTCTCTGTTCCACATATAAATATAACATCCAGTATTTGTCCTTCTCCTCCTTATTTAATTTGCTTAGTGTAATTCCCTCCAGTGCCATCCATGTCACAAAATGAGAGTTTATCTTTCTTACATTGTGTCTATTGCCACATCTCTTTTTTGGGCATTAGGCTTGGTTCCATAACCAGACTATTGTAAATAGAGCTGCAATGAACACAGAAGTGCATATTTCACTTTGAGTTAGTGTTTTTGTATTCATTGGATAAATATCTAAGGTGGAATTACTGGGTCAAATAGCAGATACATTTTTAATCTTTTGAGAAACCACCATACCATTTTCCATAGGGGCTGGGCCAGTCTACTTTCCCACCAACAGTGTAAGCTTCCTTTTCCTCTATATCCTTATCTGCACTTGTTTTTCTGCTCTTTTTGATATGGGCCATTGTCACAGATGTAAGGTGGTATCTCATTGTAGTTTTGATTTGTATTTCTCTGACTGTAAGTAATAATGAGAGTTTTTTCATGTGCCTGTTGGCCAACCTTATAACTTCTTTGGAGTATTGTCTTTCCAGCTCTTCTGCTTTTTTTTGGATGGGGCTATTTTATTTGTTGTTGTTGAGTTTTAAGAGTTATTTGTAGACCATGGAAATCACTGCTTTGTTGGATCTAGGTATGCATATGTTTTCTGATTTGGTAGATAGTTTTGTTTTAATGATACTTTCTTTTGCTTTTTAGTTTGATGCAGTCCCAGTTGTTTATATTTCCTTTTGTTCTCCTTGTTGTAGAAGCCACAAAGACATCTCGATGAAGCCTATGTTGTGTACTATTTTGCCTGTTTTCTTCAATGTATTTTATGATTTCAGTTAATTTTTGTGTGTGGTATGAAATAGTGGTCTAGTTTCATTATTTTTACATGTGGCAGTCCAGTTTTCCTAGTACCATTTATTGAAGAGACTTTCCATTCTCTAGTCTTTCCTGGCTCCTTAGTTGTAGATAAACTATCTGTAGCGATGCTGGTTTATTTCTGGCCTCTCAATTTTGTTCCATTGGTCTGTGTTTTTGCAATACTGTTTTGATTATTATAGCTTTTTGTGTAGCTTGAAGTCTGCAGGTGTGATACCACCATTCTTCCTCTTTTTTGTCAGCATTGTTTTAGCTATTTGAGGTCTTTTGCGGGTCTATATGAATTTTGTTAGTGTTCTATTTCTTTGAAGAACACCATTGAAAATTTAATAGGGACTACATTAATCTATACATTGCTTTAGGTAAAATGGCTATTTTGACAATATTTATTCTCCCCATTAATGAACAGTGAGTATCTTTGCATTTCTTTGTGTTATCTGCCATGTCTCTTAAAAATTTTGTGTAAGTCCTTCACCTCCCTTATTAAGTCTGCTTCTAAGTTATTTATTTTTTAGGTAAATAGGGTTGCTTTCTTCATTTCTTCCTCTCATTTCTCGTATTGTTTGCATGTAAGAAGGCAACTAACTTTTTGTATTGATTTTATAATCTACCACTTTCCTGAACATACTGTTTCACTTTTTTAGTGGAATCTTTTGGATTCTCTATGTATGTACTCTGAAAATGATAGCTTTACTTCTTTTCTCATAACACTCGTCTATCCTGAACTCCAGCCAAAGTTAAAATTTGTATGTATTTAGTGCTCTACTAGGTGAGTTCTGTCATTTCTACTTGATGCCTTTGTTCTTGGTATTCTTTTATCTAGGGTATAAATTCCTCTATTAGGAGTTAGAGGAGCTCCAATTCTTTCCTCAGAAGTAATGTCTTATCTACCTTCCATCTTCTATATTTTTATACCTTTTATTACTGGATTGTAAAAGTCTGAGAAAAGGTTGTATCTGTCAGATTTATCATGTATAACCAGGCACATAATAAGCATTAATCATTACAGATTCATATTAAGATAAGCTTTATCTTATTCCCTGGCAAAGTGTTGGATAGTATTAATCAGGAATGCTATTAATTCTGAGTTTCCACAACTCTTCTAAGAACTTAGATTTTGAAAATATCTTGTAATTTAAGTTGCTTTCATCAAAGCCACCTGAAACTTGCTTAGCTAAGTTGGTTATACTTGGCCTTAGATGTTGGTTATACTGCTAGCTTGGCCTGCTAGTGGAAAATACTGAACAAAGGGGTGAAGTGGGGGGTGTTGCCAATCTCTTTTCTCTTTTTAGTTACTGAACATTGACCTTCTACCAGTCACCATTTCATTGGCTTCTCCCACTAATTTTATGAGGTAGATAATTTTAACATCTATAATAAATTCCACATGACAATGAAGGCTCATGATTTTTATTAAAATTACTTTTCGCATTTAGTACTAAAATTGCTGTTTGGTTTTTATTTGCCCTAGGGATTGGGGGGGAGGGAAGAAGCCTAATACTTAGTCTTGACAGAGTAATTGTCCAGTCATGATTAACCCTTTTTTAAAAATATACTTCAAATTTGTCCTATTGCAGACCCCAAGAAATTACAGCCATTTGCAAAAAAACCCACTTGTATCTAGCCACAAAATACAAACCAAAACAGGCAGTCCTCATTTATGTTCTGATACAAACTAGAAACCATGACCATATCATTTCTTTAAAAGATGTGTTTTGGGTTTGTCTAACAGTCCACACACTCTAGATCACAGCACCTGGGCAACTGTTTCAAAGGGTAAACTTCACTGCCAGAGGAGCACTGAATTGAGCATAATCCAGATTGCAATCAGTTGAAAATTTAAAAAATCTGAAAGAACTATTTTTGGGAGCTTGTTTGAATTTGTTCATTAGATTCATATTCCTGTAGTTTTGAGCTGTTGTTAAAAACCTCAGTCTCACCTACAAATGTTTAGTTATTGAAGATTCAATGACAAAGCATAAAGTTCCTTTTCATAGTATTTAGTATAGCTTAGCACTAAAATTGTAAGCATACTTTTTAGCGTGTTGCTGTTCACAAAAAACTGGAATGTGATTGAATCCTAACCTAAGTTTAATAGTTTTTCTACCTTCACTCTTTCCCCTTACATGCACATGGTACAAAAAACTGGTACTCAAAACATGACCCAAGTCAGTGATTACTAGAGGTATAATAGCTCCAGCTATACTGTGTAAAAGTTAAATATAAATTTAATGTCTCCACCATTAAAACCTAGCAAATAAATGAAAATACCATGTTCATGTAAAGTGAGAAAACTAAAAGTATAGGCAATACATGCACTACTTAACACACACTTCACAGGGGAAATCTCAACTCCAAAATAACCTTACGAACAGTCAGTACTAAAGCACCAACCATGGTTCTGTCATGTGATCAAATATAAAATTAGAAAATAGAAATTTTATATTTGAGGAAACAGCTCAGTTACTTAGCAAAACCAGAGATAAGACTAAGCACAAGCATTAATTCTCAGCATTATCTTCAATAATAAATCCACTAGGCCTTCTTAAACTGTACTTTTGGTGAATGATTGAAATCTTAAAAATTTCATGTTGGAACCAAATAAACTTAAAGAAAGCCCTCACTGTTGTTCATATTGTACGAAAAATTGGCTTACAGAGGTCCTTCACTTCATTCTTGCCTTCTTGATCTGCAGAGTGAATCAGTTTCTTTTTCACAAATAGAAAGGTTATCATGGTTCCTCAAAAAATAACCAACCCTAGGTTTACATTTTTATGAGGCACAGAATTTAAAACTTAGTCTGAATAAATCTAATCTATGGACTTGGGTAAACTACAGACGTATACCTAGCTTTCAAGTTTGTCTCACCACCTGTTGACTTATTTTGCAACAAAGACCAATTTCTTAGATCCGTATTAAAAGACTGCTTTCCAAATTATAAAACTATGACCTTATTTTCAAAATCAATGCTAGTACATTTCTTCATATTGGAACAACCATTTTCAATTCTCAGACAAAAGGTAGTTTACTAGATACTGTCATACTGTTCATATAAGCTTCAAACTGGCTGTTATTTTCTTACACGTCAGTGACTAATCCCTTTTCAAACATTTACTCTTCACCATTCTTAATGTTTTTTTTCCATTTTACAAACTTAAATAACTTGTCCAAGATTGTAGAACTACTAACGTAATCAGGTTTTAAATATTTAGCTTACCTGAAAAAACCTGACAACTGTGCACACTGCCTTTCATTTGGATTCAACCAGATAAAGGCAGTCCCCTGCTCCTAACTGGCTATTTAAATATCCCCCATTAATTAATTTAATCTCATCCCTGGATGATCATCCCTCCTTGATCTTTAAGTAATCTTTCAAGATAAACCTTTCCTTCCTTACCCTAAGCTCTAACCTGTGTTTCCTTTATACTGGATTGCCTTCAAAATGCCCTATTCTCTACATTTTTAAAACAGCCTTTGTACATGTTTTTTTTCCCCCTAATTTTTTATGTCATTGTACCTTGTTTCAGACAAGCCAGTCTCTTCACAGACAGCTTCCTCAATTTGCCTCAGTTCTTATTCTGAAATACTTCATTTACAACGGTCCTTCTAACTGTACACAATGTTCTAGGCCACAAATTCCTGTTCTTTTTAATATAACCCCACAGCATTTTTTTGTTCTGGCCCACCTGGACTTGAACATATAGTCCTCCACTTCACATAAACCCCAAACTCAAAATTAAATCCTGTCCCCATGCTTTCATTAATTTTCACACTCAGACTGATTGCACACATATATTTAACAATACAGTTTTACATATAATGCTAAGAGCACTTCAAATTTTATAGGACTTGAAACATAAGGACTTTCTATTAATATCCATACAGAAGCATAGCCAAATCTAACTCCTAAATAGATGCATTACAATTTGTTTAGAGTTTAAAGGCTTAATGGTAATGAGGGAAGAAGAAAGTTTATTTTACAGAACTGAATGAAAAATAATTCAAGAATAGTAGATAAAATTTAATATGGTCTCAGGCGCCCTGAAGTAGGTGGTGCCCGATTTGGAGGGGTGATTGCTATGTCCAAATAATCTCCTATTTGGAACTTTTGCGACTGCAGGGTCATGGAATCATCGGTCCCCTTTCTCCCAGACATGGTGCTGCCAATCTCCTTTACTCTGCAGAAAAAAGAGAACAACTGTTAATGGATCACAAATCAATGAACCCTTAATATGGAGACACAATTTATCACACCATCTTCTAGCACAATTCAAAAATGTAAGTATTAAGTTAAACCAAATATTAATATTATATTAAGAACATAAATGTATATTCTCCCCCACAAAAAAGATTCACTAAAGAGATTATTCCTCTCAGTTATAACAGTAAAGCCAAAAACAGAAATTTACCTACCGATAGCCAGGTCTTTTGAGATCCGTAAAAACAATTGCAAAATTAAAGTGTGTGCCCTTCTTTCTAGCTTCTGGGTAGACTTCTTTTACTAAACTAGTCAGTTCTTTCAAGGTTGCATCCATCCTGATTTAACCAACAACAACAAAAAAAAAAGACAATTGACTAATCAATAACATAACAAGGAATTATATGCAATGAGTGAACTGTCTGAACTGTGATTTATGTTAGAAACTATCATAGTCTGACACTTGATTTACAATTTTTACAGCAGGTAATACTATGTTCAGTGTGCTATATATAACACCTTATTGGTCTAGTGATTCACCATTTTCCTAGGTAACTAATCTACTGTATTTCATTCTTTCTTTTTTTTTTTTAAAGATTTTATTTATTTATGCATACAAGCACTGGGGTACAGGTCAGAGTTGTGTGGGGGGGGGTGAGAGGATTCACCACAGAGAGCAGGGAGCAGAACAGGCAGATCAACGGAGGTACACTGCTGAGGGGAGCAGCGGGCACAGCAGGAGAGGTCTGCAGCGCCATGTGGGTACCCTCGCTGGCCGGCAGCAGGGATCGAACTCCAAACTCGTGCTGCAGTGGCTGCATTTTGCTTCATAGTGCGCCGCCCAACCCACTGCGCCACCAGGGAGGCCCCGTATTTCATTATTTCTAAGATATATACCTTCTCACATTTAGCATCTCTAAAACTGAAATGCATCTTTTCCTAATAAAGTATTTTTTTAAAATAGAATCTTGAGTTTTATAGTAGATGGAAGCTTAAAGTCAACAAAATGAAAATTTTTAGAACTAAGCATAGATTTCTTTTACTACATATTCTGCATGTATTTATTTGAACTCAGAACTTAATGTATTACTTTGAATAAATATGGCACAATCTAGAAAGGCTTTTAAAATATAAGCACCTTGGGAATAGTAGCAAACTAATGATTTGGATGTGAAATAACACTGCTTGTAAAGTGCTATGAATACTAGGCACTGAAGAAGAACAAGAACTGTAATATACAGCACTGAGCTGGGAATTAACTGCCCAAGAAACCATATGGTTTTAACTCTGCACCCTAATTACGAAACACCACACCATACTCACATCTGGACAGCTGCCATATGACACATGCTTACAGAGAATAAAGTACACATCAAACCCCTGCAGGGAAAGATACTGCCAACAAAGAGGCATGTCCAGCACTGGTTTTGAGGGTTCTTTATCTCTGCGAAATGAAATATTCCAGGTCCAAGGCCTCTCTTATGCTGCCATGCAAGGGATGAGAAACTGGAAACTGCCTTCTCAGCCTGACACATGTTCGTTAAAGAGGGGGGAAAGTCATAACAAGTACGCTCTTCAAAACCCAGAAATACCCACTGATGGTAATACTACTCTTGGCATCTTTTTGTGCTGTACATAGTACTACAGAAAAGTTTCTGAAGTTTATCAACCACACTATACTGATACATACTAAGCATGTAACACAAAAATAGAACTCATGCTTCAAATATTATTTTTAATAAAATTTTCAGAAAATGCCTTAAAATTTAACTGTAAAATCTTAGGTAAAGATTCACATTGTTACCTTTATTCTCATCCTTTAATTTTGATACTTCTTTCTACTTTGTCTGAGTTCATACACTACTCTACAATTACCCTGGTTATCTTAACTTTGTCTCCAAAAACCCCAAAGCAGAAACAACCCAAGGGCCCATGAACAGGTAAGCAAACTATATGTGGCATATATCTACACATGCCAATATTATGCAGCCATAAAAAAGAATGGAGTTCTGTTACATTCTACAACCTAGGAACCTTGAAAGCATGCTAAATGTGAAGTAGACACAAAATAACAAATATTGTAGGTATCTATTTATATGAAACATTCAAAGGAGATTAACTTCTACCAGGGCTATGGAAAGGGACAGCCAGGCAATTTTTGCTTATTGGGTACAGAATTTCTCCAGGAGAGTGAAAAAGTTTTGGAAATAGATAATGATATTGATGATGGCTTAAAGTAGAAAATCTAGAATGGAAGCATCACAAGGCCAGAAACTAGAGGTGGGGGTAGAAATGATTAAGGCGGGGATATAGAGATTATCATTCATTACAAAGAAACACCAGTCATTACAGATTTATCCAACCAGGCCCTGAATGCAAGATTTCACAACAGATAAAATTCCACAAAGGAGTGAATGCCCTCAAACAACACTACATATGGATACTCTTAGCTCTGGCAAAACAGAGCAGCTCTCTGCAGGCCTTCTCCTTTCCCTTTTCCTAATAAACCTAAACTTCTGGATACAACTTCACCTACTTGTATCTATGTAAACATCTCTTTTACACCCACTAGCTTAGCAGCCTTTTGCTGCTGAATGGTAAACTCCAAAACCTTTGAGAGGTAATCTAAAGGAGACCACTCATTAAATCCCAACATATGATCAGAGGCCCATCAGTAACAGTTGCACAATGTGAACGTAATCAATTCTACCGAAAAAATACACCTTTAAAAAGTCAGAATGGCGAATGTTACATTATATATTTTGCCACAATAGACATTTAAAAAAATTATACACCTTCACTGTCACTAAAAAGGCATTACGATATCAAACCAAGGAATTGCATGCAGCACTGACAATCCTGCAGAATGTAATGGTCTTTAGACGTGGGGGCAGAGATAAGGTACACAGTAAAGAATAAGCATTCAGGGGCAAGTCTTCACTAATCGCACCTTAGAAGTTTTTCTATTGAGCTTTTTGTTTATCTTTTTGGATGCAACCGATCTCAGGATTATCATTATGGGGAAATGCTCTTTGAGCATCACTCCCCTTTACCAAGCTGCTATAGTAACACTATGAGCTTCTAAGCGCGGCCACCGCATTTAATTCTGTACCTATGTTTATACCAAGCAGCTCTAACGGTGGGAGACTCTCGTATCTGTCAATTTTTTATAATCTAAAGTCTCAACATTAAACGTAAAAGCGCTATCCTTTTTTATCTAAGAGCCAAACCCTCTAATCTCCTGAGAACTGCGCACAAAGACCCCCAAGTTGAGAAGAAATTGAAAACAGGGAGACTATTTCCTCACTAGCGAAGGGGATTCCTTAGTTTGGGCTAACGCCCGACACCCCTCCCCGCCCCGCGCTCGCACCAAGTGTAGATCTGCAGCTCACTGGACGGCACGTTTCCGCGGGAGAACTCGTCCATTCGGTGGTGGCGGCCGTTGTTGGTGGTAAAGACACGCAGCAGCAGGGGGCATGTCTGCAAGAGGACGCACGGGCAGGACAGAAGTTTAAGAACGCGACGGCGAGTCCCGCGCTCCCTTCCCTTCGAAAGGCCTCCGCGCCGTCCGGGAGCAAACTACCGCCGCTTTCCACCCTAGGCCGCTCTCCGCCCGCCGGGCCCACCTCCACCTCTTTCCGGGTCCCATACCTTTTCCCGGTCGATCGGCTTCTCCGGTTCCTTCTTAATTTCCTCCTGAGTAACGCGCGACTCCACCGCCATCTTCCTGCTGTGGCCCGGGAAACGCTCGCCTTGACCTCCGACCCCCGCCGCGAGCATGAGCACCAAGTCTCTCGCGAGGAGAGCTCGAGGCCGGATAGAGGCCCGGGTAGGGGCGGAGCCGGACCTTGCGGCGCAGGCGCACTTCGTGGTGTGGCCCGTGGACGCGGAAGAAGCCCCGCCTGCGTCACACCCCCTAGGGGTGAGGAAGAAGACCCGGGCCCGCGCTGAGCCCTAGCGGCGGGCCTGCTTCTGGCTCCTGCTGTCTCCGGCTCTGTTCCTTGAAGTCCTCAGGACAGTAGCCTGGCGTTTCTATTCCTACGAAACTCTTAAGAACAGTAGGAGAAGTAAGTGAATAAGCAAAAGCAGCTCTTTATATATATATATATAAAACACACACATATATACATCTGTAATAAAGGGATAACATGTGCAACAGACCCAGGTATGTGGACCCGAATGAGAAGAAAAGCTGAGGGCAGGAAAGAATGCCTGTCAGTGAATGTTCATGAAACAACCGAATTAGGGAACAGTAAAGTATCTTCATGACAAGTGCATAGGGATACATGATGCATAAAGTACAAACCGTGAAAGACTGATGAATTTGACCAGATTAAAAAACAAACCTGTACTTCAAAATACATCAAAAAGAGAAAAACCACAGTGGGAGAAGATACCTTTGATGCATATGCTTTACAAAAGCTAGTGACTAGGATGTGAAATAACGCCTAAAGAAAATACATCCCAGTAGAAAAACAGGTAAAATAATTACACAGATGATTTTAAAATGAAGAAATCCAGATGACCAGTAGACAAACTCATTACTAATCAAGAAATGCATTAAAACCTCTATGATTGTCTTTAATTGGTTGGTTTTAAACAGTCTACACCCACTAGCTGAACAAAATTAGACACTAACAATTGTTGGTAGACTAATGGGAATTTTCTAATACTGATAAAGTATAAACTGATATTGTTACAGGGCAACCCTAATATAAAATGGGTTTACCTGACTGGGTCCCACGCACTTGAAGGCACTTATAATAAGCACCAACTGCCGGTGCACGCAACAAAACTTAATAAAGGGTTTTATTTTACAAAAGAAGGGGAAATAAAGTAGTAATAATGTTATAGGGCAGGGAGAGGAGCACTCCAGAACCCCCAAGCCTGCCCTCTTTGAATGGGTTTTGCCATCCGCCGCATTAAGACAAATATATAAAACTTTTAATGGAAAGGAACTTTAATACAACTAGGGTACAATAAAGAAAGAACAAAGAATATAGTTACTAAGTTAAGCATTTAAAGTTACTTATTTTTTTGAGGGTAAAAGTTTAGCTAAATAGGATTGGCCCAAAGCAAGGCCCAAAAACCTGCTACACATTTAAAGGACCTTTTAGTAGAGACCCATAGAAAAGGGTTAGAAAGAGTTTGACAAATTTGGGAGGAAAAGAGCAAAATTAAAATTAAGATGACAGTTGCCATTGTTAACCTCCCCACGGGTCTCTCACCCACATCTGTTCCAACCAGTCCCAGACTAAAAAGCAAGCACAGTTTTTTTACATGTCCCTCTGCTCCACGTGCCTCCTCCAGGTCTTCTTGCTGTTCTCCATCTTCCTTTTTTTTTCTTTTCTTTTTTGCAGAAATTTTTTTATCCTTTTTAGCTCCACCCACTTAGGGCGGAACCAGGATTTTTGGAACTTTCCCTTTTCCTGGGACCACCCTGTTATAATAACACAAGGAGAAGAGAGGGCTATAAACCCATAAATATCCTATCAGATCCTCTGAGCTGGAACCCAACGGAGAGTTCAGAGCTGGCTCCAAACCAAGGGAGATGACTCTGAACTAAGAGAGCTCCCAAGACTCACATCTCTGGTTTTATGCCCAGCCTGACTGCTTAACTCCACACTCAGGTCCCAGTGATCCACTCTTCAGTAATCATCTTATCAGATTTGTGGGTCTGGAATATTGGTGGTCTGGAGTGGGGGTTGGAGTCCATAAACTTATTTGTGTAATCCATTCAAGACTACCTTTCCCCCTAACATTTTGATTTTGATTCTTGCTCTTTCACCTTCTGTTATAGGAAACCCCAAGACTGCTGGCTTAGGAGAGGACTCCTTTTGATTGAAAGTTAATTTGATTTTGTTCTGTCAGCCTCTGTGCAGGATACCTGAGAACTGACTTCTAATGAACACTGGAAACCCTGAGATGACGATAAGCAAGGTCATGAGGCTCCTTTGGTAATTGTTCTAACGGAACTCCCTTCCCCAGTGGCCCCCTCCCTTTTTTTATGTCTTAGGTATGCAGGATGGAAACTATAAGTATGTAAGTTTTCTCCAGCTTTAATAAATTGATTTTGATTCCATGGGGAAAATTTAGTTTTGGGGCCTCCCTGGTGGCACAGTGGGTTAAGCAATGCACTATGGAGCAAACTGCAGTCACTGCAGCAGGAGTTCGATACCTGCTGCCGGCCAGGGAGGGGACCCACATGGTGCGGCAGACCTCTCCTGCTGTGCCCGCTGCTCCCCTCAGCAGTGTACTTCAGTTGATCTGCCTGTTCTGCTCCCTGCTCTCTGTGGCGAATCCTTTCACCTTCCCCCCCCCCACACACACACACCTCTGGCATGTACCCCAGTGCTTGTATGCATAAATAAATCTTTTTTTTAAAATTAGTTTTGATTTTTAATTTTCTTTTTAATTTTTGATATTTAAAATTTCAAATTAAGTGTTTTATTTTTAGGTCTGTGTTTTGATTTTTCCCATTTGCAGACTCTTACAGATAAGTGTGTGGTTAGGTGAACAAGTGGCCTGGCCAATATGATGTGAATAAAACTGCCTTTCCATCAAGACCTGGCCATATGGCCATCCAAGGACAATGGTTAGTGACTAATTGATATTTATTTTGTGTACACTGGAACCCCTGGAAAAGACTCTTCCAAAGTCTGCACCCCTAAGGGAGATTGTAACAGGAATCTTCGCAAAAAGATTATGTACCCCCACCTAATGAAGAGCACAGCTGAGGGACCAGGTGAAGATACAGAAAGGAAGGGAGACCCAGGCGGGAATACAAAGAGACACATGGAACAGAGAGCCTCCTTCTCAGCTTTGGCCTTGCTTCAAGGACTTGGGGGACATGGAGGAGATGTGAAGCTGAGACATGTAAAAACACTTGAAAAGTAGACATATTAGCGAGAGACCCATGGGGAGGCTGAACTGGCAGACTTCATCTTGATTTCTACTTTAATTTTGCTCTTTTCACCCAGACTTGCCTAACCCCTTTCACCCCTTTCTTATGGAACATCTCCAACAGAAGATGTTTTATTTATTTATTTTTAAAGATTTATTTATTTATGCATACAAGAGTTGGGGTACAGGCCAGAGTGGTGGGCGGCGAAAGGATTCACCAGAGACAGAATGGGGAGCAGAACAGGCAGACTGACTGAAACACACTGCTGAGGGGAGCAGCAGGTGAAGCAGGAGAGGTCTGCTACGCCATGTGGGTCCCCTCGCTGGCTGGAGGCAGGGATCGAACTCGTGCTGCAGTGACTGCAGTTTGCTTCATAGTGCATTGCTTAACCCACTGCGCCACCAGGGAGGCCCCAGAAGGTGTTTTAGACTTGTGGTAACCGTTCAGGTATCAGTGGCCCCCCTGTTTAGCTAGGCATTTTCCCACAAGGGGATGAGTAACTTTGGGTGTTTTGTTGGGAAACTATATCCTTTCTTTTCTCTATGTATAATCATTTTATTAAATATCTTTCATTAAGAGTACCTTTGTATTTATGTGACAGATGGCAAAATATCTTTAGACTGTGCAAGTTTGGGGGTCCCGGATGCCCTTCTAACATTTTCTGTTAGAAGGTCTGACTGCTAACATTTTCTTGTTCTCATACTATCCATTATGGCATGTTTTAAAATATTTGATGTTATGGAATTAAGACATAATCAAAATATTTTCTTACTATGGAGCAAATCTTTCACTGGTGAGAACCTTCTTCCCGGGGTATTTGATTCACACTCTTGGCAACCCAATTCAAGTTCATTAGCCTATTTTAATGAGTTGTTTCCTGTAGGGTAAATGAAGTGATCAGGTTTTTTCTGCCCTCCCACCATTAGCATCAATGACTGACACATGTTGTCTTATACAGATATCTGATGGCAGCACCTGGTGTAGGATGTGGGTGAGCATAAGTGGGTGCACCTGAGCTGGAGATGGAGCCTATAGGGACTGTGTCACAGAGGAGGGTGGAGCAGCAGAGGGTGGGAGGCTGCAGAGGACCATGTGGCAGAGGCAAATCAAGGCAGATATCTCTGTCATGGGGAAGAATCTGGGGTAGGCCAGAAACACTAGAATTCACCACAGACAGAGTAGAAAACAGAACTGGAAGATTTGTTGAAATGTACTGCTAAGAGAAAAGAGCTCTGCAGCTTGGAGTGGGGGACAGAGGCTCTAGTTATGTAACTAGTGGCTGAAGCCAAAGATTGTTACAGATGCTGCCCTCTGGAGGGGGCTGCTAGTGAAGACAGATAGCCCCAGGGAAAATGCTAAAAAAAAAAAAAAAAAGTGGCCCATTTTGGGGTGGAGAGACTGATAAGAAATATAAGGGACTGCAGAAGCAGTTGCTGTTTATTCAGTGTTCTGGGTTCAGCATTTGAAGATTATTCAGTTTTTGAGGTTTCAGCACCCAAGGACTCAACATTTGGGATTCAGTGTTGGTGCATTCAGCATCCAGAATTCAAAGTTTGAGGATTCAGCATTTGGGATTCAGTTGTCTTCAGGGTCAGTGATTTCAAAGGCTGTTGTGGGCCTCTGAACATGGAGAGGCTTCCAGCAGTCCACCACAGAGAGGAAAAGTTCAGAGGTTTTGCAATTAGTTGAACAACTGAAACGGTTCCCAGTTTTGCTGCTGTTACAGCCTGGCAGGGAAGGCAAAGACCCAGAGCTGGGCACCTTGCTGAGCTGTGAATGCAGCTGTTTGTTGGGTTGTTTGGCTGCTGCAGCTGCTGTTTTGAGTGTTGCTTGTCAGGTCCTGTGTAGGGGCATCTTGACAGTTCCAAGAGCATCTCCTGTTGTGTCTTCTGTTGTCTTTGTGAGTTGGAACCTGGCTGATAGCTTGGTTGCCATGTGCTCCAGGTCTGCAGAGGCAGGAAGACACCATCTCCGGACATGACCTATTGTTTGGGAGAGGAACTCTATGTCCCCATCTTCGCTGCTTTTGTTTAAGACTTAAAAACACTGGACACTGCTTCAGTTGAGGGAAACAGCCATTTTTGGCTTCAGTAACTCTTCGTTTTTCCCTGGTTTGTTAAATAAATCCCATTGTTGTTTTCTGAGCCTGAGTAGTCTTACAATTGTATGCACAGGTAAAGAACTCAGGCAGTAACCAGTAAACTATTTGGGCAGTGTTCTTAGCTAGATTTAGTGCCCCTTGGCACCCTGTATCAGTTATACTCCAGGCATCAGTGATTGGTTAGGGTGACTAGTCTTGGGTGTGTCCTGACTGATTTTCTGAATAAGCACAATGGGTCACCAGACCATTAGACACCATCAAGTGGACAAGTTAAAGTTAAGAAGAGATAAGAGCCTGGCTGTGCAGAGAAGCTCTGCTTAAATCAAAGTGAACAAGGAGTCCTGATTATATGCCTCTGAAAAAGTAGATAAATAAAGGCACCGAATTTAAGACAATTTGAGGTGTTTATGGACTCAATGCCAAGGTTTGATGACAGCCACTAGGGACCCTCATACTCAGAAATGGCAAGTCCCCTCCCTGAAGATGGACAGCTACCATGAAGTCTCTAGAGTGGGTCCCCTCTACTTTGTGTGCCAGAGTCTTCTGAATTCTACCAATATTTTGTTATCTTCCCCATTTGCTGTCAATTTACTAATATTATTTGAACCCTCACTCCCACCCCACCAATAAATTCATATTGTGGTTGTACACATTTGGCTCGAGTAGTAAAAGAAAACTTCCTAATTTGTGATAGCACTCTAGAAATCCCAAACCTCATAAACCAGTTGCTGTGAGAGGTGGGGATCAGCAGAACAATAGTTCATTCATAGTAAAGAACCCTGGCATAAGAAAAAAAAAGGAAATATTGGAAAAGCCTATAGAATCAGTCCCTGTTCAGTTTGTGAGCTGCAGGAAGAAGGATCATGAGATAATGGCTTGACCATGGCCTCAAATCTACAGATAAGAGATTCAACTAACCCTTTGTTCTTACATCTCAAACACAGCTCTAATTGGATTAACTCTAAAAACAAGAGATTGTTTTAAAATTTTGTACAGTGTTTCTAAATTAACTAAATTTGTTGGAAGCCAAGTTCCTTTAGTTAATTGAAGATGTTAGAAATTAACTAAATGTATCCCAAAACTCTGAGGGCAGAGATTATGTGCTCAGAGAAATCTAATATTGCTTTCCAGATCCAAGTCCTCAATTTGATTCTGAGAATAAATGAATAACCTCTTTAGTAAGCTTGTCTTTTACTAAACTTTGAGTTCACTTCATGATTATTTTAGTCAGTAAAGGTGTCATTAAGTGTAAATTTGTCATTTCTACTAAGTATAGGAATTGGGTTTTATGGGGTAGCAGCTGAAGAAGAAGGGCACTTCCTGCTTTAGTCTGGCACCCCCTGGGGCTGGTGGAGGGGCTAAGTGGACCCCTTAGGTCCACTAGGATGCCTCTATTGAGCAATATCCCAGCCAGCTAGTGATATGCAAGCCCCTCCAGGCAGAGCTCAGTGCGCATTCTGGGTGAGCAGCGAACATGTGCAGTGAGTTATGTGGGCTTTACATGAGTTCTTTAGCTTTCACCAGTGAGACCTTAACCCCCTCTTTTTAGCTTTGTCTCCCATTTAGCTCCATCTCCTTCCTTAGAAGACTGGGATAGTATTTTCCAGAAGCTCTTCCCTTCAGGGTTCTAGGATTCATATTCTGCCCATAACAGGCACTTATGCAATATTTTAGAAGCAAAGGCACATGGGAAGCTACTAGCCATGTACATGTGGACCCAAGTACAGCTGAGAACTCACACAAGCACCAGGCCCTGTGAGATGCCTCTCCTGCTGGTAAGTGACGACCGTTGGTGAAAGTTCCTGACCGGGAAACAAGTAGCAGCAATTTGGGCACCACAGCTGCCATGAAGAATCTGGAAATGAGTATCTTTTTCACTTGAGTTTGCTCTTTAGGGTTTCCAACAGGTTTTAAAGACTCTGACTTTATAAATTAAATAGCTTTCTGCTGGTTTCTGTTTTCCAGTAGAACACTAACTGATGATGGATTTGGTGTCAGGAAATGGCACTTGAGACTGGGCTGCCTGAGATTGGCTGTCTGAGATGAGTGGGTTGGGTGGGTGTGATGGGCCTTATTTCTGCAGAAATGGAATGGAGGAGCACAGCACACAGTGTGAACATGCTTACTTCAGTTATTCTCTGTGGGCACTGAGTATAGGTGAGTACAGGCGGTCACCGCACAAGACACAGTGGTGGAAATGGTGCTTAACAGGACTGGGAAGTGGTTGGAAAACTTGATGCTCAGGAATTTCTTGTCATTTTCTTTAAAAAAAAAAAAGATTTATTTATTTATGCATACAACACTAGGGTACAGTCCAGAGGTGTGGGCAGTGAGAGGATCTACCAGAGACAGAGTGGGGAGCAGAACAGGCAGACTGATTGAAATACACTGCTGAGGGGAGCAGTGGGTGAGGCAGAAGAGGTCTGCTGTGCCATGTTTGTCACCTCCCTGGCCAGTGGCAGACTGGACCATCAGGGAGGTCCCTGCTTGGCCATTTCAACTCTAGACATAGTCACATCCATGAGGGATAGTGTTGACCTCAAATAAAAAGCAAAATAAAGAAAGCTTATGTAGTCTTTAGAAGCAACTATTACTGGCCTAAGGAACCTCTTTATCTTTTTACTAGGGTTGGGAAAGCAACATCACTTCCTATTAGAGATGGAGGCACGTTGTAGTTTGCTAATTTGTGAGCATGGGAACTCTCTTCTAACTTCTGAAATTCATTCAAATTGGGTTTTTGTATATTAATTTTCACATTTTCTCCCTTTGCTCAAGATCTTTCTCTGAGAGTACCCCGATCAAGAGTCATAGTTACCCTTGGTTCAGTGTCCCTCTGTGCAAGGAAGTATGTTTCCTGGGTGTCATGTCTTATGACAGAGGGAAAGTGAACAAATTGGAACCTATTGAGGTCACATTAGAGTAACAAGAAGGACTAGGGGAGAGAACTCTTAGGTATTTCTCATCTATATATATATATATATATCTTTCTAATAGACTTGTTCCTGACATCTTGGGAAACTGTCTAATCAGATGGTATCTAATTCAACTGTAGGAAATATTTAATTTCCTGTTACCAGATGGTGTGTGTGTCCAATGGGCATTTGGTGTCATGTGAAGCCAAGTGTCTGTTCCCTGTTGCCTGCATGAGAGTTTGTTAACATTTCATAGAGGCCTTTCCAATGAAGTTGGAATGTCTTTTTGGAAGCATTTATTTCTAAAAGATGAACTCTCCAAATTGCAGTGCATGTTAGCCTAAAGTCTTCATCTTCCTGAGAATTCTGTGAAAATATTGTTCAAACAAGACATTTTTGATAGAAGGCAATTACTCCTTTATATTGAAATATATCTTTGTGGATATATCAGAGGTGGAACAAAAGAGGCTATTGGGTACATTGGACCCCCTGGGGCATAACAGGGTAATCTTCAGGGAAAGGGGAGTTTCCAGGCTACCTGGCCCATCCAAGGAAGTGTGGAGCTGGGCAGGGAGGTGAAGCTAGAAAAGACTGGAAAAATAAGCAATGAGGGAGATAGGAATAGGAGGAAACTAGTGAAGAGGGGAAAGAAGTGCATAGAGATGAAGACCTGGAAGAGGCACATGGAAACAGGGAGAAATATGAAGAAGAAAAATGCACTTCCTTGGAGTTGGAGTACATGGAAGGAGACACTTGAAAGAGACAGAGATGTGGGTGAGACACCGGTGAGGAGGCTGACGATGGCAGCCTTTACTTGACTCAGGTTTTCATTTTGCTCGTTTCCTTCCACACTTGACTTGCCCCTTCTCTTCCTTTCTTATGGTTCTCTACCATAAGGTGCCTTAGACTTGTGGCAAGACTTCAGCCCTCAGTTACCCTGTTTTAGGTGAACCCTATTTGGCTGGATGTTATTTACCCAGGAGGGGATGGATAACTTTGTGTGCTTGATTTGGATCTTTCTTTTCTCTTTGTTGCACACAAATTATATTAAAGTTATTCTCTACTGAAGGTTTTACACACGAGAGTATGTCTTGTCTTGATGTGACTGATGACTGAACCTATTTATAGTAGGCAGTTTGGGGGTCCTGGAGTGCCCCTTACCCTGCTTTCAGGACTATCTCAAAGTTGAGTTTATGAATAACAAAGAGTGAATCTGATGCAACTTTCTCCTCCATCTGGTCTTCTGTTTGAAATTGCCTCCCTTATCTCAGTAGGGAAAAAAATTGAGTAGGAATACAGAAATATGTGGTGTTTTGCCACTGAACAAAATAATGGGGTTCAGAGATTGTAGCTTGGAGTCGCTCAGATTTTCAATTATTTCTTCATAATTTGAACCTTGACCATTGCTCCTTTTAATTTATTTAAATTGCTATTACTTAAAGTTTCATTTGTTCATGCCAATAAAATGGGGGTGCATCTAAGACTTAGAAGGACCATTGACAATAACTGGGGCCAAGGAATGTGGACTACTAATTCTCCATTTGAGCTTTAAGAGTGCTGTCGGGGAGTTTGACTAAAATAGAGGATTGAGGGTGCTAAGCCTAGTGAAAGTGGTATAAAACTGACCAAACAGCACAAACTTGGAACAACTAACCAGTAAAATGGGTTCCTCAATCACATAAGGTTCAAGAGAGGTCTTCCAGGTAGGTATAACCTTCTCCAAAAGTATTTTGGCCACAGAAGAGTCAACAACCTGCTTGTTAATCATACAGACCATGATTAACCCATCTTTATATCCATGACATGGGTCAACTGTACTCCATGCATTTGCCAGACCTTGACTGGCCCATTAGGCAATTTAGAATGTCCAGGAGTTATGAGAACAGAGGATTTCCTGAATTGTATTTTTCACAGCTGAAACAAGTAAAGTAAGCACTTTTTGCCATCTTATTTATATTTCCTAAATGATATTGATCTACAAATGCAATAGTTTTAATAGTAGAGCAATCGATGTATAGTGGTAGGAGTGGAGATTTTAGAAACTCTGGTAGAACTAAAGATTTCTTTTTTTAGCATACCAACAATTATTGACTTTCCAATCTTGTTTCTCCTTTTCTGAGGACAGTTGGTAGGCTTCTTTTGCCAGTTTTCCTAAGTTGTCACTTGGAGAAACGTACATTTGGACCATGACTGAGGTTTGCCTGCTGTTGTTTCCTTTGAGCAGCATTACTTGTGTAACTGTCAACAGATGGATTTCCTATAACTTCAGCGAGTTAAGATACCCTGGAATATTAATAACAGGTAAAGTAGCCGGTAAAAGTACAGCATTCAGCAGTGCTTGAACATAAGGGCCATTTTTAATTTTGTCTCCACTGGAGGTAAAGGAAGCTATGTTGCTTCTATAACATTCCAAAATATAAGCTACTCTCAAAGCCTATCTACTATTAGTCTAAATCTTGGCACTTTTGAGCTTAAGTTGCAAATTGATATATGTGTATATAATTCACCTTTTTTACACTGTAGTAGTGAAAAAGCAAAGGTGTTGCTTTAGTTACATCAAAGGGTAATTGATGTTGTACGTCCCACACAATATTTATCATTTTATTTTTTAAAAAAGATTGATTTTTATTTATTTATGCATATAAGAACTGGGGTACAGGTCATAGGTGTAGAGGGTGAGATGATTCACCAGAGAGAGAATGGGGAGAAGAACAGGAGGATCTACTGAAAATAATGCTGAGCAGAGCAGTGGGCAAGACAGAAGAGGTATGCTGTGCCACATGGGTTAGTTCCCTGGCCAGGGATCAAACTCATGATGCAGTGGATGGGATAGCTTGATAGCGCTTGAGACTTTAACCCCTGTGCCACCAGGGAGGCCCCAATATTCACTATTTTCACTTTTCAAATATGAGCCATCAGTGAGCCATGAAAAGTCAGCATTTACCTAAAGGATTTTCTTGCAGATCATCTTGAGAACTCAGGTCAGAGTTAAGCAGTCTTGAGGGACTTAATTGCTAATAATAGGGGGGAGGGTAACAGGATTGATGTCGTCACACTGTGAGAGTTGTATGTGGAGCAGTTAGCAAAATGATTTCCTTAGTGGTCTTCGCTAAAAGGATGTGAGACAAGGAGGGACTCTGCCTACCTCAGTGTCCAGTTGCTGGATATAATAATGTGGATCGGTGGTGGTCTCCATGTTTTTGAATGAAAACCCCAGAACATTCCCTCCCTTTTCACATACAAAAAGGGAAAAGGGAATCTGATAAATGAATGCCCAACAACAGGAGGGTTTGTTAAATTCTCCTGTAAAATCTTAAAGGCCATGTCATTCCTATTCTTCCTATTAAATTAGATCTGAGTTGTTTTTTATAGCACATGCAAAAATTTGGTATAGGAGAGAAATTTGGAATCCAATTTCAGCAACAATGAGTTTAGTCTGAGTAAACCTCATAGTTGAAGTTTAACTTCGGGATTTGGAAACCATAGGATACCATGAAGCCTATTTGGATCTAGGTGTAGCCCTGTTCTGATATTAAGTGCCCTACATATCCAGCCTGGCCTTGAGCAAGCTGCAACCTCTCCTTGGCAACCCTGTGATCATTTAAAGCTAAAAATTTCAATAAGTAGAGATTGTCTTCTTATGAAAAGGCTTTGCAGTGAAAGCAAAGAAGCAAATCATCACAGTGACAAGGTAGGGCCTCTGGGAAATTTTATATCATCCAGGTCAATCTTCAGTATTTGTGAGAAATAGGGCTTTTAGCCCTTATTGAGACATCACTGTCCAGGTGAATTTTGCCAATGTCTGTTTGGAGAATTTGCCATTAAGCAGATGGTGGGTGATTCTACAGGGACAAATGATGAATGTTTTCTGAATCAATTCTAATATTATCAGAGACAGGGCAAATAGAAATGTTAAAAGTTCACTTATTTTATTGAGTTTAGTATTTTGACTGTAACCATCAGCTTCTAGAATTATTTCCCCCTTTTAGGAGAAGAGATCCCAGCAGGATAATTTTCTAAAGAAGTCTTGACCTAATAAATAAATGGGGTCAGAGGGACTAAGAAGAATAGGATGGGTGTATCTCAAAGAACCTAAACAAAAGGGAATATGTTCAGATCCAGCAAATTTTTCAAATTAATTACAAAATCCATGTTTTGAACTGTTTTAGTTTCCCAAAATAGGGACTGTCTTATGACAAGGGAATTGAGCATGAAAATTGGGAGGGTGATTCATTCCCAATCTGGAGAGTAGTCTTTCTGAGCCAATTAATATGGAAGGTTGAGATAAGACCCTGGAGAGCTTTGGAGCTCCATCATGAGGAATTAGGAAGACACTGGAAAGGGGTGTGGGAAGGCTGTTGACATTTGAAGTGCTTATGTTTGTGACAGTCTCTTCTCCAATGTCTTGGTTTTTTGCAATAATAGTAGAAACTAGGTTTTTTTGTTCCATATAGGTACTTTCATATGGTAGGGTTGCAGATTAAAGAATCTTTTTTTTTTTTTTTTTGCTATCTTCCTTTGAAATGGTTCTTCTAGGTGAGAGTCAGCTGATTCACCAAATTAACTAGATCTGGAGTGGACATGGTTTTCTACTCACTCTGGTTCTTTTGATAAAGAGAAAAAGATCTTGGTTTAGCTCATGAACAAACATAGAGTTGAAGGCTATATAAGTAGACCTAGCACCAGAAGGAACACCTAACCATGCTCTGAAAACAATTTGAAGCCAATTATACTAATCCTTTTGTGTAAAAGCCTCCATTTTTTTGCAATCAGTAGGCTTAGGGAAAGCTGCTGCAATTGTTTGGTAGAGTCTATCGCAATTTTCCTCGTCTCTTTGCCAAAAGTTAGGGTTTTATTATCTAAATTCTTTTTTCAGAATTTTTCCATGTGGAAAGATTCATCCAGTGTTTGGCTTGGCCCTCATCAACAAGCGTGTAAGTTGATAAATGTCTGATAAACCATGTCAATAAATTTGAATAACTATGTAAATTTCTCCAGGAAATCTATGAAAGTCCTCATTACTTTAGAAACTCTATAACTTTCACAAGTGAGCCTTAGTCAAAGAATGTAAGAGGTCTAAGGTTTGGCTGGGTCCTCAGAAGGCTAAATTTTAAAGGGACAAGTTCTGTAAATTTCAGGGGAGGAGCAGAGAGAGGCTCAGGGCAAAGTGGTAGTTTGACAGGAGAAGCAGAATGGGGAAACTGAGTATGGAGGAGTAGGTGACACAGAAGGGGAGGAGAAGATGGGCCAGGGCAGGACTGAACAAATGGTTACTGCCAAGCATCTAGAGACAAAGGAGGCAAGAGAGGAGAAAGTGAGGCTTCAGAAGCCACTTTATATTACTTTAAGTGTTCATCTCAGTCTTAACCATTTTAATCTTGCAAAGAGGCAATTCTAGACTCCTGGTAATGTTTGGAAGCTTCAAAATAGCAACTTTTTCTTCAATTTTAGTAATTTTGAACTGTGATTGTACAACTATTTTAAAAAAAAAGTTTGGGTAGTTCTAGTGTTCCCGATAATGGCCAATGGTGTTCCACTTTGGTTTATTCGGTCTGTTTAGTGAGAAATGTGCATGAAAAAAAAAAATATGTGCATGAGGAATGGCTGTGATTCTGATCCTTTAAGCCATTGGGAGTGCAGAAGGAGGAATGCTTTTAGGCATTTAATAACAGTGATACTATTTTCTTTGATTATTAGAACCAGGATTCCTAAACAATCAGTTCCTTTTGGTAACAACCCATTTCCAGAACAAAACCAGGTTGAAGGCTAATGGAGTGCTCACACAAAGGGTATAGTACTTTAACCAGGACAGCCTGTCGGAAGCAGTCACATGCTAACCTGAGCGCTCACCATCATGCACCATCCCAGGTAGCAACAGCCGCTTTGCATGAGAGGAGAATGAAGGCCAGTAAGGACTGCTCCAGAAGGAACAGCCAATTTCAAAGTATCAGCCAAAGGTTGACACAGTTCCAGTAGGAGTGGCTGGCTTTCCAGAGTGGAATAGCACAAAGTGCTGTGAGGACCCCAAAGGGAACAAGACCATTGACAAAGAGAAAAATTTCCAAACAAGCCCTGGAGAACTCAGACACCATGTGGAGAATTACCCTTAAAATCCAAGGTCGGTGAGAAAGCAGTGGGCGCAGTGGGCACTGACCCTGTTTTGCCCCCTCTTCAGAGCAGGTGTTTCTCTTGCTCTCTAAATCGGCCATCAATAATATTGGCCTCAGACAAAAAGCAGCTGGTTATTTCAACAACAAAATGGGTTTATTTGGAAAAAAGAGTAAAGGCAATTTGGAAAGTACAGTTCTCTGGGTCACCCTGTACACTGTACCTGTACCTGGATCAATTTACATAGATTTTAGAGGCGCTGTTGTAACTGAAGTAAGTTTTAGAGAGATGTTGAGTTTGGGAAGCAGGATCTTGGGTTACCTCTGGGAAAAGATTCACCAGAGTTCCTGTTTCAGCAATACATGGCAAGTTTCTCCACAGGACAGAAGTGTTAGTTATATCCAAAAGGGCAGGTTTATTATAAAAAGGGGGAGAAGAATAAAGGACACTTGCAAAGACATGAGTGGGCAGAAAAAGCTGTCCCAAAAGGGATATTTGCTAAAAGAGAGGCCTGCATAGTCACTGGGAGCAGCCTTGGGAGGGGAGCTGCCTCTGCTGCCTTGCAAAGGGGTGTGGTTAGATAGAGATATAGCTGCGTAGGCACAGGCTGGCTGCCTCTTACCAGTGTAGAAATTGCCCTGATACAGTCTTCTCTTTGGAAGGGGCTCATTCCTTTGTGGAGTTAACTTTTGTCAAATTAATTACTTTTAGGCATGAATAGGTTGACTTACAAGGACCAGTGATTCTCTACAGTGGCCCTCAATCTCCATATCTCACCTCTGGTCCGCAACTGGCAGTACTTCTATAACATCTGATACTTGCAGTAGCAGTTGGCACCTAAGGATTTTTCATTTCTACAGCTGGTTTAGCAACTGTATTAATCACTTCTACCCCCTCCTCCAGCTTTGGCCTGTATGAGCCTTCGTTTCTGATTTTGTGGTGCCTCCTTTCCAAATTTTCTACTCTTAACCTGCATCATAACCAAAGAGTTCATTGTAGAAAATGGGAATTTGATGGGCAGTTTATGGCATTTTCTCATCGTGTGTGATTTTGCTGGGCAGAGAGGAACCTCCTTCTTTCCACTGGGACGGGAAGCAGCTTCACTTCCCATCAGAAATGGGAGGCATACTGGGCTCTGTAGTTACTGATTGTGTGCATATGAAAACTCATTCAAATAAGGTTTCAGTATATTATTTTTGACAATGTTCCAAAAATCATATAAATAAAAGTGACTTCTAATGAGAATCTTTGCGATTCCAATTTAGTTTTGAATTTACTACAAAAGATATGCTAGTTTCTTGGACAGTGCTGAGCAGGGTAATTACAAGAGACAAGCAGTAATTATTTGTGTCTTGACTTCAGTCCAGCTTGACTCTAGGTGGCCTCACTGGAGATAAGGCTAAATAGGAATTCCCTGACTGAGAACACAAGGAGGGCTCAGCCATCCAGGGAGAACTGCTGGGTGGAAAAGGCACTACCTCCCAAACAGGAAGTTCAGCAAATAACCTCCATGCCAGAGGTGGGAGGTCCGAACAGTTCAGTGACATGGCAGTGACAGGAAATGCTGAGCACAGCGCTTTTCAAGTCTTTAATCTATAAATAAATACTTCACTGACTTCTCAAACTTATAGTTTTCTAAATCCAGGTAATACAAAAGTGAGCTTTTCAGTCATTTTCACTCTTCTTCCTTTCTTCCAAGACCATTGTATTGACCTAAATAAACTGTAACATATATACTTATGATGTCTACATAGATTGTTTTAGATTCCTGTTTATGATCTTTACATGAAAATGAAAATAGGTGAAATTATTAGTGAAAATGGAAAAAATAAGTTGGTAATGATGGTTAACAAAATTTCTGTGCTAGCTGTAGACATCATGCCACACCTCCATTTGTAACTGTAATCCCCAGGGAAAAAGGAGTTTCTATGTTCCCTGCCCCACCCAAGGAAGGGTGGAGTTGGGTAGAGAAGTAAAGCTAAAAAAAAACTGGGAGAAGGACTGAGAGTGGGAGAAACAGAGAGGGATGGAGGAAGACTGGAGAAGACACATGGAACAGAGTATATACATACCTCTTTACCTATCCATCTGTGAATGGACATGGGTTGCTCTTATCTCCTGGTTATTATAAAACATGCTGCTATAAACATGGATATACAAATGAATCTTTGAATCCTGCTTTCAACTCTTTTGGGTACATACCTAGAAGTGGGATTACTAGACCATATGGTAATTCAATTTTTAATTGATTGAGAAATCACCCCACTGTTTTCCATAGTGACTGTACCATTTTACATTTCCACCAATAGTGTAAAATTTTCTGATTTTTCCACATTCTTGTCAACACTTGTTATTTTCCTTTTCTTTTTATAATGGCCACCCTAATAAGTGTGAAGTGACATTTTATTGTAGTTTTGATTTGCATTTCCCTAATTATTAGAGATATTGTGTGTCTTTTCATATTATTCATTTATATATCTGAGTTTTATAATATTATAGCATGCCAAATTGTTTTCAGTCATTTTCAACCAATCCTCATGTCATTTATAAGGATAACTAACGGATACCCCCCCCACACACACACACCAAAAGAAAAAAAAAACACACAATCTGAGGATCAAGGAGTATTAAGTCTCAGAAGGTCAGTACAAGTCGCTTCAGTTGGGTTCAAATGCTGGTTTATTGTGTGCCAAAAGCACATTGCAGTCCTAGTTCAATGTTTAAGTTAAGGAATTCTTGCTTGGAAAGACATAAAGACCTCTTAAGAAGATAAGGAATATTTTATTACAACTAGAAAATCTCTGCCTACATAGCTGGACGGTTTTACTGGTGGTATCTTCTATCCATCTAAAGATGAAATAAGGCTAACTTTACAAAAACTTCTCCAGAACTACAACTCTAGATAAGGCTGAGATTCCCAGGATCCTTTCCATTAGTGTGTATGGGGGACCAAAAGGGACTCACCAGAGATGTGGAGTTTGCATGAAATCACATTATAATCCTTGGTTGTTCTCTTTCTCGGTCCACTATCAGCAACTTGATGACCTGGGTAGTGTCTTTTTCAGTTGTCTACTTCTTAATACTTGCTTTTCTGCCTTAGCACATAGTCTCAGAGAGTCTTGATGAGTATATCTGTCTTGATAAGTCTTAAATGAGTATATCTGAGTCCATCTTCTGCCCTTCCTCATATGTTTATCAAGGTACCAGAGTTTCAAACTTGATTGATCTGTTTTCAAAACTAGTGCTGGTTTCAAAACCAAAATCCCACCAGTGTGTGAAACCTCACTATTATTACACCTAATTTTAAAAAACATTAATTTCTTAATATTATCAAATGGACCATCAGTGTTCAAGTTTCCCATAGTCTCTTAAAGCTTTTACTTTTTATATAATTTTTTTCCTAAATAGTACCCAATGATCTATATTTCTCTTGGTTGATAAATCTCTTAATTAGCTTTTTTATAGCAGTATGATTGAGGTAACTATTTACATATAACATAAAATTCACAAACTTAATTCTATTTTAATCTATAAACTCTCTTCCATTTCTTTCTTTGCAAAATTTTTAATGAAGAAAGCAGATTCCTTGTCTGTAGTTTCTCACCATCTGGACTTGGCTGAATGCAGACCCATTCAATGTGTCATTTGTCAAGTTCCTCTGTCCCTTATATTTCCTAGAAATTAGTAGTTTGATTTAGATGCTGGTCAGATTAAAGTTTGAAATTTGAGCAAGAATACTTCCTAGAGCAAGATGGCAGTGTGAACTTTCACAGAGTGTCTGCTTGTGTTGCTTTTTGTGTATTTATCAGAGATTGAATCTCTTTACCTAGAGTCACACAAAGGTCACAGTGTGCTATCTGGCCATGTCATTTCTTGCCCGTAGGCCTCTCTTGCCTACATTGTTATCATAGTCTCCTTGAATGTCTCCCAGAACCTCCACACCTCCATTCTCTTTTCCATATGGCAACCACAGTAAACCTTGGCCACTAGGGCTCCTCAGTCCCTTTCTCAAACTGCATTGACTTTCCACTGCACACAGAATGAAAGATGACCCCCGCACCTATCTCCCTGACATCCTTTTGTATTCTTTCCAAGGACAGGAGCTTCTCACTCTTCTTTAAACACACCAGGCACATCTTCACACTTGATGTTTTTCCTCTCAGATATGCACAAGGTTCATGGTCTCCTTTTCTTCATGTTTCTTTGTTATCACCTCAGGGTGATCTTTCCTGATCTCTTAAGGGAAGAATAGGCCTCTCCAAGACATTCAGAATAGGCCTTTCTGAGATAACACTTTGGGATGCAGATTATTTCTAGTTGAGATCAACTGAGGTCCTACAGTTCAGGATAAACTTTTACTCCCTTAACTACCTAGAAAATGAAAATTGAGTATATTACCCAGATTTAGTGTTTTTATCAGAAATAACCTTTCCATAGGAGAAATCTATATATGGAAGAGCAAACATCTAATTACAGAACATCTGGTATTCATTAAATGAATCACCCCCTCCTCTTCATGTGAGGCCTTCTCCTTGCTTCTTGAAGTCCCAGGCACCTATCCCATTTCTCAGTATTCCTTAGTTTAGGATATGTTCTCTCATTTTGCTCCATTGCTTTTAGAATCTACATTCACATAAATTCCACAAATGTATGTAATTAAATTTTTTCTTCTCTCCTACTAAACTGTGTGATGTTAATTTTATTGCTCTGAGAAGAACCCAGAAGGGTAAGGGGAAATTTCTTCTATTCCCCTAAACCAGCTAAAATCTTACCACCTTTATCTAGTTACCTCCTCCCTCCCCTGTTTCATTTTTCTTCACCATAGTCACCTCTTTGGCTTTTTGCTACATGATTATTGATGAACTTCTCTGCTTGTTTCTGGTTCCTGTGGCAGAAAACTGACATGTTTGCCCTTCCGTTGGGATCTGTGCAGCACCTGCTGTATCAGTGAAGATCTGTTGAATAAGTAAATGAAAGAAAATGGAAATAAATCTCTGCTGATAGATACATTGGTGACATTAATTTTCTCTTTTGTCCTAGTTTTCATTTTTAGAACTGTTTACTGTGAGTATGTATTATGATAAAAAATAAAAATTTGTACTAATTTCCTAAGGCTGCAATAACAAAATACCACCATCATAGACCAGTTACTTAGACAACATGAATTTATTTCCTCTCGGTTCTGGAGAAAATACAAGATCAAGATGTCAGTAAGATGATTCTTTCTGAGGACTGAGAAGAGAATCTGTTCTACCCTCTTCCCAACCTTCTGGTGCCTCTCTGGCATTCTTGGGTATTTCTTGCCTAATAAAGCATCACCCCAATCTTCACTTTCGTTTTCATATGGCATATCCTTGTGTGCATATCTGTATCCAAAGTTCCTGTTTTTATAGGAACACTCCTCAAATTGGATTATGGGTCCGCCCTAATAGCTTCATTGTAACTTCATTACTTCTATAAAGACCATGTTTCCAAATAAGGTCACATGCTGAGCACAAGGGGTTAATACTCCCAACATATCTTTTTTAGGGGACACAGTTCAACACATTACAAAAGGATTTCCTTAAAAGAACAATGATTTTATGAAATTTGAATTCAGTAATGTTTGGAATTTTAAATGTGTGCATGCAGTGAGGGAAATGATGCGTTTTGGAAATATGAATTTTAAATATGTTCCTTTAGATTAGTGATTTTTCCAATCTATAGCACTGCCTAAGAGTATTTGAATTATTAATTCATGTGCAGCATACCTTTTTTTAAAAAGATTTATTTTTATGTATTTGTGCATACAAGAGCTGGGGTGTAGGCCAGAGGTGTGGGGTGGTGAGAGGACTCACCAGAGACAGAGTGGGGAGCACAACAAGTGGACTGACTGAAACACACTGCTGAAGGGAGCAACTAGAAAGGCAAGAGAGGTCTACTGTGCATGTGGGTTCCCTCCCTGGCCGGGGATCAAACTCGTGCTGCGGTAGCTACTGATAGCTTCATAGTGCTGAGACTTACCCCCTTGTGCCACCAGGAATGCCCATGAGGACTGATATTCTTTGATTCCTTCCAGTCTGCAATGGGACTTGCTATGGCACTTCTCCCACAGCCCTCAATTTCTTTTAATTCCCTACATATATGCATCCTCATATACACTTATGTATCTGTTTACACACCCACCCAACCATCCATCATCCCTCTATTCATCCATTTATTTGAAGCATATAGGCTTATACTTTTTATTATTAACTTTTTTTATTTATATATATTTGACATCAATTGTAATCCCCATGTATTCCCCATCACCATATCACCAGTGCGCCATCACCTCAGTCCCCCATGCTCCCATCTGCCCTCAACCCTCCCCCTCTTCCCTCCCCACCAGTGTCCCCAATTTGTTCTTGTCTTTTCATTTTTGGTTTTTGTGTCTTTATTGTTATTATTATTATTATTGTTGTTGTTCTTATTCCTTTCCTTGATCCTTATTTGGTTCCCTTATGTTCCTCCTAGGGGAGGAACCATCTGGTATTTTTCTTTTGCCTTCTTACTTTGTACAGCATATCTTTTTATAAAACAATTAAACATTTCCTTTATTGTGATAACATTGGTTTATAACATTATGTAAATTTCAGGTATACAGTATTATATTTCAACCTCTATATGTTCTACATCAAACCACCAAAAACCTAGTTTCCAACCATGACCACTAAGTTGACTCTCTTTGCCTTTTTCATTTGCTTGAATTCTTCACCATAGAAATGTTCCTTCACTAAGGCATTACCCTGCTGTCTCTGAAAAGAGGCCTCTTGACCAAGCAGGGGCTGTTGAGGGAATTTCCTCTGCAAGATGGCATCTATATATTTGACAGGTGATGACTTTACTTCAGTTATCTCCCTACACTGTAACCGCAAGGAACTTTCCTTGGAAGCGCCACTTGAACATATTCATGCTTCTAGAATCTCTTTTTATCTTCCTGAAAGTGTTGAGGGTTTTTGTTTTGTTTTGTTTTTTTGTTTTTTGTGAGTTTTTAAAAAAATATTTATTTATTTATGCATACAAGAGCTGGGGTACAGGCCAGAGTGGTGGGAGGTGAGAGGATTCACCAGAGAGACAGAGTGAGGAGCACAACAGGCAGATCCACTGAAATACACTGCTGAGGGGAGCAGCGGGCGAAGCAGAAGAGGTCTATTTGTGCCATGTGGGTCCCCTCCCTGACCAGGAATCGAATTCACGCTGCTGTGCCACAGATGCTTCACAGTGTGGTGTTAAACCCGCTATGCCACCAGGGAGGCCCCTGGGTTTTTTTGGTTTTTTTTTTTTGTATCTTATTGTTAAAGGAAATGCTACTTCCCTCTATGCAGAAAACCTAGATTTTTTCTGGCAATTATGCAGCAAGTGGTATGTCTTAGTTAATTTTACACCATTTTCCCCTTTCTTTTTATGTTTGTTTTGTTCCAAGGTAATTCTAGTACTTAGGTTCCTCTATGCCCTGTAAGAGTCAGAGTTTTTGCCTGTTTTCTCACTGTGGGAGAGGAGTAGGGGCTTCCAGTTCTCTTTCCCTAGCTCAATTTGCCATTCACATGCCACTGACTCCTCACTGCCAGGTTGGGCACACCAGCCCTGTGGTCATCAAAGCCTTTTCCTCTACAGGTCAAACCTGCTCAGGAAGTTGTAAGGGAAGTTAAGCAAAATAGGAAAGGTAAAAGCCAAAAGTTGGAGTAGATGTTAAAATCTGCTGGCAAGCTTTGCAAAATAAGCACTCTAACTTGTTGGGAAATGGCTGAGAAAGAGATGTAGGTGGGGAAGTAGGTTGACCTGGGAGAACAGACCAAAGAGTGCTGCATGTTTTCTCCACCCCACTCTTAGGAGTCAAGTTGATTTTCTGGCAAAGTACTTTAATTCAAACATTGTTTTTCATTATTGACTCTCACAGCTAGTTTTTTAGAGCCAACAGCACCATTTACTATAAAATTGTGTTTCCTCTGAGTCAGCAGGTATTCTCCTTGACACTTTACATGAATTATTTCATATATGGCTCACAAAAACCAAATGAAGTAAATGCTGCTGTCCCCTTCTTTTGGGTAAAGGGGTGATGAGGAGGGCTGCTGAAGCATGCCCTTCTGTGGAAGTGTCAGGGCAATGTGATGCCAGGCACTCTTTGCTGCCTTATAAATGCCTTAGAGGTGCTGTGCTAGTCAAGAAGTGAGGAAAAGGGTCCACAAGCATGAATTCAAATGCAGCACCAGTGTGGCCTCTTCCCAGGACACCAGGAACCACCCTGAGAGGTTACTGGGGAGACCCTCAGCAAGGAAAGTGGCAGAAGGCTGGATCAGGTGTCCCACTCAGAGCTAAAGAGGCTGCCCTAAAGCATTTTTTAAAATTTTGTCTTTAAAAGATGTTTTCACGTCTAAAAACACCTTTTTTTTTTTTAAGATTTTATTTATACTTACAGGAGCTGGGGTAAGGCCAGAGGCATAGGGAGTGAGAGGATTCGCCAGAGGAGAACAAACAGACCTACTGAAATACACTGCTGAGGGGAGCAGCGGGTGAGGTAGGAGAGGTCTGCTGTGCCATGTGGGTCCCCTCCCTGGTTAGGGATTGAACTCCACGGTGTGGTGTTCAACCCCTTGTACCACCAAGGAGGCCCTAAAAATACTTTATTTTTTAACATGAACTATCTAAAAAATATACACATGTGTTCCAGTGACTCCCTTGAAACTATCAATATAAGCACATTAATATTATCTGTTGACAATAGTCCCCTTATATGCAATGGGATGGCTGAAAGCAGTAGCATGGGACCTGACTCAAGCATGTCCTCCCTACACGTGGCTATCTGTGGTGCAGTTACATTTATGCATTAGGCAGAGTAAGAGATTTACAACAATGAATAATTGAACAGTGATAGCAATATACTGTAGTAAAAGTCATGTGAATGTTGCCTCTCTCTTTCTAACAAAATATCTTATTGTATGTAATATTCTCCCAACATGGCTTGCCACAGGTAACTGAAACCACAGATAAAGTGGTACTGCTGTATTAATACAACCATCTTAAACAGAGAAAACTTGGATCTGGGTGCAGATCCACTATTAATTAAATCAGTCATTGTCATTTGCATCACCTCATAGGTTTCAAATGTGCTTGGAAGGAAGGCTTGTGATGCCCAGGGCACCCCCTTGTTTTGGTGCCCTGGTGCCCCACCTTGCATCCCTGAAAGCTGGTACACAGGCTTGACAGGGAGCCTGGCAGAGTGGTTTCACCTCTCTGGGGCAAAACAGTGCCCAAACGCTAGAAATCCTTTAAAGGAGTTCCAGTCTAAGGGAGGATCTGAGAGAGTTTAACTTTTCAATTTAACAGTGATTATGCAAGTATTTAAATATGAATGGTAGTCACTTATACTTCAAAGGAGAAAACATGGATTTTTTTTTAAAGTTCCCAAATATAATCTTTTTTTTAAGACCTCATATATAGGATGACATGATTACTTGTTTAACTTTTTTGCAAGACCTCACTTGAAATGTTAGTTAAAAAGATTAGTTATTTCCTGACATGTTTTTGTTTTTATTAAAATAGCGTGCTAATTATAAAAAATTCAGAAAAAAGTCAAATGAAAAAAGAAGATATTTAAGTCATCCATAACCCTGCCATGCAGTCATAACCATTGTGACTATCTTGATGTTTTCCATTCATTTTATGTGGATACATATATTTGCTTAAGTACACATTTTGATATGTGTGCAAATCTGGAATGACACTATAATATTTACTTGGTAATCTTTTTTTAAAACACTTTACATTGAAATATAATCTACCATAGGAAAATGTACAAATCTAGTAACATTTTATGTGGTTTATAATAAACATCTTAACATTTCATTAAATCTTTTTAAGCATGTTTCATAACTCTGTAGTAGCCCATTTTGTGAACATCTCACCGCTCTGAGAGTCTTAAATTTCCTGAGGTCAACAAATTTCTGACACAAATTTCAATTATTATGTAAGACCCTTTTTTAAAAAATTATTTATTTTGCTAGCTTTTTAAAAAAATTTTGTGTAGAAGGACTGGGGTATAGGCCAGAGGTGCATGCAGGGGGTGAGAGGATTCACCAGAGATAGAGTAGGGAGCAGGACAGGCAGATTTACTAAAATACACTGCTGAGGGGAGCAGTGAGTGAAACAGGAGAGGTCTGCTGCACCATATGTGGGTTAGCTCCTTGGCTGGGGATCAAACTCAGGCTGTGGTGTTGATAGTACTGAAAATTAACCACTAACCTCTAGGCCACCACGAAGGCCAAACTCTTAAGGTTGTTCCAGAGTAAGTCAGACTATTAACGTTCTTCCAGAGTTTCTATGGAAACCTGTATTAGGACCCTGGCCCCCTAATAAAAATTCAGATTCTTGAGTTCCCAACTCAGTCATAAGAATGTAAGAGTTTGGAGCCCAGGAATCTTAACTTTAAATAATCCATCTGGGAAATTCTTATGGGCACTAAAATTTGAGAACTATTAGCTTTTTATCATTTTAATATGGGCATTCCTTTGGGGGGGGTGTCATTATCTGGAATGATTGAAAAAGTAACACCACTTTCTAAATAAGTCAGAAGGAAAAAGAAAAATATTGGATGGTTTCACTTATAGGAGTAATATATGGGAACCAAACAAGGGATCAGGAATAAAACAAAACTAGCAGGCAAAAGATGAATCAGAGACATTCAGTTGGGGAGAGGTGGAGAAAGGGATCAGAACAGGGGCAAGGAGAGAGCACAGAAAATATAAGCACATTAATATTATCAATATAAGCTTATATTGATAATATTAATGGTGATGGTTCATGGATGACTTGGTGAGGGGAATTCAAGGGGGGTTACACCTGAGAAAAATAACAATGTTAAAAATAAATGAAAAAGTAACCCCACTTTCTTTTTTTTAAAAAAAGAACAAAATAATTTTTAATGGTAAATTTCCAATACAAACAAAAGTAAAAGAAATAATACATTGAAATTGTATGTAGCTACTATTGAGCTTCAACAATTACCGATTTATGGCTATTTTGGAGAAGATATAATTGACAAATAATATCCCTAAGTCTTAAATGGACAATATAATGATTTGTTACATGTTTATTCTGCAAAATGACTACCACAATAAGCTTAGGTAACATCTATCACCATATATAGTTACATTGTTTTTTCTTATAAGTGTGAACTTTGAAATCTACTCAGCAATTTTCAAATATACAACACAGTATTGAGCTCATGGCTAATCTTGTTTCATCTATATCCTTATCTATTCCTCTCCTCCCACATTCTTTTGAAGCAAAGTCAGAAGGATTTTATCTGAGTATTTCAGTAACTGTAAAGCGTTAAAAATATTCACAACACCTAAAATTAACAAAAATGCCGTACTATAAATAAATATCCAATATTCTCATAATTGTATTTATGGTTTATTTGAAACAAGGTTTAAATAAGGATCATTGTGATTTACTTATATTTCATGAGTTTCTTTTAATTGCTAAACTCCTCCTCGTGAATATTTCTCTTTTTTCCCTAAAAATGTACTAATTTCTATCTTGTAGGTGTCTCTGGATTTTCTTAATTGAGTCACATGGTATGAATTAATAGAGTCCTTGGTCCTTGGTATTTCTTAAAATTTGTAGTTACGTATAGTGGTGTAATCATCTCTGATTTGATGCTTTCGCTAGATATTTCATGGGAAGTGATGGTTCTTCTCTCTGATGGCTCAAACTATCTGATCACTGCTTCTTTTGTGATACAAGTCATTGACACTCAATGACCAAATGTGTTAATTTATCTGGGCTAGCAACACAATGAAATTCTGTCATTTATTCTTCATATGTTAGCTAGATTAGTTGTATAGGAGCTACTTGGTTATTTGCTTTTTGCATTGCACATGGGAAGAACAGGGTAAGCACTTCCTTCTTAATTTTTAATTTCCACTTACTTTCATTTTCTTAAATGACATCTAGTCTATGTAACATAAGGTTTTGTGGGGGTGAAATGGGCACGTAAATTTCACCTCTTGGAGCCTTAATTTTCTCTTTGTAAAATAATTATGGTAAAAATAATTATCTCATAGGGTTGCTACATGGACTGTATGAGATAATGTCTATGGAAGTCTCTGCAAACCAGAACAGGCTCTAAAATGTCATAATTGTCTGAAGCCCGATTTTTCCCCTTTCAATCCTGGGTGTCCTGCTTAATGGTTCTTCTATACCTGTGATGTTTAATATAGTAGTAACTAGTCATGTGTGAGGTTTGAACAATTAAAACGTGACTAGTCTGAATTCTATTTGAGAAGTACTTGTTGTTAAAATATACACCTGATCTTGAAAACTTAGTACCAAAAAAAGGAAAGTAAACATCTCGTTAATAAACTTTTAATATTGATCACATGTTGAAATAATAATTTGAGTTAAGTAAAATATATTATTAAATTAATTTTATCTTTTTTCTTCTTAAGACTCATTTATTTATGCATAGAAGAACTGGGGTATAAGCCAGAGGTGTGGGGGATGAGAATATTCACCGGAGACAGAATGGGGAGTAGAACAGGCAACTAGACTGAAATACGCTGCCAAGGGGGAGCAGCAGGTGAAACAGAAGAGGTGTGCTGCTCCATGTGAGTCAGCTCCCTGGCCAGGGATGGAACTCAGGTTGCAGAGGTAATAGCATGGTAGCATTAAGACTTAACCCCCACACCACTAGGGGGGCCCAACCTTTTTTCTTCTTGGTATGACTAAAAAACAGTCAATTGTATATGAGATTTTTATTATATTTCTATTGAATAATGCTATTCTAGAGATCTTTTCAATAAAATACATGAATTAAAATCCATGAGTTAAGAAGAATGTCAACAAAAAGATAATAAACCAATTTTTTATATTTGTTTTTAAACATCCTTGTTTATTTTTTTACCACATAGGATTTCTACTCAGTAGAGGTTACCATAGTTTCCCACCATCAAAGTACCCCACAGTGCTCTACCACATTCCACCACTGTCCTACTCTCCTCTATTTTTCCCCTTTCTTTCCTCTCCCTAGTGTCTCAGCAATATGGTCAGTTTTCAAGGATCAGTTTTACAGTTTGTCTTTGTCTGATCGTTTGTTTGGTTTCTCTAGATTCTACGTGTAAGTGAAACCACCCATTATTTTTCTTTCTCCTTCTGGTTCACATCACTTAGAATAATCCCTGCTAGCTCCATTCATATTGCTGCAAATGTGAGTTTATTTTTAATGATGCTGGGTAGTATTTCATGTGTGTATGTCCACATCTTCTTGATCTATTCATTCTGTCCGGGAACATTTAGGTTTTTCCTTTATCTCTGTTGTAAATAGAGGTGCTATAAACATAAGAGCGCTGATTTATTTCCTTTCAAATTAGTATTTTGTGCTTTCTGGATGGATACCAAGGAGTGGAATTTCTGGGTCATAGGGTAAATCCTCTTTTTAATATTTTGAGGACTCTCCATACTTCTTTCATAGGGCCTGGATCAGCCTACATGCCCATCAAGAGTGTGGAGGGTTCATTTTTGTCTACATCCTCACCAGCACTTCTTGTTTTTGGTTGATATGGACTGTTCTCACATCTCACAGGTGTGAGTTGGTATCTCATCTCACCAGGTTTGGTAGAACTTGTGAATTTTAACCCTGAATTTTGTTGGGTTTTTTTTGGGGGGGGAGGTTGATACTGTTTCAATTTCTTTGTACTTGGTTTATTCAAGCTTTTTATTTCTTCCCTATTCAGGATTGGATGATTCTAAAAATCTGTTTTTCTATGTTGTTGAATTTGTTTGCATATAAATGTTTATATTAATCTCTTATTATCCTCTGAATTTCTGCATTCTCTGTTTTAAGTTCTTTTTCACTTTTTATTTATTTAGTTAGTTTTTCTTTTTTTTTTTTTTTTAAGATTTATTTTATTTATGCATACAAGCACTGAGGTACAGGCCAGAGGTGTGGGGGGTGGGAGGATTCACCACAGAGAGTGGGGAGCAGAACAAGCAGATCAGCTGAAATACACTGCTGAGGAGAGCAGCGGGCACAGCAGGAGAGGGCTGCCGCACCATGTGGGTCCCCTCCCTGGCAGGCAGCAGCTGCAGTTTGCTTCATAGTGTGTTGCTTAACCCACTGCGCTACCAGGGAGGCCCAATTTTTTTAGTTTTTCTACCCCACTTTCTTAGTGAGCCTAGCTAAAGATTTGTTAATTTGGGGCCTCCCTGGTGGCGCAGTGGGTTAAGCAACACACTATGAAGCAAACCGCAGCCACTGCAGCAGAAGTTCGATCCCTGCCACCTGCCAGGGAGGGGACCCACATGGCACAGCAGACCTCTCCTGTCTCGCCCACTGCTCCCCTCAACAGTATGTTTCTGTCGATCTGCCTGTTCTGCTCCCCACTCTGTCTCTGGTGAATCCTGTCACCTCCCATGACTCTGGCCTATACCCTTGTATGCATAAATAAATAAATCTTTTTTTTTTTTAAAAAAAAAAAAGGTTTGTTAATTTGTAGTTCAGTACCTCTTTGATCAGAGAAGATTTTTGGTATGATTTCTATCTTCATAAATTTGTTGATGTTTGTCTCCTGACCTAGTTTGTGGTCAGTCCTGGAGCATGACTGATGTGCAGTTGAAAAAAATGTGTATTTGACTTTTTTTGGGTGTGGTGCCCTGCAAATATCTATTTTATGTCTCATTAATCTGTCCATTGGGGAAAGTGGATTGAATTCTCCAACCACACATGTAATTTTCTCCAAAGTCTGCTTTCATAGATGATAGTAATTGTTTTATATACTTTGGTGCCCCCTCATTTGGTGAGTATATATATTGATGGGTGTTAGGTCTTCCTGGTGTATTATTCCCTTGATCATTAGATAGTGTCTTTTATTACTTTTTAAAGTTGGGAGTCTGTTTCATCTGCTGTAAGTGTGACTGTTCCTGTCTTCCTTTGGGTGCCATTTGTTCGCAGGATCATATTCCATCCCTTTCCTTTCAGTCTGTTTATTGTTGGTGCTTAGGTGTGTTTCCTGGAGACCACAGAAGGTTGGATTCTGTGTGCTAATACAACTATATACTCTGTCTTTTTAATGTAGAGTGATTATTGAAATGTAAAATTCTGTCATTGTCATTTTGTGGTTCGATTTAATTCTTTATTCAGTTTTATGAGTGTGCTCCCCCTGGTTTAGATCCTAAGACTTCTTTTAGTATTTCTTCAAGGAGGGGGGTTTGATGAATGCAAACTTTGTAAGATTTGATTTGTCTGAGAAGGTCCTTATCTTTCTATTATATAGGAAGAAAGACTTGCAGGATAAAGTATTCTTGGCTGACAATATTTTGGGGGATATTTTGAATGTCATTCCATTTTCTTCTTGTCCTTGTGTTTCTCCAGGGATATCTGGTGTTAGTATAATCAGTGTTCCTTTATGGGTTATATATAGCTTCATTACTTTTTCTTTGTCTTGGACTCTTGTGTGTTTTACTATGATGTGTCTTGCTGTAGATTTCCTTCCACCAAGGTAGCTATATTTCTATGTACATGTGATTGAAGTTTGGGAGGTTCTCCTCCACTATTTTCCTATATAGATTCTCAGTTCCCTTCTATCTTTCTTCCCAGATTACGGAGTCTTGTGTTTCCTTTCCTCGTGGTGTCAGATTATTCTCACAGTCTTTCTTCATTCTTTTTGCCTTGTTTTTCTTTCTATATATTTCTTTTTACTCCTTTTTTCATCTTTGAGATCACTGATTTGTTCCTCCATTTGATTCATCTGCTTCCCAGGCTTGCTTCTGAATTTTTTTTAAGATTTATTTATTTATGCATACAAGAGCTGGGGTACAGTCCAGGGCAGTGAGAGGATCCACCAGAGACAGAGTGAGGAGCAGAACAGGCAGATGAACTGAAACACACAGCCGAGGGCAGCAGCAGGCAAGGCAGGAGAGGTCTGCTGTGCTATGTGGGTCCCCTCCCTGGCCGGGGCAGGGATCGAACTCGTGCAGCAGTGGCTGCGATTTGCTTCATAGTGTGTTGCTTAACCCACTGCACCACCAGGGAGGCCCCTTGCTTCTGAAATTTTTGCTTCCTCTTATAATTCCATTTTTTTTAAGTTGTAATGTCAGTTCTCTGCCTGTTGATAGTGTTTCTCATATTATTCACCGCCATTTCTGAGTTTTCTTTGTGTTGTTCCCATTCTTTAACTTTCTTTATCATGATCATCTTGAATTTTATGTCTGATAGGTAAAGATGCTCTTCCATATCTTTGTGGTTTGGGTTTGGGCTTTTCTCTCTGTGATATATTGTTCCCCAGAGTGCTGCCTCATCATTTGTATTTTTCTTTTTCCCTATTGTTTGCTTTGGGTTTACTCTGCTGTAGTGTAACTTTTGTTGTATAAAATTCCTTGCCCCTCACTGCTATGGTCACTTACTTAATGATGGCATGTCTACTATGGTTTTGTAGGAATTGGGGTGGTGCTAGAGCCTCCTCAAGCATGTCCAGGCCTTCTTCTACTGACTTGGATGTCTGGGGGGTGCTGGGCCAAGAGATTGAGTCACCGGGACCTCAGGGTCTATTATGATGGCCAGGAGGGAAGAGGTTTACTGAAGATCCCTGACATAGATGGAGGCCCTATACCAGACTGGGGTTTGAGTCTACTCCTGAGGTGCTGGTGGCTCAGTGCTGAATGAGATGCATTAGTTATCTAGATTATGTAGTTATCTAGATGCTGAACTAGATACCCAGTTAGGTGTAACTGGGTAGCCACAGTGAAAATCTGGGCCCTACCCGGCCTTTACTGTGACTTGTATCTGTCTACTTCTGGAGGTGCTTATAGATGAGTACTGAATCACCAATTTAATAATTGGCCATAATGATAGTTGCTAGAAGAGTATGAGGATGGAAGAGGGTGAGAGGGGCAAAGGGGTATATTGTATGTGAATGGACAAAATCTAGACTTTGGTGATGAACATGGTGTGATTATATACAGAATTTAAGCTGTGAAATTGTAAGCATGAGATGTATACAGTTAGAAACAAATGTTACCTCAATAAAGAAAATATCACTAAAGGTGGTAAAGGGGGGTAAAAGTAAACCAGAATCAATATGTAGTAAAAATATCTTTTAAAAATGTGGTGAAAAAAAAAACTTTCAGAAGAAAATGGACCAGTGACCCTCTCACCAAGGAATATACACAGATGATATATGAGCATATGAAAAGATGTTACATATCACATTTATCAGGAAAATACAAAAAATAATGTAATACTACTCTTAGATACTGCTACACATTAGAATGGCCAATACCAAGCACCAGGGAACACTAAATGCTGATAAAGATGTGGAACAAAAGGAACTCTCATTTGTCGCTGGTAGAAATGCAAAATGGTACAGCCACTTTGGAAGACACTTTGGCAACATTTTACAAAACTAAACATACTGTTAGCATATGATCTAGCAACCTTACTCCTTGGTATTTACCCATAGGAACTGAAAACTTAGATCCACATAAAAGTCTGCTTTACTGATCACTGCCAAAACTTGGAGGCGACCAAGACATCCTCCGGTAGGGGAGTGGATAAACTGTCACCCAGACAATGGAACTGGAATGCAATATATGATTTTATATAGTCGTTAGCACAACTCCTGGGGTAGAATCCTTATATCTTTGTTTTTTTCTAGCTTCTCACTGTAATCTAGCTTTTCCTTCCAATATGAATATAGCCAGCATATTCTGGTATCAGCAGAAATCGTGTCTTTATCTACAACAGAAATCACTGATAGGTTCATATCATATGACAATTGTAGTTATTCTTGAAATACCATTTAGGATCATCCCTACTGCCAAACTATGGAAGTTATTAGATCTGCCATCAGATCTTAGAGCATGAATAAAGAAACACATATATTACTATATCATGACATTTACAAATATTTGATTATTTTTTGTATGAGAACAAAGTTGTTTTTATTTGTAAATATGCATTTCATTTTGTGCCTTATAAAATGTTCTGGAAGGAGTCCACATGCTTCTCCAAATTGTTAAGAAGGTTGATGGCTCAAAAAATGAAAAAGATTTTTAAAACCCTGCTTAGCCAGACTGGGAGACGTTCCACTGAAATTTATTTCTGAAACAAGTAAGGATGGAAACCCCCACTCTGGACACTGCCAGCTAGATTTCAACAATTATTCTGAATTCAAAGAAACTGAAAGAAAGGGGAATGGTAGAGTGTAGGGTAATGGAAAACAACATTTAAGAAACCAGACCAGAAGGGGAGACATCTGCTTCAGATCTAGTTGTCACTTCCTTCAACATTGTACAGTCTTCCTTCTGGGCCTGGTCACTTGCTAGTATCTGTTGTTACAGCAATAACTTTGCTATTAAAAATAGTAATATTCAAATTCCTAATTTTGTTGTGTGCTTCCATATTTTCAGTGAATCTAAAATAAAAATAAATTTATTGTAAATACATTGCATAGTTTTCAGTGAAGTTCAACCTTGGCTCATTGTATAGAAAAGTTGACAAACTGCTTTGCTGGCATCTATTTCAGTCTTAGAATGAACACAGTGTTTAATAAAACTAAGAAGAAATGGGGTGACAGCGCATGGAGGAGGGAAAGACAGGAGATTAAAGAAGTGGAGGTGAAGAACGAGAAGGAAATGGAGTAGAAAGAATGGAAGAAGGAAGAATAAGAGGAGGAGGAGGAAGAAGGATTAGATGTAAGAAGGTGGGATGGAGGAAGATGAGGTAGAGAAGAAGGATAGAAGAGAGGAGAAGGAGGGAGAGTAAGATTTGGATCAGAAACTTTGTTTATTCATGTACTATAAGACTTTAGGCAAATTTAAATCTCTGAGCCCCGTTTTCTTCTGATAAATGGAGTTTATCAGACTAGCTGCCTTATAAAGTTTCTCTGAGAATCCCATGAAAAAAATCCTGGAAGAAACTTAACCCCACATTGGGAGACTAAGTCTCAATGCTCTCTACAAGAAGTCAGTCTTTCTCTGTTTTATTATAGAAAATTTGAAATTTGCATATTGTGACAAAATACAACATTTACAACTTTCATCATCTTACCCTTTTTATGTAGATAGTTCAGTGGTATTAAGTCCTTTGACAATGTTGTAAACTATCACCACCATCCTTTTCTGAACTGTTCCATTGTCCAAAGAGAAGCTCTCTCCCCTTACAAAATAGGTCACATCTGGGGAGTTTTCAAATAATGGAACAGTTATCCCCAACCAAATCCATTAAAGCAGTGCCTGGGGGGGTGGGGGGGATCCAATACCAGAATTCTGAAAAATCTCACAGCCACTGTAAAAGTCACCAAACCTGTTCACTGTTAACTATTAAACAAAAAAATTCTCATTCAAGTGACTTTCCAGACTCTAAACCCCTTTCTGTTACCTCAACTGTATGAACATACTGAGGAAGTGGAGGATGGAGAGGGCTAGGCCAAGATTTGTTAGACTTGAGAATTCTGACATGAGTGAGAGGGACTCAGACACATGACTTCTCCAAGCTGTGATTTCAGCCCCCATTCCGTTCTAATACCCTTACCCAATTTTTCAAAGCAGGACTTTTATTATTGTTGTTGTTTTCTGACCATAAAGACAACATTTGTTAATTAGAGAAAAATCAGTACAGGTAAGCAAAAAAGAAAAACAGTTACTATTTTAAAACATTCATATTAAATTTCCTAATTCCTTAAGCTCTCTGAGTTCTTTCTGCCAACTGGCTGCCATTTGGCCATATGTCCCAAGTCTAGAATTGATTTTAGTTCAGATTGTCCTGTGTAACTTTTAGCCTGTGTTCACTACTTTTTGGAGCACGTTTATAGAGGCAGAGGGTTTTTTTATGCCTCATTGATTTTACAGCCGTACCTTGCTTTCCTCTCCTTCACATTTGATTTTAGTAGAATCCAAATTTAAGTCAGCCACAAAATATAGTGTCTATCTACATATATGATGAAAAACACTGTTGAGGAAAGTCACTTTAGCTGTTTTCAGAGAAAAATTTGATTTTTAAAGATGCTTCTTATAGTTAAAGTACTGCCTTACAAAGAGCAAAGTAAAAATCAGGAATTATAATAGATATTGAGTAATTTTAAGAATGGTCAAGATACCTCCACCTAGGAATATTCTGTTTGAAGAAAAAACATTTTCAGAAAAAAACAAGCTTCTGACTCACCTATTTGTGATTTAGGAAATAGGGCTGCACCTGAATTTTGAAACACCTCCCCATACTTCCCATCAATAAAAGAGTTATTTGAGTAAAAAACTTAGTTTTAAAATGTAATGACCACGGAGGATGCTCACATCGAATTCCTTTGATATCAAACAGCTTCTTTCAAACACTGAGGTCAACTTAATTGTATTTCTAGAGGTTTGAAAAGTGCTGGGAGCACTGTGGAGGCACTCCACCATTCCTAACATTGAAAAGATTAGGGGTTGCTCAGGCAGCACTTGTCTGCTATGAAATCAGAAAAGATCTCAACATCCTCAGCTTTCTCATCTGCAAATGGGTGTTGTGAGAGAGACAATGTGAATATTAAAGGGAGATTTTTTTTAATTAGATTTATTTAATTATCTTTGGCATCATTTGTAGTCCCCAGGGAGTTCCCACCACCATTTCACCCATGCATAACACCTCAGTCCCTTGTGCTCTTTCTGCCCTCATCCCAAACTCTACCCACCTCTCCTCCCAATGATCCCTTTGGTTTATCTTTGACTTTTTGGTCTTGTTGTGTTTGTTGGTTTGGTTTTGGTTGTAATTGCTCATTTCCTTGAGCTCGCTCTTATTTTTATTTTTATTTTTGTAGTTGTTGTTCCTTTACACTCCTCCTAAAAGTGAAGCTATCCGAAATTTTTCTCTTGCCTTCTGACTTGTTTCACTGAATATAATTCCTTCTAGCTCCATTCATGTTTCTATAAATGACTCTAGTTTATCTTTTTCATTGCTGAATAGTATTCCATTGTGTATATGTACCAACTCTTCTTGATCCAGTCATCTACTTTTGGGCATTTGGATTGTTTCTAAGTCTTACCAATTATAAATAGTGCTGCAATAAACATGGCGGTACAGGTATTCTTTGGATCAGTGTTTTTGTGTCCTTTGGGTAGATCCCGAGGAGTGGAATAGCTGGGTCATATGGTAGCTCTATTTTTAGTAGACTGAGGAACCTCCATATGGCCTTCCATAGTGGTTGGATTAACTTGCATTCCCACCAGCAGTGTAGCAGAGTTCCTTTTTTCCCATATCCTCACCAACATTTGTTGTTGCTGGTTTTTTTGATATGTGCCACTTACTGGTATAAGGTGATATCTCATTGTGGTTTTAATTTGCATTTCCCTGATTATAGGGATATTGAGCATTTTCTCATGTGCCTTTTGGTCATGTGCATGTCCTCTTTGGAGAAGTGTCTTTTACGTTCTTCTGTCCATTTTTTGATTGGGTTTTTTACTTTGTTTTTCTTGAGTCTTATGAGTTCTTTGTATATCTTTGTGATCAGACCCTTGTCCGTTGTGTGGAGAGCAAAGATTTTTTTCCCCAGTCAGTGGGGTATCTCTTTGTTTTGTTTAATGTTTCTTTTGCTGTATAGAAGCTTTTTAATTTGATGTAGTCCCTGCTGTATATCTTTTTCATTTATATTGCTTTGGGAAATGCATCCTTAAAGACATTACTGAGATGTAAGTCTTGTAACATTTTACCTATGTTTTCTTCTATATATTTTATGGTTTTGGGTCTTACATTTAGGTCTCTTATCCATTTTAAGTTGATTTTTGTGTATGGTGTGAGATAGTTTCATTTTTTTGCATGTGGTGGACCAGTAATATTTTAAAGACTACTGGGTTAACGGGGAAGTCAAAGAAGATAAAATACCATGAAACCAATGAAAATGAGGGCACAGCCTACCAGAAACTGAGGGACATAGCAAAAGCTTAACAAAGAGGAAAGTATACAGCAATACTGGCTAATATTAAGAAACAAGACAGAGCTCAAACAAATAACCATACCTCCCACCTTAAAGAACTAGAAAAAGAACAAGCAAATCCAAAAGCCAGTAGGAGGAAAGAAATAATAAATATTATAACAGAAATAAATGAAATACAATTTAAAAAAGATAGTTCAAGAGATTGAAGAAACCAAAAGTGGGTTCTTTGGGAAAAAAAAATTAGACCAACATCTACCTGGGTTCACTAGGAAAATAAGAAAGAAAACTTAAATAAATATAAGCAGAAATTCTCCCTGGTAGCATAAGGAGTTAAGTCGCAGACTGTGACGCTATCCACAGCCACTGCAACATGAGTTCAATCCCCAGCCAGGGAGGTGACCCACATGGCACAGGAGGTCTCTCCTGTCTTGCCCACTGCTTCCCTCAGCAGTGTATTTCAGTTAATCTGTCTCTGTTCTATTCCCCATTCTCTCACTCCCCACTCTGACCTGTACCCCACTTCTTGTATGCATAAAATAATAAGTAAATGTTTTTTTAAAAATAGGAGCAGAAATGAAAGGGAAGATACAGCAGGCACTGAAGAAATTCAGAGAAAAGTAAGAGACTAGTATGAGCATTTATACACTAATACATTTAATAACTGAAAATGAAAGAGAAGCTCTCAGAAATACACGGTCATCTAAATTGAATAGGGAAGAAATAGCAGTCCTGAACAAACCAATCACAAGCAAGGAAATTGAAATTGTAATCAAAACTCCAAAAAAAAACTAAGTCCAGCACAAGATGGCTTCATGTGTTCTACCAAACCTTCAAAGATGAAATTATACTGATCTTCCTCAAACTCTTCCAAGAAATTGAGAGAGAAAGAATACTATCAAACACATTTTATGTGACCAACATTACTCTAATATCAAAACCAGATAAAGAAAACACACAGAGAAAAATATAGACCCAATTTACCTAAAGAACACATGCAAAAATCCTCAATAAAACCTTAGCAAACTGAGGCACAGCAGACCTCTCCTGCCTCACCTGCTGCTCCCCTCAGCAGTATATTTCAGTCATTCTGCCTGTTCTGCTCCCCACTTTGTCTCTGGTGAATCCCCCACACCTCTGGCCTGTACCCCAGTTCTTGTATACATAAACAAATCTTTTTTTTAAAAAAAAAAAAAGCCTTAGCAAACTGAATCCAATGAAAATAATTAAAAGACTTACACACCATGACCAAATAGGATTTAAACCACAGACACAAGTGTAGTTCAATGTCCAAAAAATTAATCAACGTAACTCAGTACATTAAAAAGAAAGATAAAATCATATGATAATATCAATAGACATTGATAAAGTATTTCATGAGACTCAACATCTGCTTACATGAAAACCCTCAAAATACTGGAGATAAATAGAATTTACCTTAACATAATAAAGACTTATTACAGCTAATATCATTCTCATTGATGAAAAATTGAGTCTTGCCACTACTATCTGGTACAAGATGGTAGCTCCCATGCTAGTGGGATGAATGAAACCAGACACAAACACCAATGGAATAAAGTTAAGACCCAGGAAATAAACCTCCACCTACACGGACAGTTAATATCCTATTAGATATGCTATCTAATCCAAAGATTAACACCTATATTTATTTTCTTCTAAGAATTTTATAGTTTTAGCACTTACATTGAGGTCTTTGATTCATTTTGAATGAATTCCTTTTATGGTGTAAGGTAGGGTCCCTGTGTCCTGAGGCAAGAGTTTGCATGTGGATTTTCATTTGCCACAATACCATTTGTTGAAAAGACTATTTTTTCTTCACTGAATTGCTTGGACACCTTTACCAAAACTCAACTGGCCATAGATGTATGGGTTTGTGTCTAGAATGTTTAATCAATTCTATTGATTCATGAGTCCCTAAGTAGACACATTTAATAATAAAATTGTTATACTGCTTTTATTACTGTAGCTTTTTAATATATATATTTATTTTCTTACATCATTGTTAGTTTTTGGACAGTATTTGATTGCTCCTCTCTGGTGTGGTCCCTATAGTTTTCCCACTATCAAGCACCCAATAGCCAACATAGTCCCTTGTGCTTTTCCCTCCACTGTTTTGACACATCTACCTCTTTCTCCCTGGATGCTTCAGATCAATGGTCTGTTTGCAAATTTTTTCTTTTTCCTTACCTTTTGTTCAGTTTCTCTGTATTCCACATATAAGAGAAATCATTTGATATTTAACTTATACTTCTGACTTATTCAGCTTATTCGTTTATTCCATGATTCTGCCAATGGGATGAGTTTCTCTTTTTTGATCATTGAGTAATATTCCATTGTGTATATACACCACATATTGATCCATTCTTTTATATGGGGACATTTAGGTTGTTTCTATGTCTTAGCTACTGTAAATAGTGCTACAACAAACATAGGAGTGCAGGTTTTTTGTGTTCTTGGGTATATTTCTAGGAATATAATCACTGGGTCATTCAGTAGATCCATTTTTAAGAAACTTCCACACAGCTTTTCATAGTGGCTGAGTCAGTTTACATTTCCATCAATAGTGCAAGAAGATTACTTTTTTACTACATACCTACCAGCATTTCTTATTTCTAGTTTTTCTTTCTTTTTTAAAATATAAGCCATTCTCACAGGTGTGAGGTGATATCTCATTTGTATTGGATTGGATTTGCATTTCCCTCATAATAATTGATGTTGAACATTTTTCCATATGTCTATTGGCTTTTTGCATTTCTTCTTTGGAGAAGTGTTTTCTTAGTACTTCTGCCATGTTTTAATTGGACTGTTGGTTTTGTTTTCATTGAGTTGTGTAAGCTCTTTGTAGATCTTTGATAATCCTTTATCAGTTGTATGGTATGCAAATACTTTCTCCATTCAGTAGGATGTCTCTTCATTTTGGTTGCATTCTCTTTTGTGTATAAGAGCTACTTTGCAATCCCAGGAGTTTATCTTCTTCTTTGTTTTTCTTGCATCTGGAGATGAGTCCTCAAAGATGTTTCAGCAGTTTATGTCATGGAGTGTTTTGCCTATGTTTCTTTCTCTGCTTTTTATGGCTTCAGGTATGACATTCAAGTATTTTGTTCATTTTGATTTGATTTTCATCTCTGGTGTGAGATGGTAGCCTACTTTCATTCTTTTGTATGTGGCAGCCCAGTTTTCATAGGACCATTTATTAAAGAGACTTCTGTTGTTCCAATGTATATTCTTTGCTCTTTTATCACATTAGTTGACCATATACAGGTAGTTTTATTTCTGGGCTTTTGATTTGATGCTGATAATACCTGTTTTTGTACCAATACCATACTGTTTTTATTCTTATGGCTTTATAGTAAAGTTTGAACACTGGAAGTGTAATGTCTCCATTCTTTCCCTCTTTAGTCAGCAGATTTTGGCTACTTTTTTGTGATTCCATATCAATTTCAATAATATTTGTTCTATTTCTTTGAAGAATATCATTGAAACTTTTATTGGAATTGCATTGGACCTATACATTTCTTTTGGTAAGATGGCCATTTTGAAAATATTCTTCCAACCCTTAAGCAGGGGATGTCTATTTTTTGTGTCTCCTACTTCTTTTAACAATATTTTGTAATTTTCCTTGTATAGGTTTTTCACCTCCTTTGTTAGGCTTATTCCCAGATATTTAATTTTTTTTTACCATTGTAAATGGGATGGCTTTCTTAATTTCTCCCTCTTCAGACTGACTGTTTTCATATAGAAGGGTTACTGATTTTTATGTATTGACTTTGTGACCTAATATTAAACTGGTTTGTTATTTTAATAAGTTTTTCCATGTATTTTTTTAGGATTCTCCCTATATATGATCATATCATCTACAAATAATAGTAGTTTTACTTCTTCTCAATTAGAATTCCTTTTATGTCTTTCTCTTGCCTAATTTCACTAGCTAGTACTTCCAGTATCATATTTAAAAGCACTTATGAAAGTGGACATTTTGTCTTGTTCCAGATCGTAATAAGAAAGTTTTCAGTTTTTCACCAATAGAATGATGTTACCTGTAGGTTTGTCAAGAGTGGCTTTTATTATGTTAAGATATGTTTTTCAAGGGACTTCCTCATAAATGGATGTTGAACTTTATCGGTGCTTTCTCAGCAGCTGTGATATAATCATATGGTTTTTATTATTCTTTTTGTTGATGTGAAAAATTATGTTAATTGATTTTCAGATGTTGAAACATGCTTGTTTCCATGGAATAAATCCCACTTGGTCATGGTGTATAATCTTTTCAATGCATTGCTGAATTTGGTTTTCTATAATATCTTGAGAATCTTAACTCTATGTGTTCATTAGGGATGTTTGTCTGAAGTTTTCTTATTTTGAGTTGCCTTTATTTGGTTTTGGGATTAGTGTGATGTTGGTTTCATAAAGTGTATTTGGTAGTTTACGTTCTTTCGCAATTTTGTAAAATATTCGCAGCGTAGTCACTAGTTCATTTTTGAACATTTGATAGGACATGCTTGTTAAATCATCAGATACTAGACTTTTGTTTTGGGGAGGGTTTTGATTGGTTTTAATTTCACTGCTTATAACTGGTTACTTAAAGTTTTCTATTCCTTCTTTACTCAACCTTGGATGATTTATGATAATATTTTCTATGTCTGTTGCTTCTTCTCTTGCATTTATGATACTATTTATTTGTTTTTTCTCCCTCTTTTTCTTTGTGAGCCTTTCTTGAGGTTTGTCTATCATGTTTAATTTTTTAAACTTCTGAACTGTCTTTTAAATTTTTATTTCATATATTTTTTTCTTTGATTTTTATTATTTCCTTTCTTCTACCAGCTTTTTGGGTTTGTTTGTTTGTCATTCTTCTTTTCTATATTTTGGAGATGGAGATTAGATTGTTTCTTTGGGTTCTTTCTTGTTTGTATTGCCCTATACTTTCCTCTTACTACCCTTTTTGCTATATCCTGTAAATTCTGAAAGATTATATTCTTGTTATCATTTGTTTCAAGATCCTTTTAAATATCTTCTTTGATTTCCATATTAATCCAGTGGTCTTTCAGTACAGTATTGTCTGTCTCCACATAATGAAAAAACCCTGCCAAATCATATCAAATAAGAGTATTTCACTTTGTGATAGTGGGGGAAATCTGATTCACACAAAGCCTCCTGGAGGAGATGTATTTGAGCAGAAATTTCTTTTTTCTTTCTTTTTTTTTTAATGTTTTATTAATTTATTTTCCTTCATTTATATTCATTTTTGGATAGCACTTGATTTATCTTCTTCAGTATGGTCCTTGTGATTATCCCACCATCATAGTACCTGTAAGGATCTACTTTTTTAAAAAGCTCTCCAACAGCCTTACAGACAATGCTGTTTGATAGTTACTGACCTAAGCTGTGAATTATAAATGAAGAGCAGTTCTTTTGTCCTGGTCAGGGATTACTTCCAGATAGTCACCACCCTAGTGATTTGCTAGACCCAGTGTAACAGGGTGGCCCCAGGGAAAGAGGAGGTTCCAAGTTCCCTGCCCCACCCAAGAGATGGTGGAGCTGAGCAAGAAAAGAAAGAAGCTGGAGAGGGGACTAAAGAAGGGAGAAAGAAGGTTGGAGAGATAAGAGACCTGGAAGAGCACATGGGGCGGAAAGATGTGTGAAAAAGCTGTACTTGGTCTTGGACTGGTTGAAACAGATGTAGATGAGAGACCCATGGGAAGGTTAATAGTGGCAGCTTTTATCTTGATTTTGATGTTGCTCTTTTCCTCCCAGGCTCGTCTGGCTGTTTCTGATCCTTTTCTATGGGTCCCTCCTGGAACACATTTTAGAAGTGTGGCAGGCTTTCAAGCCTCAATGACCCTGATTTGAGCCAATCCTGTTTGTCTGGGCATTTACTCATGAGGGGATATATAACTTCAGATACTTGATCTGGAAACATTCTTTCCCTTTTCTGTGTTGTACATCAATTGTATTAGAGTTCCTTTTCATTAATGGTCTTGTGCTATTGGTGTGGTAGATGGTAGAACCTATTTAGAGCAAGCAGGTTTGAGGATTCTGGGGTATCCCTCTCCCTGCCCTGTAACACTAGGTTTGCATTTGAGAAGTCATGATTATAAACACGCCATCACCTTCACAAAAATTTGTGATTTAGCCCAGTACAATTTATGTATTGACAGTATATATTTGGGCTACTTGAAAATGTTAAATTTCATTAATTTACCCCTGAATTAGATTACTTTCATCAAAAACCTATGTACCCAAGCATAAATGGTTAAATCCAAGTTTCTAAATTTATAATTCCACTTGTTTATACCTTTTGTGTTAAGAACTCGGTCTCATAAATTTAAGAATAATTGTCTTTAAACCCAAGGGTAGTAACAAAACAGACAGCCACACAAACCAAATTTATATTTCTTCTCTCTTTTTTTAAAGATTTATTTATTTATGCATACAAGAACTGGGGTAACAGGACAGAGGAGTAGGGGAGTGAGAGGATTCACCAGAGACAAAGTCGGGAACAGAACAGGGAGATTGACTGAAGTACACTGCTGAGGGGAGCAGTGGGCGAGACAGGAGATGTCTGCTGCGCCATGTGGGTCATCTCCCTGGCCAGGGATTGAACTTGTGCTGCAGTGGCTGCAGATGCTTCGTAGTGTGGTGCTTAACACCTTGGGAGGCCCACAAATTTATATTTCGTACATGAGGATGAGTTTAATAGAAGCAGATAGGTTTTTTTAAGAATACAGTAAGAAAAATATTTAATACTGCCTTCTACATTTGGGGGTGAAGTTCAGATTCCAACTTAACCCTCAATTTCTATTTGACACCCTCTGAGCACTGAAACTTTTAATGTTAGTACATAACTTTTGAAAGTCTTTGTTGTTATGCTTTTCCATAAAAATCATTGTCATTATTTCTTTTCTTTGTGGAGATCTCTCTCCATCAGTCTTTCCTGTTCATGATTTTCACAATCCCTGTACTCAGTGGATGTTATTCCCTGAATGGCTGCTCTTCAGTTTTTTCCAATCTTACCAAATTGTGCACCTATGGACACTAAACAGTACACTACTATGGGATCCTGGGCATTTTAAAGAATATGGCAATTGTGTGCCAAATAATCTAGGAGGCCCTGAACACAAATGAATTTCTTATTACTCATGCACTGCCCAGATTGAAGCTTAGCAGAGACAAAGGCAATTCAAATGTGAAATTTGTTTTCAGCTAAACAAACAAGTACTTGCTTTTCTCACAAATGAATTCCATCCATCGATAGTTTGTGAAGTATGCTTTTTTTGAAGAACTTACATGTAATAACTTCATTGCAAATTAATATCTAGCATTGCCATGGAATTTTCAGGCTGAGCCCCTCAACTTGGCATTTATCCATGATTGGTTTGTTTGGCATTTGAGATAAAGTCCATTCAACAGAATTGTTTCCTGGAAGCAAAAGAACAAATTCCTCCAAGCATTCTTCATGGTGTGAGGAATTGAAATTATTTGACCACTCTCTTCACCCATGGTCTCAATTTCCTGACATTCTGAAACTCAGGAGCACATTCTCTTGTGTGTTGGCTCACAGAATATGCATGGGAGCTGCTACGGTGAACACTCTCATCTCGTCTGCCCTGTGATCAAGGGCTTCTGGTATACTGTGCGTGTGCATGTCTGCATGTGTGTGTTTTCTTGATAAAAAAGATAAGGCTTAACACTGATCAGTTCAGCTAGTAATGCAATGAATGTTAAACAAACCTTTAAAAAAAAAGTGAGTGGTGACACAATGCTATATATACCATGTCAACAACTTCAAAGTCATCTTCTGTATATTTCTAGTCGAACCTGTAAATCCTATGCTTCTTCTTTTTGTAAAGTAGCATTAAAGAAAAACTAAGATTATCCCTGAACCAGAACTCAGAATTTCAGAGATCCTTTATAACACATTGCTCTACTCTTGCCAAATAAAATACTTGTCAGGCAGATCTCAGAATGGCTTAGAATTAATTCCACAACTGGCAGTTATGATGTTAGACTTGTGGTGTTCCTTCCTAAGGTTAGGGAAATTCCATTCAAAGTTCCCAAATACTTTTAGGATTTTTTTCTCCCGACATGTACAGCATGTAGAATTTAATATAGCTAAATAGTTTTTATTTTAAAAAGCAATTCAGTATCTATAGGATATCGGTTACAACTGCATCTTACTTAAAAATAATTACAAAATCCCTTTATAGATTTTCTGTTCATAATGCTTAAAAATGCACAACTATGGGCTGTAATTGGTAACATATGGTACTATTACCTTCTGTAGAAATTCATTTCCCTCCCCAAACTTTATGTTAATAATTTGATTCATTAGAATGAAAACTCAAGGAAAGGTTACTGGCTTTATCTTCCCCTCTAGTATGTTCTTTACTCTTTTAAGATCTGGTAAGCTCCACTCCTTAAAAAATTTTCCTTGGATAAAAGGTTTATTTATTCAATAAACACCTACCATATGCCAGAAACACAAGATACATGACCCCATTTGATCCTCAGGACACTATGAGACAGATAAAAACCCTGCTCTGAATTTGCTCTATACATGAGGAAGCCAGAACTTGAAAAGTTTTAAGTAACTTGGTCAACATATCACTACTAACCAGGCATGTTGGCGCCAAAGGTTGGGTCTTTCCACTCCACTAGCTGCTCCATACGCAGTGCAGGATCAGAAATGGTTTTGTGGAAGATGTGGCAGGATAGGGAATTTCATGAAGAGTGGAGTGATGGTAGCTTTCAGAGCAATTAGTGGTAAAAGCTATATGAATCAAAGCTATATGGAAAATAAGTAGAAAGACAACATTTGTATAGCCTTGCTGGGTTTGAAAATCATATCACTAGACAGAAATTTATTTCAGTCACTCTTCTTGATCTCCTCGTGTCCCTGTTCTTGGTTCTGTCCTAGCACGGTTGACAGTAATATATGGTCTCACCTTCCTTCCCACTTTCACTTACTGATTCATTTCATGTCTCCTTTTTTCCAAGAATCTCACAGCACCCAGGAGCCAGGAGTCCAAGAGAGGACTGGAAGCAGTTCCTGGCAGGTGGAAGGTAGATGGGAAACAGAGGTGGCATGAGCATCAACTCTTATGGGGGTCTGTCTGACTCAAGGCTGGTCCCATCGCAGTGGAAGCTGGTGGAAGCTGCCAACAGGCATAGGGAGAATGCCTGGAAATGATCTACTGATATGAATGAACTTCTTGTCTCACTTGTCTGAGACTGTTCAGGGTATGGTTGCTTTGGTCCTACCTTAGCTCTTCCCACACACCTGCATCTACCTATACTGCTCACTCATCTCACGTGGCAGTGAACTGATCTCCATTTCTATCTTCCCACCAGAGGAGAGCTCTTCAAAGGGGAGGTAGGTTCACCCTCTCTTCCTCTGGTCTTACACAGACCAGGGTGCTGAGGGGCTGAAAAGGGTTTGAGGTATGGTGGGAGAGATGGGTTTGGGAGATAGAGAGGAAGAGCTTCAAGTATAAATGCTGAGGGCCTCCCTAGCGGCACAAGGGGTTAAGTGCTGCACTGTGGGGCCTCCATAGCCACTGCTGCATGAGTTCAAACCCTGGCCAGTTCAGGGAATGGGGGGTCAGGGGGGTCACGTCATGGAAGACCTCTCCTACTTTGTCCACTGCTCCCCTCAGCAGTATACTTCAGTCAGTCTGCCTGTTCTGCTCCCCATTCTGTCTCTGGTGAATCCTCTCACACCTCCCTGCATCTCTGGCCTGTACCCCAGCTCTTGTATGCTTAAAAAAAAAAAGTATAAATGCCGAGAGACTTCATAAGAGAAAGAAGGTGGGATGCACCTTCTTTGGTGTTTGTCTGACCCAGAGCTAGACAGGAGTCTTTGAATTTTAGCTGATGTGAGACTCCATCTTTCTCCCTGTGGGCCTGAATGGGTTCCATGCATTAACCTCATAAATCAAGTGGAAGTAGGGAACCAGCAAGCTGGCCTGAATTGGGTTTCCAGGAGTGTCTTTTTTGACTAGCATGGAATTTTCACAATATTTGATTTTGTAAACTTTAAGGTAAGATATACCTCCCTCCACAAACCTAGTTACATTTTCTTTTTACTCCACAAGCCTAGTTACACTTTATTTCTTTTACTTATCTGGTAGTAAGTCCCACATCCTGAGTTATATGGAAATATTGGGGTAAAGGAGTACCAGAAAAGAAACAATGATATCTCCTCCTTCCTCTCTGTCAATACCCATCTAACCTAATGTCATGTTTTGTCAGTCTTGCCTCTTTAATCAATAGTACTTTATTTATCTATTTATTTGTTTATTTATTTATTTTAAGATTTATTTATTTATGCATACAAGGACTGGGGTACAGGCCAGAGCTGCAGGGGGGTGAGAGGATTCACCAGAGACAGGGTGGGGAACAGAACAGGCAGACTGACTGAAATACACTGCTGAGGGGAGCAGTGGGCGAGGCAGGAGAGGTGTGCTGTGCCATGTGGGTTACATGCAAGACTGATGATGATAGGGTCCATTTGAGTTTGCTCATCATTATGACATCAATGTCAAGCATTAATGAATGAAAAAATATTTATAATTATACATTCCACCCAAAGAGATTCAGTCATTTGAATCTTAAAGACTATGAATCACTTACATTCCCATTAGATTACAAATACCAGCTCATCCTTGGGTTCCATCTGATGTGCTTCCAGTCATGTTCCCAGGTACAGACTCACTAGGACTCTGATAGGTATTGATTTATATGCTGAGCAGATGGTAGAAAAATAACCATACCTCTGCCTCTAATAAACCAAGAGTAACTTGTTGAGAAAAAGAACACACAAATAAATATAAACATTAGCACTTGCTGTTGCCACCCAGCAGACTGGTCCCAGACTGGGCATCACAGTGCCTTGATCTACATCTGGGGCCCTCAACAATGACTCGGTGAGTAACCCTGACTTCGGGACTTGCTGCCTGCCAGCTCCTCAGGAGCTGTAAAAGGCCTGAGTTCGAAGCTTGCAAGCCTTATTCACCACAGGCCCCCAGCCCAACCTGGAAGTACATCCCACTCAGCCATACATGGCTGATAAGATTCCTTCTATCAGGAATCTTAAGCAACTCCTTGCCTTCCTGGCCACCAGAAAAAGGCACTGAGACACCACTCTTGGGTGAGTGAGGCCCCACAAATTAGACTCTAAACTCAGCATGGCTCCTGCTCTCCCAAACACCAGAAGAGGCCTAGGAGTGCTTGGGGAGACTCTAGCACCCTCCCAGATCTGACAAGACCCCAATCAGTATACCCAACATCAAGTAAACACCCAGAACAGTGGGGAACAAGGACTCATACACAACAAAACCCCAACTACAGCAGAACAAACACAAAGTAAACAATGGGGAGAAGGAAAAATACAAATGGCCAAGGAAGCCCTCAAGGGAATACACACCATATAAACCCAGCAAATACAGAATATATCTTCTTCCTGGCAAATGAAGCATTCAAAATTACCATAATTAGGAATGTTAAAGAACTTAAACAACACAAATGAAACTCAGAAAAACAAATCAAAGATACATGAGACGATACAGAAAAGAAAAAGAATACTATGAGAAACAATCCATGAACAAAAGTTCAGGAGTGAAACTTTTAATGAAATAATGAAGTAACTGCAGGATGTAAAAAAAAAATCAATGACAGTGGCAAAGAAAATTCATGAAAATAGAATAGACAATATGGAAGAACAAATCAGTATTGTCAAAGATTCAGATATGAAAAGACCCAGGAGAGGAAAGGTAGTTAAAAACTATTCAAGGAATTAATTGAAGAAAACCTCCCAAACTTGAAGAAGGAAATGAAAACAGACATAAGAGAAGCTAGAAGTATGCTAAATTACACATAGTGAAAGAAAGCTATAATAAGACACATAGCAGTAAAGCTTCCATTAATTAATTACATGCTAGTCAAGGGAAAGGAATAGAAAAAATATAAAGGAAAACTGACTAATCTGACATCAAACTTCTCTGAAGAAATACAAGAGGCTAATAATAATAATAATAATAATAGAGTGGTATATCCAAAAAACTACAAGACAAGAAAAAAAAATGCCAGCCAAGAATTCCTTATCCTTCAAAGATCTCCTTCCTATATGAACTAAAATTAAGGAACTTCTCAAACAAACAAAATCTTCAGAAATTCATTACTATTAAACTTCTACTCCAAGAAATATCATAACAAGTCTTAGAATCAACCACAAAGGAACAACATGAAGAGCTGGATAAATTTTTGAACAGAAACACAAAATGATGAAAAATGACAGCACTAGACTTCTATGAATCAATAATAATTACAATGTTAGTAGTCTAAACTCACCAATAAAAAGACACAGAGTAGAATTTTGAACTAGAAAACAGAATCCAACCTTCTGCTGTCTTTGAACCTAAGCTTCAAAGAGATTGACAGTAAAGAGTTGGAAAACAACTCTTTTTTACAAGCAAGTGCCACACAAAAGAAGGCACAGGCTGGGCCTCCCTGTGTCTTAAGGGTTAAGTCTCAGTGCTATCACCACTATGGCCTGAGTTTGATCCCCTGCCAGAGGGCTAACCCACATATGAAACAGTAAAACTCTCCTGTCTTGCCCACTGCTCCCTTAGCCTGTTTTGCTCCCCACTCGGTCTCTGGTGAATCCTTTTACTCCCTGCGCTTCTGGCCTACACCCCAGTACTTCTAAAATAAAAGAAGGGGGGAGGAGGAAGGCAAGGACAGTCATAGTTTTATCAGATAAAATAGACTTAAAGCTAAAAAAAGGTGAAAAGAGACAAGAATGGATGATGAAGGGAAACGGATATAATGATGAAGGGGAAAATACACCAAGAAAATATGAAACTCATCAATATATACTCACCAAATGAGGGAGTACCAAAATACATTAGACAATGATATTAATTGTCTGAAAACATACATTAGAGAAAATACATATATGGTAGGAGACTTCAACACCCCACTCTCATCAATCGACAGATCACTGGGACAGAAAAGAAATAGGGATATGATGGCCCTAAACAAATACCTAGACCACATGGGCTTAGCAGACATTTATAGGACACTGCATCCCCAAACAATCAAATATGATTTTTTTGAAGTGCACAGGGAACATTTTTCAGGATCAACCACATACTGGATCATTTCAACAAGTACATGATAGTCATGATAGTCATAGCAAGTATCTTTTCTGACCATAAAAGCATCAAACTAGAAAACAATTTTTTAAAATGCAAGGAGATTCCCTATTATGTGGAGACTGAACAATACTCTAAAGGAACATATAGTAACATAATAAAATCCATATATAACAAACCCAAAGCTAACATCATTCTCAATAGTGAAAAACTGAAATCCTTCCCATTAAGATCTGAAACAACATGGATGTCCACTCTCACAAATACTTTTCAATATGATACTGGAAGTCCTAGCTATAGAGCAATTAGGCAAGAGAAAGACATAAAAGGAACCCAAATTGATAAAGAAAAAGTAAAACTATCATTATCTGCAAAAACATGATAATATATTTTGAGAATCCTAAAAATTCAAATAATCAATATGAAGAGGAAGAAATTTAAAAAACCATCCAATTTACAACTGTACAGATAAATAAGTAAATAAATACCTAGGAATAAAAATAACAAAGGCGGTAAGAGACTTATACAAAGGAAATTACAAAATATTGTTAAAAGAAATATAAAGAGACACAAAAAATGGAAAGACATTCCCTGATCATGGATCAGAAGAGTTAACATTATCAAAATGATCATTCTACCAAAATCAATTTACAGATCCAATTCAATTCCAATAAAAATATCAATGGTATTCTCAAAAAAATTGCACAAATATTTCTGATATTCATATGGAATGACAAAAAACCCTATATAGTTAAGGTTCTCCTGACTAAAAAGGGGACGTATGGAGGCATTACATGCTCAGACTTCAAATTATACTACAAAGTCACAATAATAAAAACAACATGGTGTTGGAACAAAAGCAGACACACAGATGAATGGAATAGAATTGAATGCCCAGAAATAAAACGACACATATTAATCAACTAATCTATGACACAAGAGCAAAGAATATACACCCTAACAAGGAAAGCCTTTTCGATACTTGGTCCTGTGAAAACTGGACTACCACGTGCAAAAGAATGAAAGTAGACTACTATCTCACGCCATACACAAAAACCAGCTCAAAATGGATAAAAGACTTGAAGGTAAGCCCTGACACCATAAAATACATGAAACTAAAAGGCTTTCACACAGTAAAAGAGACAGTAACCAAAATGAAAAGACATCCTACTGAATGGGAGAAAATAGTTGCACACCATCAAGAACTGATAAGGGACTGATATCAAAAACCTACCAAGAGCTCACAACTCAAAATAAAACCCCAAAACAAAGAGCCAACAATCCAGTCAAAAAGTGGGCAGAAGATCTAAGAAAACACTTCATCAAAAAGAAATAGTCAACGGACATATAAAAAAATGTTCAACATCACATTATTAGGGGAATACAAATTGAAATCACAATGAGATATTACTTTGCACCTATGAGAACAGCCCATATTAAAAAAAAAAAACAAACTAGAAATAACAATTGCTGGTGATTATGGTAAAAAAAAAATAAATGAAGAACCCTCTTACACTGCTGGTGGGAATGTAAACTGGTCTAGCCATTGTGGATAGCTGTGTGGTGGTTCCTCAAAACAATAAGAATGGATCTATCATAGATCCAGTGATTGCACTCCTAGGAATGTACCCAAAGGATTCAAAACAGTAATCCAGAAGGAACCTGTACTCCTATGTTCATTGTAGCACTATTAACAATACCTAAGACGTGGAAATAACCCCAGTGCCCCATAACAGAAGAATGAATCAGGAAGAGCTATACACAGTGGACTATTACTCTGTGATCAAAAAAGATAAACTCATGCTGTTTGCAGCAATGTGGGTAAAGCTGGAAGGGATTATGCTAAGTGAAATAAGTAAGAAGTAAAAAGATAAATATCAGAGGGTTTCACTTACAGGTGGAATATAGAGGAACTGAACAATGGGTCAGGAAAAAAACAAAATTTGCAAGTTGACCATAGATCCAAGGCATACAGCAGGGCAGGGAGCAGGGAGAATACAGGGGACATTGGAGATGAATCTCTGGTGCTGTGGTGGTGGTAGAACTACAGGGACTATATATACCTGAGGGGAGAAATCAAATATTATACAAAAATAAATAACAATATAAGAAAATTAATTAATTTTAAAAATACAGATTCCAGTGGCTAATAGTAACAGACACATTATAGAATAGAATGGGACAGCGAGGTAGGAGGGAGAAAGCTCAGACATTGTTCCTGAGTCCATCAACCTAGAACCACATCTGTATTCAGATGTGGTGACATAGCATTACCATTCATGAGAATTAAGCCAGGACTTCAAATAATAGTTCCAAAAACCCTTCTCTCTTATTTTTGACCCCTTCTTAGTTCCCACTAAGAAAAAGAAACTGGATTTAACAGACTGTGATACTAGTTTAAATTGTGTTCAGTAATTAAAAATTGACCTGGAGAAGAAAATTCAGAAATCTGCCAAGAACAGTTCTACAGTAATTGGCCAGGCACCACAATTCAGCAGCCCTGTCTGCAGCAGGAACCCCAATGCTCCTCATTTATTTCCCTCCTGGCAGTTCAGAGTCTCCCTAAAATCCATTCTGTCTCTACACTAGTTTTTCTAAACTGTTCACAACTCATTTTTTTAATTTCTCCTGTTTTCCTGCCACTGTTCTCTTACTATCCATGAAATTTTATCTAAAATTTCTCCTGCTTTTTGTTGCTAAACATATTCAATATGTAAATAACAGCATAATTGTTAGAGAGTTTGTCAACTCCCATTCATTTTGGAAAACAAATTGTATGCTATTTGTTAAATGGTGTGCATGCTGGAAGGGTAATGTGAAGCCTAAAATCTAGCAAGAATCTGGTAAAACAAAGTGTACCATTTTGATCCCTCAAGAGAAAACAAATCCATTAGTTCAGCTATGATTTGTAATTTTTAAGTTTATTTTCAATTGTTTAAAAAACATTTTCCTTTTATCTTGACATCTTAAATTTCCAGTACTTGGATCTGTGAAATTCGTGAACCCATTGTCAAGGGCGCAACTTCTCTAACATTGAAATCTTGCTGTATGACTTCACAGTGATTATTTGAGCACTGTGGCTTCATATCTGGATTTTAGTAGTGTATAATCATGTCATCTAGCTTGCTATTATCATCATGATATTTACTCAGTTTAGATGGACATGAAGATGTCCTTTGATTCAGGGAAATTTTTTTACTTGTTTTTCTCTTTAAAAACGTAAATACCATTTTCTTTCTTCCATCAGAATTCCCTCTAGAAGAGAAACTTCAAAATGCAGACATAGACCTTCTGAGTGACTCATATCCTCTTTAAAGTGAATGTAACTCACAGGAAAAATGATACCTTGGTTGTCAGCAGCCATTTGCAGTGAAAGTCTCTATCCTTCCTTATTTATTATCAATTCCCTAAAGTTTTAAGGTCTGCTTCTAAGAAAAAGCATAAAAAAGAAATTAGAATTATATATGTAACTAGAATAATATTTCCTGCTAATAGTAAATATTCAAGTGATTTTGGGGCCATCAATGATAGTAATTTCTAATTTCAGAGTTAAAATAGCAGTATTTTATCTGGGAGAAAAAGAGACGAGAAAGGGTATGCTTACTATGGTTATTTTGTTTCTGGAGTTGTTTTGTTTAACTGCAGGGACTTTCATGTAAAACAAAAAAATAAGTAAATAAATTGTTCAGCACCAAAGGGTTAACACTGCAGGCAAGGGTTAATTAATACTGTAGCAGTTACATGCATTCCTAAAGATTAAGTCCTAACCTCAAGGAGCTAAATGTCTAATAGGACAATTAGGACCAGTCTGCAAATATCCAAGACACCAGACCATTTCTCCTCAAAAGTCACATACAGTAGAATTGGGAGTTTCAAAGGCAAAGAAGTTTGTCATTTCTGACTGAGATCATAAAGGGTAGTTTCTTGGAGGTGTTGAATTAGAACCAGGCAATGAAGGAGTGTGTATTGTTGCCTATTGCTGCCCTAACAAATACCACAAACTCAATGGCTTAAAGCAGCATAGATTTATTATTTCATAGTTCTGGACATCAGAAGCTCAACTTCTAATGAAGTTCAACTTGGATCTCTGGGCTCAAACCAAAGTGTTAGCAGAGCTGTGCTCCTCTCTGGAGACTCTATGGGAGGCTGGTTCTTGCCCATTTGGATTGATTGCTGAATTCACTTTTTGTGGGTATAAGATTGAGGTCTCTGTTTACTTGGTGAGTCTTAATTGAGGACTTTTCACAGTAGACTAATACAGTGTTCAAAATGGCCATGTTAAAATATGACTTCTTCCTCCATCTTCAAAGCCAATGGCAGGTCAAGTCTGTCTCACATTGTTGTATCCCCTAATGCCCTTGGCCTTGTACTTTTAGGGACCCTTTTGATTACATCGATCTCCATCTGAATCATACATAATTGTCTCTCCATCTCAATGTCTGCAACCTTAATGATACCTGCAATGCCTCATTTGTCATGTAAGGTAATATATTCATAGATTCTTGCTAGAGAAGGCAGTGCCTCTGGGTTGGGGGGCAGGGAAAGGGGAGCATTATTTTCCCACCACAAATGGGTAGGATTTCAACAAGGAGAGAAACTGAAAAAAGAAATCCATACCTGAAAATGCATGAGCAGACTGTGGAGACATATCCCTTGCAAGAAATATACACTCAAATATATACTCTGGCACAAATTAACACGAAGAGTAAAGAGTACAGAGAAATTCTGGAAAACCGTTATTTTACTTTATCATGGAGGATATTGACTATTCACTGAGCAATAATTGAAGATATCAATTATTCACTGAGCAATGGGGGAAGCTCAAAAAGGGTTTTGAGTAGGCTGAACTTTAGGAAAAGTAACCTGGGTTTAGAATCTTGTAGAATGGGAAGAGGGAGAAGAAATCAAAATTATAGGAGTTCATTTTGAGCATTGTATTAATCTAAAAATTAAAGGGAATGCTAAAGTCTCCTATTCAAGACCAATATTTCATCTGTGCTGTACACTGTATTTTTTGACATGGCAAATAATAATATGTTTCTTTAAAGTCACTAATTTTATGTCACAGCATAATGTAATTTGTCACAGCAGCAATAGAATTCTTTCAGTAAAAATCTTCCACTTGAACTACTTTATCACTTTCCTCTACTACTTTATCACTTTCCTCCCCTTCACAGCTCTATGTCTCAGTTTTCTTTGTTCATTGCTACCTTCCTCTTCACAAAAATTTCCTATCTTGTTCCTACTTTTGTCATTCTAGAAGTAGGATTCTATGCTAAGATTCCAATGGCTACCATGTCTTTAAATCCAATGGACATTTTTCAGCTTTTTAATAGCATGTATCTTTTTGATAGCAGTTGGCTTTTTAATAGCATGTATCTTTGGTGATCTTTCTATCCTTAAAGCACTCTTTTCTTTGTTTCTGCAAAACCACATTTCCTCCAGCTCTGACAGTTTATTTGCTCACTCTCCTCTACCACACAATTAAATGTTACATTTCCTCAAAGATTAAGTCCCCTCTCCTCCTTTCTCTATACATCCACCTAGACAAATTCATTTACACCTTCAGCTTCAGTGACCACCCAAAATATATAGAGACAAGTTTATAACTCCTGACCAGATTTCTTGTGAACTACAAGTGAAGTCTACAACTTCTTCATTCACTGTACTCCATCTCAAAGACTATCTCCAAGAACATCAGATTGTGCCAGTCCTCTGTTTTTGGCCATTTAATTATTTCCCATTATTTTGAGTTTAAAGACTAAAATCCTTAAAGAGACCCACAAGGTTCTGCATAGCCTGACCCCTGCCTGCCAGTCTAGCCTCACCCTTCTGCACTCTAATCATCATAGCGATTAGTAATCACATTTTTAGTGTCTGAAATGCTTCATGTGCCTTCCCCACAGGGCCTTTGCACATGTGCTTCTGTCTTTTGGAATACTTTCCCTGATCATGTTATTAATTTCTTTTCATCTTTCACACCTTACCTAATAAACTTCCCAGTTTCTTAGACCAGCATTCATACCTCTGAACTCCCACAGAAACATGTATTCACTTATAGTATTAATCAAAACCTAGCTATTGAAAGAAAATATCAGGCACATACTGTAGGATGCCAATTACAAATATATGTTTGGAGAATGAACCCCAACAACAAGGGAAACAAAAGCAAAAATAAATAAATGGGTCTACATCAAACTCAAAAGATTTTGTACCTCAGAAGAAGGCATCACAAAACCAAAAAGGCATCCTGCAGAACAGGAAAAAAAAATTGCATATCACAAATCTGACAAGGGGCTAATCTTCAAAATTTACAAAGTTGTTATACAATCCAACAACAAAGAAACAACCCAAATCAAAAATATTGGCAAAGGGCCTACATAGACAAATTTCCAAAGAAGACATTCAGGAGGTCTATAGATAAGTGAAAAATTGTTCAGTGTCACTTATTATAAGGGAAGTACAAATCAAAACCATAGAGATACCACCTCATGTCTGTGAAAATGTTCGATATAAAGAATGGAATTAACACTGGTGAGGTTGTGGTGAAAAGGAGCAATATTCCACTGTTGGTGGGAATGCAAGTTGGTGCAGCCCCTGTGAAAAATGGTACAAATATTTCTTAAGAAAACAAACATGGGAATTTCATGTTATCAGAGAATACCTCTACTAAGTATTTATCAAAATAATATGAAAACTCTAATATGAAAATATTATTGATGTCTATGTCCCCAATTGCCAAGTCATAGAACCATTTAAGTGCCCTTCAATAGATGAATGGATAAAGAAATTATAACATATATACTCAATGGAGTACTATACAACTATGAAAAACATGAAATAGTGGCATTTGGGACAAAATGAATGGAACTCAAGGTGATTCTGTTAAATGGAATGAGTCAAAAAGTAAAAGACAGATATTTGATGGTTTCACTAACCAGGGGAATATATTGCAAATAACCAAAATACATACATACAGGAAAAGTATAGTACGAATAAATTTTGAATTCAGTGAAAGAATATAGTGGTTATCAGAGGGAAGACTGTGGAGAGAGGAGAGATGAAAGAGGGGGGCAGATAGTGTATGAGACCAGGCGGTTGCCAGACAATGTGTGGAACATGTGCACATATGGAAGAGCAAAAATGTAACCAAATTTAAGCAATGTAAAAGGTAAGAAAAATTAAAATAAATTTTTTTTAAAATACAAAAAAGACAACATCAAAAAATTTTCTTGACTTCCCATGGTATTTCCAAACCAAGTATTAAATTTGATAGTACCTTATCACAAAATTATGCCATCTCTGTTTACTTCAGATCTCTATCTCCTTACTTTTTCAAAAGTCCATTCTCTACAAACCTTAAATACTATCCATCCCTGTGACTTTGCCTCTACCCTTTCCCCCTTCCCAGCATCTTTGTTTTTTAAATCCTTACAGTTGTGGTGCAGATGATAGCTCCTGTCTCATCCCTTGCTCCCTTTCAGGGTATTTCAATAAATTCACTCTTTCTGTTCTTAAAAAAACAAAACAAAACCCCTTACAGTGCATGGAGAATCAAAAGTGATAACTTGCCCCTCATCCTTAATTATAAAATTAGTTCCTTCTCAAGTCTGCCTAGCTAATTTGTATTCTTGCTATTAGACCTATATCTTTCATCAGTAACTCTAATGCTGCAAATACCTGACAGTACAAAACAGATAAAAGGCAAATAGATTACAAAGTCAATTGAAAATCTTGAAAAAGGGTCAAAATTTCATTAAGATCCTCAAAGTGATATTGGCGATCAGCTCCAGCCATATAGGCTATCTCTTTAAGCAGGCTAAGCATTTTAATTATGTTGATTCTCCACATTAATGAGCTTTGGATATTCTTTAGTCCCTTATGTTACTAAGTCCTTTACTAATGTCTTATAGTTCTCATTGTATAGGCCTTCCCCTTCTAAGTTACATTAATTCTGAGATATGTATTTATTTTTGAAACAATTATAAATGGAATTAATTCTCAATTTCTTTTTAATTGATTATATATAAAAAAGTTATGATATTTTTATGTTGATCTTGAAACCTGCCACTTTGCTGTATTTATCTATTGTTTCTACTAACTTTTTGGTTGAGATTCTAGGATTTTCTATATATAATAAATTGTCTACAGATAGTGAGTTTTGCTTCTTTTCCTATTTGTATTCCCTTTATTACCTGCTTTTGTCTTATAGCTCTTGCCAAAACCTTTAATACTAAGTTAATCAGTTGTCTTATCTGATCTTAAGGGAAAAGATTTCAATTTTTCATCATTATTATGTTGGTTGTTGGTTTCTAATACATGGCATTTATTAAACTGAAGTAGGTTCTATCTATTGCCATCTTGTTTAGAGTTTTCATCATAAAGGAGAGCAGAACCTTACCAAATGCTTTCTCTGTGTATGTTGAGATTATCATATAATTATTGTCTTAACTTGTAGATACAATGTTTTACATTGATTGGTTTGTGTATATTAGCATTGTGTATACAGCATACTAGCATTCCTGTGATAAATCCCACTTAATCATGATATATAACTGTTGTGTTATACTGTTCAATTAGATTTGCTAGTATTTTGTGGGAGATTTTGTGTCAGTGTTCATCAGAAATATTTGTCTAAAATTTTCCTTTCCGGTGCTGCCTTTATTTGGTTTCAATAGTAAGGTAATGGTGGCATCATAAGATGTATCAGGGAGCATTACCTCTTGTTTTAACATTTGAAATGGTCACTAATTCTTCTTTATTTTTTTTAAAAGATTTATTTACTTATGCATACAAAAGCTGGGGTACAGGCCAGAGTCACAGGAGGTAAGAGGATTCATCAGACAGAGTGGGGAGCAGAACAGGCAGACTGACTGAAACACACTGCTGAGGGGAGCAGCGGGACAGGCAGGAGGGGTCTGCCTGTGCCATGTGGGTCCCCTCCCTGGCCAGCGGCAGGGATAGAATTTGTGTGGCAGGGGCTGCGGCCTGCTTCGTAGTGCGTTGCTTAACCTACTGTGCCACCAGGGAGGCCCACTAATTCTTCTTTAAAGGTTTGGTAAAATTCATTTGTAAAGTACTGAACTTTGTTTGGGGGGAACATTTTTTATGGTTGTTTTAATTTCAATGACTCTGTATGTTCAATTCATCTGTTTCTGGCTTACTCTTGGTAGACTATATGAATCAAGAAATTTGTCCATTTCTTCAAGGTTGTCATATATTAAGGAATGTAGTTTTCATAGTGATATCTTATGATCCTTTGTATTTCTGTGCTATCTGTGGTAATTTCTCCTTTCATTTATAATTCTGTTTATTACTGTTTCCTATCTTCTTTAGCTTGCTAGAGTTTATTTTATCAAAGAACTAATTCCTAGTTTCATGATATTCTGCAATCTTTTTAATCTGTTTCATTTATTTTCATTCTTATATTTACTAATTCCTTCTACTATCAATACCTTGGGTCTTGCTTTTCCCTTTTTTCAAGTTTCTTTAGGTGTAATATCAGATTGTCTATTCGCAATTTTCCTTACTTCTTAATTTGAACCTTTATTGCAAATATTTCCCTTCTTAAGATCAATTTTGCTGCAGTCCATTGATTTTGATAGCTTTGTATCCTCATTTTTATTCATCTCAAAGTATTTTATTTCTGTTTTAATTTCCTCTTTCATTCAATAGCTTTTAAGCAGCATATTGTTCAGTCTCCCTATATTCTTAGGCTTTCCTATTTTTTAATGTTAATTTGTCCAAAGATATTAGAAAATGTTTGACTAAATGAAGACATTAAAAAATAAATAAAAATCAGCTTGACTTTATTTTCTTTTCCTATTTTTTTAACCAAAGCATTATTTTATACAGATTAAATATTTCATGTCTTTTTTTGATTAAAAGTTTATCCTTCAGACAAACAATTTTGAAGGAAAATAATTGGATAAATGGTCCTAAGTATTTTAGAGTAACTTGTGCTTTGTGACATGCTTGTGAAGACTTTGTCACATTTCCTGGTGCTGGCCATGACTCAGTGTTGAGTGTTTGCTTGCATCTGGGCTTCATGTCGTCTTCCATTTGAAGTGCATTCAAATGTATACCTCTGGAGAAATTTGGTATCAAAAACAATAATGCCCTAGAGTTCTTCTTTATTTTAAGTGAAAGGTCAAAATTTTCACTTCACTGCCATCTCATGTCCCCCTCCCTCTTAACCTCAGAACCCTCAGGATGTTTGTTGATGTCCAGTAGTCTTTGAAAGTGTTTTACATTGTTAAATTATCCATTATATGACTGTCCAGTATATATTTTTATCATTGATTTTGCTGAATGTAATTTTTCCATAGTCCTTCCATTTTATTGAAAATGTTTGCATTTCACCCTTAACTATCATACTTCTATTTCTCTTCTTTATTCTCAAGTGGTGTTTGCAATTCAAGGCTATTTGTGGTTCCACATAAGTTTCAAAATTTTTTCTTCAGTTCATTTGAATATTGTTGGAATTTTGAAAAAAATTGTGTAAAATTTATATATCATCTTGATTGTATTGATTCTCCTCCTCCATGAACATGGATTATCTTTCTGTCTTATTAGTAACAGCTAAGTACTTTAATAACATTTCATAGTTCTCATTGTATAGGTCTTTTAGGTTCATTCCAAGGTTTTTAATTTTTGAAGCAATTATAAGTGGAATTATTAATTTCTCTTCTTGTTCATTGTGTATAAATGTTCACAAACAAAAAACAATGTATTCATTTTTTTAAATAACTTTTTGATGGTGTCTCTAGGAACTTCTGTATACCATACTATATCATCTTTTCCCAGTTGCATTCCTCTTATTGCTTCTGTTTTTTTCTGGTAGCTCTGATGAAAGCCTCTAATACTGAATTAAATATAAGTTGTGATTTTGGACATTCTTGTGCCAGATCATATGCAGAAAGCTTTCAGTTTTGCACCATTGAGTATTATATTGAGACTATTAATTTTACTATATGTCCTTTATTATGTTGAAGTAGGTTCCTTCCATTCCTATCTTGTTTATAAAGCTTTTATCATAGATGGGTGTTGAATCTTATTAAGTGATTTCTTTGCATCTATTGATATTGTATGATTTTTAGCTTTATTCTAGTTGGTGTATTCCATTATTGATTTCATATATTAAACCATCCATGTATCCCTAAGATGAATTTGACTTGATAATGGTATATAATCCTTGAGATGTACTGTTGAATTTGATTTGCTAGTATTTTATGGAAGATTTTTGCATTTATATTCATTCATCAAGGATATTGGTCTACAATTTTCTTGTGCTATCTGTCTTGTTTTGGTATTAAGGTAATGTTGGTATGATAAATGTACTAGGGAGGATTTTTTTTTCAAGATTTATTTATTTATGCATACAAGAGCTGGGGTACAGGCCAGAGTCACAGGAGGTGAGAGGATTCACCAGACAGAGCAGAGAGCAGAACAGGCAGACTGAAATACACTGCTGAGGAGAGCAGCGGGCGAGGCAGGAGAGGTCTGCCTGTGCCATGTGGGACCCCTTCCTGGCCGGGGTGCAGGAATCGAACTCATGCTGCAGTGGCTGCAGTGGCTGCAGTTTGCTTCATACTGCGTTGCTTAACCCATTGTGCCACCAGGGAGGCCCTAGGGAGGATTTTTTGAAATTTTAACAATTTAACCGAGGTGATCATTAAATTCTTTAAATTTTTATAAGTTCTTTAAATTTTCCTAAGATTCATTTGTAGGGGTCTCCCTGGTGGCACAAGAGGTTATTTCTAGTTTTATGGCATTGCACTCATAGAAAGTACTAGATATAATCTATATTCTTGTGGTTTTATTGAAATTCACTTGTGTTCCAAGATATGGTCTATTCTTGAATATGTTTGTTCCACATGCACTTGAGAAAAAGTGTTTATGAAGCCACTTTGTGGTGGAGTGTTCTGTAGATGTCTGTTAGACCTACTTGTTCTAGCTCTTCACTTAAGGCTATTGTTTCCTTATTTATTCTTTGTCTTGCTGATTATTCCAAAGTTGTAAGTGGGGTAGTAAAGTCCCTAGTATTATTATATTCTTATTAATATCTATCTTTAGTTCTGTTACTGCCTTATATGTTTTGGAGTTCCATCTTTCGTTGCATATAGATTATTTCTTCTAGTTGTATTAGACCTCAGTCATAATATAATCTCCATCTCTTATTACCTTTTTGAATTGGAAGCATATTTCTATCTGCTATCAGTATAGCTTTTCCTACATGTGTATGTGTTTTTAATTGCCATTTGCTTGTGTTACTTTCTTCCCCCTTTAATTCTATGTCTATGCTTATCTTTATTGAGAAGGTGGACTTCCTGTAAGTAGTAGAAAGTTAGATTTTATTTTGAAATCCATTCAGTCTCTTTACACCTTCTGACTGGTGAGTCAGGTTATTCACATATAAGGTGATTATTGAGACATTAGTGTTCCTAGCTATTTTGCTATTTTTTAAATTTGATTTGGTTTGTCTTGTCTCTATTTTATGAGGTCTCCCTTTTATGTTTTATTGAGCTTTCATTTTTGTTGTCTTATTTAGTACTTCTGTTAATTTTTTTGTTTCAATATTTGCTGAGGTTAGTATATAACAAACTTTTGTTTGACCTGTTGGGTCCTCTGGTCTCCAACTCTTCAGATGGGTCATATTGTTACTCTCCCTTTTCTTTTTCTTGTTACATAATTTGGGTGTCTGATACTTTGATAGTCATTGTTCTGTTAGTTTATAATAACCGCTTTAAGACTTCTTTGTGGCTTTGTCTTGATAATGTTCTTTCAGTTTTTGCTTTTCAGTGAAGTTCCTTAGTCTTTTTTCTGTCTTGAATGCTAATCTTGCAGAGTAAGGATTCTAGGCTGGAAATATTTTTAAGTACTTTGAATAGCTCCTGGCAATCCCTTCATGTTTTTCATATTTCTTTGTTCCAGTTTATCTAATTGTAACTGCCTGTTCCTGTTTTATATCTTCCCTTTGTGTGTGTGTGTGTGTGTGTTCCATAAATGTTTATACTGTTACCTAGAACTCCTTGGTCATGCCCACAGTTTTGCTGGATTGAGACTCTTCTTAGGTATTTATTTATTTGATCCAGCATTTGTGGTATGTTCTATTGTTAGGGGAAAAAACCCTCCTAAATAAATTATACAAATAAGTTATGGACTTCAACCCCCATTCCAAACCTACAAAATCCAAAAACTACAAATCCCATAAAGTCATTACCAAAAAGCAGATCACTGGGACCTAAGGGTGGAGTTGAGCAGCCAAGCTAAATATAAAAGCAAACACGTGGGCCTTGGGGGATCCTTTTTCCTTAAAAGTCAGCTCTCAGCGCACCGCACCGTTAGGTTCCAGCTCCAAGGAACTGGTAAAATATTTACAAATCTGTATCCCTCTCTTCCCCTTGTGTTATTCACTACGCTATTTCTCCTTCCCTTGTAAATAAAACCCTTTATTAACCTTTGTTGTGTGTGCCTACAGTTAAGGCATTATAAGTGCCGTTCGAGCGCGTGGGTAAGGACCCAGTCAGGCAAACCCATTTTATATTAGGTTTGCCCTGTAACACTATCTCCTCAATTTTAATTTTTATGGGTTACTTAGGATTAGACTTTCAGAGTGTTACCTTTGCTTCTGTTGAGGTAATTGGAGAATTAATACTGGTAAATGGTAGTAGGTGAAAAAAAGACCAGGGAAATAGGGAACTGAAACATCACTGAAGCATCAAAAGTTCAAGCTTCCTTGGTGGGGTTCAGGGAGGGAGAGGGTTGAGAGCAGATAAGAGCACAAGGGACTGAGGTGATAGTGCACTGGTGAAATGGTGATGGGGAATGCATGGGGATTACAATTGATGTCAAATATATATAAATAAAGGGGAAAAAATTCAAGCTTCCTACTGTGCTTCCATCAAAAATTCAAGACCTACTGGGTCTCAGATTTGTGTGGTGGAGATTCAGTGATGCCCTCCTCCAGACTAGTCTTGTATAGTCTTGGGACAGCTTCCACTGCCACACTATTTTTAAGTACTAGATGCAATGTTGGACATAGGTTGTAGTTGATATGAGGTCAGGAAATGATCTCTTTTCTAGTATAGGTCTACTCTTGGGCTGTTTGCACCTGTTTTTAATAGGTGCTTTGACTCTAATTTATCCCAAGTGCTCATTTGTTGTCTTGGTTTTAGTCCTGAAGGAGGAGAGTATTAGGTGTTTTGAATATCCTAGCCTCAACTTTGATTACTAACCTCTTCTTCTAAGGAAATGCAGGTAATCTGACCTGTTTCTCTCAACCAGTCAAGGCTCCAGCTATTCCATATTGAGACCCTCAGGCTCAAGTCAGCAATAGTTGATGTGCACGCCTGTTTGCACAGTTCAACAGTGCACCCTCTGACCTGGGCACCAACTCTGCAAGCCTCCTCTGCAACACAGAGCCAGGTCTCAAGAGTCCCCAGTGTTGGTGTGTGCCACTGAATTAGTTACTATAGGGGGCTCCACAGAGCTGTAATTCCTCCCTCTTGAGAGTTATACTGCTTTGGTATCATTGTAAACACACTTCACTTAAAGGTTTTCCAACCCTGTTTCTTTTGGACCATTCCTTCTGGTTGCGCTGATTGTCCATTTTTCCTTTTGGCTTTGTACTGCTGAAATCTAGTTGTGAGTATGTGGAGGAGGTGAACCCAGTGTCCTCACTCTGCCACCATCTTGCCAGACTAACCCTTGCAGGTATCTTTACTTCAAACATTAGTTTTTACTGAAAGATATTAGCTCTGGAACACTTTTTGAGTTCCAACCCCAACCCAGAAACTCCTCTTGTCCCAGAGTTGCCAACTATCAAGTATAATCTGCATGACTGCTTCCTGACTTTTATAGATTTCCCTTTGCTCTTTGAAATTTGGCAGTCTTTCTTTCATTGGCCTCCTTCCATTGCATATGAAATCACTTTATAATATCATGGCTTTCATTATCAAAACCCATTTATCAAGTGCTAGCGATAACACATCCAGTTTTTCTTTTCAGATCTGGTTGATAAAGTAAAACACACAATCTTAAAAGCAACTACATTAACAAACAATGTTTACTAGTTAACTTAAAATTCAAAGTTAAATATAGTACATGATAATGTTTCTTTTCTAATCATACAATTAAATATTTCTTATCTATTTATCTCAGCTGTTTTCCTTTGAAAATCTTTGTTATAGAAATGGATTTTGAGAAAACTGTTTGAAACTTACAGTTTTTGCCCTTCCAAATGCAAGTTTTACCAGTGTTTATGGCTAACACTTAGATTAAAATTTTCAGTGTAAGGTTTGAGAGCATATAGATCTTTTCATGGGATTTTTCTTTCAATTACAGACATCTGTTCATGTCTCAAATGAAATAGAATTCAAATGTAAGAAGAAATAAGTCAATAGCTGGTAGAGCTGGGCATAGCACACTCAGCATAAAAAGTAAGCTAAGGAGGATGTGGTAAAAAAAAAGAAAATTTGTTTTAGCAATTCATCTCTTAATAATGTAAAGTGTCAACATAAGAATTCTTTAAACACAGAAGTGATTTGTATCTTGACAGTGTTTCTTTGAGGTCTTCTGGGAACAAATCTTCTTAAACTGTTGAGCAATTCTGACTTATGCAAGCACATACTTTATTACTCATCTGAGAAGCAGAATGACTAGTCAGAGAATGAAACTGTGCTCCGTGTTTCTAGAGGCAGCTGGAAAGACAAGTCTGCAAAAGTTGGCAAGGTGGCAACCTTGTAAACTTTGCTCCAACTCTGAGTCTTCTAAATATGCAGCAGAGGGGTTTACCAAATTTCTAGGAGGTTCTTCTGTTTTCCAAAATAACTAAAAGTAAAGTAGATTGGAATAAATTAAAATCAGAGACAAGTTTACTCCCATGATTTTAATATTGGAAAACACATAAGAATTGAAATTTAATTTTGGGGCTTTTCTCCCCGGTATCAAAATTTGTATTCATTATTGTAAAAACTAAGAGCTTTTATACTTAAACATGGGTAATAAGGTAAATTTTGTTATATGTATTTTCACAATTTTTAAAAAATAATTTAAAAGAAACCTCATGGAGGAAACCTATTAAAGTCTTAAAAATATACATGTTATGAACATTTCTAGTTACACATCTATCTACCCAATTACTCTCTTATACTACAATTTTCTATAAGTCTGACTTATAATGATATAAACTCTTTGGGAAATGTCCAGGAACCAAGAAAGCAAAAGTTCTTTTAATAGTTGAGATAACGATCACAATGTCCTAGATCTTCTTTGCACAGCAATGGTTTTAGGAAGAATTTCTAATAGTTCTTATTAATTGCAATTTTGATAAGCTAAGTAATCTTTCTCAGCCAAAAGAACATTAAAAGCAGAAAATTAGTAAGGTGTAGTATATTGCTAAGGACAGGAATCTTGATAGCAGAGGGGGAAAGCAGCTGATTACCTAACAGAGGGTAAACAACAAACAACAAAAATTCTCCCAAAAAACTCGTTTAAAAGGGAAGGGGGCTTGGGAGTTATTATTTAACAGGGACAGAGTTTCGGTTTTGGATGATGAGAAAGTTCTGGAAATGGATGGTGGCTATGGTTACATAACATTGTGAATGTTCTTGATATCAAGTTAAAGTTAACTAAGTTGGTAAGTTTTATATTATGTATATTTTACCTCAATTTAAAAAATGGTAAAAGAAAAAAGGGATGTCAATATTGAAAGTCTCCAACTAAATTTGTATTTGGATTGGAGGGCAGTGAGCAGGTAGGTAGTCTTTGGAAAAGCTCTACATGGACACTGAGGACCCCAAAAACAACCTGGTCTGATAACAGTGGGCTTTCTAATTTAATTCACAACTAGCTGCCTTTTTCTAGTCATATTGGCGCTGATAACTTTCACTCTTTCTCAAGAAGTTTCTACAAATTTGCAGAACCAGAAACTTCAAGGATCAGGCACACATTCTGACCCAGAGGCTGATTTAGGGAAAGGGTGACTTTTTTTTTTTAAAGATTTATTTATTTATGCATACAAGCACTGGGGTACAGGCCAGAGGTGTGGGGGGGTGAGAGGATTCACCACAGAGAGCAGGGAGCAGAACAGGCAGATCAACAGAAGTACACTGCTGAGGGGAGCAGTGGGTACAGCAGGAGAGGTCTGCTGCACCATGTGGGTCCCCTCCCTGGCAAAAGCAGGGATCAAACTCGTGCTGCAGTGGCTGTGGTTTGCTTCATAGTGCATTGCTTAACCCACTGCACCACCAGGGAAGCCCCAAGGGTGACTTTTTAAATGCTGATATTTAAGGCATAAAGGCAGTCCTTTTAAGTGCATTCAATACATTCAATTAGCAGTTATGAGGGTTTTTATATGTAAATTTTGGGTGATATATGATCCCTCTTCTTCAGGAATTTATAATCTAATTAAGATAACAAAATATATTGGGATAAAGCAAGTTAGCATCACACATCTTCTTGGCTTTCTAGTCCTTTTATAATCTGACCCTATTTTATTTTTTACTTTTCATCATAGAGAACATTCTTTTTTAGTTAGGCAGATTTGCTAAGTCTCCTCCACACTGACTATAAACAAGGGGGCCTTTTCTTTCCAAAAAGGCAAAAATTGTGTCAGAGACCAGAAAACCTTTCTAGGCATGAAGGTAGAAAGAGGGAGGAATCAGTCAGTTTTCTTGTATTTGTAGCTGGATTGGAGGGCAGTGAGCAGGTAGTCATTGGAAAAGCTCCACATGGACTCCAGAGAGAACCCCTAAAACAACCTGGGCTGATAAAAGGGGGCTTATCTGCTTTAATTCACATATTGGCTGCCTCTTTCTAGTCTAATTGGTGCTTGACACTCATCGTTCAATTTTCTTCTTCCTCTCTGCTCAAAAACCATTCTTCCCTTAGATGAAGTATATGGAGTTCATTTGGGTTTAGTTTCCTTAGTTATAAGATTCCTTAAGATTACCTGAAGACAGCCTGGAACTCTGCTGTAAGAGCTACTGTAACAGGGTGGTCCCCAGGAAAGGGGGAAGTTCCAGAATCTGGGTTCTGCCCTAAGTGGGTGGAGCTGAGCAGGGATAAGAAGATTCTGCAGAGAGGAGATAGGAGGACAGAAGGAAGAGAGGAAGAAGGAAACAGGATGGAGAGCAGCAAGGAGATCTGGAGGAGGCACGTGGAGCAGAGGGACATGTGAAGAAATTGTGCTTGCTTTTTGGTCTTGGACTGGTTGGAACAGATGTGGGTGAGAGACCCATGGGGAGGTTAACAAGGGCAGCTTTCATCTTGATTTTGATTTTGCTCTTTTCCTCCCGGATTTGTCTTTCTGACCCTTTTCTATGGGTCTCTACTGAAAGGCCCTTTAGACTTGTGGCAGGCTTTTGGGCCTTGCTTTGGGCCAATCCTATTTGACTGAACTTTTACCCTAAAGGAGATGGGTAACTTTGGATGCTTAGCTTAGTAACTATATTCTTTGTCCTTTCTGTATTGTACCTTAATTGTATTAAAGTTCCTTTCCATTAAAGGGCTTCTATTTTGTCTTAATGTGGCGGATGGCAGAACCCATTCAGAGAGGGCAGGTTTGGGGGTTCTGGGGTGCCTCTCTCCCTGCCCTGTAATACTACCAAGGTTTGAAATCTCAGCTCTTTGATCTGGGCAAAGTACTTGTGTAATTTGTATTTTAGGGTGTTCTTCTTTAATATGGCTGTCTTGAGGATTAAACAACATGATGCACATGTTTAGGGCAACACCTGTATAGAGTAAGGACATACATACATACATACATCCTTTACTAACCAATTAAGTTATACACTGCAACATTGCCACTGCTGTAGTCTTTGTGCTCAGTTGGCCTTGTGTTCTCTCTTCTCCCTGTTTCAGCTGTGTGCATTTTGCAGATATACTCAGTTATTTAATCCAAATATATAGCTGTAGTTAACTATCCTATTATAGAAGTGTCAGGCATTGTAAGACAAAAATCACCAAGAATCATTCTGCCCAGAGACTACCACTTTTAACATTAGACTGCATACTTTCCTGTACTCTATTGTGTCACTTGCTTTTTTTCCCTTGAACATATCTACAAGAACAAATGTTAGACCAGGGGGTTAATTCATGTGATTTTGCTCACCATGGGCCTGATTTAGCTGATAGCTCACAGAAGGTGCTTAAAAAACAAAAATTCAAAGGAATAAATGAGTCAATGCCAATAAAACACATCCACAGAAATCATTAATGTTAATATTATTCTATATAAATGTGTCACAATTTCTCTGTCTTGGAAACTAGTTTGCAATTTGTTCAGATATATGGCAAATATTTTCATATATACACACAAAAAATTTAAAGACATGTTTTAAACAGAGGCACAAAGGATAACATCATACATTACAGAACCAAGTCAATCAGAATGAACATACTTTAAGATTTTGACAGTTTTTCTTCAATTTTTAAGTGAAAGAAGTAAAAAGCAGCAGATAAAGTTGAAGCCCTCATTCCTTCCTTCCTTCTACCTAGTCAACAACTGTCAAGAATTTGGTGTATATTTTTGCCATCCATGTCTAGACTCGTATGAAGTATCTGATTGATAGAGGTTTGCTGGGATTTTGTCATTTGTGAATATGATATCACAGTGTATATATAGTTCTGTAACTTGTTCTTTTCCTACTCTACAGAGGTTTTACATTTTATCTATAATCATCTCCCCTTGGAAAAGTACACTTACTGACAGTTCATTCACTTAGCAATTGTATATATTTCATCATTTGACTTATACCTACCTTTATTTTCCTACTGTTCCTCATTACTGGATACTTAGATTGTTGCTGATTTTTCTCTATTGCAAACAAAGCCATTGTGGTCATTGGAAATATAAAGTTTTTTACACTTACATTTTAATTCTTTTATTTTACAATATTTCAGTCGACAATTTTTTAAAATTATGTGTACATTTTTAAAGATAGAGGAAAGGCAGGACAGAGGCGGATGGTGGTCAGTCCCGTGACATGGTGTTGCTGTGGAAAGAGAATGGGCAGACCAGGAGAGAAGTTACACTGGTGTGCCAAGTGTGATCCTGTCACAGATTCTCAGTCGGAGACTTATTCTGTTCCCAATACTGTGCAAGATACCTGGATAAAATACAGGATAATATTGAAAAATGAACTTGAATTCTAAGTTGCACAGTAATGGCTTAATTATCAGAGTCAAAGAAGAGAGATAATAGGGAGAACAGAGAAGATTCCCAGGAGGAGCAGCAGCAAGGTTGAAAGCGCAGGGGAGAGGATTTAGCAAGGAAAGAGGGGTGGATGGCAGACCAGGGACTTCCAAGGTTGTGAAGTAATCTGTAGAAAATGACATTCATTACTGTTTCTTTCGAGGTTAAAATTAAAATGTCTTTCTTTCGAAAGAAAAATGTTTCTTTCGAGTTTGTTAATTAAAAAGGAAATTGGATTGCTATTAAATCGGTATTAGCCCACACCATTACCTGCCTTGATTTCAGTGGTAGAAATTATGGTTAGAGAGCCAGAAATAGATTAGGATTTGGCCTCCTGTATATTCTACTCCGTATTTCCGCACAATTTATGCATATGTCTGCACTAAATCCAAAGTTTCCAACTGGAAAGACAGTCGAGTGGCTGAAAAGCAAAACAATCTCAGTTTCTAGTATACATTACTGTTCTGCACATCTTAAAATACATCGCACTGGGGTTGATTAAAGCAAATCAAAGCAATCCCTAAATTTGGAGATCCACCACCTTCTATATAATGTCCTCCTTTATTACTTGACCCCAGGGACTAGCAGTTCTCCTTTTCCGTCCTTACTCTGGCACGCACTTGGTAACGTGGAGTCCCCATCGGGCCTGTTAACTTACTTTCTTCCCCAAGCCTGGTGTGAGGCTTAAGGAAGCAGTGGTTTAAGCGACTGAGTCACCAACTTTTATACCTCGTGAAGTTGAGGGGCACTACGGAGTTGGGGGTGGGTGACACCCCGGGCAAGGGTCCGCGGCCGAAGGGAGCGCTGGCAGGTGGCGGGGGGCGCGGGGCGCGGGCCGGGGCAGGAAGCGGGGCGGGGCGGGCGGCCGGCGAGAGCAGGGCCGCGGGCGCCCCGCCCGGGCTGGTATGCGGCCGAGAGTGACGCGGGAGGCGGGTCACGTGACGCCCGTGGAATGCCAACAATGTAGCGAATGTCCCACTTGGGTTTGCGCGTAGGAACCGCGGCGTGAGCGCCCCGGGAAGATGGAGCAGCCGCCGCCCGCACCACCGCCGTCAGGGGCCCCCAATTCCCCGCGGGGCCCGCAGCCGCTCCAGCCGCCCGCGCCCGGCCCCCCGGCGCACGAGGCCCCGGAACCGCCGGCGAGAACGGCCCCGCGGGTGTAGACCGCGCCCCAGAGGTGAGGGGGCAGGGGCGGGGGGCGTGTAACGGGGACCGCGCAGCGAGGGTGCAAGTCTCCGCGAGCCGAGAGCCCCCGGACGCTCAGCGCCCACCCTCGGGTTGCGGCTCCGGGAAGGGCGCCCGCCTCGGTGGAGCGTCCGACGAGGGGCGGGGAGCGGCGGAGGAAGTTTGTCCGGACCGGGGCCCCGCGCCCTGCCCCCACGGTCTTCTCCAGTCCCGGGCCGGCGCCGCCCTCGCCCGCGGCGCTTCGTCTCGGCGTCCGGAGTCTCCTCGCCTGTTCCCGCGGGGCCGGGGTGTCGGGGGCGATCGCTGGGCTGCTGCGCTTTGTTGTGTGCGGGCGGCGGCGTCGCGGCGACCTGGCCTTCTCCAGAGGCCGTCAGCGCGGGGCCTCCTGCCTCCGCCGTCCCGGGAGGCTGATCACCGAGACGGGCGCCTCGACGGTCGCGGGGCGGGCGGGCGGCCCGTCAGCCCCGGGGTCCCGCGTCCTGCGGCGCTGTAGTCCCCCGACCCCGGTCCGCCCGTGGAAGTCGCGCCGTCGTCCCCACCCCCACCCCGTACGGGGCGCGCTGTCGGTTCCTGGTCGCCCCCCCCTCCCCTAGGCCACCCCGTCGTCTCCTTCCCCGCCTTCCGCGCTGTTACCCCCCTGGAAGCCGCGCAGCCGTCGGCCATCCCCGCCCCCGGGAGACCGCGCTGTCGTTCCCCGCAGGGCAGCGCAGCCCTCGGAGGCCGGGAATACAGGCCCGGCCCAAGTGTCCCGGCCCGCGCCGCCCGGACCTTCCCGAGTGCCCGCGGGTCTTCGCCCGCAGCAGCCCGAGCTCCGGCCCCTGGGCGGCCGTGGCTGCTTGCACATTCGCTGCGCTCGCTCGGCTGACCTTGCCGGAGTCCGACTTTTCTGATGCAACCTCCGCGCCGCTAGTCCCCAGCTGGACTCTTGCGGCCGCGGATCGGCATGTAACTGATTTTTTGCCAGTCGTGTCTCCGGCCTTACTTCGGAACTTCGGGGAGAGCATCTCCCTCCAGGCACAGGCCGGCCTCGGGTTTGGGCAAGAGCGCTGCACGCGAACGAACCTTTCGTTTGTAGATTCATAGTCCCTGGGGCCAGGGGAAGGTTGACCTCCGAAGGAGCTAAAGCACACCTGACGGCGTGGGGTTCCGAGGGTTCTGGGCTGCTGGCAGCATGTTCTGAGGCCCTCGAATGAAAAGTACTAGTTTTCAAGCGCCATTCAAGTCCACTTTACTTGTAGCTTTTGTTATGTTGACAAAACTTTGAATAAATTTTTGTATTTTCACACATACGGAATAGAAGTATCCTACACATCACACTTATGTATCTGAATGTAATAGGTAATCTGGACTTTTAAAAATGATTTAGCTCTATTAAAACAGACCATACATTTCACAGGTAAAAATTCACTGGTCATACAGCTCTCTCACAAAGTATTCAAGTTAATGCGTACATTTAAAAGGTAAGTTTGTTCACATTTTACTGAGAAACTGAAACAGAATTTGAGTGCCAAAATGTATTTGATATTCGTATAGGTGTTCTCTTTAAATTTTAACTTAGTAGATGAAGGAAGGACACTTCTATTAGGAATGGAGAAATTCATGGCTCATTATTAGGAAAGTTGTACTAAATAGATTTTGCTTTGCATTGAGTTAAACCTCAGCTTAATCCCTGTTTGATGGATGACCATTTTGAGTGTTCAGTGGAGACTAAACTGCTTTGTATCTTTTAAGTGTTTTCTATAGTCATTGTTGTGATAAGGTAGTAACAGAGAAATCTTCCAAAACTGAGAATGCAGCGTGTTTAAGAAAGTCTGTTTTAAGTTATAATGACCAAGAAGCTGTGTTATTTAGCCTTTCCTAAAACTTGGTCTCATTATCCATGTATATGGAGCTTTTTAATGAAGATGCCAGCATTTCTTTGAAATTAAAATTGCTGAACATTTAATAAATATCAAGTTGTCAAGCAATTTTAAAAAGTATTTGGGCAGAAGACATCATGCAAACGTATGGTAAATTATTGGATTCATGGAAGGGGGAGGGATCCTTCTAGCCTCTCTGTCTAGTTTGAGATAGTTTTGAGTTTAAGTGTAAATTGGATCTCTACATATTACTTTCCTTAGCAAATCGCAGGGTCGGTGGGAGGGATTTTTCTTTAGTGGGAGGGGAGTGTTTTTACAATAAGATGCCTTGTTATTTTAAATACTGTGTTGTAAATAGCCGGCTCTGGGCTCCTAAATTCCTGTGTGTGTGAAGGTTGGGGGAGGTGTAGATGCTGATAAATTCAACTTCAACACACTGGAAAGATTTGGGGAAATTAGAGGTGGGAGTGGGTGGGGTGGGGTGTTAATACTTTCAAGGTATGGGAAAAAAAACAGAAAAGACAGTTCTTGAAAAGCTGCTCATTTTTAGTTCATGGCTACCATAATGTGAAACTTTTAAATAATATTCCTGACTTTTTTTTTTTTTTTTTTCATTTTAAAGTGGGCTTGAGTAAATACAGAAGATAAATTTGGTGTGTTTACTTTTAGTTGTAAATCAGCTCAGAGACTACCAAAATATCCTGATAGCAGAAAGAAGAGATTGGATTTGATAATCTCTGAAGTGACTGATTTCCAGCTCCAAAAATACTCTGAATTTCCTTCCATTTTCAAAGTTTATTAACTTTAGTAATTCTCCAAATTGCACAAGTTCAGGGTCACCATTCCCATTGTATGCCAGGTGGTTGTTACTCTATGGTTCTATGAAATGTGACCTTATTTCATAGAACACCCTGGGAGTGGCACCTGCAATTTTCAGGTTTGGCTCACTCATTTCACTGAGTTAGCTAGCTCTTCTCTCAATGCTTTTACAGCTAATGTTATTTGGTTTATAGTTTCATTTTGAAAGTATTATTAAAACAAAGTAATGTTGGAAATAAAGATAATAATGGTTATAATGCTAAGTTAGGATGGGTATGTGTCATTATTTCATGTTTAGCACTCGCTATATGCAAACTTTGTCACTTAACTATTTAACCATGGTAACCTAATTGTTACAAGTGGTTTTTTTAAGTAGTTAAATACTTTTTGATCAGTGCTCATATTTGACATTCATAGGAATTTCTCAGAGGACAAATGAAACATCACAGATTTTAATAGTGGCTTGCATTTGTTGTTAAGTAATTATGCTATTGTGGCTCAGAGCAGATTGTATAACTTCTAAATTAGGGTGGTAAGGATCTTCTTAAGAATGTAAATTGGCTTTTGAATGGAATAGGCCTCCGTTTGGAGCATTGGCCTCTCTGCCTCTAGGCAGTTATCTGAGCTGGAATGCTAAGGACCAGCATGTTCCATTACTAATTAACTTCATCCTACCTCATAAGTCTCACTCCTGTGTTTCCATTCAAATGTACCCAGATAACACCTGCCCCCCTTCCCAACATTGTCTGCCTATTCATCTTTCTCCTCTGTGTTTGAGCCTTTTCACAGGAAGTTCCAGATTCCAAGAATAGCTTCACACTTCCTCCATCAAATCATAGTCCTTTAGTCTTTACAATTTTGATTAAATGATCCTTTTCTCTAGGAGACTTCCTTGAAATAAACTGGGATTCTTTTGGACATCATAATATAATCTCTGTCCATAAATTGGCTCTCAGTTGACATGGGTGTTCTGACTCTAAATTGAGGTAAATCAGAAATTTGGATAGGGGGGGTGGTAACAGGAAACATGGCTTTTTCAAAGATTGAAAATCTCATCTGGATTGTGGAATGGAATATAAGGAGACCCCTCTTACTAGGAATGCTACAAAGGGCAGATAATAAATTTATCCCCAACTTGATCATTCCGTGTAGACATCTCGACCACAAACCACTATTTTTTATGCCATTATTCCTATATATATGTCATACAAATACCACATATCAAATACACAACTAGTAGAAAATGTGGTGGTTTGCTTTCCCTCTGGATTGCAAACTTATTTAGAGGTGGGACCCCACTGTACCTTGGTGAAACCTTACAATGTCCAGCACAGTGTTTAGCAATTCTAAACCCTTGGGGACCATTTGATGACACTGTTTATTGGAGAGTTTTCTTGGCTCCTCAAAGGAATCACTGATTCTGTACAGATACATACTCGTTATGAAGGGTAACCTCTATAGTATGGTTTCCTATTCTGGACAGTACTGGAGAGATATATTAGCATGGTGGTTTATAATTTTGACATTCAGGTTCTGAATGGATGTCTATACAGTCTACCTGACTTCGTTTTAGTTTTCTTGAAAGGATGTGATTTAAATAGTAGATAGAATTTTAGGTACATGAAATAAGGTTTTTAAAAATGTTTACATGATTCAGTCGTGTAGAGACACAGATATGATTGCTGCCTTGGTGTTTGATATGTTTAGCCATGCAATGTGGGTTCATGAAGCCTTAATAGGAAATAGAATAAAAATGATTGAATTTCTAATCATATTTTCCAAGATTAGGTTAAGAATTAGAATTGGGTTCAATAGGACCAAATTAAATTTTATTTAAGTGATACTGAAAGTATCACTCATAACTTTAGATATCACACAAGTCATTTATACTAAGTATATGGTTTAGTATTTGTCTAAGCCTTAGGTTTGAAAATGAGGTGTTTTCATTTTGAGTTGTGTTTCCATAGAACTCTTGATGTGGCTGGTGATAGCTTCATAAGGCTGAGACTTAACTCCATGCACCACAAGGGAGGTCCTGGGTTGTGTTTTAAACTTTCAGTGTCTTCCAGTTTCTTTTAGAGTACATTTAATTCAATTGAAGATGCCAAAGAAATTTCCACAATTATATTTACCTTGCTTGATGCCCCCATTTTAAAGAGCCAATATGGATGTAGCCTTACTGTCATATTTATAAAATTCTTGATAAAATTTTCCATACATTATTGTTTATCAGTATATCACAGTGGCTCTTTTTCAGTTGCAACCTTAATTTAACTGAGTATTTTCACTTCATAAGTTCATAATTTGGCCTTAAAATTGACTTCAAACTAAAAGTTAACATACAGGGTCTGGACCTGAGAAAATTTTCATTCTTCATCCTTTCTAGATTGTTCAAACAAGAACATAGGTGCTATTTTACTTAAGCCCCTTTTAAAAAATGGGACAATACCTGTGATATTCCTACAAGGGTTTCCTGTAAGACTTTGGAGAATGGAAGATTCCCAGTTCAGAGGGCTTATGAGTTGTCACTGAATAATTCTTTCAACTTTTCTGTATGTTTAAAATTTTCATAATAAAAGTGTGAGCAGAAAAAAAAAATCAGGACAGGATGTCTGATCTTGATTCTGTTTAAAGGTACATTGACTTGGCACTTTTTATCTTGTGCATAGATACAGATAACACAGAAATAACTGGTCTTCCTACCCTGGTTGGTTTTATAAATGGAAAGTTTATTGCACACATGGCTGCCTAAAACCCCACGCATCTGGAAGCTGGACTCTGTGGAAGCCCCTAGCCCATTATACGTCTCAGCATTAGGGTTGCAGAGATGACCTGTACTTCCTAGGGGTTGTGAGGCACCAGGTAGATTAGACTTCACTCTGAGAGGGGACTTTGCCCTGCTCTCAACACCCAGTCCTGAGATCTTGTCTGTTCATGGTATAGGTATGTTTAGAAAGGGAACCATTATTCAAACACTAGGTAGTTAGATGTAAACAGTTAGGCAACTCCCCTCCACACCAGTTTTTTTAAATTGAGGTAAAATTACATAATAGTCAAACTCCCAACTTTCTCTGGATTTGCCTCTTCTAAGTGGAATCATTTCTGTGTCTGGTTTATTTCACTTAGCATTAATGTCTTCAAGGTTCATCCATGTTGTATTATTTGTCAGTTTTATTCTTTTTTCTGGCTGAAGAATATACCCTACTAATGCAATTTTTTATAATAGTTATGTATAAACTCTACTTGGGAACATTGTGTTCAGCCAGATTTAAAAAGAGCACTGCTATTTGTTGAGTGCATTCTGTGTGCACAGCTTTGCCCCCTAATGTGCTTTCCTGGTCACCTTCCTTAGATCACTGTGAAGGCAGGCTTTTATCACCAGCTTAGAATCAATACCATCAAGGAGACTGGCCCCAGAGTGGGGAGTTACTGCCTGTATTCATGCAACAAATGCATCGGGAACCTGCATGCCTATTGAGAGGCAGTCATTAGGAGTGCTGGTACCCTTACAGAGCTCCCCATTCGGAAATTTCCAGGAGGAAAACAGACGCAACTGTCATTGCCTTCTGGGGGTGCTATGGGAGCCGTTATGTACAAGCAAAGGTCCCTGAAATTAGGTAGGCAGGAAGGGGTTTTTAAACTGAGAATTCCAACAGAAGGGAGCAGGTCTGAGGAGCCAGTTCCAATTGGAGAGACTAATATGGCCAAGTTTCAGAGGTAAGAAGAATTTGGTGCCTTGAACTTGCACATGGTCACATAGATTAAACCTTCTGACCAAAGGGATGTAGTGAGCTTCTGGAAGTTCACCTTCTGTGAGGACTGAGCAGCCTGGACCTGGCTGCAGGCATACATTGCAAACATTAAGTCTAATGACTGAAGCAAGCTTTTCCTCTTCATGCTTTTCTGTCTTTAAAGTCCAAAGATCTTTTTAGGCATAGTCATCATACATTCACTTCAAGAGCTGTCTGTTGGAGTGAGCTTGAAATACCTACAGATGGGCCTCCCTGGTGGCGCAGTGGGTTAAGCAACGCACTGTGAAGCAAACCGCAGCCACTGCAGCATGAGTTCGATCCCTGCTGCCGGCCAGGGAGGGGACCCACATGG
>JAGFMF010011380.1:14071183-14117109 GCA_019455555.1 Galemys pyrenaicus
AGCGGGCACAGCAGGAGAGGTCTGCTGCGCCATGTGGGGCCCCTCCCTGGCCGGCAGCAGGGATCGAACTCGTGCTGCAGTGGCTGCGGTTTGCTTCATGGTGCGTTTCTTAACCCACTGCGCCACCAGGGAGGCCCTGAGAGTGTTTTATAAGGACAAATTTCCAAAGATATGGAAGTACCAGCACTTCCTGTAGGTAGAAACATTAGTAAAGTCACAGGGATAAAGTAAATGGGGTATGGACGAGAATTTCACTGGTTATTTGGAACAAGGCAGAAATTCATGACTCCAGATAGAAGGTTTAACCCTAAATCCTCAAGTTGTGGACTTCAAAATGAAATTATATTATAATGAAGTATTAAAAACAAACTATTAATTGTTAATATTGTTTTTCTTGTCCTGAGTTGAATATTTGTAAGTCAACATTAGTTTAAGAGATTTGCTTTCTTACAGATTACATATTACAGGAAATGTCTTGGAACAACCCTCGATGTCATGTGCTCTACCCAGAGTGGAACGGTATTTTGTCATTTCTGAGAGGTGATTTGTTCTCTCTCAATCTTTCCAAGTGTAATATTTTCAAGATTATTGCCTATTTCTGAAAAGTATTGTTAATGTTATTATGAAACCACAAATGAACATTTTCTTTCCATTTTATTTTCCAGGTAGTGATGATCTTCAAAATGAAGACTCTGGAAATTTTCATGTTTTCTATAGGAACTACAAAAATTGAAGGAAAGAAATTTTTCAAAAGGAAATTGTTTTGAAAATATGTTTACAACTGACTGATTACTGTTGGTAGTTGTTTTTTGTTTTGTTTTGTTTTTTATAATAGAACACTTTAAGAAGATTGTATTTATGGTAAAGGGAAACTGGACTAACAATGAGGCCAAAGACTTTTCCTGCCACGACTTATTCTGGAAATAGCCGGCAGCGACTACAGGAGATTCGAGAAGGGTTAAAGCAGCCATCCAAGTCTTTTGCTCAGGGGCTGCCCATCGGACCAAACAATGACACTTCCCTGGACACCAAAATACTGGGGGGCAAGGACGCTGCCAGGCAGCAGCAGCAGATGAGAGCCACCCCAAAGTTCGGACCTTATCAGAAAGCTTTGAGAGAAATCAGATATTCATTGTTGCCTTTTGCTAACGAATCAGGCACTTCCACAGCTGCAGAAGTAAACCGACAAATGCTGCAGGAGTTGGTGAATGCTGGATGCGACCAGGTGGGTAGAGTCTTCTCAACATTTCCAGGGGTGGCAGTCACAGTAAGTGGCCCATCTGGAATAGAGTTGAGGCACTTGGAGGCTCTGAATTGGTCATTACTCAAAAATGTTTCCAGGTTAACAGCCCAAGGTCCTTCATGTGTATCATTGAATTGTTTTTTACTTTGTTTCCAGAAGGTTCTTTTTAGTTGCTTTTTCTTTTCAGGCAATATCCAGAAGTTTATGAAGTCTCCTGAAATTGTACTATATGTGTTTTTTGTTCTACCCTTGTGAAGATGTGAAGGGCTTTCCCACTTAATCCTTTCTTTTGGGTTTATATGGGCTTATTCTGAGCTGTCATGGCGAAGAGACTGCATCCCTTACCTTTTGGTTTGTACATTTTATTTTTATCTTAGGGCAGGGTTAATTAACATGAATTGTTCTTTGATTCTGTTTTTACCTACTTTAAAAAATGGTACATGCAGACTACATTAAGGAAGTAGAAAGACTAGAAAATAAAGAGCTTGAAAAATCAAAATAGTGGCAACACAATTCTAACTTCTCAATTGCTTAAGAATAAAGGACACATTAATGGAGGTGACAGTAATTTACACAAATGCACAACAACCTATAGCTATTCCTTTATCATCCTTTGGTAAGTCACATAGCTGGAAAAAAAATCTAAGTTGAGAGATAGGACTTATAAAATGGAACCTAGTGTCTACGAGGTAAAGATGCAGTTAGTAAAATGCAACTAGTAAAAATGTAATTGCCATGTGAAATGACTCTGAAAGTCAGTGCTTTATTACCATTTGTCATCTTAAAAATTCAATTGCATGAAAATGGAAATAAGCTAGTTATTTTTCCTCTTCTAGTCTAGAAATTTAGTAAGATTTCATGCTCAAAATCATTTTGGGATAACTGAACCTAACTGGGTACTCCTGGCAACAAAATCGCAGGAAAAGGCTAACAGTACTCTCTTCTATTTACAAAAGCAGTAGGTTGTACTTCATTACCATAGAACTTAACTAAAGAATTTACATTTCTCAAATGATATGCTTGTGAAACTAATCGTTCTATTTTGTAGAGCTCTTCCTTGACACTTTTGGATGTACTAGGACTAACTTGTGTATATAACAGGCATTGTTGTTTGAGAGTTGCTTTTATAAAGCACAGGATCATGACTAATGTGGTGCAGAGTGTTTTAGCAGTGGAAGCTGACAGCAAAGGCATGACCTTTCTCATTGTGAAAATATGAAGCTAAAATATGCTGCCAAATGCTATCCCCAGACAAACAGAACTTGATGGTTTTGAAAGTGGGAAGGAGCAGTCCTGGGAAAATACTGGACTGAGATTGCAGAGACTTGGAGTGAAACAGCAAAGCTTACAGTCTTGTCCTGTAAATCACTTGCAAACAAAAGAGGTAATCAGAGTTGGGTGTTCCTTATAGATGTGTTTCAGCTGTGATAAAAAAACAAGTCAACCAAATAATCTAGAATGCAGGTGGGATCTCATTAGGGTAAAATCCATTAGTGATAATTAGAGTGCAAGAAATAATGAAGCTGGCACTGTTTCTAATGCTGTAAAATACAAATACAGAAAAATTAAGGATCATGGTACTGGTAAAGTTCTCATCAACAATTTATGTTAATTGCTAGCAGAAAGGATTCCATTTATTATATTTAACACCCCTGAAATAATTCAGTTTAGTGTATAGTGTTGTTTTATGATTTAAAACAGCTGTACCTTCACTTTTACTCTGCAAGTCAAACTTTTTTTTTGGTATGGATAGAGGGTGCATTTGGTTTGGAAATCCATTATATGAATAAGAGAATGAATAATATCTGCAGTACCTATTGTATAGCTTGGATAAAGCAAATAATTAGAATTCCAATATAATAGTTACAGAGCTTTTGTCTATTGTAGCTTTTTTACCCTTGTCTCTTATAATCCTTTTAATTTGGGTTCAGTTTTGTTCTCTTGTATTTCAGGTGCCATTTTTAATCCCTATAACCTTCAGTTTGACAATAAACTCCATGTTTTTCCAAGGTCATGTATTGGTGATGTATATTTAAACTTAATAGTGATACACACTTTCACATTAAGGAGAATTCTATTTATTGTATATACATACACTTTTTCCTTATTGAAAATATTTACTTGGGTGATTATGTGTTTTTTCTTTAAACCTTTCTATTAAAATAAGATTTCTATAGGAAAAGTGCAGGATTCTTAAGCATATAGTTCAATGAATTTCACCCAAAGCTTTGTACCTATGTAACTAGCATGTATGGCTCTATTTTTAGTTAATATATTATTGAATGGAAATTTTTTGAAAAAGTGAGACAGAATTTTCTGTGCAATAATCTGTGTGTCAGAGTATGCAATGTTCATAAATACTTGGCGCATGAATTACTAAAAACATGAAAATTTCTATAGGAAGAAAAAATAAGGCCAATAGGTTAATATTCCTTAAGGAAAGAACTGTTCTTCAAATATAGAATTAAGGAACTGGAAAGATAAGTTTCTTTGTTATGAGTCATTTTTTGCATCATTGCATAATCATGCATGGTGGTAATATAAATTTAACTTTTACCATGTTTTAAATAAAACATAGGTTTTTTTTTTTTAATCTTTTTGGTTTCAAAAAATCATATTACCAGGTTTCCCTTGCTCTTTCTTCCTGACAGTTTAAAAAAAGCACTAATTTGACTTTGTAGTGGTGTTCCATGTGTAACATTTTGCTGTGGCTTGTGTTCTTACTGCATTGTGCTGGGTCAAAGGTGTGGCTCTCACTGGTATGCATGTTAGGGTGCTACTGTATAGGCTTCCATTGTGCCTCCAGGTCCATCCTGGAGGCCTGGGACCTTGTGAGAGGAAGGGTGTGAAGCAGTAACTCCCAGAGGATACCTGTGGCTCCTGGACCCTGTGAAACAGCAAAAGCACTTTAGCATGTTGTATCCCCAGAGGAAGACAGGGAGAAGTCCTTCAGATGTGCGTGATAGGAAATGTTTCTGTTTGCTTTGAGCGATGGGTATCTGTTTTTTCTCTATGGACAGCCTGTATCCTTGCTTTTGTTGAGCTTTCCTTGCTGATCTGCTGTGTTGGGACTCAGTTTTGAAGACTTTAGGAGGCTTCTGGGCTAGCATAGCTGCATTTCCCTGGTCCTGGCTTCTCTGTTTTCCTAATCACAACTTTAAATCTTTCATGGAATGAAGGTATGAAGAAAATGTAAACAAACCTCCATATTCACTTCTGTCAAATTCATAACAAAAAGCCAGTGGTGAGATGCATTCAGCGACAGTCTTCCTGAGGTAATGAGCAGAGCACCAAATAAATCAAGTGTCTGGTTAATGGTAAAGGGGAATGAATTCTCTTTGCATTCATAAGGCAAAAAGTACAGAGTGATTCTTCAGCCCAGGTTCTTTTGCCAAACACAGCAGACCTGTAGAAGAGAGAAGCCTGCCGAGGCATGTGGGCCTCAGGGAGCCTCACTTGGTGTTTGCAGGGCCTTGTGTGCCCAGTGCTGTTCTGAGCACTCATCCCAGACCCTCTCAGGAGACTGCACAGTGACCGCTGGAGATGGACTCCAGTTGTTTTAGAGGACACTGCCATTTGTGTGTGTGTCAAGCAGGTGGCCTGTGCTTGTCCCTCGCCCAGCTCTTATTGACCTGTCTACCCAGCCAGTGTTGGATAGACATAGACACGCATGTCACTCACGTGCCACGTGGCAGAAAGAATTTAGTTTTCCCTTCATGGCTCTGGGAGTTGTCTTTACTTCCAGTGTATGTTTGCTGGGGTTTCAGTTCCATGTTGGCTGATGTCCGCCCCTCCCTCCCAGGGTGTTCTTCTTTTCTGCTCTCTCGTATTCAGTGGGCACCTGCGTGCTCAGCCTCCCCCTTACCACCCCACACAGCTCTGTGGGCTGTCCATCCTCCACGGGGAGTGCTTCTGGAGTCTCGCTTTTGCCCATACCATGACTTTTTCCCACTTTACCCTTGCTTGTTTTGGGGCTGTTCTGACATGACATTTAATTGGCTAGTAATGACATTCCCCATCTTTCCTTCAGATGTCCTTCAAACATCTACTGTGAATTAACTCAAGTCCTACTGATTCTTACCTGGATATGAGCTGTTTCTATTGGAATTTCCCTAGATATTATTAGATATGACATACTCCATAGCGTGCCTGGTGCTCTCAGCCTGTGTTCCTGTGCCCTTGTCATACTGTCCTGCTATATGCAGCTCTTCTTGAGACCTGGACTGGGGTGTCTTCATAGAAGGCCTCTAGCTCCTTCTATGAAGGCTTCCATCCTTATCCAAGGATGTGCTCATGGTATTTGCTGAAGTGGTGATAGATGTGAAGCAGAAGTTTTGCAGAGATGATTTCATTTATGATTTCACACAAAAACCCTTCACCTGAATCATCAGAAATAAAGCTTTGTCTCATGGTGGTTAGTTAGCTAGAATAATAAGCAAAGTCAGGAAAGCTCTAGACAATGAATCCTACCTTGTCGACAAGATCCTGTCTCAGGATTATTCAACTGTAACAGGCTTTTTCTAATGAGAAGGATAAAAGGAGTTTAGGTAACATTTAACCTTCTTGCTTCCTCCTGAAGGGAACTACTTTTCTGTGTTACTCAACACCTAGTACTGCCACGAAATATTAATAAAAGGAGGAGGAAGAAAGAAACGCTGCAGTTCAGGAATGTCAGTAATGTAACAGGAAATTGTATTACAATGGCTTTTGGGTGTAGCAGTTCCTTGCCTTTTCCCCTTCTTCTTTTTTTTTGCTTTGACTTTTAACTTAAATTTGACCCTGTGTGAAGGTAAACTGTGTATCTTTTAAAAGTAGGATTTAAAATTAGCTTGAAATGACACACACAATACCTTTGTATCATACAACTCTCTATAGCCTCCTTCCTTATTAAAGTACCATGTGTTCATTGTATACATTTGGAAAATAGAAATAGAAATTGCCTACAATTCTGTCAGTTCAGATAACCCCTCAAGTGGGTACAAAAGTGGCACTATTTTTTTCAGACTAAAGGAAATTAAGTGAGGAGGAAAGTGCCAAGGATAACAGGTAGGAAAATGTTGATCACAAAACAATGAGTAAAATAAGACTCCTGTTCTTCTGTCACAAAAAGTGTAAGTATGCATGTGTGTGTATATTCAGTACATCTCTCCCCACTTTCCTTATCTATTGCCAAACCCACTCATTTTCTTTCACAGTGTACCCTGCCACCCGACCTCCATCCTTGTTCACCAAGAATGTGGTGGTTGCTGGCTGTTCCTCCTACTTCTTGTGCCTTTCTGTCTCCTATTCCTCCAAGCGACCCTTCCAGAAAGGAGAAGATTCTGTCATTTTCCCCTTGGAAACCTTTCCCACTATACTTGGGATGAAGTTCTTGGCCTGATGGACAGGGCCTCCTATTGTTAGCATACAGGATGAGGGTCATCCTGGGACTCCCAAGCGTGTACACTCTAAATGGGTTCTGCCATCCATCACACAAAAACAAAGCATACTCTTAGTGTAAAATAACTTTAATAGGATTAGTGTGTGTGCATGCACATGGCTCTGTGTGTGTGTGTGTGTGTGTCTGTGAAGAGAGAGAGAAGAGAAGAAAGGATAACAGTTTCCCAATAAAACAGCCAAAGTTATTTATACCTTTCTGGACAAATGCCTGGCCAAACAGGGTTGGTCTAAAGAAAGGCAGCTGAGCCCCAAAAGCTTGCCACAAGCCTAACACACCTTCTGGTGGGGATCCATAGGAAAGGGGCATAGAGCCCAAGCAAGTCTAGAATGAAAAGAACAGAATCAAAACCCAAGCCAACATAAAGGCTGCCATTGTCAGCCTCCCCACAGTCTCTCACCCACATCTCTTCCAAGTGTCTCTACATGTCTCAAATCCATGTATCTCTTTCCATGTCCCCCAAGTTCCTGGTGCAAGTCCAGAACTGAGAAGCAAGCAACCCTTCTTCACATGGCTCCATGTACCATGTTTTACCTTCCTGGCCTTCCCTAGTGTTTCTCCAAGTCTTCTTGCCCCTCAGCACCATCCTTCATTAGGTAGGTCATGCAAGGGACATAGAACCTCACCTTTTTATTTCCTTAGAATAAATGCTAGATATGAAGCTACTATGGCAAATAAGAACATTTTTATAGTTTTCATTCCTATCACCAAGTTTCTTTTTAAAAATAATTAGTTAAATTTCCAACTGCAAACAATGAATACCTCTACTACTAAAAAAGCAACAAAAACCACACTTTAAAAGTTATGTATTCTGATTTTGGCACTAGGTAGATAACAAGAAAGTGGCATACTAGCAGAAAATTCATACTGTGTGTGGGACACTCTTATTAGATGTCTGAGATTGGATCCATTTTCCTGCTAAAATGGGATATAAAGTCTTCTAGTATGTTGAGACCAAAATATATCTTTTAGGAAGCATATCTTTTCTCTCTTCCTGAGTGACTTAGATTTGTACATGGTATAAGTCCTGGATTGACATAGCGATCTCTAGTCCTGGAGCATTTGCAAGAAAGCCAGTAGGGGGCAGACAAGTAGGCAAGGCCTTGTCTGGGAAAGAGGACAAGTCATGGGAACCCTAGGAGCAGCACCTGGCTGAACACTGAGATTGGTTTTGCTACAGGAAAATGTTTGTGTGCAGAGTAGAAATTCCTGGCTGATGCTTAGGGAAAATGAGCTGCAGGTTTGCTGAGGCGTTGGCTCCTACTGCCTTCTGGGAACAGCATTCTAGCAACCACTTTTGAATGACCTACTCCCCTTATCTTAGCATGCAGCTATCTGTGCCACAGTGTGAAAAATGTTGAAGATCACAAACATCATTTCCTTAACACCTGTTAGAACTCACCAAGCAGTGTCCTACCCAGATGTTTTATTGGTATGTGGTTATAGGCCATTTGATGGCTTTGTATGTAACAGGGTGGTCCCCAGGAAAAGGGGAAGTTCCAGGTTCCCTGCCCCACCCAAAGGAAGGTGGAACTGAGCAGGGAAGAGAAGCTAGAGAGGAGACTGGAGAAGGAAGGAAGCACGATGGTGAGCAAGTAGAAGACCTGGAGGGGGCACATGGAGCAGAGAGATGTGAAGAAACTGTGCTTGCTTCTTGGTCCTGGACTGGTTGGAACAGATGTGGGAGAGAGACACATGGGGAGGTTAACAGTGGCAGCTTTTATCTTGATTTTGATTTTGTTCTTTTCTTCCCAGACTTGTCTGACCCTTTTCTGTGGGTCTCCACCAAAAGGTGCTTTAGACTTGTGGCAGGCTTTTAGGCCTTGCTTTGGGTGAATCCTGTTTGGCTGGAATTTTTTTCCCACAAGGGATGGGTAACTTTGGGTGCTTGATTTAGTAACGATATTTGTCTTTTCTGTATTGACGTTCCTTTCAATTAAAGGCCTTATATGTTTTGTTTGATGCAATGGATGGCAGAACCTATTTAGAGAGGGCAGATTTGGGGATTCTGAGATGCCCCTCTCCCGGTCCTGTAACAGCATGAGCTAGTAGATAACTAGTGATCATTTTACATATTCTATAGCACAGTTCTTTATCCCTATCAAATGGTGTGTAGGCAGATATTATAAAGGTGCTGTAGAAGGATTTGCAGTAATAAATTGATCTTCCTTTTCCCTGTATCCACTGTTTTTTTTTTAATCTGAGAGTGTTGAAAAATACTGTTGCCCAAGCCCCAGCTCCAGAGATTGAATTTATTTGGTGAGCAGTGGGACCTGGGTACAAGACCTTCTTAGTGGGGTCCCAGATTGTGATTGATGTGCAGTCAACACTGAGAAACATGACTGCCTGAAACCTTGGCTCTACATCTGACTTGATGGATTAGGTTCTGGGAGAGCAGCTTGGAGTTCTGGGCCTCGTGTTTGTATCCAGTCTGTTTGGCTGTCCTTAAAACTGTTTCAGTCATTGTCAATCCATTATAGATATAAAGAGAAGGGAAAACCCAATGAGGAAATTGAATTTCTTCTGTTCTTTAACAATAAACTCTTTTAGAGCTATTTTTAATAGTGTTATTATGAATTTCAAACTTAGCAAGAAAAGCCCTATCTATTACTGTGGTTACTACACAGTTTCTCTTTAGTTTCATTTTAAAATTCAGTTACCAGAAGCTCGTAGTTCTCAAGTTTAAAGCAAAATGCATTCACTATGTAATTTTTATATATTGTTTTACCCATTTTGGATTAATTTTCTTTAGAAGAATATTTATTTTCTTAGTAGAAAGGAGTATTTTTATAATTTTATTTTTCCAGTTTGTAATTTTATATAATTAACTTATTTTTCAACACAACAATTTGAATTTTCATAAGTATTCTTGTTCTCTTTCCTGTAGTTATAGAAAATAATAGAAAATTATTATTTTTTTGGTACCATTTATCTGACCCCTCCCTGTTACCCCAGGTATCAAGCATAGCCCTGGTTAAATAGTGAGTACTCAACAGATATCTTCAGGTGTTAGAGTAGGGCAAATCATATTTAAATGCTGACTGAGCTTGCATAGTATTATTGGGGAATTGAATTAAGGTGCTGGTAACAGGGCCCTAGCTCTAGAGCTTAATGCCCAGAGACAGAATAAAAAGGAAGGCCAGAAGTTGGCAGGATATGGTGGTCCAGTACTGTTCTCGAGGACCCAGCTTCTCTTCTCTTTCTTTTTGACCATCCCTGTGAGAGACTTCTGTCTTCCAGTGCACCACATGTCACCTCTCCAGTCACACGTCACATAAAAAGCAGGGGGGTAGGCAGGAGACATGGAGTGCTTTAGCTCTTACTCTTTCTCAAGGAGCGTTTCTTCCCACATCACTGACCAGAACCATGGTCACTTGGTCACAGGAAGTCAAAGCAGTCTTGGAAACTGTAGTCAGGTATATGACTACCTCTAACAAAAGTTGGCTTCTGTTGATAAGGAAGAAAGGGCAGGATGGATCTTGGCCTAGGAAACCATAGCATAACCAGGTGTCATACTGACCGTGTCCCCAAGAGCTGGTAGTTTATCTTGCTGAAATGATGCACTTGGGACAGTCATCACTCTTACCTTGTGGGTCACCTTGCAGAGCAGAATGAATGTTTATGAAGCGCAGGGTACCTGATGGGCACATGAGACATGGTAGCCAGTCCACAGTGCAGAGTGTTGTCAGTGCTTGGAGATTAGTTGGTGGGTAGAGAGCTGATTTTCAGGGCTCCACATAGTGAAAGTTTTCACCCCCTTGGCAACATTGGTGTTGCAGGTGCTCTGTTCCCCAGTAATTACATGAAAGACATTTGCCCTAAGTGTGCCCTTGTGGTTTTACATATATATGACTTGTTATGGCATTAGAGTTATTAATCATGTATCAAAAGTAACGGTGCTTTTCACAGCAAAACAAAACAAAAATAAACAGACAACTACAAATCAGAGACATTCTGCAGGGAAGAGGGAGGAATTAGGGTCAAGACAGGGATAGGAGGAGCACAAGAGACTGGTAATGGTGCACAGGTGAATTGGTGGTGGAAATTCTACGGGGACTATACCTAGAAAAGAAAGCAAATATTGTAAGAAAAAATAAATAAATAACATTTAAAAAAAGAAAGGTGGTTTTATCCAAAAGTATGTGATTAACAGTGACAAATTTTCACCAGCCAGCAAGTTAATGTTAATAAAACTTTAAAGCAACTTCATTTTATTTATAACAGCTTTTACTTAACAGAGAACTAGTGTAAAGTATTCAGCATCCAGGACGCACAAGATTGTCAAAGATACTAGAGCAGATCAGCCCCTGTGCCAGTGTCAACCTTTAGGTGACTTAAAGGCAGCTTGGCATCATGCATGTACCTAAGTCACCTTCTCTGTTTCCACACCAGGTGATTTCATTCAACTCCACTGTGGGTGTTTCCAATATTCTGGTATTTTTGACTGGAAATGTGAGCATAAGAGGTCCCACGTTGTAACTGGAGACCTATTAGTAAATCTTGATGTGTTTCCAGTCTGCATATTTGCACCTCCACCTTTTGGGTCAAGATTTTTAGATTCCCAGTAGATAGGGGACTCAGGTCAGCAGAGATCCAACCAGTTCTTTCAGGACTTCTCTGGTAGATTTAAAAGTCTGTCTCCTACAACATGAAGGTGTGTGCTTGCTCTTTCTTACACTTTCTCACTCTCTCCTAAAAAAAAAAAGTTGAGATCTCTCTTAGACTTGTCTTTCATTATAGAGTCTACTTAAGTCTTTATATTAATTAATATTTTCTCCAATAACTGCTGTTTTTCTCTCTCTCTCTCTTTTTTTAAGATTTTATTTATTTATTTATTTATGCATACAAGCACTGGGGTATAGGCCAGAGGTGTGGGGGAGTGAGAGGATTCACCACAGAGAGCAGGGAGCAGAACAGGCAGATCAACGGAAGTACACTGCTGAGGGGAGCAGTGGGCACAGCAGGAGAGGTCCGCTGCACCATGTGGGTCCCTCCCTGGCCAACAGCAGGGATCAAACTCCTTCTGCAGTGGCTGCAGTTTACCTCATAGTGCGTTGCTTAACCCATTGCACCACCAGGGAGGCCCCTGTTTTTTTCTCTTAAGTAGCTTTCACATTTATGTTTTTTCTTTTTTTTTTTTTAAAGATTTATTTATTTATGCATACAAGCACTGGGGTACAGGCCAGAGGTGCGGGGAGGTGAGAGAATCCACCAGACAGAGCAGGGGCAGAACAGGCAAATGGACTGAAACACACTGCTGAGGGGAGCAGCGGGCCAGGCAGGAGAGGTCTGCCTGTGCCATGTGGGGCACCTCCCTGGCCGGCAGCAGGGATCGAACTCGTGTTGCAGTGACTGCGGTTTGCTTCATAGTGTGTTGCTTAACCCACTGCGCCACCAGGAAGGGCCCACGTTTATGTTTTTTCAATGCAGACACCCTGCCCTGCACCTGGATTCTTCTATATAGCCTCCCTGACTTGGTATTTCTTCCACTCAATTTTCCTAGAACACTGCCCTCCTTAGCCCACCTTCTGATTTCCATTTACTTATCATTTCTCCCATTACCAGTCCAGTCTACTTGTCCAAGCTGTGTCTACCTCTTTACATACCACCTGCCACCAAACTATGTAACTTTCTCCCACATCAGCTTTTCTCATGGTGTTTATCCTACCTGGAATGCAGCACCCCTCCCCGGCATGGCCATATCCCACCCACTCAAGTCCCATTTCATCCATGATTCAACCTTGTGGCCTTTTCCAGCTATTCATTCCAGTACAAGCTGAGTTCTCCCTTTTCTGAATTCCCATTTTAATCAGAACTACCCAGGCAACTTGGTGGTTCTATACAGAGCCATAAGAATTATGTAGCCCACATACCTCTTCACTGTTGAATTAACTGAGACCAAAGAGGTGATATGATCCATTCAAGACCATGCAGCAGGTGAGAGGCAGCTCATCTAGACACTTCTCTTTTTGACCATGAGATTTAAAAGAGAGAAAAAAACTGCACTCCTTCCATATATAAGGATAATGTGCTATTTGACCATATGTGTATTTTTCTTTATTCTGTTTTAGTTAACTTTATATTGGAAAATTTAAAAAGCAGATAGCATAGTGAGACTATAATCAATTGTTAACACTGTTCAATGTTGATCAGCATTTTCATTTTTTATTTCATGATCTCTGGAGTATTGTTTAAGCAAAAATGTAATTGAAATATAAAATTTAGGGTATTTTTAAAAACAAATCCCAGGTATCATATCATTTATCATCAATATATACTTAAATATTTTTCTAAAAGACAAAAACCCCACAAAGCTAAGTGAAAAGATAACCACCATACTGTTATCTCATTCAAAAAAATAAATATATTTTCAATTTTAACATAATTTTTATGACCTCTTGATTAACATTTTACAACTATTAACTGTATAAGTCAAACTGTATTTGTTGAACAATTAGGTGAATAACATTTAATCTTCCCAACAAACCCATAAAGAAGTTTCCATCATTGCCAGTATTTTACAGATAGAAAAATTGGACCATAGGGTTAATTGACACAAAGTAAGTAATATAACTACTAAGTGGTAGAACTAGAATCAAGTCCATAAGTGGCTATTTCTTGTTTTGCATCCTGAATTCTCTTCTCTCATTACTTAGATATAAAGCATTTCTTCTTACCAATAAAAAAATCAGTCAAAAAATGTCTTATATGCCCTCATGTTAGTCTGTTATCTGCTAGAATCTAACAGTGCCTTTCTTTTTGCATTGAAATTCTTTTCAGTATTTTACTATTGTGAATAATACTGTAGTGAGCATGTTTGATCATAAATTTTGGAAGGTGATGCTGCTGTTTTTCTGAGATTAGATTTTTGGAAGTAAAATTATTCCAGGAACCTTGTTCTGTAATTGTTTCATGCAAGTTAGTTTTGCCTGCGGGTTGAAAAGTGTTCACTCATAGATTACACATTATTAAGTGCCTGGCAGAATCAAAAGTCAGCCCAAGCCATGTTTTCAGTCGTTCTGTCAGCACATGTTTATTGAGTGCGTATTACTAAGTAACATGACTGCTGAGCATCAAGGATTCAGAGATGGCTCAGACCTGAGTCCCCTCTTAAGGCCTGGTTGGCTCTGGACTTACTCATCAGTTAAACGCTGGTGGAGTTATTTCCACTAGTGTGAAAGAGGTAAATGGTGACAGGAACTCTCATTCTATAATAATAATAGCATTTGATCTAAAAAATTAAATATTTAAAGACACTGGAGAGCCTGTGAAAACAGACACATTACAGGAGAGGTTTAATTTCAAAAAAGCTAATGAGAATTGCTAAACATTGGGAAATTGTGACTTTCTAGCCCAAGGGCTTCATCTGAATCCCATAGCTACAGAAAATCAGAGAAAAGCCTCAGCTTTTTCTAAGATTTGAAAGGGTAAAAAACCTTAGCTTAATTAATTAAAAATGCCAGAGACTGTAGTCTCCATAAGGAAGTCTAGGCAGTGAAAAGTGCTGGGAGTGAAGCACAAATCTGAAGGTAAACCACTCCAAGTCAGTGACAACAGGGCACGTGTGGGGAGACTGCAGGGGCTCAACGTCAGGAAATCACAGGAAGGCCCAGCTTTCTAGATCCTTGACTGATGACAAAATTGGTTGGACACAGGGAATATCATTAGAAAGATGACATGTGAAGCCACAAGAACAGAGAGGTATCAGTTTCTGTGTTACTGCACTTCGATTCCAGTCAAGTTATTGCCTGTTAAAACAAAATCACTAACCTTAGAACCCGGCAGAATGCAGTGTTGCCACAATGTATTATCTATAGTGTAGTTTTCAACCATCATTTCTTGCAAAGAAAGCATGCAGAATGAAAGGAGAGTGAGACCTTACTCAGAAAATAAGGCAGTCAATATAAATTGAAAAATCTGAATAATTTTCTACTATTCATTGTCTATTAAATTCATATTAAAATCTTTCCTACAAAGATAACTACCAACTCAGATACTTCACTGGCAAGTTCTATGAAATGATGAAGAAATAATAGTAATTCTAGATAAACATTTCCAGAAAGTATAGGGGGGAGTATTTCCCAATCTTATGAGGCTGGTATTCTTTGATATCAAGATTTGACAAAGCCACAATAACAAAAATTATGAACCAACGCTCCAGTGTCTTTTATAAGCTCAATGTAAATGCAAACAACCTAAAAAAATAATAGCAAATGGCATACAGCAAAAATATAATATGTCAGGCCAAGTGGGGTTTATCTCAGATAGGCAAAATTGTTTTAACATTAGAACAGTATTTTACATCACTAAACAATAAAAAGGCAATCCACATAGTAAGAGAAAGTATTACCAGTGTATCTGTTGAACAACAGATTTGTTTCTGGAATGTACCGTGACTTAAAGTTCAGTAATAAAAAGACAAACACTTAAAAATGGGCAAAAACTTTGAGTAGATACTTCAACAGAAGACTATACAGGAATGGTAATAAGCACATAAAAAGATACTCAACATTATTAATCATCAGGCAAATGCAAATTAAAACCACAGTGAGATATTACTACATCCTCACTGGAAAGAATAAACATCTTAAAGTCCAGTGTTAGTAAGGATATATTTTAACAAGTGTTAAACAGTTTAAGTTAAACATGTACTAATTATACATCTGTCATTCCTCTCAAAAATATTTATCAGAGAAATGAGAACATATCTATAAGAAGATTGTGCATAAATGCTTACAGCAAGTTAATTTTCAATAATCAAAATCTATAAACAGCTCACATATCCATCAGCAGGTGAATGAATAATTCTTGGCACATCCATATGAAAGAAACATGCGGGAGGGGGCGGGTGGAGAGCACAGTGTGGAGGAGGCCCAGTGGACTATGGTGGAAGACTGTGGTGCCTTGGTGGGTGTGGTCCTCTACCTCTGAATCATACACAGTGTTATAAACCAATGCTAACCCAGTAAAAATAAATGAACCTGTGAAACCACTTTTACATTCAGCAATAGGAATTAACTTCAGAATTGTGCTGCATGAAATAGGTTAAGTGCAAAGCAGAGTTGTATAGGATTTCCTTAGAATAACATTTTAGAAAATGTAAATATAGAGTGACTAGAGCAAGGGGTAAAGAAGGGAATCCTTCGAAGGGGCACTACGAAAATTCTGGGAGTAGTGAAAATATTCTGTGTATTTGTTGCGCTGGTGGTTTTACTAATGCATACACCTGTCACACTTGAACAGTCCAACTAAAATGGTTGCAAATGATAGTTTCCTTTGCCTATTTCCTACAGCATAGAGGAGGGTGAGGCATGGGATGGAAGTACTAGGAATTGTTCTTAATCTTGTGGGCAATGCTTTTTGTGTCAGCTTTCTCTGAGGTGGAATAAAGAGGATGAAACAGGTGGTGCTGCTGCGTGCAGCTGCTTCCTCAGGTTCCAGTCTGGTGGAGTAGAGGTGCGGATGGGATGCTTAAGGGTACATGTCTTTTGTAGGTTTGTTTTTTCTACTCCACCATGTCGCAGAATTTTATTTAAAAAAGAAAAAAGAATGTTCCCAAAGTTTAAAAACCAGGAACTTTCGTATTAAATTTTGGGTTAGCCTTTGAAAAGTAGGAGCCAATACTTGTCCCTCTCAGAAAAACACAATCACAGAAAAACTCACTCTCTCCTCCCAGTGGTTGGGAACATATGTCCTGGTATTCCACACAATTCCTGGTATTGCCCCTTCGAAGGATTCCCTTCTTCACCCCTTGCTCTAGTCACTCTATGTTCATATATAGTGCCTTTGCTATAGAAAGAGAAGATATAAAACACCAGCCACTGGCAAAACTGAGGTGAAGAGTAGAGAGGGGAATTTTTATCATTTATTTATATACAATCAAGATAATAGACATATACAAAAAAAATAATAGATGTGTCTCAGAAAAAGGTGATTATCTTAAAAATAGGGCATTGTGGCTATTTCCCTCTGGAAGCAGCATCTGGAAAATCCCCTTGTGAAAATGAGGATCATTTATTCTCTATGAGGGTGAGTGACTTTATATCAGCTTCGATTTTTCAAAAACCTATAAATGAAACCCCTACTTTCATATCCAAATTAACTTTGGTTTGTTTCTGTAAAATCCCCCATATCTGTTCTCCTCTTAATGAGCATTCATTTTCCCTGACTCAGGTGGCAAACGCAGAACTCCTAAAGAATCTTGGCCAGTAAGTGAAAGCTCTCCCCTGACTTCAGTGTAGCTCACTTGGTCTCTACAAACCCTTGGAGAGGGGCCAAAGACTCTTCCAAAAGGTGAGGACTCGGGCAGAGAGAGCCAGGTCTTCATAGGCCCATCATTTGTGTGAGCCAAGAAGGGCTTTCTCATTGAGCTATCTGGAGCTGAGAGGGAAGGTTTGCACAGCCAGTGGGAATAAAGGTGAGGGGTTATGTTTGGGAGAGTCTAGAGCATCAAGGTAAATTCATGAACTTAGCTATAGTTCTCAACCCTGACCACATGTCACACTCAGTGACATGTAGAGGCCTTGGTGGGACAGAGCTGATGATATTTGTCCTGGTTACAGAAAAGCAGGATGATCGTGTCTTTAGAAAGCCAGCTAGTATGAAGGGGTGGCCTGCTCCATCCTGGATAGGGTAGAGTCTGTTTCCATGGCAGGGTGGAAACAAGTCTATGAAAATGTTACTCCTCATGGCAATACTCTAGAGATAGGTTCTCTAAGTGGAGTGAAGCAGCCAACCAGCCCTTTGTCTCCTATTGTCTGTCTGGAGAATTTTTATTTGCAGTGTAAGTCCAGGTGTGCCTTCCTTTTGCACAGGACTGTCCTTGTGACTCTCCAGCTGTGTTTGAGAGAAACTTGTGGTCCTTTTTGCTCTTTAATATTCTGTAGTAAGCAGGGGTCAGGGCTTATGGTATTAAACCCTGTATTAAACATTAAAAATGCCGTTTTCTTTGTGGAGGTTTTCTTGCATAACTTCTCTGACCCAGTGGCTAGAAACAGTACGGCACACTTGGCTTTCCTTTTGCTCACAGAGCTTTTGTGACAACTCTGAAACAAGGCAGCCACTCGCAGATTTCTTTCAGCTGATATAGTGGGGAGCTGAATTGCATATTCCAGAAATTTCTTGCTGCTTTCGTGAGAAATCTTGCCAGGCTCATTTATGTCATGGGGGAATTTGTTATGCTTTTAGGTATATCATATGTAAACTGATTTTTATGGTCTATGAAAGGGAAAGTAGGTATACCCCCCTTCCCTTCGCCACTTTAGTAGAGCAGGAAGCTGTTAATAAGAAAATCCATGTTTTCTGGGCCTCCCCTGGTGGCGCAGTGGGTTAAGCAGTGCACTATGAAGCAAACCGCAGCCACTTGCAGCACGAGTTCGATCCCTGCTGCCGGCCAGGGAGGGGGACCCACATGGTGCGGCAGACCTCTCCTGCTGTGCCCGCTGCTCCACTCAGCAGTGTACTTCTGTTATCTGCCTGTTCTGCTCCCCGCTCTCTGTGGTGAATCCTCTCGCCCTCCGACACATCTGGTCTGTGCCCCAGTGCTTGTATGCATAAATAAATAAATCTTTAAAAAAAAAAAAAAAGAAAATCCATGTTTTCTGTTCTCTAGACAAATGTGTCAATGGAAAAACAAATAAACTATGGGTATGGGTTTGGGGCAGACATACAGACGAAGAGGGTAAAATGCAAACTTCCAGTTATAAAGTAAGTCAAGGAGACATAATGTATAGCTGCACAGCTACAGTCAATGATATTATAGAGCATACTTGAAAGTTGCTAAAGTTTACAAGAGAGTAAATCCTAAGTGTGTGGTGACAGATGGTATCTGTGCTTACTGTAGTGATGGTCTTACAATGCACAAAAATCATATTGTGTACTTGAAACCAGTATGTTAGATGTCAGTTAAGCTCAGCAGATTTTTGTAATCCATAATGAACAACATATCAGAGCTTAAAAATGGGATCAATAAAAAACCAATAAACTTGAGCTTTCATTTTTGAGACATTAAAAATATTTTAACAAAAACAAAGTATTTTTCTAGATGTACAGTTAATGTAAAAGAGCTTTTTAGCTTCATGTTGTCACTATAAAGCTAACATTAACTGTGTGCCTATTGTATGCCAGGACTATTGGAAGTACCTAAATACTAAGAGGTAGGTGTGACTGTCAGATCTACTTTCACAGAGGAGGAAGTGTACATAATGATTAAGGAAAGTCCCTTAGACACACCAGTGGACTGAGGCTGATCCAGGACTCATACTCACCACATCTGCCTCCCACCTACTTCTTGGACCACTTCCAGGAGTGAGTGAGTAAGAGGGTGGCTGCAGAGGACTGGGAAATAGTGGGCCTGTGTAGTTTTCTGAGGGCGTTGGTGTGGGCACCTGGGTGATGGCTATCAGAAGGGTGACCTCTCCCTCTACCCCAAGCAGGTGTGGTCTCCTGAAGTAATTCCTGCCCTTCTTTCATTAAGGCCACATGATGACCTTGCCTGAACCCTCACGCTCTCTCAGATAGTACTTTTCTCTGCCCTTTGGCCTGACTTTGCTTTTCATTGTCAAAAACCTTATCACCTCATAGTTGTAATAAATTATTTCACAGACCTCACCCAACACCCCACACTTTATAAGTGCTATGCACAGAATAATCTGCTCCAAAACAGGGGGAAACTTGCCTTCATTTATTTCCATACAGAGTAATTTTAAAATAATACTTTATTATTGAAGTCCATATGTTTTACACATGCTTGAGGTAGACACCTTTTGACCTGTCAATTTATATATGTTAACTTTAAATGATCTATGTTTAAGTATAATTGACTCAGGAAAGTGAAACTAGATAATGTGTAAGTAAAATTTATCACTTCTACATGGTCCTTGAAGTTTAGAGGCTATAAAGGGCACCTGATTAAAGGGATCACATTTTCAAAAGTATCACATTAATAGTTATCTTTTTAGGGGAAGGTGTTGGTTACTGACAGCTCCCAAGCACTTTTAGCAAAGTTTTTTTAAACTGCAGAGTAAGATCCTTGAACAGATGAAATAATATGGATTGTGAAAAACAATGCAAAGAACTGTGTCACCTGCAACTAAGGGAAAGTGTTTTCATGAAATTGTCAGTCATAATAAAAACTAAATAGTAAAATGCACCTCTAGAGAGAATGCTGATTTTTTTTTCTTCTTGGGAGGATGTAGGGAGATGGCTGTGTTTTACTCTGTTGTGCTAACTGCCCTTCACTTTGCTAAGGTTTTGTTGATAGTTAACTCATCAAACTACTTCGAAATCTGGGAGATAAGCACTTACAGTGAAGATGAATTTGTTTCTGGTTTTGCCATATTTTCCCCTGAAGCACGTATTTTTTCTTGTGAGTTGTTTGGTGCCCTGATCAGTCTTATGTCTGAGAAGAAATGTATAATCTGGGGTCATCCACCATATTATGTTTTGTTCTAATTTCCTTCCTTATAACGGAATTAGACTTAACAGTTAAGGGAGACTCTGCTCTTGGTGTGGAGAGTTACTTATATGGAATTTTCTCAAAGAGAGGTTTTCTGATTAAGTTCTCACAGTGAATTAACAGTAGTAGCTGGTTATTGCTGTTGTAGATAAGAATTTGGTTTTTGCTGGAGGTCATAGTATGAGGCTGTATTAGTGCCTTAGTACTTACAGCAGACTTATGATATTTCCTAGGTGTTGGATGAGGATAAAAGGTGAAGTTTTTTTTCCCTGGCATTTTTTAAAGACTGTACTATAATAAAGGGGAATACTGGTTATCAAAAATTAATTTTTCACAATCCCTTCAATTCTGTTTAGAACACCTACCTAGGAAAAATTTCAGAGTTAGCTATTGATTAAGCCAAAGATTTTTTTTGTTTGTCTTCTTACAGAAGTTTATTGAGTAAGTTTTTTTTAGGTTTTAGGTGAGAGCATGTGTGTGGTATGGATTATTATGCAGTTTTGGCTGTTCACAACTATGTGTGGATGTTTCTTTCAGCACATCTCAAAAATTGTGCACAAGAGGTTGAGTGTCTGAGTCCTGTTTTTTGCTGTGTCTGAATCATGGGACTTCTTTCAGGGCAGGACATAAACAACGAAAAGCACAAAACGAACCCCTCCCAACAAAAGAAGCTGCTTCTGCCTGCTTCAGTCAATTCTGTAGCTGGTTTCCCTTTATCTGTACAAGTCATCTGGACTTACACTGCCAACAGCTGATGTCTAAACCCTTCAGAGCGAGGGACTTGATGATGGAAAGAAAGTGAGAAAAACATCACTAAACCATTCTTGCTGAAATGTAGTATAACTCATTGCAGTAGTACTCCAAAAATTACAAATAGTACTCCAGATAGGGCCAGGAAAGTTAACAATTTCATCTAGAACACCATAAATTTGAAACTCAAAAGGAATTTGAAATCTCATTGATTCAGCACATATTATGGGGCACCTGCTCTGTGCTAGGCATTGTATTGGGCTCATGGTTTTACAATAATGAACAAAATAGAGTGCTTATATCCCCTTTTGGAGTTTATAATTAGCTAGCAGATACATTTTCAGTGCCTTTGTAAAAACTAACTTGTCATAACAGACAAGATCTTGGAATAGATTAGTTCATCCAGCTGGAAAAATAATTTCCTGTGAAATTCTGAAAAAGGAGTTTTGTTGGGTTGAATCTATAAACTTAAACCAATTAACTTGGGTTTTTTTTTTTTTTTTTTTTTTGGTTTTGGTNAATTAACTTGGTTTTTTTTTTTTTTTTTTTTTTTGGTTTTGGTTTTGGGTTTTTTTTTTTAGCTATCATATTCCTTCTTTCCTTGGCCCTGTCATGTTAATTTTGGTGCTCAAATTGGACCTTAAGCCAGTAGCTGCAGTGTTAGCTACAGAAACATATTTTACCAGTTCAGTGAAATCAACAGAACTTGTGCTATCTTAGCCTTTCTGTACGGTCGTGTGCGTTACTGGCAAAGGGTGGTTTTAGTACACTGTCTTAATGTTTCCGTACTACCCAAGAGAAATGACATAAAAGCTGTGTCCATAAATATCAACATACAGAGGGTGTAGCTCATGGGTAAAGCATCTGACTACTTAAAAATCAACATAGTCTTTTCCTGAGAAGTACTTCTTTGGCAATTCCTTAGCAAAGGTGTGCTTTGTTTTTATTTCAGTATTTAGCTAAACTAAACCAGATGGAAGAAAAGATTAGCTTTTTTTGGTTTTTTAAGCTTTTTTATTAGTTTCTTTGGCTGGTGTGTTTCCGTATTGGAATTTGTTTCAGATCAGTTATTTGAACTATGAGAATGGTCATTTTTGTCACTTTATTTTTCCAACCGTAGTTTGAACACACAGACAAAAAAGCTTTTAAAAGCCCACGTAGAACCCTTATACCCTTGGAGAAATACATGTAATGCAAGAACAGTGGAGTAGTGGATGCTGGCTGCCTTGTGATTCACACACATCCTGCCCGAGGCCTGTGTTCTGATTAAGGCTGACAGCTGGCAACAGGATGCCCTGAAAACACTGTTTTCCACTTTGTTTGCAAAGAACTCCTGCAAGTTTTCTCTTTAGGGAATAAAATGCTCCAGCAAACCCTATAAAAGAATGTGGACTTCAGAATCCTCCTACTACTACCAAGACAGCATTGTTTTAGGCTTTTATTCCTTGCCCAGGCACCTTTCCACTGGGAGCCCTTCAGAAAGTCTGTGCTCCTTAAGCTCTTAATTTTTCTTTGTTCTCTTCAAGAAACAGTATCTTTTGCATCAGATTTCTTTTTAAGGTGAAGAACAGGAATAGTGCCTAATTTAAAAGCTGGTGTGTGCTCATCTTTTTCCTTGAGTTGCCAGGGAAGCTTTATTCAGAGGGTGGGTGGGGTGTCTGCGGTCCTCAGTGTTCATGTGGCTTTCAGGTCTCAGTTTATTAAGCAATCCATGGCCAGAGACTCACTCTTCCTCCATTATTAACTTTGAACTGCAATTGATACTGTATAGAAGAAAGACTGGGAGACAGATGGGAGAACCAGAGACCCAACAAGACCAAAGTTCGTGGGGGTTTTTTATGCAAAAGTTACCTTTGGAATGTAAATTTTGGGGTATGGTTCTGCTAACATTTGAAAAATGCTTCCTAACCAGGAAGGGGAATGGGGTGGGGGAAGATGTCCACAGGAGATCTTTGTGAAAGATTCCTCCCTTCCTGCTTTTCACTGAATTTAAATTACTTTTGGGCTTGTGATGATTCCCATAAAAATATTTGAGATGTTTAGAATATGTGAGCCCTACTATGTCCTCTCATTACTTATGAGTCATAAATTTTTGTAGGAATATAAAGAGGTTTGCCACAGCTCTTCCCTGTAGGCCCTGTCAGAGAAAATGCACCCATTCCCTGGTGACAGGGCAGGAGAGCAAAGGTTGGCAGGCACACTTCTGGCCAGGGCTCTGTCTGCTTGTCCCAGAGAACAGCAAGGGTGGTGACTGGTCCTAAACTGTGGGCTTGCCGACTTCTGGTTATGTGGACTGCAATTTTTGTGGGGCTAGACTTTGTGGACCTGTGACAGCTGGTCATAATCAGGATTGGCAGGCAGGAGACGCCAAGGGGTAGGGGCTACACTAGGCAAAGAGGATGTTTGACAGTGATACAGCTGCAACAGAGACAGTGGTTCATTCTGTGGGAAGCTCTGGAACTGAAATTCTTCCAGATTGGCTCAATTACATGATCCACACCTCACCTACCCTTTTTTATAACTGCCTCATTGGGGTCCTTTTCATAATCATGTAAGATATGGGCGAATACCGCATTTTCCAGGATTTCTAGAATTAATTGTGACTGAACCAGGCTTATGTTATCAACAGTTTGTTGATAAAATGTTAAAAGGGGAAATTGCTTGGGAGAGATATCTAAAGTGGAATTCTGTTGCCTTTAAGACATCCAGAATCTTCTACCACTGTCACCTAGGAAACGTTAACTACATTGTTTCTGGGTTGAATTTAGGGTGTGAAGGAAATTCTCAAAAAGCAGATGTTTCTTCCAAGATTGGGAGTATAGGATCGTCACTTACTGAGAGGCAAAGACTGGAGGAAGCAGATGGGTGAGGTTAGGTTAGAAGTTTGGTTTTGGATGTGTTGAATCACCTTAATTTAACCATTGCAGTCAGCTGCACATAGTTGTGACTAGCAGCTGCCTGGAGCACCTGAAGGGGTATTGGCCCGACTGTGATACACCTCATGTGTGCTTCCGTTCCTGTGCGGTTACTCTCTTTAACCTGAGTTGAAGAAATTGCTGACTTGTGGACTTGGTGACTGAGTTCCTAATGGATCAGTATGAGTGAATGAGACATTAAATAATCCTAAATGAAGCTTAATAGAATACTAGAGAAGAATTTCTTTTTTAAAGTTAATTTATTTTCTTTCATCATTGTTGATTTTTGTACAGTATTCGATTTCTCCCTTCAGGTGTATTTCTCCCACTACCAATAGCATCTGTGATCCATCACTATAGTACTTAAGGAAGATTTAGGTGTGTGTGAATTTTCTTGATGCATGTTGATAGATGAGAGTTTCCAAATTCTTTTTTTTTTTTTTTTAAGATTTACTTATTTATGCATACGAGGGGTGGGGTACAGGCCAGAGTCCAGGGAGGTGAGAGGATTCACCAGAAACAGAGCAGGGAGCAGAACAGGCAGACTGACTGAGACACACTGCTGAAAGGAGCAGCAGGTGAAGCAGGAGAGGTCTGCTATGCCATGTGGGTCCCCTCCCTGGCTGGAGGCAGGGATCGAACTCGTGCTGCAGTGACTGCGGTTTGCTTCCCAGTGAGTTGCTTAACCCACTGCGCCACCAGGGAGGCCATTGAGTTTCCAAATTCTTGTTAACTCACTGTGTTGCTCATTTTTAGACTATTAAAAATTATTAACTGGCAAGCCATACATAAGATGTAGCAGGACAACTCTTAAGGTTTTGTAACTCCTATGGGAAATACTTTCCTGAAGAATGACACAGGAGTACAAATTAGACGATAGAAAAATATGTATTTGGAGAAATAATTTGATTTCTGGTTTTGTTTTTTTTTTGCATCCTCCCTCCCTCCCCCCCATATTTTTTTTAACTTAGCTTAGTCCATGTTTTGGTGTGTCCATCGTTTGCTGTCTGTCGCCATCTTCCCATACACTGGGGGCATCCCCCAAGGAGAACCAGCAGCATCCTCTCACTCCCTGCTTCTGCTCTTTCTTTCTTTTAATGATACCCAGGTCAGAGTCAGATTCTTTCACTATTCACTGAACAGGCATCTCCAGTCACTTATTAGTGTTGGAGACTGACATTTGATTGTCCTTCCCCTCATACTTCGGCAATACCCTTGCTTTAGGGTAGGGCTGCCCATCCTTTTCACATCTCAGCACCCAGAGAAAGTGATATTTACATGCAGCCTGAGATAAACTGGAAGATATTGGAGGTGTCTGAGTGCTGGTAAAAGAATTAATTACAACTTTTTATAAATATGGTAGAAGGATGAAATATAACGCTGTCAGTATTAAGTATTAAATCTGTATAAAATCTATAAATGCAATCTTTATGTTTTTTACCAGAAACACAATCCTTCTATGAACTAAAAAATCCAACCCTTAAATGTTCTGTTTTGAAACACAACATTATTTCCTTTCATCTATAGAGCAGCCTTGTTTTAGCCTTCTTTCACAAATGAAGAAACAAATGCATAAATTGGGTCAAATAACTGGCTGGAAGTTGCATAGCTTCTAAGTGGCAGATGGAAGATGTGCGCCCAGGCAGTTTGGCCTCATGTCCAGGCTTACTGCCATTGTGTCCCCGTGCTGCTATTCCAGAACAGGTGTTATGCTTGGAATGGCAGTGCAGTTCTACACTGATTTTTAAATGAGACCTCAGTACATTCTTGAGGAAGAGGGGTGTTTAACTAAGTTCTGCAACTTGGCTTTAAAGCCCCCTGCAAGCTCCAGCCTCATCTTCTAACTTCTTCCCACACCAGCCTCTTGCCATACCTTGACTGTGCACTTGTCTTTGTGCCTCTGCATGTGCTCCTTGCTTATCCAGAGGGTGCCAGCTGTCTTCTCAAGCCTCTGCGCCCTGCTATGCTTCCCACCACTTGCTCGCCTGCCTGTACCTGGCACATGGTGTCCTGCCCCCTGTTGTCTGTCATCAGCAAGCTAGGGGTATGGCTTCTTTTGTGTCATCTTGCATCCACAAGTTTTCCAGGAGAAGTACCCACATTGCTGTGTTTTCACTCCATGCTGCTGATTGTGGGGCTCTAGGCATACTTCACTCAGTGTTTGCAGGGTCTTTGGTGGGACTTCTTCCCTGCATGAGTCCATTCAGTCTCTGTCACCCTGCAGACCTCCCTGCTCCTCAGGTAGTAATGAAATAATGCTCTTCACAGCTGCGCATCTCACTCTTGTGGCCTTTCTGTATGGGGCCTGTGGCACAGCGTGTTGAATGGATGACTCTGGCCTCCGGTGGAAGGCAGGTGGTAGGACACCTTCTTTAATTTGCTGAAGCTCGGCTCATGTGTCATCATCCACTCTAGATTTAGTTTAGAAATTAGTTTCTATTGTTACTTTATTTCATCAAAATCTGGTCATTTCCATGTAAATTCTGTAGTGACAGTTGGATTCATGATCAACTTTTGATAAGTTTTACCTACTTTACCTTACATATTTTAAATGTTGGCTGACCACTATCACTGCCATGTCTAAATCTCTGAGTTTCAGGTGTGAATTTTATTAATTTCCTTCTGTCAAGCTTAGTCATTGACAGTTCCCTCTGTTACATGTTTTTAGCTCTTGTTAGCTATCCCATTAATTTCCACTGTGGATTTGATACAGATTAATGAGTAGTTTTTGTTTTTTCATTGGTTACTGGAAATTCATGAGCATATTTGTGAAATGTTTAGCCAAGATGATATAAACAGGGAGTGGAGAAGGGAAGAACCTTTCAGAGGAAGAGAAGTAAAGGGGGTGCAGTAACTCCAGACATACTTGAGGTACAAAGGTGGAAGTGGTCTGGTCTGGGTGTCTCGGGAATCTTGTTGCAGACACCCTGTTCTAAGGAAAGTTTTAACTTGTCTGGGCGCAAAGAGTGCCTCAGTTCCAGCTCCTGTTATGTTAGCTACCCTGGGTGAGGCTGCCTCTGCCTGCCCAGAGCCCATCCGTTCCCTCACTTGTTTCCCTCTGACCTTAGTGGAAGCCATGTTCTTCAGCAAAGTAGAGTGGGAGGGATAGGATTCTGGGAGGGATAGTGGGGGAAATAGCGACACTGGGAGCTTCTGGTGATGATGTGGACGATGCTGTGTCTTTGTTTTCACACAGATGTGAGTGAGGTAGTCCTCACGGGTGGGGTCTGGCTTCTGCCCTATCACTACTTGGACCCCAGAAGTGAGGCTCTTGTCACTGGTGGCTTTATTAGTCACCCTCCTACTCCTTCCGTTTTTTGTTATTTTCACTATCACGGATGTTATCACTCAATTCAGTTTGATTCAAAATATACCACTGAGAAGCCTAGGAAACCAGAATTAGGAGGACACTGCCCCTGTACATTCTGGGCTCCTTGTGCATGTAGGAGACTAAATGCCCTAGGACAGTTTGGTGAAGGTACAGGAGGCTTGGGGAGAGGGGAGGAGCAAGAAGAGAGGGATGAGGCATGTGAAATGCTGGAGGTGTGGAACCCCTGCCACGTAAACACGCCTGTCTTTGGGCACATGGTATTCAGGAGGGGTACCTAAGCCCCGAGGCAGAATTGGGACATTCTTAGAAATACTGTGTATATTAGTGCTCTCAGCCTCCACCATCATCTCTGACATGGACCACGAGGGACAGCTGACCTTTTAGGTAGAGTCTCAAGCCCACTTCACCAGGGAGCCAAGCTCAGAGTGGTATATCATATGGAGAACATGGGGGGTGGGGGTGCAGAGGCAGTGGCTCCTGGCTCGCTGCACCTCTTCTGAGCAGGATGGAGTCACTTTCTTCAGTGACACTCCAGGCCCCTGGCTTGTCTGTCTGGCTTGTCCTGACTCCAAGCATTGGAGTCACAGGGCCTCAGAGGAAGTTGCCCACCCGAGACCCTGTAGGAGCACGCTGTGCTGTGGATGCGCTTAGCCCTGCAGACACATCCTGGAGGCTGTTGACAGTAGCAGCAGGCAGATGGGTCTGGGTGACAGAGGATGCATATTTCCGATGGATTAGAAGTGTTTTTGTATTTCCTTCAACCTCTAAAGCACAGCTCTGTGTATGTGTAGACTAGCATCTTCTGAGGGTTCACTCTGGAAACTGAATACTTGCTACATGAGGGCTGGTGAACAGACAAGGGCAGAATTCAACTGATTTGGCTTATATGAAGGTTTTATTTGATAAACAAGCTGGTTTATTAGTGTGGTTACATTTCACAAGTCATTATTAGTGGTCTAGTCGCCTACGTTGCTTTTCCATAGTTAATTTCCTAGACTGGAAGCGCAATAGTCATACAAATCTTCAAGTTGAAGGTGGATGGTGAACAGGACTTTGAATGTGCACATGTTGACTGGCCGGCCCTGGAGTTGGCCTTTCTTGACATTGAACAGGCACTGAAGTGATAACACATCTGGCATTCACTGTGGGGACAGGAGCTAGTGGTCACATTACAGGCAAAGGAGCAGTTGATAGTGACTGAGGGCTGTGGTCAGGACTGCAGGCTCCATTGGCCCCTTTTTCATGTGGGCACCCAAGGCCCCAGGGGGATCCTTATCCAATGAGTCTGATACCACATCTTGTCCCGGCTGCGGGGAGTTGTCTGCAGACGTGATCTCACTCACATAGCAAAGCTGTGAAGTAGGAGGCTGAAGTACTACCTTCCGTCCACAGGTGAGATGTTGAAATACTTTTGAGCCTCTGACATCTCTCCCAGCAGCTCTTTGAGACTACAAACACTTGCCCTTTCTGTCCTCTCAAGCACAACTTACAAAAACATGAAGCTCTCCTCTTATTGCCACTTCCCAGTATGCCTTGCAAGCTGTAACGTCACCTTCCTTCACTCTAAATGTGACCTCCTCACAACTCTTTGTGACCCACTGACCTGCTCTCCTCCTGGTTACCCCCAGCATCCATTTGACGCTCTCCCCTGGTGCTGCTCTCCTGCATCATCTCACACTGGCATGGCTGAGAATATGGGCAGAATTTACAGCCAAGCACAGAAACATGTTCTGACTTACCACTCAGCTGGAACATGGCCAGCAATGGAAAACCTGATTTTAATATTATACAATCCAGTGGATGTTAACCACTCAAATTGTTCCAGCCATGGTGTTAGGGCACATGAGTGACTATTAATGTGACAGACATACATAAAGTCTGTCTGATAAAGGTCACCGGTGCGTGGCAACAGAAGGAACAGTGGGACCTGGTCAGTTCTGAGCCCACCTTGTGGGAGTTAGGAAATCAGGAGAATAATTCATCATCAACTTCTGGGACAAGTGCCATGTTCTCCATGTGGTGGCTCTTTGCTCAGGACTCCACCGCTGTCCTCCTGTCAGAGAACCCTGTAGCTTCCATATCATCACCCTTTCTTCTCTCCCAAAGTAAGGGAGTCTCCTTCTTAAAGGTTTCCTCTCCCTCTGCCCTCAGATAATATTCCTTCATTTCCTGGTAATACCCCTTCTTTTCCATATTTTCAATTTCTTTCTTCCCATTTGCCTGCCCCAGAACCTTCAAAACACTCCTGTTCGCTTCTGTGGAATCCCCTGTAACTGCCCCTCTGTGCTGCCTTTGTCACAGTAGATCAGTCTTGGGACTTTTCCCCTCTCCTGTGCTATCCCTTTGGAGACAGCTGCACCACAGCCTGCACAGCACTGTCTCTTCCTGACTCCCTGTCAACTCCTGCTTTTTCTTTCCTGCAGACAACTCCTCCAGCTCTGCTTACTGTCTCTCTGCTCCTGCTGGTCTTATTATCCCACATCCCTGTGGGAAAGCTCCTGAATTATCTTCAAATAAGACACAACTCTGGATGGTGTGCACCCAACTGTGGGTGCCTCCCCTCTAATACCTCTTGCCTTGGTGTTCTGCCTGGCATCCGGCCATCTCCCTGAGGCCTCTGCTCTGACCATTCCACCTGCCAGGGGTACCTTTTCTTTACTGAACTCTCCACCTGCCCAGATTCTGTTCTTGAAGAGCCACCATCTTCCATGAATAGCCCCTGGTATGCCCTCTCCTCTGATTCTCTTATGTGTTACCTGGATCTCCCATGTGGTGGTGTAGTCAGTATCTGTTGCTCATCCCACAGGAGTTTTAGGACCTGCCTTGTGCTCGGCATTGTTCCAAGGGCTCCTCCACTGCCTGTCTCTACTTTCTCCCACTAAGGTAGGGCCCTAAGCCCGAGTGATATAACCAGCACAGGTATTATAAATTGTTGGCATTCAGTAAGCTTTCCATAACAATTATTTGGCACCCCTCTCTCCCCTGGGGGCAAGTCGCTAGGTCCTGACCTCAGCATTGCAGATGCTCCTTCCTGCAGTTAGCTTGGAGGTAGGAAAAACTGGGTTCAGGCCAGCTTCTCTTACATTAAACTTTCTCAGTCTGAGGTTTATCTACAAGCCAGAATTCATTAGTTCAGTCACAAAAGTTTTCTAAGGAAAAGCAGAACTTAGCATTCTTTCAGGTCCATTGTCAAAATGCCTGTATATAAGATTTATTTGTGCATATAAGAACTGGGGTACAGGCCAGAGTTGTAGAGATGAGAGGATTCCCCAGAGACAGAATGAGAAAGAGAACAGACAGACTGACTGAAGTACACTGCTGAGGGGAGCAATGGGTGAGGCAGGAGAGGTCTGCTGCGCCATATGGGTCACCTCCCTGGCCTGGGATCTAACTCAGTGCCACAGTGGCTGCGGATGCTTCATGGTGCAGTGCTTAACCCCTTGCGCCACCAGGGAGGCCCAAAATGCCTGTATGTTTTTGACATACACTAAATAGTCTGTGGTTTATATTTGTTAGACTATGTTTGCTAGGTACCTTACAACACGACATCAACCGTGATTGTTCTGAGTCTGGTCCACAGCAGGTTGCAGGACCCCAGCTGTCATAGGGGTGTCACACCCATCAGGCTTTGTTTTAAGATGTCATGCTTTTACGCATCTCACTCAAGTATCTGTGCTCTTCCCCCAGGAGATGGCAGGTCGTGCTCTCAAGCAGACCGGCAGCAGGAGCATCGAAGCAGCGCTGGAGTACATCAGTAAGATGGGCTACCTGGACCCGCGGAACGAGCAGATCGTGCGAGTCATTAAGCAGACCTCCCCAGGTGAGCTCACAGCCACAGTCTTGTCCGTGAAGATGATTGTGGTTTAAAAACATGGAGCATTTTGCCAGAAAGGAGGTCCAAAGTGGCCACAGGGAGCAGATGATTCCTGTGGCACTTTGCCTTTTTCCAGTGATGGGTGAGTTGAGCCTGTTCTGCTCTGACACTTGGGCCTGGAGTGGGGTGAGTCATAGACCTACCTGGATTTCTACCCCTGTCTGAAATAACCTGTGGTGCTTCCTACCTAGAGGATTTTGTATGTTTGCTTTGTCTTATGAAACATAATTGACTGGATATTAAAATCAGGCAATTCAGCACAGTAAAGTAAAATGTTTCTTTCACTTTTCTCTCAGGCCTGTGTAGGGGTCTTTGAAAAGGGAAGCTTATATCACTGAGTCTGATACATGCCCTTTCTGATACTACAAGCAGGCTACCCAGTGCCTCTGAGAGCTGGAAGTGGTGGGCCCAGTACTGGGGAACTCCTGGGTGGTCCCTGGGAATGGACAAGGCACCAGAACCAAATTCTTACTTCACTAGTTAGCTATTGAGTGTTTCTCTTTGAGAATGGAGCAGATACCTTGGATCCTTGGGTGTTATAAGACATTCATGATATTTAGCAAAAGGGTTTATCCTATTTTACAGAAGACCTTAGAAAAACACACTTTACCCCTCAGTGAGACAGTTGCACAGGTTTTATAAATTGAGTCTTGTTAAGAAGACACAAATTTCTGACTTCTTCTTGACAGAAAGAATTTCCTTAAAGGGTTGTTGGCCATCCACGTCCAGATTCTTAGAATTGTGGGTGTGTCTAGAGCAGGCCCACATTCCGTAATGCTCATTACCTACATTTGCCTTTGATGTGCAGTCATGATGTAACCAGTAGTCCAGGGAACAAAGCTGTAGTGTGGCTGTGACATCTGCTTGTTGTAGTGACTGCGGAGATTTTCCTTCTCTGAGTATCCTTGTGAGGGTCTCAGGTAGGCAGGGCAGAAAGTAGTCTGGACCTACCCTGGTAGGTAGTAGTCCAGACACAGCAGAATTCAGCTGTGTCCAAGGGTCTTTAGACATAGAAGAAGCTGTGCCACAGCAGCATCAGCTCCCAGGACATTGCAGCAGTGAGGACCTGGCCTGCAAGTGCCAGGACCAACTGCGCAGTCGCCTTCTGATCCATGTTCCATTCTTGCTTCTGCAGGAAAGGGCATCGCACCAACCACTGTGCCACGGAGGCCGAGCTTTGATGGGACGGGAGACCCTTTCCCATCTTACCATCAGCTGAGTGGGGCCACCTACGAGGGTGCCGGCACACTGGAGGAAGTGCCTCGTCAGTACATGGACTTTATCTTTGCAGGAGTCAGTCATCACAGCGTGCCCGGCAGTCATCAGCATCCACCCAAAGGCTTTGCTGCAAACCTGGAGGCTTCAGGGATGAACTTCCCTGTGCCTAACCAGGGGGGCCAAGTACTCTCGCTGCAGGGCCCACACTATAGGCCACATCTGCTGGTGCCGGGGGAGCCACTGGGCTACAGCATCCAGCGCAGCTCCTCCTTCCAAAACAAAACACAGGAGGCAGGAGGGTACTCAAACCTTGCTGCCAAGGGTCCGGCTGTGCCACCGGGGTCTGGTCATGCCTTTCAGACCCAGGGGCCAGTGGCAGGTTTATATGTGTCACATCCACACCATAAACAGGCCCACCCGGTACACATGATGGGCTCTCGGGGCCAGATGTTTGTGAGTGACAGCCCCGCCCAGAATCTGCTCAGCCCGTCTAGGAATAGTCTCAACGTGGATCTGTATGACATGAACAGTGCTCCTGGCCAGCAGTGGCAATCCTCTACCCTGTCCCGTCGAGACTCTCTTCAGAAGCCAGGCCTGGAAGCACCTAGCCGCCAGCATGTGGCATTCCTGCAGGAAGGCCCTGTCCCTAGCAGGACCAACTCCTTCAACAACCACCAGCAACAAGTGGTAGTGCCTATCAGGACGGGAGTGCCCAGCAAAACAGAGCCTTCTGTGTCCTCTCCAAACACCATCACGGCCGTGACGGCTGCCCATATCCTGCACCCAGTCAAGAGTGTGAGGGTGATGAGGCCAGAGCCCCAGACAGCTGTGGGGCCCTCCCACCCGGCCTGGGTACCAGCGCCTGCCCCAGGGGTGGAAAGTCTGGACTCCAAGGAGGAGCATCCTGTGCCCTTGGGGGGCACTGGCACGTACCCACTTGAGATTGAGTATGGCAGCCCAGAGATGCGGTGCCCACCCCCTCCATACCCCAAGCATTTGTTGCTTCAGGGGAAGTCAGAGCAGTTCAATGTGGACAGCCTGTGTGTTGGGATGGAGCAGAGCCTCCGAGGGGGCCAGGCTGCAGACCCCGCAGAAGGGAGTGACAAGAGTAACAAAAACACCAAAGGGGAGAAAATGGGGAAGGACAAAAAGCAGATCCAGACTTCTCCTGTTCCTGTTCGGAAAAACAGCAGAGATGAAGAGAAGAGAGAGTCTCGCATCAAGAGCTACTCACCATATGCATTTAAGTTCTTCATGGAGCAGCATGTGGAAAATGTAATAAAAACCTACCAGCAGAAGGTCAACCGGAGGCTGCAGCTAGAACAAGAGATGGCGAAAGTAAGTTCTCATTCACTACCTTCTGACCTTGACCCCTTCCTAAATTGGTGGTAGGAATCACAGCAGATCCCTCCTTTGTTCCTGCTTTTTTTTGGTCTTTATTACAAGCAGTGGTCTCATAGGGTGACACTCAGGTTATGGGGTGATTATTTTGGGGGTGGGGGTGACACATGTAGAACCTCTCTTTCCCTTTCCCCTGGTCTTCAGGGGATTTTGCCACAGCCATGTGTGACCTGGCGAACAGGTGGATCACTAAATTGATTTATATGGTGCATCCTTGTTCATCAACACATTCATCAAGTTTTACTAGTAATAAAGCCCTTTGAAATAGTAGAAAGGAAGTTTGGAGTGTTACAAATTGAAACTATGGGATATATAAAGAAAAATAGATCTAGTAATAATCCATTTACCCTTCCATTAAATCTATAAATTACCAGGTAATCTTTTAAATTTACCATAGTTTACTCTATAAACTGTTGGAGAAGGTAATTTTTAATGAAATCACTTAAATTAAGATGGTAAGTAGATTAAATCCTATGAAGCCAGTAATTTCTGACTCTAAAAAGTCAAAATTTGTGCTTTCTCCCATTTCATTTTTGTTGACTTTTTTCTGTTTTCTCTGAGCTACTATAATATTACTTTGCTCTTACAGGTATAGGGGTTTCGTGTTCCCTTTTCCACAGATTTTCTCTTTACTTTTTTTCCGAAGAAATCACCAGAAGTCTTGTTTTCTTATTAGTAGAGATTTCCTTTAGTTTTTAGGGCCTAGAGTTACCTAGAGAAAGAACTCTATTTTGTCTTCCCTTTGGCTTCCAGACCTGTGTCTGCATAGCCCATAAAAGAAGAAAACTAGCTAATTATATTGCTTATATTATTTTGGACCCAATTTTTCTATATTCTCAAAAGCATTCTCTCAGCCCTACAGCATCTCCCAGCCCTGCCATTTCCTGTCACAGGGTTACCTCTATGACTTTTCCTTGTTTCCTTCTACACAGGCTGGACTCTGTGAAGCTGAGCAAGAACAGATGCGGAAGATCCTCTACCAGAAGGAGTCTAATTACAACAGGCTCAAGAGGGCCAAGATGGACAAGTCCATGTTTGTGAAAATCAAAACCCTTGGTATTGGTGCCTTTGGAGAAGTGTGCCTTGCTTGTAAAGTAGACACTCATGCCCTGTATGCCATGAAGACCCTGCGGAAGAAGGACGTCCTGAACCGAAATCAGGTGGCCCATGTCAAGGCTGAGAGGGACATCCTGGCAGAGGCAGACAATGAATGGGTGGTCAAGCTTTACTACTCCTTCCAAGACAAGGACAGCCTGTACTTTGTGATGGACTACATTCCGGGGGGGGATATGATGAGCCTGCTGATCCGGATGGAGGTCTTCCCTGAGCACCTGGCCCGGTTCTACATCGCAGAGTTAACCCTGGCCATTGAGAGTGTCCACAAGATGGGCTTTATCCACCGAGACATCAAGCCAGACAACATTTTGATAGATCTTGATGGTCACATCAAACTGACAGATTTTGGCCTCTGTACTGGATTTAGGTGGACTCACAATTCCAAATACTACCAGAAAGGTATTGTCACAGGCATACTACAAACATTGGTACATCCAGACATAATAACTAAACCGCTCAGAGAACTGTTGTCCTCCTGGTGGCTCCTAATCATTTTGAAAGTATTTGTCACTCCATTATTTTATAATTTGGTGTGACATCCTTTTCTTCATAAAGGAGGAATAGTATGATATGTATGAGATGTATTTTTTTAACTAGTAGATTTTAGTTTTAGTATAAATTTTTTAGGGAAGAGCTATAGGAGATCATGAAGCTTTGTGAGAAACTATTGCTCTGCCCTGTGGAATTGAGACGTAAGATGTAAGTCTCACAACCTTACAAGGAGCCCTCTCTTACAACTCGCCTGAAGGCATAGGTGTTTATAGGTACAGACACAGATATAGTTTAACTCCATCTCCTATAGTTCTGCTCTTTGCAGAAGTTAAAAACAGGTGGTCATTATATTAGTTACACTTGGATTCTAGAAATAGTTATTTAATATAGTTCAGACCTCTGGTTTTGTTTTTTTAACTCAAAATTCTTCTCACATCTTTCAATTCCTATTTTTTAGCAGTGAAGTTGTTTTTGTTCACATTTTTAAAATCCTTATGCTTTTTTCCATGCACATCTTAAAGCATGTCTTGTCTGGTGGGTGGTTCGCGTTTGGCCTGAGAGGCGCCATGCCTGACAGTCTCCACTGTTACCTGGGCCTTTCTTGTTTAGCATTGCACTGCCCCTCAGCACAGGTGTCCTCTCCACACCCCTTGTTTCTGTGTCTTGGTACCTCTGTCTAGCTCATAGCTTATGTCTCAGGCCAAACCCAGTAGAAAAGTTGGATAGGGATTCTTTCCTCAGTGCATCAGGGATCATTGAGTTGGATAACTTTTCTGTTTAAAGGTATGAATTTGTGGCGTTGCTGAATAGTGAACCTTTATTTTGTTTTTTATTCTTGTCTTTCCCTGCCCCGATTCCCACATGAAAGGAAGCCACATCAGGCAGGACAGTATGGAGCCCAGTGATCTCTGGGATGATGTATCTAACTGTCGGTGTGGAGACAGGCTGAAGACCCTGGAGCAGAGAGTCAAGAAGCAACATCAGCGGTGTCTGGCGCACTCTCTGGTTGGGACCCCAAATTATATTGCACCAGAAGTGCTCCTCAGAAAAGGTGTGTGCTTCCAGCTGCCTGCTGTGAGCGCTTGCTAAACCCCTTTAGACCTGTGCAGCCAGGTCACCACTGAGTAGTGCTTTTTAGCCCCTGCTTTCCAAGCCCTGCCTATCCCCATTCTGTCTTTTTACTCACAGATGCCTGCGGAATAAATTTTTTCCTTAACAAACAAACCTCCAGCATACCTCACTTTTGTTCTGGAATTCCCCTTTCTCCTTGGTGATAGAACATGCGCCTTCAGGCCAGTCTCCACTTGCCCCTTCCTTTGACTGGGAAGTGAGAGTGGGTGAAGGGTGTGAGCTTTCTACCTGGGACTCAAGGGAATCACTACAGACAGTCTGATCCAGTCATGTGATGGCACAACTCCGAGGGTCACACCACTGGCCAAAGCCAGACACCCAGGGCTCCTAGCTGAACAGTACCATCTCCAATTGTTTATTGATATGACAGAATACAAATTTGTTTTCCTCCAACTCTCTCCTAGTAGTCAGAAGCACCTTGAAGGTAAGATTTGGGGGAAAGAGTATGCATCAAGTCCCAAGTGCTCAGAAAAATTGGCCTCCAGGATAAGTGCTGTGTTTAACAAATCTGACTCTGATGGAGTGCAAGAGGAAGCTCCCGGTGATCAGTTCAGTGGCCAGAGCAACAGTAGGTTCTTGATGTGATTGTGTATAGTGAATCCAGAGATCAATGACCTGTCTTTTCACATTATTTCAAATATCTATTACCAACCAGTCGTAGATCAAGGCTGGATTTTCTTTGTCAATTATGGTAATCCAAGGCAGAGCCCCACATGTAACAGTAACCACCCTGAGAGGCTTTGGGGTCAACCTCATTACCCAAAGTGGGAGGAGTTGGCACTAGGGAACACACCCCTGTTTACCTTCCCACATCTACAGTAGTCCAGAGGAGGTTGGTGGATGAGGTTACTCTGCAGCCTTCTGTGCCAGTCTGGACAGGAGGAGAGATAGGAAGCAGGAAGAGCAAGGATTCATTGACATGAAGTGTGGCTTGGACTGGGACCTGGGGTCTAAAAGAAAAGTGGGAGAAAATCAAAGAAAAAGAAACCCGCTTCACAACTTTGAGGCTGGTCCCAACTCTGCTGCCCATGTCCTCTACCTTGACTTCCATACCTAGGAGCTCTGTGAGGAAAGGTGTGGCTCCATGAGAACCTCCCACAAAAACCAGATCTTAGGTTATGGTTCCCCTTGCCCAAGTTCTCCCTTCCCTCCTCTCCTCCACAGTCAGCATATTCTGAAACAAAGCTTAGAAAGCCACCTCAGGTCCCCTCATGGCTGACCATACCTGACTGGCCTCAAGTCATGGCACTTTCTAATTTTCAGTTATTACTATTCTAATTAGTACCTATATATTTTTTAATAACTTGAAATTCTTGCCATTCTATTATAAATAGAGTTTACTAAGGAAATTTTATTACTAGCACTAATAACAATCCTTTTAAATTAAAGTCTTATCCATCACATGCAGATTTTAAGGCCTGACAAGTGCCCTTTCCCACATTCCATTCCAGGCCACATTACCAGGAGATACATTTGTTCTAGGTTGGTTTTCATGTTTATACATATGTGCCACTTCAACTTGCTTTCTCATTTAACAGCAAGTTAGGATTTCCAGACTTTCACAAAGTTCTCTGAGGAGTACACATGCCTGTGCTGGAATTGAGTGGAACTTTGTCTTACAGGATACACTCAGCTCTGTGACTGGTGGAGTGTTGGAGTGATTCTCTTCGAGATGCTGGTGGGGCAGCCGCCCTTTTTGGCCCCTACCCCCACAGAAACCCAACTGAAGGTAACAAAGTAGGACAGGGTGTCAGCTAATTACAGACAATGACTTTCGATGAACCCACAGGTCTCTCACCAACATTCGACATTTTATTCTGAGTAATGTGGTAATGTCAGTTGTATATAATAGATTTTCTTTTAAAATTAATATCACCTATTTATTTACTTTTTTAATTTTAGTAAGTAAAGGCACAGAGTTAGACTGGCTTTTGATACATGTGGATAGATGAAATTGTACTTGATTCCTTGGTCACCTGCTGTCATGGTATTTCCAGATGAGAACTGTGGACAGTGCGAAGCAGTACAGGAGTCTGCAGATCTGTTTTCTACTGCTGCTGTGCCTACCATTCAAACACAAACATAAAGCCTCATAAACTATTCCGGAAGAGATCAGCTTTTTTATTTAGTTGTTACAGCATTAAGCTATGTGGTCAGTTGTGCATATTCCTAATACTCATAAGTGCAGTCACACAGTATTTGTCATTCCATGGTGACTTACTTCACTCAGCATATTGTCTTCAATATTTATTCATTTCATAGCATAAGTCAGAATTTCCTTTTAAGGTTGAATACTGTCCTGTTGTGCATATACACCACAGTTTGTTTATCCGTCATCCAGCCATGGACACTTGAGTTGTTTCTACTTTTAGGCTATTTTGAATAATAATACTGCTATGAACTAGAGCATGAATACAAACATCTGGTTGAGTTCCTTCTTGTAAATTTTCGGAAAAAAAAACATATAAACTTGCTTAACTTTTTAAGGAATTGCCATTTCACATGGTGGATATACCAGTTCACATTTCCACCAGCAGTGTACAAGGGTTCCAATTTCTCCACATCCTCATCGACACTTATTTTCCCTTTTTTTTTAAAAATAGAGGCCATCCTAGTGGGTATGAAGTGGTATTTCATTATGGTTTTGATTTGTATTTCCCTAATGATAAGTGATGTTGATCTTCTTTTTATATGTTTAATGGTCATTTCTGTATTTTCTTTAACAGAAATATCTATTCAATTCCTTTGCCCTTTTTTAAGTAGGGCTTTGTTATTTCATTGTAGGAATTCTTTTTATATTCTGGATATTAATCTCTTATCAGGTATATACTTTGCAAATATAGTCTCTCATTCCATGAGTCACCTTTTCCCTCTGTTGATAGTGTCCTTTGATGCATAAAAGCTGTAAATTTTTGTAAAGTCCAATTGATAACACATTTACTTTTGTTGCTGTTGTTTTTGGTATCATATACCAGAAATCAGTCAATCTAGTATGTAGTTGAGGTCAGCTTTCTTCTGCATTGTATTATATGAGCTTTAGAGTTTCAGTTCTACTAAAACAACTATTCAGGCTCAAACCCACCTATTCGTATACGCACCAACATCCATGCTTTACCCAGTGCCCATCCACCCCAGGCAATAGCCAATTATATTGACCTTATTTTATTCTAAGTATAAGCAATAGAGTATAGTCCTTTGGATGTCCTCTTCACATTTATCTCTATGACAAATGTATTTACTAAACATCCTGATGACAGTTTGTGAGGTTGAGCATAATGCTAAGGTCATGGTCATTCAGCTTTATTCTTCTCTGTTTCTTCTGTTGTTTTGCCAAAATCCCTATAGAACATCTCTAAGTCACAGTAAGCATTGCCCAAGATCATGAGAAATTTGTTGCCGTAGCTAAAGATGTGACTCAGATGATCAGTCTCTTCATTTTTGTGGAAAGCAAAAAATTATTTGCTAAACAGTATTTCTGATAGAAAAAAAACCCCACCTCTTTTGGTCTGTCTTTGGCTTTTTATCTGTTGCCTCAGGCCGTCAGCCCTCTACTAAATCATACTGATTTTTCATAGCTGTTCAGATCTGCAACAGCTGCTTCTCTGTCTGTTCTGACTGCCCTTCATCATAAAACTATAGTTATTTAAAAGTCACAGCATTACATACTGTCTCAGAAGTGTCTCAGATTAGCAAGGAGGTGAAGGAGAAACTAAAATTTTGGTTCTGGTGTCTCATCAGGTCATAAACTGGGAGAACACACTCCATATTCCAGCCCAGGTGAAGCTGAGCCCTGAGGCCCGGGACCTCATCACTAAACTGTGTTGTGCCGCCGACCACCGGCTAGGGAGGGATGGGGCCGATGACTTGAAGGCTCATCCATTCTTCAGTGCCATAGACTTCTCTAATGACATCCGGAAGCAGCCAGCCCCCTATGTTCCCAAAATCAGCCACCCCATGGACACCTCAAACTTTGACCCTGTCGATGAAGAAAACCCATGGAATGATGGTAGTGAAGACAGCACTAAGGCCTGGGACACTCTCACCTCCCCAAATAACAAGCACCCTGAACACGCATTTTATGAATTCACTTTCCGAAGGTTCTTCGATGACAATGGCTACCCCTTTAGGTGCCCAAAGCCTTCAGGAGCAGAAACGTCCCAGGCTGAGAACTCTGATTTGGAAAATTCTGATCTGGTGGATCAGACTGAAGGCTGCCAACCAGTTTACGTGTAGACCGTGACTTGGCATGCCCTAGAGCCTCAGCTTCCTCAAAGGCCCAGGGGCCTATAGCTAGCTCCTTAACAGATCTGCAGGAACGTTGAGGACAGCCTTCTTTTAAGTTAGTTCATTGATTACTTCAGTTGAAATTCTGGCGTTCTCAAAAAAAACCCAAACCAAACAAAAAGCTTCTTAAAAAAGGACTTCAGTTTAGTAGATCTGTGTTTCTAGATTCTGGTTCATATGAGGTAGGGATCAGCATTGCTTTAAATTGGCTTTTGAGGACATTAAACTGCATTATAACAATATTTTTAAAAATTTAGTACAGGTTAAAAAGCATTTATTTTGTTGATAGCCATTTTTCTTACTAAATTATAGGGAATAACTTTGACAAATCATGCTGCTGTTATTTTCTACATTTGTATTTTTCCATAGCACTTATTCACATTTAGGAAAAGACATAGAAACTGAAGAACATGTGATAAGAAATCTCTGTGCAATAATGTAAAAAAAAAAGAAACTATAACACTGTTCTGATGTTACTGATAACCATTTTATTCACACAGTGGTTTTGTCTTATTTTTCCCCACATTTCAAAATTGTGATAAAATGTTAAAAGCTGCTTTTTTTTTTTTTTTGCTTTTGCATATTATAGTATAATAGAAAGTGTGAGCAAGGCGACTCTGTGGGTGTGATTTCAGATGTCTGGTGTGTAGAGAGTACTGCATGAGCAGGGTTTTCTATTATAAAATTACCGTATCTTGCCATTCACAGCCGGTTCTGTGAATATGTTTTTACTGAGTATCTTTAAATGAGATGTGCTAGACAGTGTGCTGGTAATGTATTGTGTGGGTGACTTCTTCCTTATGATTGTATCTCCTACTGGGTTAAAGAAATGCAGGTGTGTAACTGAGAAATGATTTGTGTGTGTGTGTATTGGGTATGATTGGATTCTTGTGAGAGAAAATTCAAACATTTGTCATATACTAAACTTGCATACATCAAAAGGGATTAGATTAGCTATGCCAAAATAGTTTAAATTACTCATGGAACTGTCCATTTCAAAAGTCAGCATGCGCTTTTGTTCTTGGTGTTGCTGATACGTGGCATCCAAGAGCTGCAGCCTGCTGCCGACAGTCACCCACACTGAAGGTTTGTGTGACATCACTCTTCTTAAACAGCTGAAGTGTTACCATGTTGATATTTAGTAATCTTAGGGTTTTCACATTGTTTGGGTATGCTTTGAAGTATTGATCTTAACTTGATTTTAAAAGTATATTAATTTTCTAATGTTTGTAAAAAAGCAAGGATTATTCGAAAGTGACATTGGAAAAAATAATTAAGCCATACATATTTTCGTAGAAGTGTAGATGTATATATAACTACATAGATAAGCACACAAAATATTCCTTATTTCAAATTAGTATGACTCCTATTTAAAGTGATTTATATTTGAGTAAAAAGGTCAATTCTTTTTCGCTTTTTAAAAATCTGATGCATCTTTTTCATTATATTATGCCACATATTTTTCCTTGAAGTTTTTAGCATAATGTATCCATTATTTAGTATATATCTAGGCAAAAACACTTTTAAATTTATCAATGCCTAAACTTAAAAAAATAAAAAAGATTCCTGTGTACTGGTTTACATTTGTATGAATGGCAAACTCTGAAGTCTGCTGTGCTTGTATCGTGACTGTCAGTATTTTCGCTATTTTATATAACGCCATGTTGTTATTTACATCGCTCTGACATACTTTCATGTGGTAGGTTCTTTCTCAGGAACTCAATTTAACTGTTATTTATTGATATATCATTGCCTTTGAAAAGCTTCTACTGGCACAATTTATTATTAAAATTTTGAATCCAAATCCTGTCATTGGTGTCCTTCTTTATTGGCATTCATGAGTCCTTGCTTTGATCAGTGTGCTGGCACCACCCCATGCTTCCTGGTGATTCACACACAGCCAGGGCAGGCCGCCAACTGCTGATAGAACAGCTGCTGTGCAAAGGGAAGAAGGGAACCTCGCCAGGCAAGTTTCTGTTTTGAGGACAGTCTGGGATCTGGGAGGAAAACAGTCTCTCCATCACACATAAAATCCAAATCAGAGTGCGGTTCTGTTGACAGTTTCTCTTCTATATGATGATAACAAAATAGACCTTATTAGAATTTTCAAGTGGATTGAGTGGCCTCTCATATGTCTGTATGTATGGTGGGTGACAAAATAGATGGTGAATAGGAGTTAATTTCCCTGCATGAGACATTTAAACAGGACAAGATTTATTTATTTATGCATAGAAGAGCTGGGGTACACGCCAGAGTCACAGGAGGTGAGAGGATTCACCAGAGACAGAGCGGGGAGCAGAGCAGGCAGATCGACTGAAATATACTGCTGAGGGGAGCAGCAGGCAAGGTAGGAGAGGTCTGCTGTGCCATGTCGGTCCCCTCCCTGGCCAGAGATTGAACTCGCGCTGCTGTGCTGCGGATGCTTCACAGTGCAGCCCTCAACCTGCTGCGCCACTTGGGAGGCCTCTTGACCTTTGGTTTAAATGATTGGTGATATTAAGAAATTCAGAAAATTCAATAATTTCTTTTACTTTGGATTCATCTTTTGAATAGGTACAATCACATGGTTTAAAAATTAAAAAGATACTGCAGCAAAAGTCGTCTCCTTTTCCTAGTCTTTCATTCCAATTCCCCACAAACAATAAAGGATACTAATTTATTATTGTGTATCCTTAGGGAAATGAAAGTTTATGCTTACATGAGTACAAGAAAATATGTACATGTATACATTTTTGCTTTTTTAAACAAAAGGGTAAATATTGTACATATTTTTCTGCATCTATTTTCTTGGCAATTGAAATTAACAAACAAAAAAAGCCTTTATGCTTTGTTATTACTTTTGGTATTCCACGATGAGTCCCAATCAGTCCCATTGCAATCAACATTTCAGTTTCTGATCTTTTTCTGTATGAACAACTGGAATAAATGACCTCAGCCATCATTTTGTGCATGTACAAGTAAATACGTAGGACAGATTCCTAGAGATGGAACGATTAAGTGTATTTGCTATTTTCATTGCCAACTTGTAGAGATCTCAGAAGAAACACTTCCATGACTCTCTTGCTCTGTATGCCAAGAATTTAAGGCCCTGACAGCTCTTTAGATGAGCCATTTCTCATGTAAAGAGTCTGCAATGAGCAGCGTAAGGGATGTGTAATGTCTCCCTTCAATACTAAAGAGCCAGCTTGCTTACTGCTTGCTATAAAAGGGGTAGACTCCTCTAAATTGGCAGTCCTTGACAGAATCTGTTGGTATCTCCAGTACTTCCCCTTTGGGACTTAGGGACAAGGAGAACCTGTACAGACATGCTGATGCTCACGCAGCTTACTGTACTATGAGTAGTTAAGAGGGGCATGGTGCCTCATTATTTCCTTGTAAAGGTACATGTCCCCACTGATCCCCTCTTGACCCATAGGGTCAAAGATGTATGCTTGTTACTGCTGAGTGGGGTGGAAGTATATGTTCTCCCTGTTGTGTCCTCTGACTACCACTAGGCTGTCCTCACATCCACGAGGCTTCCTCTGACAGCATGCTAGCAGGAAGCAGGAGAGGTGCCTTGTTATTGGTAGGTGGATTGTGAGTCCAGGCTCCCTGTGTTTTCCACTTGAGATACCAAGTGGAAAGCATTTCCAGTAATGGGGTTGAAAATCCAATTTTCACTTGGAATTCTCTGAAATTGCTCCAGCAGGAATGTTGAGGGGACTCATGGCAGCCTTGCAAGGGTGTAATTACAGGCTCTCCATTCCACTTTGGTTGCAATGGGCGGGGATGGCTGCACATTTTATTCTGTGTTGACTGGCCGGACTAGAGAAATTACTATCTAAATGTTATCTTGCTAGTTTACCCCATTCCCTCCTTTGGATAGAGAGAGTAGACTTTTTGTTGGTATTGTTTTGGTGATTATTGGCATTTTATGGTCACTAATTTCTTCAGCTCCAAGTCTGGTCTATTAAGGCAAAAAGAAAATTCAGAGAATTCACTATTATGTCATTCCTTGGCTACTGGAATCCCAAGCTACTTTGTTTTTTTCCTCTCCACCTTTCAGAATCTTGTTTGTTTTATATATAATATTCAGGAGTTACAGTTGTACTCAGTAAGAGTACAACTCCTGTTGTAATAGAGTAAAAACTGTATTTCATCTTTCTGGAAGTAGAAGTAGGTTATAATTTCAATTTTAGCTAAAATTCAAACTTCAGTTTCTCAAGGCACACTAGTTTCATTTCACATGCTTGACAACTCAGGTGTTTAATGACTACTATACTGGATAGCACACATCAGAGAAAATAGTTCTCTATTTTGCATTAATCCATTCATTGAAAAACATCTTTCTGAATTTTGGAACCAATAAGAAATCAGTCTTCATCTCTTTCTTATGTGTCACTTAAACTTAGACAATAGAGGACCACACTGTTCCTCAGGTAACAGTCAACTGAAGATCCACAGAGCATCCAATACTGCCTTTGACTCAGTGACAGCCTTATTCCTTTCATTCTTTGCTCTCTAGGGACTACCTCTTATTTCCTAAAATCACTCATTTTCTGATTGTCTCTTTAAGTTGTTGACTAATATCTGCAAGGATCAGGACGGCTTATAGGCAGAAGAATAAGAAATAATATTATGCTTAACACACCTCCTTCTCTCTTGTTTTCAGTACATCACTATTTAAACAAAGCACACATCAGGTTGAATCCAGACTCAACCTCAAAATCCAACTCAGTATTGGAGCAGTCTTATCAATTGATCAAAGTGGGCATTTGAAATATACTTGCCTCTCTTTGGCATAAAATCACCAACCTCTTAACTTCCCCTCTTCTTCCTTTGGTCCTATAATCTCTAAACTCTTTGAAATCCTCAATTTTAATTTATTCCTTTTCTACTTTCCTCAACCAATATGATCAAAGAAATCCACGTTTTTCCTGTTCCTAAAAATAAATTGATTGTAAATCGTTCCATTAATTGATTTAATTGATGGAAGAATCAACTCAAACAGTACTTACAAGGAAAGAATCATGGGTAAGGAATCAGGGGCCTTGATTCTAAGACCAAATGTGTATGACTTTAGTAAGTTAAAACTTCTGTCAGATTTACTAGTTATATGTATTAGTTATTATTGATTTATGAGTCATTTATATATTACAGATACAAATGGCTTATTAGAAGTAAGGTTTGCAGGGCCTCCCTGGTGGCGCAGTGGGTTAAGCAACACACTATGAAGCAAACCGCAGCCACTGCAGCACGAGTTCGAGCCCTGCTGCCGGCCAGAGAGGGGACCCACATG
>JAGFMF010011380.1:14117137-14198218 GCA_019455555.1 Galemys pyrenaicus
CTGCTCCCCTCAGCAGTGTACTTCTGTTGATCTGCCTGTTCTGCTCCCCGCTCTCTGTGGTGAATCCTCTCACCTTCCCACACCTCTGGCCTGTACCCTAGCTCTTATATGCATAAATAAATAAATCTTTAAAAAAAAAAAAAAGAAGGTTTGCAAATTTCTTCCATTCTTGGAAGTATATTTTTTTCCCACGTTTCAATTGTGTGATTTGAAGTACAAAAAGTTTCAGTTGATGAAGTGTAATTCATCTATTTTATCCTTTGTCTATTTGTGTCTTTTGTTGTTGTATCTAAGACAGCTTTCCCTAATTCAAGATCATGAAAAATTTATTTTCCCCCAAGAGTTGGATAGTTAGAGTTTGAGGTTTAGAGTCTGGTCTTTCAATTCTGTTCCATTTATCTGTGTATCTATTTTTATTCCAATACCAAGCTGCTTTAATTACTATTGTCTTGTAGTATAGTTTGAAGTCAGGGAATATAATATTTCCATTTCTGTTCTTTTTTCTCAGGAGTGTTTCCGCTACTCCAGGTCTTTTGTAATTCCAAATAAATGTCATGCTTTTTTTCATTCTTTTTCCATGAAGAATGGCTTTTGGAATTTGATAGGGGTTGCAATGAATTTTGCTGTAAGTAATATAGCCATTTAAAGACATTGACTCTCAATTTGTGAGCATAGGAGACTTTCCACCTCTTTGTGTTTTCTATTTCTTTTAATAATATCTTACAGTTTTAAGTATATAGGTTTACCACTTTGGTTAAATTTATTCCAAGATATTTAATTATTGTGACGCAGTTGTAATAGAAATTGTTTTTTCCTGACTTCATATCATTATTCATATATAGACACACCACAGATTTTTATATTAATTTTGTAACCTACCATTTTACTATATTATTTCTAACAGGTTTTACTGGAGTCTTTATATTTTCAATGTGTATTTTCATGTTATCTGCAAATAGTGATACTTGTACCTCTTCCTTTCCAATTTGGATTCCTTTTATATCCTTTTCTAATTACTCTTACCAGGACTTCCAATAGTATATTGACTAGTAGTGGTCAGAGAGGATATCCTTGTCTTGTTACTGATCTTAGAGGAAAAGCTTTCAGATTCCACTGAAATCATTCCAGAGAACCAATTCTTGGATATTTCATATTATCTTTAAATCTCTATTTCATTAATTTCTGCTCTAATTTTAATTATTTCATTCCATCTATTGACTTGTTTTTGTGGGTTATTTCTTTTTCTAGTTCCCTTCAGTGTGAGTTTAGGTATCTTATTTGCATTCTTTCCTGAACTAGGCCTGAATTGCTACAAACTTCCCTCTTGGTATTGCTTTATTACCACAGTCCCTAAATTCTGACAACTTGTGTCTTTATTTTTATTCATTGCCAGGTATTTCATAATTTCACCTTTAATTTCCTTATTAACCCAAAGATTGTTCAAAAGCACATTGTTTATTCTCCACAAATGTGTCACCCTTTCCTTCCTTGGCTTGGTTTCTAGTTTCACACTATTATATAATCTGAAAAGATGCTTGATGTGATATCCAGTTCATAGATTTATTGAGTCTTGTTTTGTGTCTCAATATGTGGCCTGTCTTTGAAAATGTTCCATGAGCACTAGAAAAGAATATGTATGCTCCTGTCTTGAGGAATGTCCTATAAATATTGATCATTCCATCTTATCCAATTTTTCACCTATAGTCATTGTTTTCTTTGGTGATTTTGTCTGGATGATCTGTATTTTGTTGTAAGGTGTTAAAGTCCTTTATTACTATTATGTTGCTGTAAATGTCTTCCTTTGTGTCTGTTAATGTTTGCTTTATATTTTTTAATGCTGCTATATTGGTGCATATATATTGACAATTGTTACGTCTTCCCATTGATCCATTTATCTTTATGTAATACCCAACATCATTTCTTGCTATCTTACTTTTACCAGAAGTATATTTTATCTGACATTATTATGGTGTTTCCCACCTTTTAAAAATATATTTAAATATTTTAAAAGATTCTATTGGATCAGAGCATGAATTCTCTTTACTGGGGCTCCATAAGGGTCAAGGTCAAGGGTCAAGGGTGTGTGCCTCCATTCCTTGTCTGCTTTCCCTTCCCAAGCCCTCAGCTGGGCTGGAAGTCCTGCTGTTGGTTCCTCCTCCATGGACCATAATCTCTAGGTGTTTCTCCCCACCTAGCTCCTGTTTAATGAAACATGAACCTCCTCCTTGTCTCTTTTTGTGCAGTTTGTGTTGGTTTCTGAGCCATAGAGGCTTGCTTTTTTCCTCATCCTGTGCCAGGGTACTCTCCTAGAGTAGTGTCTTTCCAGTTAATTGTTAGGTATTCCTCTTAGGGACAAAGCAAGGAATATCTTCTATTGTCACCTTGTTTAGTTTTTAATTCCACATATAAGTGAGGTTATATGATATGTGTTTTCTCTGTCTGATTTGTTTCACTTAGTATATATGTCCTCAAAATTCATTCATGTTGTTGCAAATAACAGCTTCCTTTTTTATTGGTGAATCCACTGTATATATGCACACCACACTTATCTATTCATCCATCTATGGGTTCTTAGGCTTTATCCATGTTTTGGCTACTTTAATAATGCTATAATGAACATGAGGGTGCAGGTAGCTTTTAAAGTTAATGTTTCATTTCCTTTGGGTATATCCCCAGAATGGGTATTACTGGATCATATGCTAACTCTATTTTTAACTTTCCATACATGCTGCATTAATTTACATTCCCACCAACAGTGTACAATGGTTTCCTTTATTCCACACTCTCACTAGCATTTGTTATATCTTGTCTTTTTGATAATAGTCATTCTAACAGGTGCAAGTTGACACCTCATTACACTTTTGAATTGCATTTCCTTAATGACTAGTAATGTTTTCCAGCATATTTTCTTGTACCTGTTTGTTGCTAATACACTCTTTTTGTAAAAACAACTACTCAGGACTTCTTGCTCATTTTAAGTTAAATTATTTGTTATTTTGCTAGGTTAGTGTTTTTATGTTTCTATTTAAGAAATCTTTTCTTCTTCTATGAGCAAAAAGAAATTCTCCTGTGTTTTTCTCTAGAAGTTTTTTTTTGTTTTAGTTTTTATATTTGATCTAGAATCCATGTTAAAGTATAATTGTGTTTTGTGAACATGCCTTAACATACCCATTGACTTCCTCTGCCTGCAACATAGTAGGCAGGCACTGATATTTTTATTAAATTCATGTGTACATCTATACACTCCTTCAGCACATGACTTGTATATGACAGTCATTCGTTTCTCTCTGCATAATAATCACCCTCAATAAATAAATTCCCACATAAAAAGATGTTCATCTCTTGTTTTTAGGAAAATGCAAATCAAAGCAAAAAGATAATACCTCATACCCATGAGAATAGCTTTTATCAAAAAGCACAAAAAAGAAGTGTTAGTCTGTAGAGCAAAGGCAACCCTCGTACACTGCTTTGGGAATGTAAAATGATGAGGCCATTATAGAACACAGAATGGAGATTTCTCAAAAAAAAAAATTGAGATTCTATATGATCACACTTCAGGGTATTTACCTGAAGAACACAAGAACATTATTTGAAGAGATATATGACCTCATGTACATTATTTACAATAACAAAGTATATGGAATAATCTAACCATGGACATATGATAGACCGATGGACGGGTGAAAAAGTTGTGGTATATGCACGTAAGCACCCCTGACTTCAGGTCCAGCCATTAACTCCTTAGGAGCAGATAGTGGCCCAAATTGCATACTTGAAGCACCTACCTATTCACTGCAGTCCCCAACTGGGTTAAGAAGTGCATACCATTTGCTGCCAAGCCACATAAGCCATCTTTCTATCTGAGGAATCTTCAACAACCCTCTGCCCTCCTGGTCACCAGAAACAGTTCCTGAGCCACCATTCCTAGGAGAGACAACCAAACCTCTTGAGCCAGCATCCCTCCTTCCTCAAAAACACCAGGACAAAGAAGTGCCTTGGAGGAGGGTCTAGCATCACCCTAAGTCCTCCAAAACCACAGTCATTGTACTCACCATCAAGTATACACCTAGAACAATGGGGGAGAAGACTTCAAACACAACAAAAGTCCCCAAAACAGAAGGGGAAAATCTAAGGTAAACAATGGGGAGAAAGAAAAATATAACTGGCTAAGGAAATCATTGGGGGAATAATACACAACAGAGAGAAATTTGAACTCTGGAACCCGATGACATTAGGCACAGAATTCTTCCTTGTTAGATGAAAAGATCCAAAGAAGCCATAATTAATAAAGAACTCAACACAAAATTCAGAAAAACAAATCAAAGACACATAAGAACATGCAGAAAAGGAAAATATATGAGAAGCAGGGTGATAAAAGTCAGATATCTAGATGCTGAGGTGTGGCCACATAGGAGAATTTTCTCTGGGGTTGCACTGTATTCAAAGGAGAGCAATTGGTAATGAGACCTTGCCCATGTATAGCCAGTATTGCATTAATCTCTATTTCTAGTAAAACAAAAACTTATTACAATCATGTTCATCTTCATGGTCAGTCCATCCTAAAGTAAAAACTCATAATCTTGAATTCTGTGTAATTGAGTCTTAAAATATTGTGAAGGTCCTTGTCTTGCTAAAATTTCCAGGAAAAGAAATTTAGTGCCAAAAAGTTCAAATAACCAAAGTTAAAGATCAAATAATAACATAAGTGATAAGGAAACTTGTTCAAAATTATAATGACCACCACCCAAATTGGCAAACAATATTATATCAGGACATATCAAACAAGAAGTCCACATGAAAATTTTAGAATACCAGTATTACTCTTCAAATGTTTGCAGTGGCTAAACATTTCTCTCGTGACAATGTGTGTGATGGGAGACTTCAACATCCCACTCACCAGTGGACATCGATCAAAGAGACAGGCAAATATTTCTATGTAAGCAAATACCTGGATGCTGAATTGCAGGTGCAAGACGGCAGCTGGCCTCCTCAGCAAGGCAAGCCAGGATGTGAAAGGAGTGCAGGAATGAAAGTGCAAGGAATGAGTCATTGACCAATGAGGTTTGGGAACAAATAGATATGTCCTTCTCCTTCCGGCCTCCATGGAGAGTGTGAGGGATAATGTCAGAAGACCATTCAGAAACTGGGGTACTGAGCTATGCTAGGTGCCAGGTTAAGGTCAACGTCTAACTCATAAATTTACCACTTTATTATATTTTCAGAGCATTTACAGAGTATAATGGAACTTCAAAGGAAAAAAAGTTATTAAAGTTATTTTGAATTTAATTTCACTCTTAAGTAACAGGAATTAAAGGAATAGCTTCTAAAGATAGCAGTCTACCAAGAACCAAGCTTTATATTTTCCTACAGCAGCATTCTTTTTAATTATCCAAAATGTTGGTATTCACTAAGCACTGTATTCGGTCTTTCTCCAAGCTCTCAGAATAAGTAAGTCTTAAGGTAATCTCAGTTGCTTATTGTTGCTTTTATTTTTCTTGTTATAGGGATCAAGTAACTAACAAATCTTTATCACTAAAATCATGGAGCATATTGAATGTCCTCCTTTATAGATTTCATTGTGGCACTTCTTATATCTAAATCTAAAATCCATTTGGAAATTATTATTGTGTATAGAGTGAGAGAATCTTGAACTTAAAATATTTACAAACAAGAGAAGCAGGTTCTGATTAAAAGCAGGGACAGTTTCGTGCTACTTGTCTCCTCAGGAAGCTTTGGAATTTGGTTTTGAATTATTAATAGTTTTGATAAGTAAGAGTTCAGAACTTAAAGCTTCAGAATTACTGAGTGGGGAATGGTTGCTCCACCTTTGTTTTCCAGAAGAAAAACCTTTACCAGAGATTATCTTAATTTTGTCGAGTAGGACTTTTGTAACATTTATCTTATGGGATTTTCATGGATATTTATACTAAGCAGCTATAAATATATTGATAACTGCTGAAAGTGTCATTTCTTTGCAACAATGATTTCATAATCACTGCTTAAATAAAAACAGGTATTAATAGAATATACGTAGAAATACTCCGATGCAAATAAATTCATTTTGTGGTTTGATTTCCTTTACTCTGGAATATACATAGACTATACTGACGTTGATATGCTTGTGCCTAATCCAGTAGAAAATTTATACTTAATTCTATATGTAGTCTTAATACAGAGTACCACAGCTTCTCTGAGTTCCAAATCAAACGAACAAACAGTAGGGGGAGCTGGTGATGTATTTTTGTGAGATTTGTGCTCGCTTCAAAGATCCACAAAATTTCTTGCCAAGTCATTTCCAAGGAGAAGTTGGAATTCTTCAATAAACCACCTGTAAATTGTAGTGTTTTCTTTTATATTTTTATTTAATTTTTTTTTACAAACCCTTGTGTCAAGGACTGACTTTCAATAGATCGCAACAAGGGAGCTGCTCAGCTACATTCAAAAATTTTCCTACAGAAAATTTCCTACAGATTTTCCTGACATTTTGTTATTTTTATAGTATTTCTAGAAAGATTCTGTTTCTTCTGCATACTCACTTAAAAATGATAATGTGTGAATTTCAATTATGGTAAGACAAATCTGCATTAATATGTTGGGTACTGATGTATTAAATATTTGTATTGAGCACCTCTTTGCACTTATTAAATGCTTACTAGTAAAGATTGAATTTTGCAAAATATGTGGGTGTCTACATAAATTTATAACAAGTATTTTCAGGATAGCAGTATAAAGCAAATATGATTCTCTGATTCAATTAATAAATTCTATAGGTCATCACTTTCATCATATTTGAAATTTGTAGCTTCTATCTTCCAGATTTAGAAGAATGTAGAACTATAGAGAAAGAATTATTTTACATTTTTCTACAGGATACAGAAAGAAGTTACTTTTATATATGAGAGCTTGTTGGGGCAGTCTTGGACTGAAATTTGTTGGAAAATAAATCGAATGAAACTCATTGCAGGAGGCAAAGATGGTGTTACAAGTGAGGGAGAAGGTGACAGGTGAGGGGGACAGCCATCATAGGAGGAGGCCAGAATGCAGTTGGTAGGGATGATCAATCTCTGGGACAGTTGGCTTAGCCTTGCCACAGTAGATCACAATTTCTGTAAATAAGCAAGCAAAGGAGCTCTTGCCAAATACCATGTTGTTTTCTACTGGAGAATGCTGCTATTTCAAGTTGATGCTGCCTCTACTATGGTGGTTCTCAAAGAACTTGTTTTGGAACTACACACTTTTAAAATGTGATGACGAAGAGACCAACTGAAAGTCAGGAGGTTCTCTCTCTCGAGCAAGTTTCTTGCTCAAGCTCTCAGGCTGGGTGAGGAGTTTCCCCAGATCTCTTGGTCATATTGTGAGAATGGCCAGGGAGAATTCAGGGAAGGAGACAATTTTTCCCCTTCCTCCTATGATTCACTTATTGTGTTAGCATTAGCTCCACACTTGGAAGAAAGGGCTTTGTCTGGCATATAGAAATCTGCATCCAGAAGCCCCTGAAGCATGAGAACTCATTTCCCAGAACTGCAAGGACAGTGAGGACAAAATGGGAAAAAATGAGAGAACAGAAAATTGCTAAAACTGCTTAGTGTCTGTGTTGTCCAAAAAATCTTGTTTTCATTGTAGGTCCTCAGAGTGCCTAGGTTACCTTCACACTTTAAAGGGAACAGAGTATTTTGGGACTTTGGCAAGATATATAAAGTCGACATAAATAATAGCTCATGGGATCTATTGTTAATGGCAAAATTCATAATGTCTGGTTGGAAGATGCTCTCAGGGTCACAAAGCTAACAGCATGGTGGACGCATCAGAATACCCAAGGCACATCAAGGTTCCACACGGTTCTACCACTAACAGTCAGACAACAGCCTGCCTGTATTTTCATGAACTAGAGGATGAAGCAGAAATGCACTATAAATACAAACATAAGCTCCTTGGAAATTTTTGTAAATTAAGTCCCAGTTTCCTCCAACCTTCATGGGTTTAACTGATGAGAGTGAGAACAAAGTAACACCACTGCAAGTCCTGTTGACATTCAGATTCTCTCTTGTAGGGACTCATGAGAGTTTCCAAAGAATAAGTTTTCACTAACCCTTTGTCATATGGTTTGTGAAATACAGCTTTGTCATTTATGTTATTTATTTACCCTGTCAGTTTATGTGATCACAGGGCATGTAAACAGGACCCTTTTGGAAGTGGCAGGAACAGGGTCTTATTTACTCTTCTCAGAAACCCAACTCTATCCCAAGTGGGTTTGCTTTTGCTGGCTCTCCACAATAACCTGGGACTGGCTCAGTGTACATCTTCACCTTGAAAACCATGCCACTATGGTCCTCTGCCTACTGCAAGCAGTTTGGGCTTTAATTTTTTACAACTAGAGGATATCTTGGGATTTCATCTCTTTGGTGTCCCTTGAAAGACTTAACAAGTCTTCCTGAGAGGAACTGGCAGTCCAAGAGTAGTTCTCCCTTTTGTCCACCTTTCTTTCAACCCTCCTCACACCCTACAGCTGCCAAGCATCCATGCTCTGGATTCTGATACTCTGCAGCATTCACCAAAGCCACTTTTTTCAGTAGAATCCTTACAGTCTTACTGAGGCCCCCCAAATTACAGCAGCTCCAGGCAGTTATAAGTCATGCAGATCTGGACCAGGAAATCTCTTACCTTTCCATGCAAAAGCATCCTGTAAAAGCATCGCCTGAACTGTACAGCAAACCTAATTCAAACAGTACCTTCTTAGTAAGACCAAAGTCTCCTAATCCGGCACAACATTGCTCTGGCAAGATTCCCTACAGTGGGTAGTTTATTTATAATTTCTTAATTTTTATTTATTGTTTTTAGTGTTTTAAACTAAGTAAAATTGGTTTAGAACTATATATAAATTTCAGGTATACAGGGTCCTCCCTGGTGGCACAATGGGTTAAGCAACACACTAAGAGGCAAACCGTAGCCACTGCAGTATGAGTTCGATCCCTGCCTCCTAGCCCGCTGCTCCCTTCAGCAGTGTTATCTCAGTCCATCTGCTTGTTCTGTGCCCCACTCTTTCTCTGGTGAATCCTCTAACCACCCTCACACCTCTGGCCTGTACCCCAGTGCTTGTATCCATAAATAAAGAAATCTTTTTTAAAAAATTTCAGGTATACAGCATTCTAGTTTGACATCTGGATGGTAGTATCATTAAAAGCCTGGAAAAGCCACTGAGGGCTCCAGGACTTCTACTTTACCAATCTGCATGGATCCACAGAGAACCTGCCCCGTGCCTTGCTGGTGCTACATACATCTTTCAACAAGGATTCTATAATTAGCACTACTTTTAATTCCTTAAACACGACAAAACTAGTGGCAACTGAGTTCTTAACTGAATTCAAGAAACCAGGTAGTTAAGCTTAAGGTTCCCGCTTTCCCCCACTGGAAAGAGATTAGAGGCAAGGGCAAGATAAAAGGGTGGATTTTTCTACTAGTCTTGTTCTAGCTACTGTTCAAGGAAGTTTGGACATATCTGCGGGACTCCCACTAAGAGACCAAATGTATCATTCAAGCAAAGTTCCTTTTTAAGGCGAGGAGGAACAGAGAGGTACCAGAGGCGAGATGTTCTGAAAGGCGGCTCACTCCCGAGAAAGTGCGGCTCCAGGTCAGAGCCTACACTTGGTGGCGCTTAGAAGGGAAAAGAAGGTTCGAGGTGGACGAGCGCGAGAAGAGAGACCGGCTGGGCGCTAGTGGAGACCGCGCCAGGAATGCCGAGGGCCCAGGGGAGCAAGGCCCGCGCCCAGGCGCCGCCGGCACGCATGCGCGACCCGGAGTCGCGGCGCCGGCCCCGCGCGGCCGTCACGGTCTGCGCCATCCCCGTGTCTGCCCGGCGCGGAACTTTGGGTCTCCACACTCCAGCCAGGCGGCCCCGCTCGCGCTCTCCGCCTCCCGTGCCGGCCAGACCCCGCCGGCCAGGTCGTCACCTCGGAGGTCGCGACGTCGGCGTCGGCCGCTCAGCGACGGCCGCGGGACGCGCGTGCAGCTCGGGGTCGCGGCGGCGATTGGCCGGCCGCGGCGCCCGCTCCCATAATGCAGCGCATGGCGCGTCATTGAAGAGAGACCATGATGGCGGCGGCGCTGGGGCCCCCAGAAGTGATCGCTCAGCTGGAGAACGCGGCCAAAGTTCTGATGGTGAGTACGCCGCGCCTCCGCGTCTCGGCAGCCGCGGGCTTCGGGCGGCCTTCCCGGGCCAGGCCTGGCCTCCCACTGGGCTGAGACAGGCGAGGGCCTCCAGGGAACCCCGAAGCTGGAGGAGGTGGCGGTGGCGTGGCGCAGGATTCTTCATCCTTTCCCCCTGCTTTCCTGGGGCTCCCCTATTTCCCTAGATCTCCGCCACCAGCAGGGCGGCGGATTAGGTTGGTCTATAAAGAAGGTTTCCTGTGCCACGGTCTTCGATTTACACCCTGCAAGGCGGACTGGGTCTAGAGTAAGCACGGGGAGCTAGGTCGGGGTCATCTCTGCAGAGCTCGGTCGGGGGCTGTTTGCGCGCTGCTGGGGAGTTGGTGCCACTAGGGAAGTGATGGCCTATCCCGGGTACTGTTAGCAATCCTTGTTTCCTTCTTGTATTCGGATCCCCGAGAGCTTTTTTTGATCTATAGTCACCTCTGGGGTAACCCCGCCGGCAACACGTGGAAGACCGGCAGGAGGGAGGGAGTGGGATCTTTGGGACCAAGGTCATTGGGGCAAAACTTTGTCCATTATGGAGGTCTCTGTGGGTCGCATCTTGAGAGCTGTGTCTACGGTACAAATGTTGACTTCATTCTTACACTGTACAATAAGCCCTTTGATGAATGGGTTATTTACCCAGGGAGTTTGAGAAGGCCAAGTGAAAGTATAAAAAACACTATACTTAAAGAATAGCAGTAATGATATGTTAGTTGCTCAGTGAACTGTGTGTTTCTATTTGCTGGCTCAGTTTTGTTTCCGTAACTTAGACTTCCGTGTTTGTAGTGGTTTTTTTTTTTTTAATACAAAGTTTAGAGGCTTATTTGTTAGGGGGAAAGGTAGTCCCCCTAACAGTTTGATTGCTTGAGCTGATTCAGCCTTTCTAAGAATGAATACAACTAGATTTGTTACCTTTATGGATTTTTTTTTAAAGATTTATTTATTTATACATACAAGAACTGGGGTACAGGCCAGAGTTCAGGGCGGTGAGCGGATTCACCAGAGAAAGAGCAGGGAGCAGAACAGGCAGACTGACTGAAACACACTGCTGAGGGGAGCAGCGGGCACTGCAGGAGAGAGAGGTCTGCCTGCACCATGTGGGTCCCCTCCCTGGCCGGTGGCAGGGATCGAACTTATGCTGCAGTGACTGCGGTTTGCTTGTAGTGCGTTGCTTAACCAACTGCGCCACCAGGGAGGCCCTTTATGAACTTTTTTATTTTCCCTGTGAGTGTGTGTGTGTGTGTGTCTCTCTCTCTGTCTCACTCTTTGGGTTTAGTGTTGCAGCATCTCGCCTATCCCACCTAAAAATACATGAACATAGTCTACCAAAGTTTGTAGTTCCATTTAACTAGTTCTGTTTTCACACACATCACCAGATAGCTCATGAGATTTTGTTCATGAAATTCAAAGTCCAGTAAAAAGCAGGATTTACTTGGTTCATCATGAGCAAAATTAAATGAATCGTTTTATCTCAAAAATGAATAGATAACATTTTCAGACTCTTGCAAGTTACGTCCCCCCAAAACAAAACCTGCCTAGTTAGTACTCTCAATATATACAATGCTCTTAAAAGCCCCGGACATAACAGCATTTCTTGAGAAACTCGAACATTTTCTAGGAGCAAAGGGCTCAATTTTCACTAGACTCTGGAAGGAATATGTGACTTAAAAACTCATTGACAAGATAAGATTGATCTTTTCTTTATAGCCTGAATAGTAGTGTTTGTCTTTGTAGTACCTTACCTCTTTCCTAGTAAAGCTATTTTTATCATAAATAAGGGAGTAGATGAGAAGATAACAAGTACTGGTTATTACATGCCAGATCTGTGCTTGATATATTTTATACTTTACTAGTCATTGTAATAGCTTGACAAGGTTGAGAGAGAGTTTAAGTGACTGAATTAGGTCTAGAACTCAGATCTTACTAACTCTAAGTATGGGTCTCTTTCCACTCTACCACTTCTTAAATATGTGATACTCATTTACATTTTATTCATAATTGATGTAACATTAGTTTACAACATTGTATATGATTTTAGAGACTACATTCATACCTCCTCACTTATGTCACCACACCACACTATTAACAGACTTCTAAATCATTCCTGAAAAGACTTAGGGAAAAAATGGTATTAAAAGTAGAAATTTTGCTTTTTGGAAATTTCCTCTTAAACAGTGTCTCAGAATATCAGTTACTGTATTACTTCTTATTATGAAAGCTACATTCTAGTTTATTATTAATAGTAATAGTTCACATTTTTTGTGTTTAATATGTGTAAGGTTCTGTGCCAAACACGCATATTACCTTACTTAATCTTCAGTAAGGTGTTCTTTTCTTTTTCTAGACTAAGGGATTCAAACATGTAGATGCTACTAAGTAATTTACTTAACTTTTAAAAAATTTATTTTATTGTAGTCAAAAGCCAGGTTTATTATAAAAAGGGAAGGAAAGTAAAGGATGCTTACATAGACATAAATGGGCAGAAAGAGATGCCCCATGAAAGGGACAGGTTTGTTAAAAGACCTACATAGTCACAGGCAGGCAACCTTGGCAGGAGAGCTGCCTCTGCTGATTTGCAAAGGGACAAGGTGGGGAAGAGAAATAACCTGCATAGTCACAAGCAGGCAGGAGAGCTGCTGCTATTTACTGAACTTAACAAAGTGGTTGAGTTGGGACTTCCAACTCATATCTGTTTGTTACTAGTCTGTGGTTCTTAATCTGTAGGTCGTGGGACTAGAACATGAGTACATCACTTTGAAATATTTAAGATAACAAAACTCTTAGGATTATTAAGCATTAGTATATTTTTTTTAAGTGGGTAGCTTTGACATTTGTTCATCTGTGACTCTAAGGAAATCTTGTTTATAGAAAATAGCTCTATTCTGTAACTGTTAAGTTTTGGGAATTAGTGATATAAGTAATTTGTGACGTCTTTCACAATTATTTTTTCATTCAGTAGTCCGTTTAGTTCATGAAAATCAGTATAGAGTTTTAGTGTGTAGAACATCTCAAGATAATCTTTTAATATAGTGGTCTTAGGGATTCCATATTGGATATCAGAAGCAAAATTTGGTTCCAAACATAACCTTTTTTGGTGACAGGATTGGTAGCATTCATCAGGTTCTCTTAGGAAATAGAGACCATGAAAAATAATAACCTAGTCTAAGCATTCTCCCTTCCATTCTACAGATGGGGAAGCTGAGGTTCAAAGAGGTAGAAGTGACTTGCCAAAGGTAGGTCACAAAGCAAATGTAGTAATATAATAATACTGATTCAGAACCCAAATGATCAGTCTCCTGTTTCTGAATTCTTAAAATTTTTTATTTAACCACATAGCTTCTCAAGTCAGCATAACATAACATCATAAAAGTTGCATTTTGATTACAATTGATGGCAAATATATGTAAATTTTAAAATATTTTAATAATAAAAAATTACATGAAAAAAAAGTTGCATTTTATTGCTTGATGGGAAATTTCTAACTGTTTTTAGATACTGCAGTTGTTTCACTGTGAGCCTCTTGTATCCTGTTAGGTTATTGAGTAAGCTGTCGAATAAAACATACACAGTAAAAAAGATTTGCATTTTATAGGTGATTTCCTTCCCAACAGTAGTAATGGGGCTTATTTTCTGTAGATGCATGTACATATTGCTTAACTTCTAAGTCAAGACAGTGAGTGTGTATTATGTACAAGGCTTTAGAAAATAAGTTTGAAGGTGAATAACTTGGAATGACAAAGAGTTGTGGTAAATTAGAAACAGTATGCAAGTGAAGTTACTTATTCTGGAAATGCTAACAAGGGTCCTGAAAGTTTGTTTAAATAAGTCCTGAAAATTTTGTTTCCGAAGATTTCAGTTGCTGGCATTTACTTAAGATACTTAACTTTAAATTTAAGTACACACAAAAAAATAAAAAAAAATAAATTTAAGTACACTCAGATTAAGTAGAGTCCACCACATTTCTGTGCTAACATTCTCATTGGTGAGAGTCTCTTTGATTGTGTTAGCAAGTTAACTTACAACCTGAACATTTGATGAAGTTTTATGATATTTAAAAGTTATAACTGATATGTTTTCAAGCATATTAACATACACCTGTACAGAATAAAGTGAGTTTCCCTCTTTTCCCTTTTCCCTACTCTCAGTTCATTTTCCTGAGTGATCCATATCAGGTTTAAATATACTTTGAACTTTTTTCCTATGCATCTACAATATACATTAGGTTTTTTTGTTTGTTTTCAGATTTTGTTTATTTATGCATATAAGAACTGGGGTACAGGCCAGATGTGGGGGATGGTAGGGGTGGTGAGAGGAGTCACCAGAGACAGAGTGGGAAGCAGAGCCAGGTGAATCTACTGAAATACTGCTGAAGGGAGCAGTGGGCGAGACAGAAGAGGTCTGCTGCACTTTTTTTTTTTAACACAAATAATGCAAATATTCTTAATTTTAAAAATTCTTAGAGATGTCTTTGTGACTAGTAAATTCATTTTGTCCAGAAAGGTATTTAGGGGAAAGTAAATGTTCCCCAAGCTCCCATTCCCTTTCTTTAGAGACTGTTTCTTGTGTTTCCATGTTGAAAATCTCTTAAACATAAAAGAACTTACATCATTTTGCAACTGTATTTTTACACAAATGATATATGATCTATATATTCCTGAAGTTTTCTTTGTTTAAATTTTACCGTGTGGGGGGGGGAGGGGAAGAGAGGGAGAGAGAGGTAACATGTAGGATGTTTTGATTTTAGAAATGCTATAAAGAAAAAGTTTAGTATTCTTTTAGTATTAATATTGCATTGTTTGAACCATAAACCCAGAGGACTTTATTGGTTGTCTTGAATTTTGGCTTTGTTCCCCTGGCTACCTTAGTCTTCTAGGGAGTATGTATAGTGATATTATAAAATAGTACAGACCACATATGTTAATTGATACAATAAGAAGGTAATTTCATATGTTGTTTTAAAACAAGATTAGGTTTTAATACATCTAAATCCAACCTTAATAAAAGAGATTCAAACTGTTTTTCACAGTTTTTATTGTGGTCAAATTTGGTTAATATTTTGACAGCATCTGCTATTGAAGTTCAATGAAAAGATGATGAGATTCTGAACAAAAAACTAGGATGACGGGGGATATAGGAATCTTAATTTTTTTTAATGCTAGAAATAACTCTTAGAGGAGAGTGAATGTATATTTGGAGAAACTGAGAATTGACCTAAAAGATAAAAGAGTTTGGCTAAGTCCATAATTTCTTAGTATTTGTCTTGAAAATTAAGAGATTTAATTCTTCTTTTTTATTGAGGTAAAATTCACATAACATGAAATGAACCACATTTTCCCTACCACCCTTCCATATTATCTTCCTCCTTAATTTCAGAGCCTCACTGCAATTGTAATGTCTGCTATTTTTTATATTTTACTTTGTTAAATTGTCGGCTGTGTAAATATCTAGTATTTGTTTTTATATCATCCCGACTTGCTTTACTACCCACAATTTCTTTGAACTCTTTTCATTTTGCTATAAATGACTGCATTTCATGTTTCATTAGGGCAGAGTAGTATTCCATAGTGTGGATGTAAACACACATTTTTTTATCTCATCTATTGATGAACATTTAGGCTGCTTCCATGTCTTGGAATAATGCTGTATTAGACATTGTAGAGAATATGGTTTGTTTATTGATGGGTTTATATTCTTTGAATAGAGGCCAAGATTGTTGGGTTGCACAGTATTTTCATTTTTAGTTTTTTAAGATAAATTTAGATGGTTTTCCATATTACCTGTACCTATTAAAATTTTAACTTGTAAATGTCTTAGGGATCCCTCTTTCTCTGACTCCTCTCCAGCATTATGTTATTGGGAATCTTTTTTATACATGTCTTTCTCACATGTTTGAGATGGTGTCATCATAGTTTTAACCTTCATATATTACTAGAAGTGATGAATATTTTTTGTTTCTGTCGGTTTTTTGGATGTCTTCTTTGGTGAGTTATTCATAGCTGTTGCCCATCTATTGTGTTCTTTTTTATTAATTGTATGAGTTTTTTATATATCTTGGTTGTTAATCCCTTGTCAGTTATATGTGTGAATATTTTCTTCTGTTCCGTAGGCTGTATTTTAAATCTTGTTATATTATTGTATAAAAGCATTATAACTTATTTATTTTTGCTTTTATTTCCATGATGTAGGATACAATCACCAAAACATCTTTATTGTTGATGTCATGGACTGTATTGCCAATGTTTTCATCTATGTATTTTATTGTTGTAGATCTCATCTTAATCATCCATTTGGAATTTATTTTTGTGTGTGGAGTTAGAGAGTAACCCAACTCATTCTTTTATGTGTGGCCTTCCAATTTCCCAGCACCATTTATTAAAGAGACTCTTCCCATTATATCAGAGTGAGCTACTGATATATGTGTGGCTTTTATTGTGTTCCATTGATCCACATATCTAGTTTTGTGCCAATAGCTTATTATTTTTAATATCATTGGTTTATAGTAACATTTGAAGTCAGGTAATGTGATGCTTTACTTTCTCTCTTTTTTCTCAGGATTAATTTTGCTAGTTGAGACCTTTTGTGGTTCCAGGTAAATTTCAGTATATTTTGTTCAATTTCTTTGGAAAATATTGTTGGTATATTGATGGAGATAGCATTAAACTTACCTATCACTTTAGGCAGGATAAGTCATTTCAACTAATTTAATTCTCCCAATCCATGAGCATAGGATACTCTTCTCCTTTTGTCACTATCTAAATCTTTTAATAGCATCTTGCAGTTCTTGAATAAATCCTTCACCTTAGGTTAATTCTGTCTTGAAACAACTGTAAATGGGGTTATTGTCTTGATTTCTTTTTTTTCCCCTATCATTTGTTTTGTATACAGCACTATAGATTTTTGTATGTTGGTTTTTGTAATCTACCACTTTATTGTTTTCATCTATTTCTAACAGTTTTTTGGTGGAATTTTCAGGGTTTTCTATGTATGTCATTTGTGAATAGTGCTATTTTCACTTGATTTCTGACTTGTGTGTTCTCTTTATTTCCTGTTTTTGTTTGGCATCTCTGACCACAAAAACTCTACTAAGTTAAAAAGAAGTAGTGACAGAGGGCATCTTTGTCTTGTTCTGATTTTCAGGCGAATGCTATCAGTTTTTACCACTAAGTATTACATTTACTGGCTGTTGGTCTGTAATGTATTGAGGTAGTTTCCTTCTATTCCAATCTTTACAGTCTTTATCCAATAGGTAGTGTCTCTTATCAATGCTATGTCTGCATATATTTATATAATATTTAATTTTAATCCATAATATGCCTATTTTAATGTAAAGTTATTTCTCTCCAGTCTTTGGCTAATACAATTTAAGAAAGCCGGTTTATTTTGTGGTTTTGTGGCAGTGACTAGGGAATTTTTTAGAAAACAGCAGTAGTAAGATGTGACCTAATCAGATGAAATCTGATAAAAATCACCATTTTTATATTTTTAAAAATATGGGAAATTTTTAAAATTGAGGAATTCAGTGGCGGTATAACTTAGAGGGTCTGGAGCCTGACTCTGGATTCTTGGCTCTCCTTGTGACTAACTATATGACATCTAGTGTGTCTTTTAACCTCCAAATGTCTGTTTCTTCATCTCTCCAATAGGAAAATAATAATACCAATCTTAAGGAGTTAATGGAGGAGGAAGTGGTTTTTACTTTACATTAAAGGAAAGTGGTCAGTGTAGTGCCCGGCACATAATAAGTGCTGTATAAATGTTAGCTGTTATTTTGTACTTCACTGTATTAAATAACATAACATCAAAGGATGTAAATCAAGGTAACCATTTGATCACTCGATATTTGAGTTAAATTTCCTCTAGAATAGTGCCGGTAGAACATTTCCTTATTTGTACTTTCCAGTATGGTAGTACCTGTTGAGTACTTGAAATGTGATTAGTGCAGTGGAGAGACTAGATTTTTAATTTTAATTTAAATAGTCACGTGTGGGTAGTGACTACCACAATGGGCAGCACAGGTGTAGGTAGTGTCTGTATGTCTCCTCATATTCATCTTTTCATTTGTAAGTACTGATTCTGGATTTCAAATAATTCTTACAGGCTTTACTATTACTTCTGATTGTTGAATTCCCACTGTCAGTATTGATTTTAGATACAAATGAATCTTTAATGTTTTATTATTCTGATTCTTTTTCTTGCTCTAGAATGATCAAAATACTACTTTTGAAAATATGGATGTATGTAATATTGATGAGGAAAAGATGATCATATTCTGGGTTTCATAATTATATATCATTTTCATTTTTAAATTAGTAAACACACAGAATGATCATCACCTTTATATATACATTGTCTTTAAAGTTTGTTCACTTATGAACTATATCAAATACTTTTTACACAGATATATAAGAATAAAGAATACTGCACATATCCTTTTACCAAATCAAGTTGGTTCTGGTTCTTGTCATAAAATACTGGATATTGAAATGATGTATAATGACTGTCTGAATGAGAATATGTATTTCCTTTTATCCCTCAAATTATTCTTTCATTGATTCATGAGTGTGAGCATATTCATCCAGGTTCGGGTTTCCCAGCCTTGTCACTGTTGATATTTGGGCAGGATAATTCTCTCTTGTCAGCTGGCCTGCACATGGTAGGATGTTGAGCATATGTACCCTTTATGTACGAGTTGCCAATAGTGCTCACCAGTTGTGGCAACCGAAAAATGCCTCCAGACATTGTTACCTGTCTTTTGGGGGACAAAATTGCCTCAGTTGAGACACAGTGATCTAGAATGTTACCATCTGAAGACTCAGTCTGAGATTACACCAGTATGATCAATTTTATCATTATTGATAGTCTGTCCATTAGCTTTTTATAATAATAGGAATATATCAATTTATATATGTGTTGTCCTGTGCCTAGGGCAACTAAGGAAATAAAATTTTTACTGAATTTGATTTAAATAGCCACATGTGACTAATGGTTGTGAATTGAGCAGTTATGGATTGCTGCTGTAGATCATTTTTCATTCACCTTCTGATGCACCTCAAGCTGTCCTGTTGGTTTTGTCATTATGTGTGGAAAATAAAATGAATTCTCAACACTGACCAACGAAATATTTTTAAAAGAGATTACAAAAAAACTGTTTCCACTTTTTTTTAATACCTTCTTAATAGATCATGCTATACTTTGAGCACTGGTAAAAAAATTTTGAGGAATAGCATTGATAATTTATTTTGTTATTACATCTCTTTTTTTCAGGTGATTTCATCATATCTTGCTTTTGACTTTTGTTATTATTTTATTCTTTTTTTAACATAGTTGGGAATAATTGATGAGTTCTAATGAAGTAATTCTTAACATAATGAAATAGCAAGACTTCATGATCTAGAAAGTTAGTGATAGTTAAGAGCTGTAATAAGTGTTAGATTTGTGAAAAGGGTCTGTGGACCCATAAATAACTTCAAATATTATATTTTTTAAAATAGTAAAATTTGTCTTTATTTTTTGGAAGACCTTTAAGAAAAAAAAACGTCATGAGAGATAGTTAGACCTACTGCCAAAAAAACAAACTCCAAAAATTGAGTCCAGTGGACTCTGATATTATACTGACAATTAAGGGAATGCCTTCATTGCCTCAACATTAGGTATTTTTACTAAGGGTGTTTTTTAAACTCTTTTTACCATTTTTAAGGAGGTTGTCATTTATTCTCACATTACTAAACATTTAGTCATGGTTCTTAGTTTATTAACATGTTTCTGCATTTTAAATAGTCTTTTCCTTTAATATTAATGTGGTGAAAGGTGGTAGTTGATTTTCTAATATTAACCCAATTTTGCATTTCCAGGATAAACTAACTTGGTCACAGTACAGTTACTCTTTTTATTTTTAAAAAAAGTTCGTGGTTGTATTCAGCATGTGAACTATCTAGAGATTTTTTTTTTCTGTTCATGTATGAGATTGGCCTATACATTTTTAGTTTCTTGCACTGTCATCTGGTTTTGGTATTGGCATATTTATGATGATATGCTAACCTCAAATGGGTTAAATAGTGTTCTTTTGTATTCTCTTGAAGTCTGTAGTTGGAATTATTTCCTACTGTTTACTAAAATCATGTATGTAGGTCAACGGGTTTGAAAGAAAACTATTTTAAACCACTGATTTACTTTAATTATTGTAGGACTATTCAGGTAGTCTATATTTTGCTGTCACTGTTACATTTGTGTAGAGATTTGTTCATAGCACATGCTTTGCGCTAATATTTATCACCATAAAGTTTTTTTAATATCTATTATCTGAGACATCTGTTATATTCTCTTTTAATATATATTTGTGTTCTTTCTCCCCTTATCTCCATCCCTTTACTAATCTTTTCAATGTTTTATCAATTTTAGTGGTCATTCTGAAAAAGCAGTTTTGGGGTTTTTATTTCTGTTGTATTCTGTTGCATCCTTTTCTGCACATTATTGTACTTCATTCTGTTTTCTTTGGGTAGGTTCTGCTGTTTTTCTAAGTTCTTATGTTATATGTTTACCTCATTTGTTTTAATCTTAATTTCTTTTTTTTTAAGATTTATTTATTTATGCATACAAGAACTGGGGTACAGGAGTGAGAATTCACCAGAGTGGGAGCAGAACAGGCAGACTGTCTGAAATACATGCTGAGGGGAGCAGCAGGCGAGACAGGAGAGGTCTGCTGTGCCATGTAGGTCACCTCCCTGGCAGGGAGTCCAATGCAAGCTGCAGTAGCTGTGGATGCTTCATAGTGTGGTGCTTAACCGCTTGTGCCACCAGGGAGGCCCCTAATCTTAATTTCTAATGTAACCATTTAAGACTGTGCATTTTCCTCTAGTACTCTATAGGTTTTTGATATAAAGTATTTTTCATCAGTTCTAAATGTTTTCTATTATGGTATCTTCTTTCATCCTTGAATTTTTCTAGTTTTTATTGTTATTAAATCAGTTTGTAACTTAATAGCTTTGTGGTTGGAGAATATCGTGTACATACCAGTGTTTTAAAATTTTTTTGTATACGATTTTTATGGCCTAATATGTTGTCAGTTCCTGTTAAGTTATATGTTTGATAAGGATGTGTTTGACTGGTTAAAGGACCTTTGTGTTTATGTCATTAGTTAAATCTTTTGTCTTCATAAGCTAGTAGTTACTGAGAAAGTTTTATTGATAGTCCTGTCATTATTTCCTTTATATATATTTGAAGCTATGTATTATTTATACACCTTTTTTTAAAAAAATATAGATGACCCACTTTAGTAACATTTGAAGAGAGAGAGGATGCATTTTTGGTTTTGAATCTCAGCCAATTAAATCTTTGGTGGCTGGGGTGCATTCTCCTTTTTTTTTTTAAGCTTCTTAGAACGTCCTGATGTAGATGATTTGCTGTTTGGAAACCATTGCTAAGTTATTTTCAAGAAGAAGGAATTTTTAAATTTCATTTTTACATCATTGTTCATTTTGTATATTGTTTGATTTCTCCCCGGAAGTGTATTCTCATAAAATTCCTGCCCCCAATCACCTGTGAACTATCACCATAATCTCTTGTGTTTGTCCCTCTCCCTTTTGGATACCTCCTCCTCCTCCTCCCCTGAGGTATGTCTTAGTTTCTATTTTTTTCTTGTAAATTTTTGTATTTTTTTCTTTTTTCTGACAACCTTGTTCAGTTTCCTTAAGTGAAACCATCTGATATTTTTCTTTTTCTTCTGTCTTACTTCAGTGAGCATTAGTCCTTCAGCTCTATCCATGTTGTTGCAAATGGTATGAATTTATTTCATATGATTGCTGAGTAGTATTCTACTGTATATATATACCACATCTTCTTGATCCACTCATCCGTTTTTGGTCATTTAGGTCATTTCTGTATGTTAACTATTGTAAATAATGCTGCAGTGAACATAGGAGTACAGGTTTCCTTTTGAATTAGTGTTTTCTGTGTCCTTTTGGTAGATTCCTAGGAGTGGAATTGCTGGGTCATTTGGTAGATCCACTTTTAGTAAGTTGAGGATTCTCCACGTAGCTTTCCATAGTGGTTGGACTAGTTTACATTCCCACTAACAGTGTAAAGGGTACCTTTTACTCCACTTCCTTGCGAGCATTTGTTGTTAGTTTTTTTGATGTGGGCTGTTCACAGTAGTGTGAGATGATATCACTGTGGTTTTGATTTGCATTTACCTGATTATAAGTGATGTTGAACATTTTTTTTAAAGCATGTTGTCAAGAAAGAATTTAAAGTTTTAGTTCTTGGAAACTAAAGTGATTACTAAACTGCCATTTAATATATGGGCATGATGGTTTTATTGTTTCTGTAGGTAGTTAATTATACTAGATTTATTTTATTTATTTTTTATTTTTTATGAAATGTGATATTTTATAAGTTTTTTGTTGTACAAAGTCACATTCAGACTTGTACTTTATTAAGTGGATATTAAAGTGTTCAAAAATCATTAGGAGATATTTTTGTCTCTAGAATAGCTAGTATATTAATTTGCAAAACTAGGCATTTGTAGTGCTTTTCCTGTATGATAGGAAGAAAGACTATATAAGTCAGAAATTATTGGTAATTCATAGTTGATTTGTATTCATTTAACATGGGAATATTTACTAATATGTTCTATATTCAGGATAATAGTCAGCAGATATTAATGATGAAACATCTTGTGAAACAAACTTAACTTGTTGAATTAGGGAAAATGGTGACAAGGACTTTGCCAGTAGAAGGATAAAAATATTTATGTTTAGCATAGTTATCACTTCACATTAAAGAATTTGACATGGTTATTTAATGGAAATATTTTCATTTTTATCTAGAAGCTGTAGAGGGTGCTGTAGCATTAGGAATAGTAGTATGAGTTAACTTTAATCATAAGAATTCCTTTAGGCTAGAGTTTCAAAGCTACTTAATTTCTCTTGGATGTACATCTTATTTTACTATTTTGACTAAAAGTAGAGTAACTAATGCATAGTTGACATAGTTTGTGTTTCTAATCATTCAATGTAGTTTATTTATTTATTTTTTGTCAATGTAGTTTAATAGCAAACTTAAAGCAACAGAATAGAAGACAGACAGCATTAAAAACATGTACTTGCATGTTGGACAACTCAGAAAAAGTATAGTGAGTGGATGGAATCTACTGTAAATAAAAATGCTGTGAACACCATTTAGTGGCTGTCAGGAAATTTACTTGTTTTTAAAAAACCCAAATGCTAACATTGTCCAGAAAAATTTAACAGGTTTAATTTATAGTTGCTATAAAGTTATACTGCTGGAACTTGTTCAATAAAACATTTTGACTTGCGTAAATCTCTTTTCCCCCACATTTATTTTAAAAATAAACACAGAAATGAAAATGGAAAAACTGCCAATACTGATTTCTGTCCCTTTCTTTTTCACTTGGAATCGTAGACTTTGGCATCTTTTGACCTTGTAGGGGAAAAACATTATTAACATAAAGAACTACCAGTAACAAGAAGAGAATTTTTTTTCTTTTGCAGAATGAAATGTTTTCTATCATAGTGGTTTCTTAAGCATCTTCTCCAGCAATATGACATACTAGCTGTGTCTTTTGGCATAATTGTTACACATTTGACATGGAGAACACACAGAGCATCTTCAGAAAGGCCAAGCAGATAGGCTTCCTTGCCTCTTGCAAAGCACCAATAGCTGCACTCTTGAAGTTGTGAGCAGTTTCTCTCACCAGATGCTGGAAGAGAAGTTTCCAGATCAGTTCAGGGGACTTCTGATGAGGTCTCATGTCATGGGATGCCAAAGTACCTGGCCTGTATTAGTGGATTTTTTCACCCTTTCAGTGGAGAGCCACTTTCTGTCAGTGGCTTTTGTAGCCAGCTGCTTCCTCTGTGCTTTACCACAAGGGTATTGGCAGGCAGTCTGTTTTATAGGAGCTATGGTGTAGAGACTTCCTTGCCGTTGAGTGGATCTTGGTACTGTCTGTAGATACTGTCGGGTGGCCTATGAACATGGTTATTGATTCAGTTTACAGTAGGTATTGCTCTAATAGTTGCAGTGTTTTTCATCTTCCAGATTCTTTGACTTTAATTGATTTTGATTTTGTCCTAATATTAATTAGTTCCAGTGACAATGATTTACTTTCCTATTGCTTACCTTCATTTAGTCCTCCCTAATGGAGAATTCTGATACTTTGGTTGGTAGGTTATATAAACTACTTCTTTTGCTTCTTTTCAGATGGGTCTCAGTGGGGTCAAAGATAACCAAAACATACAATGAGAATATTCCCGTTATAAAAGGTAGATTGGGTTCAGCTGAATATTATCTTTATAAGAGACTTTACAACAAAGAGAAATTTTAAAATCTGGACAGACATTAGAAGTCATTTTGTTAATGAAGAGGTCTGACTAATTTATTATTTAGAGAGTTCTCTAAATTCCAAATTTTTACTATTCAATAACTTTTCTAGTTTAATGGTGATTTTAATATACCTGTGTAGAAATTATCTAATAATACCTCAGTTTTTAAAAATTGTTACTAGAAATCAGTTTTAAATTACCAGGCCTGAAAAATTTAGAAATTATCTGAGCTTAATTTAGTTAGATATGTTGGTGTATTTTGGAATAAAAGACATGATGTTACATATGTTTAAAAAAATTAAAGAATATACACACAAAATAATCTATTTTGTTTTAAAGATTTATATATGCATACAAGAACTGGGGTACAGACCAGAGATGTGGGGCAGGGGGTGAGAAGATCCACCAGAGACAGTGGGGAACCGAACAGGAAGATTGACTGAAATATATTGCTGAGGGGAGCAGTGGGCTAGACAGGAGAGGTCTGCTGTACCATGTGGGTCACTTCCCTGGCTGGGGATCAAACTTGTGCTGCAGTGGCTATGGATAACTTCATAGTACTATCTGTCCTTAACATCTTACACCACCAGGGAGGCCCCCAAAAATCTATCTTTCTAAAATGTAAGCAACTTTAAAGAATTTTGACCCAGATCTTTCCAGGACTTTCTGCCATTTTCCTGAAACTGTATTTTAAATATTTACTTATGAAATTTCATACTATAATTTCTTTTTAAAAATCAAGTAAGAATTTGTCCTTTTGTTGCCCCCCAAAAGTGTAAGTATTTTCCCTTCTGGGTAAAAGAATTGCTATTCAAGCTTTCTTATTAAATAAGTGTACTCTGTTTTTTTTTAATTCTCAAGGCACCGCCTTCCATGGTCAATAATGAACAGCGCCAGCATGCAGAGCACATATTCTTATCATTTAGAAAATCAAAATCACCATTTGCAGTTTGCAAACACATTTTGGGTAAGTATTCACATTTACAAATTTTTTGCTTAATCAAATAATAGTTTTTCTATCATAAACAGTAGATATTTTAAATTGCATTTAAGGTAAGCAGGTAGATATGATGAACATTTTCCATTAATAATCATTCTACTTCAGGGACTTAAAAAAATAGTCTTTAAAGCCAGATAGAAAACCTTGTTTTTAACCTTTGGCTTCTACTCCACCTCCCAAAATTTAGTGTTTAGTAAATTTTATTATTGACCGTGGTATGAAGGCTCTTAACTAGTAGGGAGAAATGCTAATAGTTCTTCAATTATTTTCAAGTGTGATATCTTTTACTATAGAAAATGTGCTATAATGTATCATCCCAATATTTTTAAATTTGCTTTTGGAGTTCATATAATTTCAGGGTGTTTTTTTTTTCCATAATTTTTTAAAAACCGTACTTTGTACTCAGCTTGCTTAATGAATATTAGTTCTATGTAGGTTGTCACTGTATATCTAAAAATGAATCATTGATTTTTTACTTTTGTAAAAAATGTTTCAAGATCTATTTTCACAAATGAATTTTTTTAAAAAATAATCACAGAAGCTACAACTCTTTTGCAAAGAGGGCATTTTCTAATATATATATCTTGCCTCTTATATATTCTGCTATAATAGTAAGCGGTTTTTATTATTTATACATTATAATCTGATTATTATAGTTAACTGTTTTCTTAGGGCCTTTTTTGTAACCCATGTTTAAGATTGAATAACTCTTTGAGTGACCTATGACCACAGAATTACTAGGAACTAAAATATTTAACCTTTTATTCTTGTCCTTTTTCTAAGACTTACCAGTTAGCTTCCAGATTGAAATAACCTACAATTAAAGTTCTATGTTAAAAATGCTTTACATATATAGGCTTATGAATGAGAGCTGTTAGCTTGGAATGGGAAGGTCACTGATACAGAAACCTGAGACGCAGGTACCAGTGGTGCCTGCTGCTGGGTGTCAGCTTGAGGAAGTTGCTTCTACCTATGAAATGGGAATAATGAAACCATTTTAAGTATGATGGTGTATAAAAACACTTTGAAAAAGTAAGATATATATTTAGATTCCGTAGCTCATTTCAAATTGCATTTAGAAACATACGTTTAAAAAATAGTCTATTGTCTGTTTGCAGGGAGTTAGCAATGGTGGTGAAGATGGCTCTGTTTCACTTAGAAATTAGATCTTATTAGAGAAACGGTTTTATTACCCAGCCTTTAAATTATAAATGCGACAGTTCTCAATTTTTTTTTGAGTGGTCAGATTATATATTTAAATGGATTTGTTTCTGTCACAAAAATTGTTATCTATATGCAGAGAATAGTTAACTCAATGTTAAATTAAAAGAAGCAAAATTAAGCATTAGTATTAATTTGAGGGAGCCTTACTTCATCCTTAACTGCCTTGAAATTGCTCAGTATTTATAGATTCAGAAAATCATTGTGTTAAACTAGTAACCTAAAATAATTTCAATCTGATTTTCATGGCATATGCCTTAACTAGAATTTCATCAGTGTTTCATCTGACTTTCTATTGTAATTCAGTTGTCGTTCTATTCTAGTTGGGAAATAAGTCATCTAAGTTATAAGTATTTTACTAGAGTGTATTTGTTTATACCATTCTCTCCTTTTTAGAGTATATATATTTTAAGAAGTAGTATTGTTCTGTTATGATTTGAGCTTGTTTTGAAAAACTTGTTTTCCCCATAAAAATTTCTAAAGAGTAGAATTGCTAGTTCCAGCCATGCTTTTAAAATTAGTTGGGTTTTGAGATATTAACTATTTAAAAGGTTGAGTGCATGTATTACAAGCATAATCATTAATGTACTGCAAAGCCCTGTGTTACATTAATGTTTACATCTAAACTTCACAAAATCTTTTAACTCCTTACTCAGTTGCCACCAGCACAGTGGTTAATTCCTCTACGAAGACTTCTCATACAAGTGGCAGTCAATCACAATTCAGAATTTTTACATTCTTATTTAGGGATTGTCATTTTTATAGAACGTCTGGGTAATATAGTCTAATAAAGGGAAGACTTTCTCTTTGATACTTTCCCTTTCTAGCCTCTTAAAACTCTTCCCTCTTCTAACTTAAATTTTATTTTGTTTGTCAGGTTTCCTTATAACTCTCATCTTAACTTTTTGTTTTCATTTTCATTTTTTTGTTTGCTTTTTTCTGTGTTCACACACGTGTGTGTGCATGTTGCATGCCTGTGCATTGGGTGCAAAGTGAACAACACTTGGACTTTTCACCTCAGAAGTCTTTGGCACTTAGAAATTTACTAGTTTTATAGGGTTAAATGTTTCTTCAAAAAAATCCATGAGTTCTAATCTTGTTAAAGACATACATCAGAAACAGTGAGGGATTAGTCCAATGCTCTGATGCTGACTTTGTAGAAGTAGTCTTTTATTCTTTCTCAGGCAGAAACTGATTTTTTTCATTTCTTATCTCAGAAGTACCTGAAATAAAATGAAACCTGAGACTTACTGGTATGTGTGCTTGTGTGTCATTAAGCATTATTTTCCTTACCTGTGCTTTGGACAGAAACCATCAAGATCAAATTGGTGATCGTATAACTAAACAACTGGTGCTTGACTAAAAGAGTTCTCATTTTCTTTAAAAAAGTTCTTTTGATCAGAATGTAGTGCTTTTTCTTTCTTTACTATTGACTTCACTTGACCTTTTGTCTTCATGGCTTTGTCTGGTTTCAAATGACTGACAAAATACAAGTGAATTTTACATACATTGTTACTGTGTTAGTAAGTGAAAGTTTCCTGCTAAAGTGAACAAAAATAACTTATCATGTAGACCTCCTACTCAGTGGAAGATCATCCTAAGAGTATTAAAAATTCTAGATAAATTGTGAGATCTTCATGAAGACTTTACAGTTTCAAGCCTCTTTACAGGAAGCTTGAGGTTTACAGGAGAATGAGGTTCATTTGTACATTTGAAGTCCTAATCTGCTCATAGGCTTCTAGATTTCATTCTAGCATCTTTTGCACATTTATATTATATATAAGTACAGTTTATTGAGGTTAATAAATTTTTTTGTGAAAGTATAATTAGGTCAGAGAAATTCCTCCTTTGAAATTTAGGATTTAGCTTCTCCTCCCCACCCTCCCCAAAATTCCTTCATTCTTAGAGATAGCTTCTTATGTAATAGTAATTTAGAGAACTTAATTTAATAGAGGCATCTAAGAAAAAGAGTAATCTTGAAAACTAGCTTCTTATGTAATAGTAATTTAGTGATCTTAATACAGAGGTATCTAAGAAAAGTAATCTTGGAAACTAGCTTCTTATGTAATAATATAGAGATTTTAATACACAGGCATCTAAGAAAAAAGAGTAATCTTGAAAACTATTGATTATCATTCACCTTCTGTAATTGTCCCCCGTCCACCTTCCTACCACCTCCTTCCCCCAGACCTGGCGGAGGAGGGGAGGCTAGGATATAATCACAAATAGTTAGAAATGACTGTTTTATTTTTATTGCTCATGGAAATCAGAAGATATTTGTTTGGTCTTCTTTGGCATATGCATTTAGGGATGGATTAGTATTATATTGCTCATAAAACATTCATCAGCCATGTGATCTTGAATGTCCTCTCTTAAATGCAAGAATTGAGTTAGAGGATCTTTGGACTTCTTTTTCTAAAATTCTGTGACTCCTTGAGATTTGGCTTCTTTGTTAAAATCCATGGTTAAGATTTTGAGATTTTTGTTCTTAAAATTTTTACTAATACAGTAGAAAAGGAAAACAGGCAAACATCATTTTTTCTTTAAGAAGAGGTTTATAATAAGTTTATGTGTATTATCTTTATGAAGCAGTACCATATTTTTAAGTCATCTAAATAGCTAAAACTGGCTTCTGTTTCAAATCCTCTTTGAATAAAACACTTTTTCCCCCTCCTGGAATGTTTAAACACATCTTTTAATAATAGGTTTACATTTTTGAAGCTATTTATTCATTGTGTTTTGAGGTTTCTAAATTTTGATGTATTTATCTTAGTTCATGTTAAGATAGCATGGAAAAATCAAGCTTTAAAAAATAAAGATTCAAATTAGTTCCTCTTAGTTTTGGTATATTCATATTTCTAGGTAGTATTCTAATGTTACAGGAGTTTATGTAGAACATACCTTTCCTTGAACATTATTTTAAGTAATTGTGTCAAGATCACTTTTAAGATTTTTAAATAACCTGAACTTAACTAGGAGAGAAAATGATGTGCCAGACTATATCTTCATGCTCTTCTGGATAAATTCTTGAAGGTGCCCTTCTATACCTAGAGTTAATTTCTCATGACTTTCAGATACTTGTATCTAGTGATCTTGGCAAATAACCTAGAGTCTAATCATAAACTTTTCATGGATTTCACATTGTGGTTATTTTTTAGAGCTTCAAAAAATTTCTACTTTTTCTTGACTTCGTTTTGACTGTTTCTCCCTTTTGATAATGCTATTTGGTATTGGTGAAAATAAAGGAAAAATAGAAAATTAATATAAATTATTTCTTAGGTATATTAATTTTCTATTTTTTCCACCTTCTGATTTAGTTTTTAGTTCAGGTACTATATCTTGCTCGTAAGGCTGAATCTTTCTAAGTGTAGCTTTGAGATTTTACTCAGTATGATCAGTATTGCAATCAGAAAATTCATAAGAACTTCTCACCTTGTGTAATGTGACTTTATATATGTAATTTTGAGAAAAATAAACATGATTGTCTTTATTTCTGAACTTGCTATTGGGGATGGGTCATCCTGCTGAAGGCTTACTTAATAAACTGGATTTAACAGCATGACTCATCACAAATAGTAATGTTCAAAGACCAGTTTATTAAGATGTTTTCCAGATACATATACAAAGTTCTATTTTACACAGGGTGAGAATCTCTTAGGAAATTTTCTGATTGCTTTATATTTTTATTTTTATTTTTTTTAAAGCTGTGTTATTTTTTAGTTCTTCATGCTTTGGAAGTAACAGTTGAAGAGAGGTGAGGAAAGTTTGTGAAAATTGTGATCGGTGATTAGCTGCCACCTGCCTGAGGTGTCTTCTGAGAGGAACTAACCTCTTTGTGGTGCTAGAGCAAGGTCACTGGATTAAAAAAAGAACAGGTAAAATCATCTTATTCCTTGTCTGAAAAGTTCTGTTTTAAAATTAATATGTGCAGAATGTTCAGGGGAAGATAAACTACTGTTTAAAGGATGTTTCTAATTTTCTCCTCAGAAACAAGTAAAGTGGACTATGTCCTCTTTCAAGCTGCCACAGCCATAATGGAAGCAGTTGTCCGAGAGTGGATTCTCTTGGAAAAAGGTAGCATCGAGTCACTGCGAACATTCCTTTTAACCTATGTCTTACAAAGGCCTAAGTAAGTACACAGAGGAGTTATTGCTAAAATACTGTTGCTGAGCTTTCCATTTTTAGCTTTTTAGTTTGTTTTTCCTTTATTTTTAAATGTTAGTGATAGTTAAGCGCTGTGTGGGGTTCATATTTTAAAAGCTCAAACACATTTATTGTATTGGTACTTAATGAAAGAACACATTTAAGCTTATGATTTTAAGTTTTGCTTCTTTGAAAAGATTTTAGTAGATGTTAAGTTTTTGTTATGGTTGAGTATTGAAGCTACTGTTTACAAGTAAAAGTTGATCTTGGACTGAGTTGAAAATCCTTTATACTTGTTCTTTTGGTGTTTGGTAAGTATTGGAAGGTATAGGTGAATATTCTAATCATGGGTGATCAGGGATTTCACTAAACCTAAACTAGTAAATGTTATATATGTGTTATTAAAAGACATAGTATTAAAAGACATAGAAGAAAAAGTACTATGTATTTTTTAATAGTCTTTGGAGAGGGAATCACCGTGAAAGTGACTTTTTAAAAAATATTGTACTCATTGTATTATTTAAGCAATTTAAAGAGTGTATTTATAGCTTCTTTGATTTTTTTGTTGTTGTTGTTAATATATGAGAAAAATTAGTTACAACTTTTGGGATAGAAATTCACTGATGACTTATATATGTGTTTTAAAAGTCCCCCAGATACCAAGTCTTATTTAAGATGGTGCGATGTACATTTTATGTGCGGTTTTTATAAATGAACATTTTTTTGTATAGGTGTTCATTTCCAAATTCAATGAAGAAAATAATGGTTATGTAATCAGAAATGCTTATAATTAGGAATGTCAATTGATTGCAGTGAACATGCATAAAACTTTAAAAATAACAAGAATTTACTATCACACCTTTTTGTTCCTCCTCACTGGTCACTAGTAGTCTCTGAGTTCATAATATTTAATGGTTACTGGCATGGCTTTAGCACTCAGTTAATTGCTTATTGCTTTACTTTAAGAAAAATGCATGAGGAAAAAAACCTATGGTTTACTTTTTATTTTTTAAAATATATGTTTATTACATCATCCTTCATGTTTGTACAATGTATGATTTCCCCGTGAAATTCCCATCACCAGTTCCCCCATGTACCACCACCATAGTCTCTTCTGCTCATACCACCCCTGTCCTGATCCTTCTCCTTCCTCACCCCTACAGAATATCTCTGATCAATACTTGTCTGATGATTTTCTCCCCCACCCTCATCCTTATTTGGTTCCCCTATGTTCCTCATATAAGTGAAACAAATTCGATGTTTTTCTTTTTCTTTCACTGAGCGTAAACCCTTCCAGTTCGATCCATGTTGCTGTGAATGACATATGAGTTTATCCTTTTTGATTGCTGAAATAATATTCCATTATGTAAATATACCGCATCTTCTTGATCCAGCCATCTATCTATTTTTGGGCATCTGGGCTGTTTCCATGTCTTACTTATTGTAAATTGTGCTGTAGTAAACATAGGGGTGCAGGTGTCTTTTTGAATTAATGTTTTTGTGTCCTTTGGGTAGATACCTATGAATGGAATTGCTGGATCATATGGAAGCTCCATTTTTAGTCATTAGAGGAACCTCCACACAGCTTTCCTTAGTGATTAGATCAAAAACTATTTTTTACTTAACCTAGTAGCATTACAGGTTAAATAGATAATGTGTTTAAATTTGAGTGGCTTTTCTTCCCTCCTTTAAACAGAAAAAGAGAAATTTACCTTGGTTTCAAACCTTTCTTTTCTCCTTTATGCTGGTTTTATTTACTTATTTAAGTTTTAATTTGTTGTTTGATGAGGCCATTCGGGTATGATACTAGCTTTCCCTTGGAGATGCTCATTTATATTACCCACACATGGGAACCACTGAACTTGGGACTTAGTAGACTTAATGTGACAAATTTTTATTGTGTGTCTACTTGTGATTTACTGTATTGATAATATGCGAAATAACCAAGTAATTTTGATTAACTCAGAAACTATTTGAGTTGATTTTAAATCAAGTTGCACATAGCCCTCTTATGTATTTTCTTCCAAACTCTTGTTTTGAAAAAGTGAAAGATTTTTAGCCAAGTGGAAAGAGTAGTACAGTGGAAAGAGTAGTAACAGTGAATGTTCACATTCCTTCTTTCTACTAGATACCCAGTGAACATTTTGTCACATTTTATTTCTCTCATCTATGTGTTTTCCTCTGGAACCATGCAAAAGTAGGACACAGAATCATGAAGCTCATCCTTAAATACTTCAGCATGTCTTCCATAATAGCATAATCTGAATACTCTTGATCCAATTAATAAATTTATATTTTCTAATCAATTTCATGATTTCCCCCATTATCTGAATAATGTCATTTATATCCAGTCCCTCTTTTTTAATTTTTTTTTAAAAAGATTTATACATACAAGAGCTGGGGTACAGGCCAGAGTCCAGGGCGGTGAGAGGATTCACCAGAGACAGAATGGGGAGCAGAACAGGCAGACTGACTGAAACACACTGCCGAGGGCAGCAGCAGGCAAGGCAGGAGAGGTCCACTACGCCATGTGGGTCCCCTCCCCGGCCGGCAGCAGGGATCAAACTTGTGCTGCAGTGACTGCGGTTTGCCTCATAGTGCGCCGCTCAACCCACTGCGCCACCAGGGAGGCCCCTTTCGTCCCTCTTTTACAAGTTATATATTTAGTTGTCATGTCTTTTTAATCTAGACTTATTATGCTTTTTTTAATGATAGCCATTTCTATGTTGTATAATATTTTTACAATACGGATCAGAGTCAAATTAACAGCTTTGATACACTACATAGGTCAAATACTACAGGTTATGTAGTATAGAATACTATATAATGTGAATGTCCTATACATGTACTGAATTTTTTCTTTCTGTTTTTTCCTCCTAATTAGAAAAAAATTACATACAGCAAAAGAAAGTACACATTTTTAAAGAGACAGTATAGCATAGTGATTGAGAAAAGGAACTCTAAGTCCTATTTCTGCCACTTACTAACTCTGACTTAATCTCTTTATGCATTAATATTCTGATTATTGAATAAAGTAATAGTTCTGTACTCAAAAGATTGTTGTGAGGATTGTGAATTTCTGAGAAGTTGTATAGTCTTGCATATCAAACATTTAATAAATGTTAGCAGTTATTTATTTCCCTTATGACTTGTAATTCTTGCCAATAGAGGTATTTAAAGATAGTTTTATGTGTTTAATAGTAGTATTCAGCTTTATGTATATTTTCTAGTAGTCTATTGTGTTGTTCCCCCAACAATACAAAATTCCTTTTGGTCCACTGTAACTTGCACATTATAAGATTTCTGCATTTACTTGCTTGATTAATGCTTCACGTTTGTATTTTTGAAGGAATCTTTTTCACTGAAGTCTTGATATAGGAAGACATGTTCTTTCATTTGAATAAGTGTTTAAAAATACCTATTATGCTTCACACTGTGTACTTTGTCATGGGACAACAGTAGCATTATACTTAGTGTAGCGACTAGAAGATAAAATTAAACTCATTGTAACAGATGCTTCATGTTATGTGAGGTATTGGAGGAGACATCATTAGTCATGATCAGTCACATGTGGAGGAGCTGTTCACAAAATGCTTTCTGGAGAAAGAATGGCATCACAGTGTTGGCAGGGAGGTTTAGAAGTTCAGAGGCCTGGAGTGCTTGAGTATTGTGCCCTCAACTGAAAGTAATTCAGTGCATCTGCAATTTTGACTCTGTTGAAGGGGTGAGATTGGAGAGGTGAGCAGGTATCTAGCTGTAGAAATGGTAGACCGAAATCATTTATGTGGGGCACATAATAACAAATAGGGACATTTTTCAGAATAAAAGAAAGCACATTTAATAATTTGGACAATACAGATGTCCTAGAAAAGCTTGAGATGGGTCCTACTACTGATTTTATTTTATTTTATTATTTAAGATTTATTTATTTTTACACATACACGATCTAGGGTACAGATCACATTCGCAGGAGGTGAGAGGATTCACCCGAGACAGAGTGGGGATCAAAACAGGCAGATCGACTGAAATACACTGCTGAGGGGGCAGTGGGCCGAGGCAGGATAGGTCTGCCGCACCACGTGGGTCCCCTCCCTGGAGGGGATGGAACTCATGCTGCTGTGCCACAGATGCTTCACAGTGTGGTGCTCAACCCACTGTGCCACCAGTTAGTTCCCGCCCCTACTGATTTTAAACCAGGTTAAAGGATTTTAATTTATGCTAGTTTTATCCTTTTGGCATTCTAGAGACTGGATTATAAAGGGTTGTTCTCTGAATCTTTAAGAAATGGTTTTGAAAAGACAGTTATGTCTCTGTCCCCTTTAGCTGATGGGTGTTGTAGAATGCCAAGACTTGAAATTTTGTGCTTTTGCCACCACACTGAAGAACAGAATTTAGATATGAAAATAAAAAAAGATAATAGTCCTGGCTTGATATGGTTATCAGATCAGAATTTATCTCCTAATCACTGGGATCTTAATCTGGCTCCTTAGTTAACTGATTTAGCCTACTGAACACAAATTGAAGCAGCTAACACTTACATAGTATTTAAGTATGCACTGGGAATAGTTTTAAGAATTTTTAGTCCTTGTTATCTGTGCATTGCCAGTAGGTCTTATATTTACCCTGAGGTGTAAGTGGTGTCATTAGTAGTTTTAGGCATTGTGAGAACTTTGGAAATATTTTTACATTAGATTCTTGTAAAAGTTTTCACAATGATTTTTATGTTTTACAGCCTCCAAAAGTATGTTCGGGAACAGATTCTATTAGCAGTAGCAGTAATTGTAAAACGAGGATCATTAGATAAATCAATTGACTGCAAAAGCATTTTTCATGAAGTCAGCCAGTTGATAAGTAGTGGCAATCCCACTGTGGTAAGTATACTATTTATATTCACAGATTTCAAGTTTTTATTTTGTATTACAGAAATGCCATTGTAACAGCGCTATTGGACATCTACATAAAAGAACAAATACACAGTTTAAATGATAAAGCAGTTTTCACTTGTTCATGTTTTCTTCTCATCCTTTTTATATTTACATATTATAGCTCTAGTATACTTTTCTTTTTCTTTTGATTCTTTTTCTTCATATTGCCATAATTGATAATCATTAATAGTATAATTTTTAAAAATAAATTTCACTACTTCCCTCTTATTAGACATATTCTCCCATATTTAATAAAACTGACAACTACTAGTGATAATAGAACTATTTGAATAAAATAGATTTTATGTAACAAGAATAATAAAATTATGCTAATAGTTCAAGGTATACTATGACTTCTAGGTATTAATGTCACTTGAGCAAATTTGAGAACCATTGTTTTTGATTGAGTTACTCTGAGTTGCCTGAATCTTCTTTTCTTCCCTTTTGAGAACTGGAGTTGTACCTAGACAATGTATGTTTGCAGTCCCTCAGTCAGAAGCAGGAGGAGTTGGAATTGGCATTAGTGGTCAGATGTGATGCTTAATTGGAACTGACATTTAATACGTGCAGAATTGAAATTGGTAATATTTGGCTGTTTGGATTCTTGCATATTAAATCTTTAATTTTGATAGTTTCTTTATTTTCCCAGCTTTTATCATTTGAATGATACCTATGTGAAGTTATATATAACTTACAATTCTTTGCGAATAACTGTATTTTTAGTGGGCGCTCAGTGAGTGATGTGATTTTAATTATTTGTTTGATGGTTTAGCTTAGGAGATGGTGGTACATTTTAGGAGGGCTAAACAGCTGCAGTGTCTTAGAGCTTACTCCCTCTCACATCTTCCTGTAAATAGATGTGCATTCACCTTCCTCCTTTATTTTTATTTTTTAAAAAGATTTATTTATTTTTTATTTATGCATACAAGAGCTGGGGTACAGGCCAGAATCATGGGGGAGGGGGGTGAGAAGATCCATCAGAGATAGAATGGGGAACAGAACAGGCAGATTGACTGAAATACACTGCTGAGGGGAGCAGCGGGCGAGGAAGGAGAGGTCTGTTGCACCATGTGGGTACCCTCCTTGGCCGGGGATGGAACTTGTGCTGCTGTGCCACTGTTTCACAGTGCAGTGCTCAACCTGCTGCACCACCAGGGAGGCCCCACACCTTCCTCCTTTAGCCATCGAACTCTCCGGTGGTTATATATATTTTTTTCCCTTTCAACTTAATTGAGGAGTAATTTACGCTCATTATTGCATCATTTAAAACATATGCTTTGACAAGCTATGACAGTCATATATACCAATGAACTACCACAGTTCAGGTCCCAAACATTTCTGTTTTTATCTCGAATTTTGATTCTGTGGCTATTGTGTTCTAAGCGACTTTTATAACAGATTTTTGCAGATGTTCTGTATCTAATCTCAAATGTATAGCCACTGCACTAACCACTTGTTTCTTTTGAGCATTGAGATGTGGCAGTTTAATTTAAACTCAAACAGCCACATGTTTATAGCTAACCACAATATAGGTAGTGGTAGCTATATTGGACCAGTGTAGTTCTGGAGACTTTGCTAATCCATAGGTCTTAATTTCTTGTGCTTTTTACTTAATTATAGCATTGAAAAATTTTTTATATGAAACTAACCACTTCAAAAATGTACATGTTTGAATCATTACATTTATGAATCATTGTAGTTTTGGTTTATATAGTGAGAGTTTTTCTTGAAAATAGCGCACAAATAAGATTCCATAAAAAATTACTGAGGTAGTGAAACAAGTCAAAAGGAAAAAGAAAAATATCAGATGGTTTCACTTACGGGAGGAACCTAAGGAAATCATACAAGGGATGAGGAAGAAAAAAAGAAACAAAACACAAAACTAGTAGGGAAACTATAAATCCAAGATATTCATCAAGGCAGGGAAAGGGAGCAAAACAGGTAAAGGAAAAGCACAAAAGACTATGGTGATGGTTCATGGGTGACTTGGTGTAGGAATTTTATGGGGATTACAACTGAGAGGATAAATTAAACATTGTACAAAAATGAACAACAATGTAAAAGATATATATAAAATAATAAAAATTACTGAGGTAGAAATGATTAGGGAGCTGCTGCTTTTTGGTGTTATTAAAATTTACACTTAACATCTGTTGGTAAATGTGGTTTCTGTTTTTGTTTTTTTTTAAGAGTTATTTATTTATGCATACAAGCAGTGGGGTACAGGCTGGAGGTGTCGGGTGGTGCGAGGATTCACCAGAGACAGATTGGGGAACAGAATAAGCAGATCAACTGGAATACATTGCTGAGGGGAGCAGTGGGTGAGACAGGCGAGGTCTGCTGCACCATGTGGGTTGCTCCCCAGCCAAAGATCAAACTCATGTTGCAGTGGCTGTGGATGCCTCATAGTGTGGTGCTTAACCCCTTGTGCCATCAGGGAGGCCCTGGTTTCATTATTGAAGAAGAACTTTGCTATTGAGATACTGATCTTTAGTGCTATTTCTTATTAGTTGTGTAACAGTAAACTAGTTATTCATGTAGCTTCTCATTAGTGTTTGCTGCCTAACTGATGTTATGTACATGATTCAGTGGTTGTCATCACTGGTGTTCGAGGGAAAGCCAGTGTTGGAGGGAAAGCCAGTGTTGGATATAACTAGCCAAAAATAGTAGGGAAAGGGTTTGGAACTGAGGATGACGCTTGAAACTAACCTAATCCCTCCTACCCTGAATCTAGTTACTTTTCATATTTTAGATTTTGCTTAAGGACATGTTTCATTGACAAAGCTATAGTGAAGGAGTCCCGCTTATTTTTCATTATTTAAACCAAGACAAACTTTAGTAACGTAACCAGTAATTCTGGGATCTTTGTGCTTATGACTAATGTCTTTTCCCTTGTTAGTTTGGTGATCCCATTGACTGATTTCAGCAAGAAGGTAGTATTTCTGCTACCCTCATTCCCCACAGGTAGCTTCTTCACATCTGAATGTTGCAGACAAAGAATCAAGAGTACCTTGATTATCTCAGGAATGAACACATACTCAGAAATTGTGTTCTCCCCTTCCTTTCCCCTTGAGTAACTTGACAAAAAGTAGTCCTAGTGCAACCCTAGCAAGTTAATATTTTGGAGCGACTGAAATAACTGATGTTCTGAGAATGACTGGAAAAGATGTAACTGTTCAGCGAAGCTGTTGCTCTATTTACAGTGCTTACATTTTGAGAATAGTGGGTAATTTAATGTCTTCATGAAATATCCCAAAATAGACTTAATTAAGAATTGAATTTCTATTAACAGGGCTAAGATCTTTTATAAGTAGTAGGTCAGAAATGGGAAATAGGATTTAATTTCAAGATTACTGAGTCAATTTAGTGTGATGGCCACTTTAAATATTAAACTTAAAAAGCATTCCTACGTTTATATGGCAAGTTAAATAACATCCTTTGGCAACATACTGTTTGTCATTGTCTGGCACATTGAAATTATCTCATTGAGGAGGTCTAAAATGTGATTACAGACAAGTGAAACATTTTACTATAACGTCTCTCTTTTTCTTTCTCTCATACTGTTAAGAATTTGGGGGATTGATTCACAAATTTACTTAGGTTTTATTAGTCCCAGAGACTAATAAAGAGGTTTAAAATTTTGAAAAGAAAGTAGAATGATAAAGTGATTAGAACAGTGATAAAATATTGGCATTGTCGGGTGCAAGCAAAAATTCCCTAACCTATCTGCATTCTTTAAAGCCAGGTGGACAAGCAAAGTAACATTAGACAGATTAGGAGGAGAAAAGGTCAAAATTAAATAATTATATGGATAATTTATGTAGTTGTAGATTCTAAAGAATAATGGAGCTGATCCTGGGATAGTCTGCATTTAGGGACCTGCAGCACCAAAGAGAGTAGGGTGGAGGACTTTATATATTTACCTGACAGACAAGAAGGGGATGCCTCATCCTTGTTGCTCTGAGTAAAAATGAGATTGTTAGAGAAGCTGTGTTCACTGATAAGCCTACAACTGGGTGAGGCTCCCCTGCAAATTCTGTCTTCTGGGTCATTAAAGGGAAAGCAGTTATTGTTTCTCCTTAGGAAAAGGGCAGAAGTTTAGGGTGTGATGATCTCTCTGATTCCCTAGGGTAAAGCACAGAAGTTTCTCAGCCGCAAATGGTATCCTTGCTCTTAGCTTAAGTACTCCAATTGCCATGGCAGAATATCTTCAGGAGACTGTTTCTGAGAATCTTGGGGTGGTCTTATTTATGCACCTTCCTTTAGAAGTTTACTTTCTAAAGGTGATTTTAAGAACTACTTTAAAAGAAGAGAATATTGGCAATGGTTTGCTGTAAAATGAAAGAAAGAATTAGCCTCATGAATTAAATTAGGTAACTTTCTCCTTACACCTCTTTGAGAATGACAGTTCATTAGCCAGAAATTTAATGTAGTTTGACTTTCCCTTTCTAAGAGTACTAAATTTTGGGTGTCGAACCCCATGTACTAGTTTAATAGACATAAACATTTATTTCCAGGACCGGTCGGTCAGAAGAGGAAAGACAGTGTTTGGTGCATTGGCAAACTTTTAGCAAGTGTTTTCTCTCTAGTGAGTTCACTCTTTCTTAATCGTATGTCGGGATGTGAACTATATTAAATTGTCTCTTTTCCTTTCAAGCAATATTTTAAGTTTTGAAAATGAGAAGAAAGTATTTATGCTATTATCCACAGATGGAAACTAATTATATATAAATCAATGTAGATAACCAACATATTAGCTTTCCTTTAAATGCTTTAATATTTTATAGTCTTGGTTTTTTACACATAGTACTATGGCAAAATACCTAATTCATAAAATATTTCCTGATATTGTATTTTTACACACAGTTCCATGTATCATGATGAATCCTTAGAGTAATTATGCCTGTACAATTATTAAATAATATGATGTTTTCTGCCATCTGTGTTGACAGGTCATTTCTCTGTGGTTGCAAAGGTTACCATGGTTGCTTCATTTCATTTTGCAATACTCAATACTTTTCTAATTTAAGAGGGGTAGATATGGAGACTTTACTTCCTAAGGAAAATAAGAAAATTATAAGTTAACAATTAAGCTAAATTTTAATCTAATGCTTATTTTATTTTCTTTGAAGGTGGTAAACATAGTTAAATCACTTTTACTGCTGTTTCATTTTGCATTTAAACCTCTCTTCCTCTTTCCAGGCTAGAGTGAAGTGGGTGAGAAATTTCCTTGTCTGTAGCAGTGCTGCTCCTAGATGTGATAGCTTAATCTCTCTTATCACAAGTCTCATTGATGTTTACTTAGAAGAGCAGCTGGAAGTCTGCTTTATGTATGGCAACCTTTCATAAAGTTTATTCTTGGTAATAAAAGTTCCAGGGGCAAGAGTTGGGCTATTATAAGAGACAGTCTTCTCTCTGAACAAGAATATTTTATTTTGTCAGCTGAAGTTAGTGTTTGAGTATTTTGTGCTGGTGATAGCTGGTGAGGAAGGCAAGCTATCTCTGAAGGTTTTTTATTTTTTTTTCACTATTAAGAAATGAATGACTCTTACTAGGAATGAGAATGCCACTGTAAGACTTAAGTCACTTAAATTTTTGATCAGTATACTAACCTGTGAATTTTCAGAACCAACAAAAGAAAGTATTAAGACTATAATCACCTTGAGGCCTCATTGAACACTTTTACTTGTTTTGTATGTTTAAACTTTCTCCTTGCAGTTGTCAACAGCTAAAAATTAGGGAACACATCACATACTCGTTTTTCATCTTCCCTTGTATTTATAAAGTTTCAAACAGAAGTAAACATTGATTCTTAGTAATCCAAATGACATTTCAAGCATCTATTGTATAGCTTTAAGAGATGCTTCAGTTATGGCTCTCTTTTTTTAATTAATTGCTTACCTTGTAATTTTAATTAGGTGGTATGTAGAATGGACCAGAAAATCATAGAAGCACCAGAAAACCAAAATAGATAGCTATATTTTATCATAATGACAAAAGTACTGTTGACATTTTACCTTGTCTTATTAACCTGCTATATGTACATACTACTTTTACATGCATTATCTAATTAGAACTTTAGAACTATGATGTGAATTAGGTACTGAGTTCAAGATGGATGAAATTATTTGCCCTCATTTACTTGTAGTGATAAATCTTCAACTGTTTGAACTTGTATTTTCTGACTTGTCCGAACAGTGAAATTCTTGAGTTAGACTCCTGGAAGAGTCTTGTAACTTTTTAAATTAGAATTTTTTTGGATATATTGATAGCTTAGTAAATTTTATTATTTGGCTTTTAACTTGTTGAAAATAGAATTTGACTTGTTAGTGCTAGTCCAATTGCCAGCAGCAGTGAAGGATAGACACTAACACAAAGCTTGATCAGAAAAGCTATGAAACCAACATAAATCAAAAAGCATTGGGCTATGGCGCCACTTTGTCAAAGGGTGTAAAGTCTGGTATGTTTTAATACATGCCAAGTATTCAAGTTATTATACCATCAAATAATAAATAGGTTCCTTAGAAGTCATTCTTCTGGAAAAGTTTACATGAAGTATGTTTCATTGAAAAATATTTGCTTGCTGCATTTGGAAAATTAACAAACTTTAACTTAATTCTTTAGATCTTGAATAAGTGAAACAGTACTTATAAATCTAAGATTTGTGCTAATGGTATTTTATACTGTACCTGTTAACTTTAGTATGACAATCTCAACTCAAAGTTAGTCAGCTTTGATCTGATTTAATTAAAATTCACCAATTTAAATTATTTACAGTAACTTTGGTTTTTAACCCTCCTAAATATCAGAGTCATTGTCTTTAGTATGGAAATAATAGCCCTGAGTGTGACAGAGGGCAGAGAGAAACCACTTGAAGGTACTTGTCAGTAGAGGGGGAGTTAAGAGTACTGTATTAGGAATGACCATTGAGACCTAAAGGTCTGAAGCAAGCAGACTGCGAACCTTTCACAGGGTAAGAAAAACAGAAACTTAAGATTTCTCGTAGGTTTGGTTTGATGCCCCCCTTCTTTCTATTTTTCTTTCTGAAGAAGGAACTATCCTTTTTTTTTTCATTTCCTTTTTTTAATTCAGAAAAGCAGGTTTATTATTAGGAAAGAGAAGGACGCTTGCACAGACACAAGTGGATAGGCTAGGAAGGAGAGCTGCCAGGAGCTGTCCTCCTTTCTCCCTTAGGATTTCATTTATGGCTTGTTTCCCTAGCTATCTCTTTTATAATACAATGCATTTAACTTTAATAAAATTTAATTAAAATTAATAAATATTGAAAATGGATAGACATTGGGGTATGAATCTTGGACATGTGATGTGTGTCATTCCTCTATGAAAGTACTTGAATATACTTGCTTTCTTGGTGGATTTGAACGTTTTTATTAGTTGACAAGTTGATGTGTTGGTGAGATCTCTATTGCTACAACTCTAAAGTAATTCCATCCACCCCACCAAAGGTCCTTGTTCGAGAAGATTTGTGGTTGCAAGAGTCTTTTATTTTTAAAAATCCTTTTTTTTTTAAACTCAGAAATATTCTTACCTTTTTTTTCTCCTGCCCTTTCCTTCACTTATTTTTACATATGTTGACCATAGATATATCCATGTATTGTTAATAAGTTTATTAAACATAAAAATATATTTTAAAAATTTTGAGTTCATGCTGCAGTTATTCATTAGAATTGTTATAAAAATTTGAATGTTATCACAGTTAAAATATGCCATTTGTGTGGTAAATATGTTAGTATTAAAAAACACTACAAACTTAAAAATTGTTCAAAACTTTAGTGCTTATGGATTCCTTTTAATTTGGGTTCTTGCATATTTTTGATTAGGTTGTGCATGAATTCTTTTTTCAAGAGTTTGATGCCTGAGATACTGACATTAATTTTAAGTACCATTTTCTTAAACATTTAGGTATCTGTTCATAATGCTCAATTTACTGAAATCTTACTTAGAAAAGATAATGAAAAGCTAAGATTGAAAAATATGTGATATTAAAAAGTGCTTTCAGAATCATGATGGCAGGGCTCTCTTTGCCCCTCCCAGGGACCATACACCTGCGAGTCTTTACTCTTTACCTTTTTTTCCTAAATAAACTTTACTTTTCTAAGACAAAAAAAAAAAAACCAGAATCATGATGGCATATCCTTATTTGTTACCTTTCTGCTGAATTTCACTAAATTGATTTTAATGATTGCTTTCCCCACCAAAGCTTAGTTACTGTATTTAAAAACTATGTTCATAGTTGATTCCAGTGTTATTTAAATGTATCTGTAACATTTTGATTGCTGGCACTTCAATCATTAATCACAATTTTAAAAGACATTTTTGAAAAGTAAAGTTTTACTAACTAAAATTGAAAGGTTTGTACTTGGTGAGTTTCTAACATTCTTTTAAACTGTAAAATGAAATAAAGGTGTGATTAAACTGCTTTCTCGGTAAGAGCCTCTTTAGAGTCTGGTTTTTCCTCTGTGTCTGGGGTCATGCAAAGACAGTAAAACTTAGATACTTTTCTTAAAGATTTGGGAAGGGTGAAACATTTCCATACTAAAACAAGTATATTTTGAAGTAAAATTAAGTGTGTGTTTGAGTTGAACCAGGCATTTCACAGTACTTTTATTGTTGTTGAAGGCTGCTTAATCTGTTCTAGTTGCACGACCCTCCCTCTAACTCCCCAGAATTTAAGTTCTCTGTTGTTCGGATTGTCTGGTGTAAAAAAAGTCTAAGAAACTGCATGTCTATTAGTTCTACAGTTATGCTCATTTTAGTTGAAATTAAGAGACAAATTAAATTTTATTATTTCCAATTTTTTTTAAAGGAAAATTTTAGGCACACAAAAATAGACAAGTCATATATTGGTTACTCATGTAACCATCATTAAGTTTCAGTTCATGCCATGCTTCAGTAATTTAATTTTTTGTATATTTGCTAAGATTTTCCAAGATAAGCATCCGTAAGGTCAAGGTACTGACATCAGAAGCATTTCTGAACAAAGATGTTGCAGTTGGTGGGTGGGTAGACTCTGTTCAGCTGTTGTATAAGCTTGCATAAATAGTATCATCTTGACTTTAATCTTTCCGTTGTTCAGAGGTAGTGTGCATATTTCTGTTTAACCCCTGGAAGCTTTCCAAAATAATTTGTATCCTTTCCATCCTTGGCACCTTCACTCTAAATATTACATGAATAAAAGCAGTAAATTGATATTAGGAATCTATGGACAGAGACACTGAGAGGGAAAAATCTTTATCTTCCTTAAAAATCTTTTGTGTACTATCTGATTAATATTTTGGAAACTGTAAAATCTGTGTCACTTTTTGTCTTCTTGGGAATACAGATATCAGACTATAGAATGAGATAGATCTGGGTTCAAACCCCATCCTTTCTTTTTTTATGTTTCGTTTTTTAATGTAAAATGGACATACTGATCATTATGTGAGATAAGTAATACTTTCAAAATTGATTATCTTAAAATATCACTTGCACTGTATGAGTGCAATGAGTGTATGAGTGCACCATAAGAGTATGAGTTCAAGTCTTAAATGGATTTGTATATCTCGAGTTGAGAAAATTCTATTAAGATTACTAGATGATTTAGAAAGAACTAATATTTGTCATATCTAATTTTCTGATTGATGGATATAAAATCTAAAGATGTAATAGATCTAAGAGAAAATGTTAATGTTTGATCAAATGTTCTATTGAAGCAAAACAGTGGAAAAAGTATTGCCTCGTGATTATTTCTTTTCAAATAATTACAGCAAACTCTGGCCTGTTCTATTCTAACTGCACTATTGAGTGAATTCTCAAGTTCAAGTAAAACTAGTAACATTGGACTAAGTATGGAATTCCATGGTAACTGCAAAAGAGTTTTTCAGGTATGTTTCCTTTATATTTTAATTATTAGATTGTTCACTTTTTACTCATATCTGTTCCTGATGGAGTAATACTATTTTATCTAGTTGAATGTTAACCAGTGCTTGAGAATTGCGGTGTGATTGTATAGGATACAGTAAAGTGATAGTTTTGGTGAACATAGTTGACAGTTTAGAATACTTGCTTGAGTTTAGTCTTTAAACATAACAAAAAGGAAATGCTACTGTAAAGATTCTAAGTTTGTTTCCTTCTGTGTTTAGATAAAACCAATTCAGATGGCAGGACTCTGTATGCTTTAAAAATAGGCCTGGCAGAATACCAAAGAGCGTTGTGTATTTAAAATGTTATTGCAGATGGTGTGGACTCTTTGTCTCCTATGTATTGTTTGTCTCTGAAGCAGAGTTATGTGAAAGTGTTGGCTCATTCTGAGGACTCTGCACTATAGCAACTGACTCCCTCCAGCTTGGAGTAGTTGTCAAAGGTTGACTTCTCTACATTGTTGCATGTGTATTAAAGTAAATGCCTTCAAATTATTGTCATACTGTGATGAAAAATACAAGGGAATTGAAAATGGAAAATTTTTAAGGAAATAGTGTTTTCCTTTGGAAATGTTACGATTTTTATTAATTGTCTTGTTATAAGGGGGAATATATTTTGAATAAGCTTTTGATACAAAAATACATGTGATATAACTATAGGAAGAAGACCTTCGTCAAATCTTCATGTTAACTGTTGAAGTTCTGCAAGAGTTCAGCAGGCGCGAAAATCTCAATGCTCAGATGTCTTCTGTATTTCAGCGTTATCTTGCACTTGCCAATCAAGTCTTGAGCTGGAACTTTCTTCCTCCAAATTATATCCTTTTAACAACTGAACATTTTTATGTGATAATTTTTCTAGATGTTGTGATTATGACTGAAGTACTTTATCATCCAGTCATAATTGAGGTTTGTAAATAACCACGTAGGTTTGTAAACATGTCAAAAAAAAAGTCTTTAGAAATAGATTTGTTTCTTTTATGTTATAATGCCACAATGCAGTGGACTACTGTAACATTTTAAATTTTATTTACAAGGTACAGAATGTTGAATAAATGGAAAACATTTGGTAGATAATGAGACTGTTGCTAAGGCATAGTATTCTTTAGGAAAAGGGAAAAGATGGGAAGGGCATTTTTTATCAGGAAACTGAATCATTTCCTCTTTGTAACATGACTTATGTTGAATTTTTAAGCTATCACTCTTTAAAGCTAGTTTGGACTTTCCTAATTTGGCTTTTGTCTATGATGTTGTTTAAGTATAGATGATAAGCTTTGATAAGTTTATTCTTTGAAGGCCTTTTCCAATATAAAAATACGGTTATTTAATTTATGGCAGATTACTTTAGTAATAAAAAATAAGTTTAAGCAGATTATATTATGGATACAAACATGTCTTTTTATCAGGTACTAAAGTGTACATATTTATATTTTAGAAAGTTGTTTCTTAAAGCTTGTGATTTGCTACGATTGCTGATTGAAGGGAATAATACATAGTATATAGGTGCTCATTTGTATCATCATGTGAGTCCAACAAATCTGAGTCAAATCTCAATTGACCTTAGGTAAATCACTTATCTTTGAAACTTAGTTTGAGCCAAAGGTATAATTGGGAGTGTGGATTGTTGAGTTAATTAAATCAAACTATACATTTAAAGCACTTAGGAATTAACCACAATTTATTGTGCTCTTATTAGTCTACTTGAATGGAGAAGTTCATCAGTTAACTATCTTTAATATCCTCTTTATTGATCTAATATACTCATTATGGTGTAGGAAACTAGGAAGTTTAACCTGTTCTTCATGTCTTTAATCATTCCTTTCTTGTAGACCTGGTGTGGAGTGAGAGGATTAAATATCTATTTAGGAGACAAAGATAATAAGAAAATGAATCATGTCAAAAGTTAGGGTGAAACATATCTCTTTCAACAGAGTAAAGGCTATTATTGCATTCGTGTACAAAGAAGTTAGCTAATTATTTGTGGCTAGTAGAATTGTAAGATTTTAAGGGAATGAGTGGGGTGTAACTTTCTCTTCTATTTTCAAGCTAAAGTAGTAATGTAATGGAAAATTAACTACAAAATGTGCTAAGGGTAGTGAGTCTTTGACTCAAAACCTAAGTTCTCCAGTGTTCTTTCCAAAGGAGTCATCATGGTCAGTTACTGTTTCATGGGGGCAAAGCTAACATGAAGTTAACCACTTAACCACTAGTCTCTAATCATATTTGTCCTAACAATCCTTTTTTTTAATCTCCTTAGCAATCTTATATCTTTAAGATATTCTTTTGGTTGTTAAGAGGCACATAATTTGTTATGGTCACATTAAAATAACTTCCCCTTTGAATGTTACAATATAATTTTGGTCTAGTAAAAAAAAAAGTCTTAACAAAACTTTGAGACAGAGTTAACAAGTAACAGGGCATATGGACCTATTAAAATATTAATATTTATGTGTAGTGAAAATTACAATGTATGTATTGTGGCCAATTTTAACATTTCTGTTTTAGGGAAAATGTAGTTGGCTGAAAAGTGACTGTTTTATAAAAGGAAACAGTGCTGGCAATTTAGAAACAAGTTTATTTGAAGGTATACTAAATATTTTAGAAATGTATTTTAAATATTTGTTAAATAATATTACAAAGATTTTGAGAAAGCTTTGGAAAACCTGTCATAGAAAAACAATAATCCCTCCTACTCTGTTGCCAAAGGAAATAATTCTTTGTTTAAAGAAAAGTAGATTTTTGATCTTGACTTATTTGTCTACTTTAAGAATTGCAAATGAGTTCTTATGTGACATTAGATGTTTGTTGTCTAAACTACATTAACTGTGCTCCTTTTGTTAAGTGGATTAGCTTTAAGTGATGGTATTCTTGGATCATATGTTGGAAGAGGTCTTTGGTTTTGTAAGAAACTGCTAATCTGTCTTCCAAAGTACCATTTTGCATTTCTACCAGCAATGAACGAGAGATCCTGTTGCTCCACACATGCTTGCTGCCGTTTGGTGTTGTCAGTATTCCAAATTGGCCCATTCTAATAGATGGGTAATGGTAGCTTACTGTTTTAATATACCTTTCCCTGATGATGTGATATTGAGGATCATTTTACATTCTTATTTGCAATCTGTCTATCTTTAGTGAAGTGTGTTAAGGTCTTTGACTCAATTTTTAATTAGTTGTTTGATTTTGGGGGGGTATATTTGAGATAATAGTGTATGAAAAATGTTTTGCAAATATTTTTACCTGCCATCTAATTCTTTTTTTTTTTTTTTTAACTTTGGTCATCTCTTTTTTCTTTTTTTTTCTTTTGGGGGGGAGTGTAAAAGAACTAGCTTGTAGGCCAGGGGTGCAGGGAAAGAGAGACTTCATAGTGGGGAGCAGAACAGGTGCAGCTACTGAAATACACTGCTAAGGGGAGCAGTGGGCAAGACAGGAGAGATCTGCTGCACCATGTGGGTTAGCTCCCTATGGAGGATTGAACTCAGGCTGAAGAGGTGATAACACTAAAAAGTGATCTCTAGGCCACCAGGGAGGCCCAATCATCTCATTTTTTACCATCTTCTTTTGGCAGTGCAGAAGTTTTTAACCCTTATTAAGTTTAGCTTTTCCATTCATGGATTATGCCTTTTGGTATTTTAACTTAAAAGTAGATGAGATTTGGTTTTGGCAAAAGAAAATTTTAAATCTTTGGTGGAAAGCTAAATCATAAAATATGATTGTGATATAAAAGTTTCATTTAAATTAGGATTTCCATTGGTGTCAGTATTACTATTTGGAGATGAGACTTAGGAAACATTTGGGCGAGATCAGTTCTTTATTTCCAAAGGATTTTAGGTTCCTTGAACCTGCTGTCTCTGCTGGGCCCTGGGTTCTGTGCTATACTAGAAAGAGGAATAACAGTTTTTGTTGTTATAAAAATTGATGGTGACTCTGTGTGTGTGTGTGTATTACATCTTCTTGATCTAGTCATCTGTTTGGAGGCATTTGTATATCTCAGCTATTGTAAACAGTGCTGCAGTAAACATAGACTTTCAGGTTTCCTTTTTGAATTAGTGTTTTGTGACCTTTGGGTAGACACCCAGGAGTAGAAGGGTCACATGGCATATCCATTTTTAGTGTTTTGAGGAACCTTCGCAATGCTTTCCTTAGAGGCTGGACCAGTTTATATTCCCACCAACTGTGTGTAAGGGTTTCTTTTTTTCTATACCCTAACCAGCACTTCTTTCTGATCTTTTTGATATGGGACAGCCTCACAAGTATCAGATGGTTTTGATTTGTATGGGGAAAGTATTTCTGATAGTTGTCGATATTAAACACATAGGTCTCCATATGCTGTTGACAATAGATAAGGAATTTAAATATTAAAAATGTACTGGTTGTCAGCTTTTTAAGGAAAGTGTGTTCTATGAAATAGATACAAGGAAAGGTATGTTTAAAATAGACCAAGATCCAGAAAGGCTAAAGCCAGGATTTATAATAAAAAGTTTGTGGGTAAAAAAGAAGCTTTGAGGATTAATTTGAAACTGTGTAAGTGAGCAATTGCAATTCCATTTCATATCTGGAAAGCACTCTTAACCTGGTCTTTCCATTTTCTTATTATAAAAAATTGATATCCACAAATAAGATACATATACTTTTTATAATTAAAAGCTGTGGAGAAAATTAAGCAAGTTTGGATTTAATTTTATTTTGTAATATTTACAAATTTTTCAAGTTACCACCTCCCCTTATTAAAGAATACTGATGAACTCCTTGCTGTATAATAGCTGACAGTTTTACAATACAAGAGATTTTTCATGCATTTGAATGAGATTTTCTGTAATTCCAAGAGTAGCAAAATCCACAAATATTGCTCATGCCTTAGTATTTTTTTCTTTGCTTGATCTGTGTGGAGTTCCTGGGGTTTTAGGTTTCATTACCAGCACTTTTACCTTTGCTACTTGCCTGTGTGGCTTTATTAATGAGAGAAAAGGCAAGTAGTCTTTTTTGAAACCAATAATTTTATTATGGTGATGTCTTTCCCATATCCCACCTAACTTAAAAATAAAACCATGACACTGCTTATAAGCTTAGAAAGTATAAATGTTTAATGAATATTTAACACATTATTTCCTAGATTTGGAAACCTAAACCTAACCAATAAAAAAAAATATGTTAATAGCAGATTACAGACTTCTTAAAAAAAGGAATTTGGTAAATTTTTCTTTGTGCACCTCTGCTCAACACTGTACTTTATATTTAATGAATACTTTCATTACTGAACAGTTTATGCTACAAACCTTTTAATTAAAATAAAAATGTGACATTGGAAATTAAGGGAACCAAAATTGGAAAAGAATAAATGGGATACTTTTATGAACTATAAGAAATTTATTGCCTCAGTTAGGTGCTTTATTTTATATGCTCAAACCTCCTTCTTTATGCCCCAGCCTTTTATTGTAGAAAATTTCAAAGATGTCCAAAAATGGAAAACCTAGCTTCAATAGTTTGTTTCATCTATATTCTATCCCCAGATTACTGTGAAACAAGTCCTGGATATCAGACAGTTTCATTCATAAATACTTCATCTTGTTACTCTAAAAGATAATAAAGTCGTTCTGAGACATTAAAAAGATCTCGTATGCAGTAAGCACATTATATTTTGAGGGAAGAACACAGTTATTAAGAACCTTAATAAATTGGTGTTGAGTGAGAATTCATTATAGAAACTATTGACATACCAATAACTCATAGTATTCTTGAACTGATTTTTTTTTTTTTCTCTTAAAATTTTGAGTGCCAGTAAATCCTTTCTTTTGGCTTTTGGTATTTTCTCTATACCTCCACAAGAGGGCAGATAAAGGAAGAGAAAAGTGAAATTTAGGGGAATCTGATTTGAGTTATCTTATTTTCAGCAATTGAAGGGAGTTGGAGAACAGTTTGGGAGCGATTTTTCGGAGTGACTTTTCTTCTGAAACAATTTGCAGGGCCTCTTTTATTCATCAGAGACAAAATAATAGTTGTTTAAAAAGGAAGTTAAGCCTTAATCTTTAATAAATGGTTTTCAGAACACTGTGAGCCTTTAACCTGTTGATATTTTGGGTGTTCATTAGAAAATAGAATTTGAATTTGCATCTACTTTTCCCAGTTATAGCTTTGGATAACTATTGTTGGAATTTCTCTTTGAATGATGAGGATGTTGCCATTGATGACTTGTGCGTTTGATTAGCAGTGAAAAGACTGCTGTCTCTATATGCAGACAGCTTTCTTATTTTTTAAAAACCTTAGTGTCATTGAGTGAATTATGTCCATAAACACCTACAAATGTATTATGGTTGCTTAGTCTGGCCAAGTTTGAAGTATGTTTGATATCAAATACCTGAACTCCCTTAAAATAAGTTTATAGTCTGTGAAAATTTTAAATGAGCATCTATAGAGTTTTTCAGCAACTAATTCTTTGTGTAGAGTTGATATTTGGATACTCCATGGTGTAGAGGTTTCCCAATGAATATATTTCTTTGGGGGACAAACCTAATTTTCTAAATAAGACTGTATTAGTTTCACATTTTGTGTATGTGGTTTTAACTGTTAAAGATATGGGGGGAGGGGTGGGAATGAGAGGATAAACATGCAAAATTGATTGCTCCCATTTTAGGTATCTGTTTTTGCATTGTTTTTGTTCCTCTGGTTATCAAAATTTCTATACTTCTGCAGCATGACATATAATTATAATGAAATTATTATCTTACATTCCTATAGCATTCTTTTTTGCAACACTTAATGCCTTTTATTCCTTAGCTTCATGCATGAATTATGTAGCATATGTGAAAGGCTTAAACTGTTTCCATTACATTCTTTCTGGATGGCTCCTGTTATATTTAGGATATACTTATACTTTAGACAAAGTAAGAATGTTATTGTTGTTGACCTTGACACCAGATAACTGGGCAGACATTATATAGCTATGTTTGAATCCTCACAAAATGTGCTGTTAAAGCCAACAGAGTGCTGGCGGGAGACTCTTCTGGACCGTAGAGTTATGGAGCTTTTCTTCTCAGTAAGTCTTGTTTTTTATCTCTGCTAGTAAAGGCCACAGATAGTGCCACTAACAGTGTACATGCTTTTGTGTTTTTCTAAAATAAAACAGGATTGCTTTTCTTCACCAAGGCCTTCTATTTTAATAAATATATCTGCTTAAACAGAAATGACATAGGTATATTCTTGCTAACTTATGAAAATGTTACACAATTACAAAGAGTTTAATAGCTTCAGAGTTGAAGTTCCCAGACCTCTTGGTTTTAGACCCTTTTTATGTTTTTAAAAATTGAGGACTCTGAAAGACTTTTGTTTATATGGGTTATTGCTGCTAATACTAAAAATTGAAACTGAGAATTTATATAGCTTTTATTCATTTAAAAATAGCAATAGTAAACCATTATATATTAACATAAGTAACGGTTTAATAATGGAGAGCTATATTTTTAACATTTTTGCAAACCTCTCTGATTTAAGGCAACCAGATTCTCAATTTGTTTCTGCATTGAATTTGTTGTAGTATACACATCATGTAACATTGTATTGTGAAAATAGTTTTGCTTTTTCAGGCAGGGTTTTAGGAATCTAGAGTCCCTGGACTAAACTTTGATAACATTTTTTAAATAACAGTTATTATCAGTCAAGAGTTAAATTTATGCTATTGAATAGCAATTTATTTTACCTTTAATCTTATTTATATTTGCTAAATATAAAAAAAATGCAATATACTCCTATGTTTGCCTTGAGGATCCTTAACATAATAAAGGTCAAAAGTTTAGGGGAAGATATGAGAGATAGAGACTGATTTGCAGCTATCAGACAAGTATACAAGTTAGATACAGTGACCCAGGTGAAGGTCAAAATAAAGACCCAATAAAAAGAAAACAAGGAAGATAGTTTGCTTAATCCTATTTTTTATACCTATTTACTTCTCATTTGTTTAAAATATATTGAATGGCTATACAACTGCCCTTCCTATATTTATTAAACCTTTTAAAATATTGCAGTTATATGGTAAACATTAAAAAATACCTAGGATAAGGTATCTACCCCTGGATATAATGAGGGTGTGTTTGGTAGAAATGTTCAGACTGAGCATTATCTTTCATTTGTTGTTTAGAGAAAGAAAAGTTTACTAAGAAACAGAAGTAATGAGGAACTTCCAGGCTGGTGAAACCAGGCCAAGGAGGGATAAGGGAGCCCCATTTTCTTTAAACCAGAGAAATGTTGTTTCAAAGTACTATGCATATCAAGCCCCTGAGTATAGCCAAATTTAAAATGTCTGCTTGCAACCGATAGAATTGTTTTGTTTTGTATCCAAGTTCAATTTCTTGTATAATTCAATTGACTGAAAATAGGTCGGTTTCCAGCAGTTTTTGAAAAGGTGAAAAACTTGCTGGCAACACTGGAAACAACTACCCCAAATCTGAACAGTTGTCTAGACAAACTGGACAGCTGCTCCTGTCAGCTGTGAACTACCACATGCAAATAACTTCTCAGTTTGAAGGTTAACCCTTTTTCACTTTGTTAGTTTAATCGTTTGTGTTTCTGGCCTTTTCCTTCTTTTTAAACACGTCTATAAGTTCGAATAGATAAGCATAAATAACCAGTTGCATGGAATTGACAGTTTAAATATAGATCATATCTGAGCTTAAGAATACTGTTATGTTGGATTCTATCCCTCAGACCTTTACCAATTTCTCAATTTTTTCTTCTATAAGGAGATTTTGGAAAACCACTCTCATTAGTTTTCCTCCTACCTTTTTGACAGATTCTTATTTATGGTCTCTTCTTTCTCTGCTTATTGGATGAATATTAGTATTTTTATAGTCAACTTTGCTGACTATATATGCTGTCCTTAGGCTATTCTTTCCACCTGTAGATCTTGAAGGCCCACTTCTATACCAATGACTACTAAATCTGTATATTAGCACAAGCTCCTCCCAAGTTCCAGAGTCTTACAACCAAGTCCTTATTGAAAATCCAATGAATGTTTTTACTTGGATAACCCACAAACAGATTCATTATATTTCAGTAAAATTTATAATCTTAGTAACTTGATTCTCTTTATTCCTGTCTATTTCTTGTTTTACTTTCTTATTTAGCTCTCTAGGTATTCTGCTAGACTTTGTTTTTCTTTATTCCTTGGCTTCTTTCACCTGAATTCAGGTCATTAATTCAATTTTTAATTTGTATAAAATGTTTCAGATATTCTAGAACTACTTTGTAATGCTGATTAGAAGAAAGGCAAGAATTTATAATATATTACATAAAAATTAGCCATTGGATTTATCAGAGTTTTTGGTGACTCATATTTCAGAGACTATAAATTAAGTTTGAACACAGGCAAATTTTGAGAAACATTTCTTATTTTTTATTTTATTACATGGTTAACATTAGTTCTCACCTCAAGCCCAGGAATAAGCAACCATTTGCTTCTGTGGATAGAGGTTTTCCTGTATCCACTGGTAGATTGTTAACCTGTATATCATGTTTATATGTTAATTAGGTTCAAAGGCATGTTAGAAATTTATAGTTTTGAGAAAAGGAAGTTAAGAATGAGCTGTGTTAAAAGTTTATGAATCAGGCAGTGTGGATATATGATTTTTTGTATTGTATAAATAACTTATTATATAACATTTAAAATGTAGACTGTATTTTGAGAAACACCTGCATTGCTCTAATCCACAATTTGGAAACATCTGTAAAAGCCAGTAGTGATTACTAGGTTTCCTAGGTCATATGTTCTCCGAGGCAGCTGTTCACCTCACCATAGAGAACTGCCATAGATGATACCTAAACAAACAGGTGTGGAAGTGTGCCAGTAAAACTTTATTGAGTTCTGTTAAAATGTGAACTTAACCAGATTTTCCCATGTCTTGAAATATTCTTACTTGATTTTGATTTCCCAGACATATAGAAATACCAAAAAACCATTCTTGCCTCCCAGGCCACATAAAAACAGGCAGGAGGCCAGAGTTGTCTGTGTGCTCTGACTTACCAACCTTTGTTCTAGGTCGTTTAACTTTGTAACTTTTAGCTCTTCAGATTCCTTAGAACTTTAAGAAGTTCAGGGATTAGTTGAGGATTAGTGGAATCAGTTGTTGAATAAGGATTTGTTCAGTATTTGGACACTCTATCCCAGTCTAGTATAAAAGTTCCAATTTCAAGTAATTGAATTGCAGAGTCGGCATGATCATAACATGAGGTAGAGCATAGGTGTTTAAAACTGATATTCACAAAACAGGAAAAGAAGAGCTGGAAAAAAGCAAATCCTTGTAGAAAGTTAGAAAATGGTCACAGTGAATGTTGTGGTAGAGCAAGATGAAAATTTACCTATTACTAAATAATTTCCTGTTGCTATCTTAATGTCAGAGCACAGAAATAAAGATCTTTAAAATCTGGGGATACTGAAAATATTGTAAAATTAGGGAGCTGTATTTTGGGAGTATTTTCTTCATACAAAGCACCATATACTAGGCACTTTGCGTCAGTATTGCATCGTTGAAATAAAATCTTGATGAGGTTCAAAATTAGTTTAAATATTATTTACATAAAATTTTTGGTTTTAAACAATTTCATTAATTAGTAAGATAGCAATAATATAGGATAAAGGGAGATCCAAACAAATTATAACCATCTCTGTTAATGAAGTGTTCGTATATATTGGTTGATGAATGAATATCCAGGGGTTGAGTGGTATCTTTCAAAGTATGCATCTGTTTACTTCCACTAAAGCAGCATCTATATACTCTTGATTAAACTTGTCTGCTAACTTTAGCAAAGAGCTGTAGCTAGGCATAGTTAGCATAATACAGATGACTGTCGTTGCTGTTTTTAGAAGAAGCAGTATGTCTGACTGACTGGCATCTGTTTCTCTCTTTGTCATAACATGCTGGAGACAGTTCAGTTTTCAAAATGTAGGTAGCCTTCAGTTAAAAATTAATTGATATGTTTAAAATCATTGTCTATAATATAAAGTGGGCCGAGGAACAGTTTTCAAATTTAGTTTTATCCAGGAAGTAGTTTTCAAGAATTAACAGTGAATTTTTTCTCTTACCTCATTCGGCTTTATAAACACGTGACCCTTACAAAAGAAGAATTTATTTTTATGGATTAGTAATTCTTTCTAACAGGTACATCGAAAAATCAGAGAAGATTCAGATATGGCACAAGATTCTCTGCAGTGCCTTGCCCAATTAGCTTCTCTTCATGGACCCATCTTTCCTGACGAAGGATCACAAGTTGACTATCTAGCACACTTCATTGAGGGATTACTGAATACTATTAATGGGTAGGTATATTTGCCCTTTATAATTGAAAAAGGAGCTGGTTTAGTGTTTAACAGTGGAGAAGGGGAAAAAAAACAGTGACTGTTTCCTCCTTTTTGCATTTTAAAGTATAGTCCTATGGGTAATTTTAAATTAATACAGAAAGATGTGCCTTTAAAAATGATTAGGTGATAATATTTCCATGTTTAGAAATGAGTTCTTATAATTCCTTCAGTCCTCATTTAATAATGCTCATTACTTGATTTGTAGAATTGAAATAGAAGATTCTGAAGCTGTGGGAATCTCCAGCATTATCAGCAATTTGATAACTGTGTTCCCTCGAAATGTTTTAACTGCCATTCCAAATGAACTTTTCTCCTCTTTTGTTAACTGCCTCACACACCTCACTTGTTCTTTTGGGCGAAGTGCTGCACTGGAAGAAGTGGTAAGTGACTATTCTAAAATTGTATCTAGTTTTCATAATCAAATGTGCTGTGCCTTGGGAACATTTTTCATGACAATTATTTAAATGAATGCTAGGTGTTGTTAAAATTGCATTTTTGTTGATATGTGCAAGTTTTTTTTTCAATCTCTGTTTAGGACCATGGCCTTTAAAAATTTATTGATTAATATAACTATTAAATTTATTGATCTTAATATTTTAGCTGAGATAATTTAGTACCTGAATGTTGGAAACAATGAAATGTTTATATTAAGAATTATACTCAGAGTCCATTTTAACAACAACCAAAAAATCCACAAAAAACACTTTAGGTTTTTTTAAACCTAAAATGTGCACCTAATTTAGTGATACAATTGTGATTATGAATAATTTTGACTAGAGTGTGCTCTTTACTTTTTTTGGTAGTATGTTTTAATAGTTTACCTTAGTAGAAGTTAATGTACTATAATAATTAAGACTAAGGACTTCTTCAGATGTTTTTGATACAAATTTTCAAATGGCTATTTGAACCACATTTGTATATTCCATATTTTTCATTTAGTTTAGAAAACATGGCTAAAACCCCTTGAGTTTGTAACAGTTACTATGAATAACTACATTGATCATGGGAAATAATTTTTTCCTACAAAAGTAGCCATTAAGTTTGTGAAACTAACTTTTCTTTTTATGAGTTTGATGGCTAAGAGAGGTTCATGAGTTGCCAGAAGATTTTTAAATGACAGTACATCTTTTTCTGAGATTGAATTTTGTGTTAAATTCTGGTTTTGTTTGGGGAAAGGGTATGACAATGTGTATGAATTTTATATATCCCTTCAGATGTGTTCAGAGATTGAAGAACTTGTGAATAATTGTCTTTATGTAATTGGACACTTCAGTGACTTGAAGAAAGGAAACAGGTTAGGAAGATATTTATGTGTTGGAAAAAATAGATAGTAGAGAATTTAGAAGTCTAAATTTATTATATATAGGATTTTAATTTCTTAGGGTGAAAAATTATGTGCTAAGCTTGCAAATCCAGAATAACTAAGTATTTAAGATATACTTAAACCCCTTTGAAATGTCACAAGTTCTAAATTAACCAGGTTTCACTTAAGGTAATTTTTACTGTATTTTATTCCCTGCCCCTTGGCTTGGCTGTTTTTTTCTTCTAAATCAAATAGATTAAATAACATATTGGCTATGTATTTAGAAAACATCTTTTAATTTCTGTTTGTGAGTGAAGAATGTTCCTAAAGATCTTAAAGAATAACTTTTGGAAGTTATATATTTGGCTTGTAGTTTTTAACTTCAGAATTTTATTTGACTAGCATACTGACAACTGGGAAGACATTTTTTTCTGTGAAGGTTTGGCATGGAAATGTTGGAAAAATAGGTACACTTCAAAGAAATATTTGTATAGTGTACTTGTTTCATAAGAAATTATTCTCTAGTGATCATGTATCTAAGAAGTTTTATATAATTATTATTCAGTTAATTAATTTTCCCTAATTTATTTCTGATATATTTTTACTGTTCTTTGAAAAATTGCTACCTATTAAAAATCAGGGGGGGAAATACGTGTTAAAGATTTGCATTACTTCCAGTAAACAGATCAGTAAAGTTTGCTAAAGTCAAGGGTTAAAAAGGAGATCCCTGTATGAGTCACCAAGAGAGTAAACAAATATCTTAAATTTCATGTCAGCCTTAAATGGTTTTCATTATTTCTTGTGTGTTCTGGGGAAGGGGAACCTAGGCAATGTGCAGCTACTACCAAAGTATGTGAGCAAATCTAGCTAAACCAATGTCGAACTTCTGGGAAATAGACTATATCTTATGTTGCCTTGGGGCACATAGTGATTGTAGTAGTAGTACATAAAGCGTAGTTATTGGGCTGAGTTGGAAAAAAATATAAAGAAATTATCTTTTCATTTAAAATAAAAACATTGCTGCGGCAGCCAATGTGGTAATAATGAACTTGAGAGGGAGCCAGTGTAGTCGGGGCCAAGTAATAATAAACTACAAGATTTTGAGCAAATTGCTTAATCTGTTTTATCCACAACATTTTATTAGTATATAGTATAATCAGCATAATGATTTTTGTTAATTTATTATGTGGTGGGCTAGTTATGTGAAAGTGCCTATGAAATGTGCACAATAGAATAATAATGATCAAAGTTAAACTTTATGATAGTGTTGTATTACCTTACCAAGTAAGACCAATTCTTGAATTTTGTTGTTTTATGTAAACCAATAATTTTAATATTTATTTTCTTTATAATTTTAATTTTGTGACATGTTTTGTGTTTCTTTAATTTTTTTTTAAAAGATTTATTTATTTATGCATACAAGAGCTGCTGTACAGGCCAGAGTCCAGGGAGGTGAGAGGATTTACCAGACAGAGTGGGGAGCAGAACAGGCAGACTGACTGAAATATACTGCTGAGGGAAGCAGCGGGCAAGGCAGGAGAGGTCTGCTGCGCCATGTGGGTCCCCTCCCTGGCTGGCGGCAGGGATCGAACTCATGCTGCAGTGGCTGGGGTTTGCTTCATAGTGCGTTGCTTAACCCACTGCGCCACCAGGGAGGCCCTGTTTCTTTAATTTTAAAGGACTTTTCCCAGTAGGAAAATGAATACAACATACATATTTTTGTTTTATTGTAATTTTTTTTTTAAAGAACTGTACTTATTTAGAAATACTAGCCTCTTTTTAAAAAATGTATACTGATGGTAATTATTTTGCAGTTGTAAACAAAAACCATTTTCTTTTTTTTTTTTAAAGATTTATTTATTTATGCGTACAAGCACTGGGGTACAGGCCAGAGGTATGGGGAAGTGAGAGGATTCACCACAGAGAGTGGGGAGCAGAACAGGCAGATCAATGGAAGTACACTGCTGAGGGCAGCAGCGGGCACAGCAGGAGAGGTCTGCTGCGCCCTGTGGGTCCCCTCCCTGGCCGGCAGCAGGGCTCGAACTCGTGCTGCAGTGGCTGAGGTTCGCTTCATAATGCGTTGCTTAACCCACTGTGCCACCAGGGAGGCCCAAAAACCATTTTCATGGGAAGAAAAATACTTGATACAAATGTGTGTTCATGTTAGTGTGTGTCTTTGTTTGGTGTATATAACCTATGTGTGAAGAGACTTACTTATAACTACCCTTCATCCTGCAATAAACTGAAAGTCAGTGTGCAATAAACTGAAAGTCAGTGCATAGAAGGAGCATTCCTAGACCCATAACCTGTATGACAGGAGATTCCAGATAACATCTGTTTTCAATACAACTACAGATAAACTAAATTTTGACCACAGAAAATAGTAGTTCGGATCCAGTAACAGGAAACCAAAACATACATATCTTGCTTCAGGATTTATGACATGTCAGTGGTGCTGAGCAGCTAACTGTAAGAGGGTTGCAGACGGATCTGAGGCCATACCAGTAGACCTAGCAAGGGAGAGGCCATGTATAGACCTTGCATGGAGAATCTCAGTAGATGAGCATCAGGGAACTGCCTACAGGTATATGCACTCATTGAGTTCAGTTAACTCAAATTGAGCTGCCAGGCACCTGGGCACAGGAGTCCCCTCCCTATTCCTTGAGGGAATGTTGAGAGAGAGAGAAAGAGAGATATATCAGGTGTACATTTTATACCAGGAGGGATTCATACTCTCTAATACTGCACATTACACATAAAACCCCACACTACTTTAGTCAGGACTGGCACCAAGCCTTCAGCGCCCTACACAGGGCCTGCCTCAGACACCTGATACCCTGTGCCAGAGTTCACACCAAGCCCTATGTTAACTGAGCCAAGACCCTCGCTACCTGGCAACAGGAATAGGAATGACAAAGAGATAGAATTCTAGAATTAGGGCTTTATGAAATACTGAATAGCTTTTGCTGTAAGGAAATTAAAGATTGTGCAAATGGCTCTAATTATATTAATCCTTCCTCACACCAGACTAATATCAAGTCTTCCGACTTCAGCATGCCCTCCCTTTCACCCTCAGTAATCAACACCTTAAACAAAGAAAAACAAATTAAGGCAAAATAAACAATGTCAGCACTCCAACTGAAATAAGCAAAGTATATACTAGGAAATAATGCATATCTGAACACAACATGGAAAAATTAAAAGAGGGGCCTCCCTGGTGGTGCAAGGAGTTGAACACTGCACTGTGGGGCTTCTGTAGCTGCTGCAGTGCACATTCAATCCCTGGCCAGGGAGGTGACCCACAGGGCACGGCAGACCTCTCCTGCCTTGCCTACTGCTCTCCTCAGCAATGTGTTTTGGTCCATCTGCCTGTTCCGCTCCCCACTCTGTCTCTGGTGAATCCTCTTACCCCCTGCGCCTCTGGCCTGTATGCATAAATAAATCTTTTTTTTTAAAAAAAAAGAAAAGCTGAACGAGAAGAATAAAAACCCAGAAAACTATAAAGACACGTAATTAGACTTAACAGACAATGATCAGAGAATAACAATTTTAAGAAAGTTCAGTGAAATTCTGTTAAGAACAGAGAAAGATAGGTAGGGAACCTCAGGAAGAGATTCAGGAACAAAAAAAACTCTTCAGTAAAGAGAACATATTTTTTAAAGACTGAATGAAATGAAAATAAATATGTAAGGCTTAAGCTATCTGGCGAGAGAATTTTAGAAATAAAAGAAACAAAAATAGAAATGACCCAAGTGGAAGGAAACAAGATTTAGAGGAAATGAAGAAACTATAAGAACTATCAGACTCCATTCATTAAAAGAGGAAATGTAAGATACTGGTATTTAGAAAGTAAAGAGAGATGATAACAGAAACCCTATTCAAAGAAAGAATTGCTGAGGAATTTCTCAAACCTGCGGAAAGAATTAAACTTGGAAGTCCAAGAAGCTGAAAGAACATCCAAAGTTTTAAATGTAAAAAAAACCTTCACCAACACACATCATTGTCATATTATAAAATGTCAAAAATAAAGAAAAATTAACTGCTTGGGGAAAAAAAGAATGTATTAATCTAAGGCAACTTTGACTGTCATCGATCTTTCAACATGCAGTGCTGAAAGTACATGCAGTATTAGAAGAGAGTGGAATAAAGTAGTTATCTAAAAGTTGAAAACACAGAGTTCTTGATGCTTCAAATACTATCACTCAAGTATGATGGAGAAATGCTTTCCCAGATGAACAACATCTAAGGGAGTATTAGTACCACTAAACCTGCCCTACAAGTTATACTAAAAGAAGTTCTATATGAATAGACCAAATAACAGAAAACCTTAACCAAAGTAATAAGTAGTAACAAAGAATCAAAACTATAAACAAGGAAAGTGAGAGAGCAACAAAACTTTGAAGGGGAGGCAGAAAAAGACAAAATCTGTTCAGTCAAATGACACTAAATCAACACCAGCAGCTGAAAGACTATTTTAGATGTAAGAACTATGATGCAATACTCATGGTAACCATAAAATAAAAATCTAGTATAAAGGCACTTGGAAGAAGAAATGAAAAACTGAGAACCACCAAGTAAACCCACCCAGATGAAACACTGATAGAAACACCTGGAAAAAGAAACAGCAGAAAGAGAAAACAGTTCAAAAGAAAAGTAGCAAAATAATCGTCACATCATTAATCACCTTAAACAGGAATGCTCAGAACTCAACCAATAAAAAAAAAATTGGATAAAAAGGCATGAGCCAGATATATTCTGTAAACAAGAAACTAGATTTACAACCAGTGACATAGACTCAAAGTGACAGCATTGAGCAAAGTATTTTACAACAATAGCAGAGAACAATAAAGAAACAGGGAACTGTTCTTATATTTTATAAATTAGATTTTTGGCCAAAAATGTAATTAGGGATAACGACAAGTACTATTTGATGTTACTGTCATCAGTATTATGTGTTATCAGAAGAGCCATGCATTTATGCAGATGACACTAGTTCATTTTTGGAAGTACTAGAGTCTTTTTCATCTATGTGGTTGCTAGTCATTTGACAGTTGATAGTTCTAGCTTCATTCTAAAAAAATAAAATACTGAGCAATTTGGTTGAGTTTTGGAGTTTAATAAAAGTTGAAGATGGAATACCAAACTCTGCATTTTCACCATACTTTACTGTTTTACTTCCGTAGATGAAAGACCATGCGTCAAGCTATTGTAAAGTTGCATAAAGTTTATGGTTATAGTGCTCTATAAGAACCTCGGATGTTAATGATGACAAAATAAAGACATTGTTCCAGTCAAACTCATGTTACACGACATGAGAGGTGCAGAAACATTAAACATCATCATTCAAGCATTCATAACAACCTGAAAAGGCTGAGATACAGAAACAAGCTCAATATTTGGGTTCCTCTGGCATACATGAACATAGGCATTATGCTCCTTAAATGTGAGGAAAGTGATCCTTTTTTGAAGGGTCATGTTTTTGACTGATGACTGGTGATGAGAAGTGGATTCTTTACAACAATGTGGTACTGTCTTGGTCCCACTGTGATTGTTTGCCTCATATGCCATAAAGCAGACATTCATCAGAGGTTATGCTCAGTGTGGTAGAATTTTAAGTGTCATGTTTTTCAAGCTCCTCGTGTTGGCAGTTGGACAGTTTGAATGAATCCATCATCCAGAAACATCCAGAGCTTGTTAATTGTGTGTTCCATCACAATGTGAGACCACACACAACTTAGATCACCCATCAAAAATTACTGGAGCTTAGATGCGATGTGTTGCCACATCCGTCATACTCGCCTGACCTTGCACTCAGACTTCCACTTCTTTCGCTTTCTTCAAAACTTTTTGGGTGGTATCAAGTTCAATTCAGATGAGGCTGTACATCAGCACCTTATTCAGATTTTCTCCAGTAAAGACAGGCCTTTCTATGCACAAGGAATTAACTGAAAGATGGCAAAAGGTATCGATCAGAATAGGCACTAATCATTGACTGATGTTTATTCTTTATATAAATAAATTATCTTTGAAAAACAGAAAAAATACTTCATGACTTATCCAAAAACACACCTGATACAGGTGTGCCAAAATATATATTCATAGTAATACAGTTATAGCAGGAGATCTAAACGCACCACTATTTTCAAGAAATAGATCATCCAGACTGAAAGTAAACAAGGAAATAAGGACCTTACATGAAGATATTGATCAGTTAATAGTCATTTCAGAAACTTCCATCTCAAAATAAATGGATACACATTCTTCTCAAAAGAACTTATGAGACCTTCTAAAAGATAGACCATATGTGTTAGGACACATGTCTCAAAGACATATACTAAAATGGAAATTATATCAAGCATTGTTTCTGATCATAGTGTGATAAAGCTAGAAACCACACACACACGGGAAACTAAACAGTGCTTTTGAATAGGTCCTGGGTCAGTGAAGAAATCAAAACAAATTAAAAAAGTATCTGCAGACCAATAAAAATTAGTAGATAGGCTTTCCAGACTGAAATATTCTAAAAGTGGTATTAAGATGAAAGTATATAACCATATAGGCCCACATCAATAAACAAGAAAAACCTTAAGCAATATAACTTTGTTTCTGAGGAAACTAGAAAAAGAAACTGAAAGTATGAGAAAGGAAATAATCAAAATTAGTTTGGAACTCAATGAAATAAATACCAAAAAGATAATACAGAATATCATGGAAACCAAGAACTGCTTCTTAAAAAGGATATATGAAATTAAAAAAAACTCTTAGTGAGACTTGCTAAGAAGAAAAGCACCCCCCCCCAATCAGAAATGAAAGCAGTAAAATTACAAATGGAGCTATAGAAATGTAAAGGTCTCAGGAATCTTATGTGAACATTGTATGTAAACAATGATCTAGAAATGGACACATTCTTAGCTTCATACAGCCTTATAATGAAATAGCTTGAACAGACCAGTCCCATACTTGGAAAGAGAAAATAATCTAAAGGACCCTTAAGAACAAGAACTCACTACTGAATTCCAACAAACCTTCAAAGAAGGCCTAATACTTACCATTATCAAATGCTTTCCAAAGCTGAGGAGAGGTGAAAGTTCCCAAACACATTTCAGAATTACCTTGATCCTCAAACAAACCAAGAACAATTCAAAGAAAGAAAATTACAGATCATTATCTCTGATGAAAATCTTGAAAAACATGGCAAATTGAATCCAGAAGTATATTCAGAGAATAATTCACCATACCTGAGTGGGTTTTATTCCAGGGATGCAAGGTTGGTTCAACATGTCGTAATCAGTCACTGCCATTCATCACACCAACAGAAAGATAAAAATCACATGACTATTTCAATAGTTGTGGAAGAAGCACTAGAGAAATCAACATTCATGATAAAAACCCTTAATAGATGGGGATAAGAAGAATATATCTCTACATAGTAAAGGTTATATAAGACAAACCCATAGCAAACACCATACTCAATGATAAACTGAAAGCATTTCTTATAAAATTAGAAAGCATTTATTTTAAGATTATTGCCATTACTGTTGAACATACTATTGGAAGTTGTAGCTAGAACAATCATGAGAAGACATAAAAAGAATTTAATTGGAAAAGAAGTAAAACTATATTCACAGGTGGCATGTAATAGACACCGAAGATTCTACTGAAAAAGATTTTAAAAATCTAATAGAAATAATAAAGTCACGTAATTAAAGATCAAAACTAAAGAAGTCTGTTGGATTTCTATATACAAATAATGAATTAGAAGAAACAAATTAAGAACACAATTCATTTATAATTGAGAGTAGCAAGATGCCAGCAGAATGAAAATGAGGGCTTGCCTCAACTAGACTGCAACTACGTCAGTAACGCCTGAAATTAAAACAGAACTGCTGTACACATTAGAAATAGCCTCTATAGGAGGTCCTGTTCGCAGCTGCCAGCTACCAACTGCAGGAGTCTAGTCTCCAGCCACCAGCTGTGAGAGCCAGCAACAGAGTCTGCCCTACACTGGTTGCAGCTGTTGGAGCAATGAACTTGAGCAACACAGGTCAAGGAGACAGTTCCATGGGTAGGGAAAGGAATACTGACTATCCTTTGGACAGCTGAGATTAGTGCAACCTTACTTGAGGTCAACACTGAAGAGATTCACACTACATAGGATAAGAAATGTGTGTGGGGGGAGGACCAGGAAGTTGTGGTCTGGAGTAGGGGATACACAGCTGTCCATTAGCCAGGACACTTGGGGAAGGGGGACTAGTAGTTGTGTAGAGATATGTTCAAAGGGGAGGAAAGCCGCATGAAGGAGCTGGGGTGATTCACATACTTTGGGTCCCTGGTACTGGTAATAACAGAACAAGTATTCTGATCTCACTCTTCATGACCACTTCCTGGTGCTTAACCTGATGAGGAACAGTGTGAGTGCAGGGACTATGAATCTCTCACCCCAAGCTCCAGAGCACAGGGATACAAGGGTGCCATAAACAGGAGCTAGCCCCAGCCCAACTCATCCATTCTAATGTTTGGACCCTTACTAATACCCACCCCCACCAAACTAATTCCTTAGGTACAAAATAGAACACAGTACATACAGAAACCAGCAAAGATGAAAATAATCCATACCACTTCCTGTGGAAAAAGTAAAAAGTAACCTTTTAAGTTACTGCTAGCGATATTTAAAGATTTATTTTTATATATTTATGCATTCATGAACTGGGGTGTAGACCAGAGGTGTGAGGTGGGCGCAGGGATAGAAGATTCACCAGAGACAGATTGGGGAGCAGAACAGGCAGATCTACTGAAATACACTGCTGAAGGTAACAGTAGACGACATAGGAGAGGTGTGCTGCGTCATGTGGGTTAGCTCCGTGGCAGGAATCGAATTCATGTTGCAGTGACTGGTGATATAGCTTGATAGCACTGAGACTTTAACCCCTGTGCTACCAGGGAGGCCTGGTTGCTGAAGATATAAAAAGATAAAAAAATAGGAAGATCTCATGTAGCAAAATTGGTAGGCAAGAAAAAATACAACACATGGGGCCTCCCTGGTGGTGCAAGGGGTTAAGCACCGTACTATGAAGTATCTGCAGCCACTATAGCCTGAGTTTGGTCCCCAACCAGGGAGGTGACCCACATGGTACAGCGGACTTCTCTTGCCTCACCCTCTGCTCCCCTTAGCAGTGTATTTCAGTCAGTCTGCCTTCTGTTCCTCACTCTGTCTCTGGTGAATCTTCTCACCCCCTGTACCTCTAGCCTGTACCCCAGTTATTGTATGCATAAATAAATCTTAAAAAAACAAACAAACATGAAAATACAAGATCAAATGAACATAGCATTGCAAGTTAAGAACAGCTCTCTAGAGTTCAAACACAAAATGATATAATACTGTATCTTCCCATCAGTGTGTTCAGAATTGCTATAATAACAAAATTCAAAGCAAGAGATAGAAGAAAATTCAGGTCAGTGTAACAATAGTACTCAGAAAGCCAAGTAATAGAAATTCAAGAGGACTAAGAAAAACTAAGCAAAATTGGAAAAACAAATGAGCTTTTAAAAAAAAAATCAATGAACAAAAGGTGAAAGTTTAAACTTTAAATCAGAAAATAACAAATTTAGGAAGCAGAAAACACAATGAGGTTTAAAAACGAAAAGAAAAAGATGGATATAGATCAAATGCAGAATCGAATCAGTGAACTCAAAGATAATAGTGTTCTAAGGACCTAGGTGTAAGAAGAGAGTGAAATGAAATGGGACAAATCCAAGTTTTGAAGATAAGCAGAGGCTCAAAGTGAATGGTTGGAAAGCAATCCTACAAGAAAATGAGTCCCTAAAAAAGGCAGTGACAGCCATACTTATATTAGATAAAATAAACTTCCAAGTAAAAAGGTAACTAGAGAGAGTGATAGACATAATATAGTTATTATAGTATCAACACATTAGGAAGATAGAACACCAATATATTTTCACCAAATGAAGGAACACCAAAATGTGTGAGACAACTATTAACAAACCTAAATGCAGACATTAGCTATAAAACAGTAGTAGGCAGGGATTTCAGCATCCTACTTATATCAGTGGACATGTCAACCAGTCAAAATCAACAAAAAAGTAATGTCTTTAAACGAAGGAATACAGCAAATAAATAGACATTTATAAGGCACTACACCCCCTCAAAAGGAGAGTACATATTCTCCTCAAGTGCACATGGCACATACTTGAGGTTAGTTAGACCTGTGCTTAACCACAAAGCAAGTGTCAATAAATGGATGAAGACTGAAAATCCTTGGTGGTTCTCAGGTTTTCATTTCTTCCAAGTATATTGTCTGATCACATGGATTCAAACTAGAAATCAACCACATAACGAAAGCAGGCAAAAACCACTAATACGTGGAAACTGAATAATATTTCGCTGAATGAGTAAAGAGCTAATGAAAACAAAGAAACAGGCTGCCAGAACCTATGGGATACAGCAAAAAGAGTACTAAGGAAGAATACATGCCCATATCAAGAAATAACTCAAATATATAATCTAGGCTTATACCTTATGGAACTAGAAAAAGAAGAACAAAGACAGGGGTCAACTGAATGAAGGAAATGATTAGAAAATTAGAAATGATTAGAAATTAGAGAAGAAATAAAACATAAGCCATAAGGACTATTAAAAAACAAAAGAAACCAAAAATTGTCCTTTAAAAAAAAACTAAACCTCTGATTAGACTCACTAAGAAAAAAAACAAACTGATAGAATAAAAAATGAAAGCGATACTACAACAAACACTCTTGAAATATAGAGGAAATTAGAGACTACTTTGAAAATCCTTACACCAAGCAAGAAATTGGAAAATCTGCAGGAGGTGGTCATGTTCTTAAAAGCACATAACCTTCCAAGAGTAAATGAGAAAGAAATAGAAAGCTTTTACAGACTAGTTTACAACAAAAGAAATAGAAACAGTAACCAGTCATTAGCCAAAAAACAAAAGCCCAGGACCATATATTTTCATAAATAAGTTCTACCAATCCTTCAAGAGCACTAATACTTATCTTTATCAAACATGTCCAATAAATTGAGGAAGAGGGAATGCTCCCAGGCACATTCTATGAGGCTAGTATTACTCTGTTACCAAAAGCACGTAAGGCTATTACAAAAATGGAAAACTAGACCAATATCACTAAACACAAATGCAAAAATTCTCACAAAACTTTAGCTAACTATATTCAACAACACTTTAAAATGTTATTCATGATAAAGTGGAATTTACTCCTGGGATGCAAGGATGGTTCAATATATGCAAATTATATCTTTGTAATTCACCATATTGACAAAAGGATAGAAAAGTCATTTAATCATATCAATAGATACAGATAAGGAATTTGGTAAGACTCAACACCTGTTTATGATATAAAAACTCTTAGTAAAATGTGGTTAGAAGGAACATAGCTCAACATAATAATGGCTGTATTTGCCAAATTCATAGCCAATGTTATAGTTAAAGGTTAGAAACTGAAATCTTTCTAAAAGATCATGTATGTGACAAGTGTATTTCCTCTGACCATGCTATTCAATACAGTATTGAAATCCCTAACTAGAGCAGAGAGGCAAGAGAAAGATATAAAAGGAATCCAAATTGGGAAAGAAGTCAAACTATCACTATATGATGATAATATGATTTTATATATATATATATATAGAGAGAGAGAGAACCCTAAAGTGTCCATTAAAAAAGAAAAAAATTAAACAGTAAATCAATACAGTATAGTGGAAGCAACACATCAATGTACTAATGTCTGTTGCATTTCTATTTGCAAATATCTAGCTAGTAGAGAAATTTCAGTGGTAAGAGCAAATACTCTACTTTCTGGAATGGTGCTATCAGTAAATTTATATAGAGTCTACCTTACACTATAGCTCATGGGAAGGTGAGATTTTTAATAAGCCTTGTTAGCCTCTCCACCCAAGATGGCTAAGAAAAAATAAATGGGTGGAACTGCAGAGAACAATACAATGGTTAGCCCCATTATGCACATTCATTTCCACTGCTTGAAAGATCAAAGAAAATAAAGGAGATGCATGGGTATTTTTTTTCAAATCTTACATGTTTAAGGTATTCTTATTTTTAATACTACTAGTCATTTTAGCTCAATCAAGATATTTGGAAGAAAGCTGGTTACTATTATATCTTAAATATAAATTCTAATTAAAAGCAATATTAAATAATTCCAATGTTTTATTTAATTCTAATTGCATAATTCTTTTTGATGAACCAGCATTGATGCAGCATTATCATACAAAATTCACAGTTTATAGAGGTCTTGCTGTTATATGTTCTGTGGGTTTTGACAAGGGTATTAATCACATCATCACAGTATCACAGAATTTTCACTACCCTAAAAATCTGTTTTATTGATCCCCTGTTCCCTGACCCCTTCTTTATCCCTGACCCTTCTACTCTCTATAGTTTTGCCTTTTCCTAGTATATCATATACTAGGATTCAAATAATGATGTTAGGTTTTAATTTCTGAAATTTAATTCAGTGTTGCAAAAGGGATCTGATTCATATACTGCAAGTTTTCTTTCCAGAGCCTCATTTGGGAGCATTTTCATACAAACTAATGGGTTGTTTTATATATTCACAGTTATTCTGCATAAAAGCAGTGTTTTTTTTTCTATGATTGAAAAGCTGCACTCACTGCTCTATATATTTCTAAGTTAATTATGGGTGTTGAGATATAAATGTTATTTTGATTACCTTCTCCACCCTCCATTACCAAATTAAGTAAAGTGGGGTCAAGTAGTCTCATAAGCTCTAAGCCCCTTTCCAAAGCCATTCTGGCAGCAAGCCTGACTGCACCGTCTGTGAGCACATTGTGTCTACCTTGGACTCTTTCATTATCTCTGTGCACGTGCTTTGGCTTGCCTGCTGGGTGTTGGCCAGAGTGGCCATGGAGTAGGGCCAAGGTATTAAGAAAAAACACGCAGTTCAGTTTCTGTTTTGTGTTCTTAGACAAAAAGATTTAGTTGCCAATGATCATCAACTAAATTTTTCACACTTTCCCTCATGAGTTGCTTATATAGTATCTGAAGGTTTTTGTTGCTTGTTTCTTTCAGAAGTTTCCAGTTATTTTAAATCACTAGCCAGTGAATAAGGGACTATTGCAATCTGCCTGTTATCTTCTGTTTTGTTTCATGTCAGGGCTTTATAGGAGGGATTGTCGAATGCTGTTTCAATAATAAAAGGGCTTGTAAGGCTTTCATATTTTATTTGTGCTTTTCGATATGTAAATAGTTAAGCCATGATTAGAGTACATTGATATGTCCCCCTAAAAATAACAAAGATAGTTCTTAAAAATGTCTTGTTTTTTTCCTCTTAGACACTGGATGTCAGAGGATGCTATTCCATAAGTTCCCCTTAAGATATGTTACCAGTCCATTTATTTTGGCAAGACAAACTAGACTTAATGATTTGTGTAAAGCAGATACTTTACTAAGTAAATAAACAGGCCACAGATGTTTCTGTGGTTTAAAAAAAAAAAAACAACTGTCTTTACTCATCTTTGTATTCTAGTGCTTAGGTCTTTAATACATTTTTTTTTTTTGAAGGAATGAAATGACTTGCTGCTAATAACACTGTGCTTGGTCATTTTAGCACTGTATTTGATCACTATATTATCTTTAATCCACAAAACCACCAAATGTGATCTTATTACATTATGTTTGATACAGACCAAAAAATAAACCCATAGAAAACGTGTTCCAAAAACATTAAGTGACCACGACTAACCTCCTCCTCAAGAGCATTACCAGTATCTGGCTTGTCAGTCTTATCCTCCTCCCAGTTCCATTTCCCTAGAGCTGCTCTTTCCAAGTACAGAACAGAGGTGACTGCTATTCTGAATTTTATCATACCCTTGCTTTAAAATTTCTTATAATTTATATATATCCATAAAACATGTTAATATGTGAATATTATGTAACATTTTGTTTTTCCATTCTGCTGTAAATGAAGTTTTGAGTTCCCATTTTTTTCCTTTACAGTGTTAAATATTCTTTGATTTGTTTTCTAGCACACATTTGTGAGTTTTTCTGAATTCTTAATCTAGGATTGGAAATTTTGGATAATCGGCTATGCAAATGTTCAGTTTTGCAAGATAGTTTCCAATATTTTGTTTAAGAGATTGGACCAATTTGATGTTCACCCATTGTGGGTTGAGTTTTCACTGATCTATAGCAGTACTCACAATCACAGTACTATTTGCAAATAGTACACCAAATACTGTTTACCAAATAATATTCCATTGTGTATATATACCACATCTTCTTGATCCAGTTATCTATTTTAGGGCATTTGGACTGACTCCATGTCTTACCTATTATAAATAGTACTGCGGTAAACATAGGGATGCATGTATTATTTTGAATTGATGTTTTTATGTCCTTTGGGTAAATCTCTAGAAATAGGATTGCTGGGTTATATGGTAGCTCCATTTATAGTAGACTGAGGAACCTCCACACACCTTTCCATATTGGTTAGATCAGTTTGCATTACCATCAGCAGTGTAGTACCACATCCTCTCCAACATATAAGTTGCAAGTTTTTTTAATCTGTGCCATTCTTACTGATGGAAGGTGGTATCTTATTGTGTTTTTAATTTGCATTTCCCTGATTATGAGAGATAGTGAATATTTGTTCATATGCCTGTTGGCCGCCATTTGCATTTCCTCTTTGGAGAAGTGTCTTTTAAGTTCTTCTGCTCATTTTTTTGACTGTATTGTTACTTTTGCTTGAGTCGTGTGAGTTCTTTGTAGATCTTTGTGATCAGTCCCTTATCAGTTGTATGGAATGCAAAAATTTTTTCCTAATCAGTGGGATCTATTTGTTTGGGTAATGTCTCTCTTGCTGTACAGAAGCTCTTTAATTTTATGTAGTCCCTGCTGTTTATCTTTCCCTTCACTTTGTTTTAGGTGATGTATCTTTAAAGATGTTACTGAGATGTGGTATTTGTCTATATTTCCTTCTATATATTTTAAGTTTTCAGGTCTTATATCTATTTCTTTGATCCATTTTGAGTTGGTTTTTGTACATGGTGAGAGGTAGTCAAGCGTCATTCTTTTGCATGTAGCAGTCCAGTTTTCTCAGCATGATTTATTGAACAAACTGTCTTTATTCCATTGCATTTTTTTTTGCAGCTTTGTCAAAAATTAGTTGTCCATTACCTTAGGGTATTTTTAAAAATGATTTATCATCATTTTATATTAAAGGAAAGTTGCAAAAATAGTACAGAGAATTACCATATAACTTACCTAGTTTCCTCTAGTAGTGCCATCTTACTTTTAAAAAATTAATATTGGTATGTTATTATCTATAGGCTTTTTTTTTTATTTCACTGGTTTTCTGCCCATGTCTCTTTTATGTCCCAGGATCCAACTCTAAATACCATATGCATTTGGAATTTATTGTGTGTTTTGATGAACAAATTTCTTCATCCAAGTGTGGTTAAACTGTCAGTCATTTCCTTGATTTGCATAAGAAAGATCCTTTGTTAAAGGAAAAAACTTACAAAATTTTATTTGTATATTTGTATAATTGTATGACTTACTATAATGCCCATATCATTTCTCTAGTAATTTATGTGTGTTCTTCTCTCATAGCTTGATAAAGATGACATGGTATACATGGAAGCATATGACAAATTGCTGGAGTCCTGGCTAACTTTGGTCCAAGATGACAAACATTTTCATAAAGGCTTTTTTACCCAACATGCAGTTCAGGTTTTCAATTCCTATATTCAGTGCCACCTAGCTGCTCCAGATGGCACAAGGAATTTGGTAAGTTTTACACCAGTTTGTAATTAAAAATCATATTTTATTGTAGGTTCCATTTCATGTCTTTTGTCCTATTATACATGGTATAATACTAGAAATTTGCATTGAGATCCTTCAGAAGATTTACTTAAAGTCTTAAGACTAAGAGCAAAAGTGAGTCTACTTTGTCTAAATGAATTCTTGTTTAGCAGGTACTGCTTCTAGTTACCTCTTTCATCTTTAGCTTTCAGTTACTCACCTGTGTCTTCTTAATTGTCAAGTGATAAAAGTGGTATCCTGTATCCAAAGGACTGTGGATTTTTTTTTAATGATTTATTTATGCACACAAGAACTGGGGTATAGGCCAGAGTCATGGGGCGGGTGAGAGGATTTACCAGAGACAGAGTGGGGAGCAGAACAGGCACATTTACTAAAATATACTGCTGAGGGAAGCAGTAGATGAGACAGGAGAGGTCTGCTGTGCCATTTTTGGTTGGCTCCGTGACTGGGGATCGAGCTCATGTCACAGTGGCTGGCGATAGCTTGACATCACTGTCTTTAACTCCCCTACCACCAGGGAGAGCCCGGGACTGTGGATCTTAAAAGATGTCAGATATTTTCAATGACAGGCTGAATTCTCTGTTGTGGGAGGTGGTTTGTGGGTGTGTGTGCGATTAACTGTGTTGATGTATGGGTGCCTTTGTTTTCTCTTCATGTTTCCTTGATTCTTTTTGTAAATCTTAGGGCTCTCAACATAGTTAGATAAGAGTCCCTAAACAGTGCTACTTAAAGGTCGGCTCTGTCCAGCTCTCCTTTTCATGTCTGAAGTTACACCAGAAATGCCAGATTTATTGAATAAAGGAGTACAGTTTTTCACTCTTTATTTCTTTCATCCATGATAGACTGCCAATGGTGTGGCCTCTCGTGAGGAAGAAGAAATAAGTGAACTTCAAGAGGATGATCGAGACCAGTTTTCAGATCAACTAGCCAGTGTAGGAATGCTAGGAAGAATTGCTGCAGAACACTGTATACCTCTTCTGACAAGGTACACACAGTCCAAAGAAACCCCATGGAGCAAATATTCACTATTCACAATTCCCTGGAGAGCACTTAAAGTGTTTAAAGACTTTAAACATCCCCACCCCGTATTCCAGCACACTGGAACAAATGGACAGAAACATACTCATGATTGCATTCCTTGGCTTGTACATTTGGAGCCCAGGCACTACAACATAGATGGCAGAGAGATTATGGAAAACATGGTATGAGAAATGATTTGACCCATATCAATAAAACCTTGGAATAACCAGTTTTCAAATGCCTGTTGTAAACTTTTGATTGTTTGTAAAGCAATGTTTTATTTCTGTCATAAATCACAGTTGCTATAGTGCTATGAGAACAGTTGTGTATTATAATATAAATACTTTTGTATATATGTTTTTGTGCTAACATTTTAGTTTATGTGGTCTAATAAATAGAAATTTAAGTTGTTCTAGGTCTTTGTGTACTGAACTTTATGGAGCTATTGTTTTGTTTTCCTATTTTAGTTTATTAGAAGAAAGAGTAACAAGGCTCCATGGTCAGTTACAGCGACATCAGCAGCAATTACTTGCTTCACCTGGGTCAAGAACCATTGACAACAAAATGCTTGATGATTTGTATGAAGATATTCACTGGCTTATTTTAGTTACAGGTTGGTTGGTTTTGTCTGTTTTCAAAATATTATTGCCATCAGAGTGGCTTAAACTTTAGAGGAGGCTTCATATATTAAAAGCAACAATCCATACCCAGTATTGGATGGAATTTGGATACAGCTGCTAAATGTCACAGAACTTAAATGATACATTTATTAAAAATACCGGCTAGCATGTATTTAGTGCCTGTTTCATACCATATGCTTTATTTGGAAGATAAAGCCCATTGAAACACTGTTGTTACTAGTTATTGTTGGTAGTACTTGTTTTTATTCCTATCTTATAAATAAAGAAGCTGAGATTTAGAGAGTTATAAGAACTAGGCAATCGTCATACTGCTATTAATTTTGAAGGCAGAATGCACATCTAGGCAGTTTGACTGTTAGGGTCGTCTGTAGCCATTCCGCTAATGATTCTGTATCTCTTATGCAGGGGAGAAAATCTTAATTTTTGAAAAGACATTCCCAAATACTAACTTTTGATATACTTAATGGAATTCCTATTAACTTTATAAAATGTTACTGAAATTACTAAAAGGTAGTAGATTAAATAGTGTACATTTCACTATGAATTATAAAATTGGTGACTAAAACATTTGTCCTTTTCTGTACTTTTGAGAATAAATTAAGAAATAGAAAGTTTCTTATCAAACTGGAATTAACATTAACATTTATAATTTACTTTTACATCAGTTTATATGATATGTAGAAATCAAATAAAACTGAGAACATTTATAGTGCAATTTGGTGAATATAGATTTGTTAAGTGTTCATTTTTAATTTTTTTTAAACTGAAGGCTACCTCTTAGCTGATGATACTCAGGGAGAGACTCCGCTAATACCTCCAGAAATAATGGAATATTCCATTAAGCATTCATCTGAAGTTGACATTAATACAACACTTCAAATTTTGGGATCTCCAGGAGAAAAGGCTTCTTCCATCCCAGGGTACAACAGAACAGATTCTGTGATTAGGTAATATGAACTCTATAGCTGTGCTCTTGTAATTTATATTGTTTTATAAATTCTGAGTTGATGGGTAGATAACTTGAGACACAGGCATGTTGTAAATTTGATACATGAAAGAAAAAACTTGGAGAAGCCTTGAAATAAACAAGGATGGCAAGTACTCATTCTGTTTAAGTGTGCCACTTTGGTAATAATTGACAGCTCTATCCAGGACTGAGGAAAGCAAATGTAAAATTATTCTGAATACAGTTAAATTTTGAAGGAACATTTGATCTTCTGTACTATGACTATACCCCTTGTCCATAAGAAAATAGTACTGATAATGATATGAGATTTTTAGAAACCAAATGAACATAGTGCATAAAGTTAAAACTACATTTCAGTGGCTTTCTTTGGGGAAACTGTCATTCTTTTATAAATAGAAATGTTTATTCTGAATATATGAAATTTGTGAGACCTGTCAGATGAAGGTAAAGTAGTATGCCTTAAATGAGGGAATTCACTTCGATTTTCCCAATACTAATAGCAAAATTTATATGACTTCTCAATGGTGAAATTAAGGAAGAGTAAATCTGAACTAAATAATATTGTAAAAGTGGGTTTAAAAGCCACGTTTCAAATTTCACTGTCTTTAACCTTAAATTTAGGTTTTAGACACAGAAATAAGTAACGAAATAATGTTGGTTGGTCAGTTGCAAGCAAGGTGCTATCCCTTTTAATGCAAAAGTAATGGATATCATTTTACCTGTGCAGTACAAAATACAGTTTTTTAAAAACTGAAATAGTATCAGGGATATGTTTAGGAATTTATTTCCTTTGTTGTTGCATTCTTTTTTTAAAGAAAAAATACCAATGCTTGAAAAAGTTTGATCTCTTCCTTTGGGATTGTTAACAGGCATTAGAAATAAATGCTTTTGCTTTGGTTTGGTTCATGGTGAGTGTTAATTTCAAATCCATTTCATTTCAGAGTGCTGTCATGTTATATTCTTTGTCCTGTTTCTTTCCTAGTCAGTACCATCAGGAATGCTTTCCTTGTATTTTCAGTGCTTTTTCAATTTTTGCCAGTCCCAGGTATCAGTGCAGAAGCAAAATATTTTGTTCTGAGAGAGCACAGACTATGGAGGGTTGAGATGAGGGTTGGAACCAAAAAACAAAACAAAATGACTGTTTTAGTACAAACAATGTGAAATAGAATTGCATATGTGAGAAACATTCTTTGCTTGACTAAAAAAGTAGTTCACATTTCTTGAAGAAATTATCATTTGATAGGTAACTATTAATACCTACTACATGCCAGTCACCATTCTAGGCATGTAAGGTACACAGTGAACAAATGAAACAAAAATTGCTCCCCTTTTATAGTTCCTTTTAGGGGAGAAATAATAAGTAAATTATATAGTATGTTAGAAAACCTTGAGATGCTATGGTTAGGAAATTAGCAGGGGAGTGCAGATTTTAGGGATTGTTTGTAATTTTTATGTAGTGTGGTCAGATTAGACTTTATTTAGAAAGTGATTTAGAAGCAAAGACAAGATGTTGGTTGGTAAGGGAGACCAAAAAGACCTAGGGCAAGAGCATTTCAGAGTGAAGAGCCCTGTGGCATGCCTGGCATGTTAGAGAAGAAGAGGCGCTGCCATAGGGTTGAAGAAAGTGAGATGGGACTTCTTAGGAAATGGAAATAAAGGGGAAAAGAGAGAAATCAAATTATCTTTAGCTTTTGCTCTAAATGAAATATGGTTCTGTTAGGGGGTTTTGAACAAAAGTAAACTGTTAAAGAGATTACTCTGTTACACTGAGGATAACTATCAGGGGCAAAGGTACAGCAGGGAGAGACCAGTTTAGAGGCTAATTGCAGTTATCCAAGAGAAAAATGATAGTGGTCTAGACCAGAGGGATGATATTGGCAGTTGAGTGGTGACAAAGCTCTGTTTGACTCCTGCTGACTTTTGGTTTATAAAATGCAAAGCTAATCCAAGATTAATTTGTAAAATGGAAAACTGAGTGCTGTCTGAAATACAAAGAATGTTTAGAAAGCTTGCTTAGAAACCACAGTAATTGGGGGTATTAATCTTGGTGCATTGGCTATTAAAAAGAAATATTTTGATAAGTTTATCTTTTTTTTTTTGGACTCCTTTGTGTGCAAGTATCTATGGGATACAATAAAAGTAAAAGATTGGTGTAAGAACACCTGTGTTCCCCTAACCTTTTGGAAGGGGAGAAGCAAGTAAAGAGCTTCTTGGAAGAGATGGCATTTAAACTGATAATTGAGGGATGAACAGGAGTTTGCAAGGTACAGAAAGCAGCAAGAATACCCCAGGCAGTGACAGTAGCCCAGCACTGAGAACTAAGCAAGAGAAAATGTGGTTTGACCCTTGTGTTGAGTAAAGGGGGACAGGTATTTGGATGAAGATGGAGAGGTAGTGGTGGGCACTGTGGAGTAGCCTCGTGAGGTAGTTGTGAAAAGGATTTGAAATAGGGAGGTGAGTTGATCAAGTTGTTTCAGAAGAATTATACTGTGGAAGAGGACGTCAAGGCAAGTTAAAAAACATTTTAGAAAGTAGTGGTAATACAGTGAAGATGTAACAGACAGGCAGATGGATATGAGAGAGAACTCCTTGGTATTGCAGATGGATTGAATGGTGAAGAAAGTAAAGAAGGAAGAAAAGCTCCCAGGACAGCCTTCTGTTTATCTGCTTAAGAGCTGTCTGTGGTACGCTCTTTACTTTGCTCCCTCTTTGCAAAAGAGTGGCAGGTGTGTTAAAAAACAGTAAGGTGTTGAATAAATGGGCAGTTTCAAGTAGTGTGGTTTTAAAAGTGAATGCGTAATTTTTCATTTCAGGAGGTTTTCAGTTTTTTACAGTAAATAAAATTGAAGAGTAACTTAATCAAGTTGTCAGTTAATGGATTATTAAAAGTAGTTTTTGATGGTGTATCTCTGATTTTTGGCATATGAATTGGAAGAATAATTGAGGGACCCTGCTATTTTGTATGAATTTTCTCAGTGCTTATATTTAATAAAATAAAAAACAGGAATCAAATTATGTTCAGCTGCATCTCATCCTATCAAAATATTCATAGATATAAAAACTAATTTGGGAAAACAAAGCCTACAACATTAATCTCATTCAGAAATGCATAAAATTTTACTTTTATGTTTAACATAAAATTTTTAAATTATTTAAATTCATTGTATATATTTTGCTCAATACTAATAAGTATTGAGAGTAATAACTCAATTTGGAAGTCATTTTTAAACTTATTCTTATGGTCACTGGGAATTTTTTTTTAATTGCATCTCTATCTGGACAATTGCGTCAGAAAAAGTATGTGTTGTGACTAATAAAATAGTTGAGCATAAAAAATTTTTATATTATGAAGCTCTATTGGGAAATGAAGATGAAATAAAAGTTCACATGGTAAAAGAAACAATGCAAAGTATCTGACTATTAAAGAAAATGTTTATTTTTCAAATGGACAATGATGGGTATTAAGACATTATGAAAATTAAATTCTAGTGCACAAATTTGAAGGGTTGCCCTAACTTGCATTCAAATTCCTGCAAACTGTGTCATTTAGGAAACTATCCTTAGGGGAAATGGTAATGTTTTAACTTAAATATATCACGTGATCGTTGGGGTAATTTTGTTCATATGTTCTCTAAAATAATTTTTATTATAAGTTTGAGCATTGGCAGTGTAAGAAGCATTGGGGAAAGGGGGAAGAACCACCTGATATAAAGAAGTTGGACAGAAGAGGAGGAAACCATAAACTGGGGGAGAATAAGTACAAAGATTAGAGAAAGTATTGTACAGGGATGAAATTATTTCACAAAGCAAGTAGGTGGTCATCAATGTCTTAGTACTTCTGAGACCTTCAGTTGGATAAGCAACAGAAACAGCCATAATATTTTATTATTAGGATATGATTTTATCTCTTGAGAGCAATAAGGAGATTAACAGAAGCCAGACTTCAGGTGATTAGAATCCTTGGCTGATATTCATAAACTGGTATTATAATGGGTTCTTTCAGTTACATCCTTTGCTTTTTTGACCTTTGGCTAAAATCAGATATGTGTCACTTATGATGATTTTTTTTTTTAAAGATTTATTTATTTATGCATACAAGCACTGGGGTACAGGCCAGAGGTGTGGGGGCGGGGGTGAGAGGATTCACCACAGAGAGCGGAGAGCAGAACAGGCAGATCAACGGAAGTACACTGCTGAGGGGAGCAGCGGGCACAGCAGG